>PVHT021183555.1:18168372-18230937 GCA_004024745.2 Catagonus wagneri | reverse complement strand
GGGGTTGTGTGTGTGTCATTCTATGGATCGGGGGAGGAGGGAGTCACGGTGGAAGCAGAAAGACAAGCTAGAAAGATCAGGGGATGGTTCTGCAGGTGTTGGGGGGGAACTTAGGGACCAAAAGTGCAGGGGTGGGACCACGCCCACAAGGGGTCATCAGAGACTGGGAAGAGCTAGGCTTGCCTTCCTGTTAGGGAGCCATGAGAGAAGAATGCAAAGGAAGGTTGGGGCAAGTTTTGCTGTGAGTTGGAGCCAGACGCTCCACCCAGGGAATGGAAACTTCCCTAGTCACCCCCCACCACCCCCTTACTTCAGGACTAATTCTTTAAGATCCAAAAGAGAAACCAAACAAATAGAAGCATCCTTGGCAACCAGGTGCCTCCCAGCCAGTCCCCAGATTTCTGCCAAGCTGTGTCACAATATTGATGGAGTGATTAAATTTCGTGCTGAACTGACTCGAGTCCTAAATAATGTACCATTTAAAGTATCATTTAAAGAGCTATTGTTTGAGCCCCCGCCTGCGCCTGCCCTATATTTCATTAGGGCCCCCAGAGGCAAACGGCACTGAGGAAGTGAGAAAAGGTCAGTGTCTGAGCACTTTGAATCCTTCAAAAGGAGCCACTGGGGCCCAGCAAAAAGGGCACAGGGTTGGAGCTTCAAAAGTCAAACTTCAGGCCAGGATCAGCAGCTCACTGTGTGACCTTGGGCAGCATGTTTCCTTCTCTGGGCCTCCGTCATCTAACATGCAAACCAGTGGGGAAGGGGAAACATTCACTGGTCCCTAATAGATGTTGAATATTCATAATAGCTCCTTTAAAATGGAGGGCTTACAGAGTTCCTCTTATGGCTCATCAGGTTAAGGACCTGATGTTGTCTCTGTGAGGTTGCAGGTTCAATCCCTGGCCTTGTTCAGTGGGTTAAGGATCTGGCATTGCTGTGAGGTGTGGTGAAGGTCACAGACTTGGCTCAGATCTGGTGCTGCTGTGGCTGTGGCATAGGCCGGCAGCTATAGCTCCAATTCAACTGCTAGGCTAGGAATTCCATATGCAGTGGGTGCAGCTGTAAAATGGAAAAAAAAAAGTGGAGGACTTACAAGGTGTGAGGCAGGGTGACGACTTTTCATAAATTATAATGTATAACGATAATAATTTTAAAATAGCAAATGTCTAACATATAAATGTTGAAGGGAAAGAAACAAGTGAAATGTAATAGCAGTTATTCTCTTTTCTCAATAGAGGACATGTGGGTGATTTTTATTTTCTTCTGAGTTTTCTGATTCTCTTTTCATAAAATATTTGTATGCAGTTAAAAAAATAATAAGATTAAGGAGGTAAAAAAGGGAATTGATGGAGCTCCTGTGAAAAACATGAGGAAAAGCTGCCAGCTTGGGCTTCCTCTGCAGTGTTTGTTTAAGATGCCCACAGGCTTCTGCTCCAGCAATGACTTTGTCTGCTTGAAAAAAAAAAAAAATTCTAATCACACCACTAATAAAAGCATCTCGATGGCAGATATCTTCAGTTCGATAAATGAAGACAGGAGTAGAAGCCTCTGGTGTCTGCATTCTTGGAACAAGTCAGGGAGGGCTCAGCCAAGGTTCTAAATATTTGCTGCTGAGGTGACTATTTGTTTTCCTTTTGTTTTTACTCTCTATTTCCTCTTGGAGTGAGGAAGCTTTTGTTTTCACTGCCAGCGGTTTCTTTCTCAGCAGGAATGTAGATCGTAGAGTTCAGAGCAGGGAGGTGGTGACAACTGGAAATGGCTCTGATAAGGACTGAAGGTTTGTGTCCCCCAAATTCATCTGTTGAAGCAGCACTAACCCCTTGAGTGGCTGCATTTGGAGATGGGCCTTCAAAGGAAGTAATGAAGGTTAAGTGAGGTCCTAGGCTGGGGCCCTAATCTGAGAGGATTAGCGTCCTTACAGTTCATTCCTTCCCACCGCACACCCCACCAAGGACAGGCCAGGTGAGGATGCTTCCAAAGGTAGCCCTCTGTAAGCCTGGAAGAGCTCTCACCAGAAACCAAATCTGGGCCACCTGGATCTTGGATTTCCAGCTTCAAAATTTTGAGAAATAAATGCCTGTTTTTGAAACCACCTAGTTTTGTGTTTTCTTACAGCCACCTGAGCCTACTAATACAGGCTTTCTCCAAGGTCAGGGGCTCCGAGTTTCCCACCTGCCACACAAACAATAAGCCTCCCTTATTTGCAAACAAAGTGGCCAACAAAGGATTAATCTCCAAAATACACAAACATCTCATGCAGCTGTATATTAAAATAAAAAACAAACCCAACCCAATCAAAAAATAGGCAGAAGACCTAAGTAGACATTTCTCCAAAGAAGACAGATGGCCAAAAAGCACAGGAAAAGATACTCAACATTACTAATAATTAGAAAAGCGCCAATCAAAACTACAGTGAGGTACCACCTTACACCATTGAGAACAGCCGTCATCAAAACATCTACACACAAGAAATGCTGGAGAGGGTGTGGAGAAAATGGAACCCTCCTACACTATTGGTGAGAATATAAATTGGTACAGACACTATGAAAAACAGTATGGAAGTTCCTTAAAAAATTAAATGTAGAATTACCATATAACCCAGCAGTCCTACTCCTGGGCATGTATCTGGAGAAAACCATAATTCAAAAAGATACGTGCACCCCAATGTTTATTGCAGCACTATTCACAATAGCCAAGAGATGGAAGCAACCTAAATGTCTATCAACAGAGGAATGGATAAAGAAGATGTGGTATATATATATATATATATATATATATATATATATATATATGTATATATATATATATGTATATGTGTGTGTGTATATATATATGTGTATATATATATATATATATATATATATATATATTAGCCATAAAAAAGAATGAAGTAATGCCATTTGAAACAATATGGATGGACATAGAAATTATCGAACTGAGTGAAGTCAGACAGAGTAATACAAATATCATATGATATCACTAACGTAAAACTCTAATAAAAATGATACAAAAAATTTATTTACAAAACAGAAACAAACACATACATACTACTTATATATAAATTAGATACCTAACAAGGACCTACTATATAGCACAGGGAAATCTACTCAAAATTCTATAAAAACCTGTATGAGAAAAGAATCTGAGAAAGAATGGATACATGTATATGTATAACTGAATCCCTTGTGTTTTTTTTTTTTTTTTTGCGTTTTAGGGCCGCACCCATGGCATATGGAGGTTCCCAGGCTAAGGGTTGAATCGGAGCTACAGCTGCCGGCCTACACCACAGCCACAGCAACGCCAGATCCAAGCCGCGTCTGCGACCTACACCACAGCTCTCGGCAATACCGGATCCTTAACCCGCTGAGCAAGGCCAGGGATTGAACCCGCAACCTCATGGTTCCTAGTCAGATTCGTTTCTGCTGTGCCGTGACGGCAACTCCTGAATCACTTTGCTGTACACCTAAAACTAACACAACTTTGTAAGTCAACTATACGCCAATAAAATTTTAAAAATAAGTAAAATAATTAAAAATAGTGAATTTGAAAATTTTTAAAAAAGCCTCCCTTAGGTACTGTTAGACTGATGGTCCTAGGTACAAATCCTCCTGCTACGGCCTGGCTGTGTGACCTTGAGCAAGTTCCTTCACATCTCTAAGCCTCAGTTTCCTCATCTGTCCAATAGCAGTGACAGCGGCCTATTTGCCTTGCTGTGATATTGTGAGAAGGAAATCAGGGGATGCATTTGCACCCAGCTTGACCAAATCATTCTCCTGCTTAAAAATCTCATTCAGTGAGGTCACTTAACATAAACAAAATAATGCCTGTGAATGCCTGGCACACAGTAGGGGCTCAGCATAGATCAGTTTCTCTTTTCTAAGGCTTCTTCATGAATTTGTTTATTTCTGACTCAATCAATAATTGTCTTTTGGTGCCTCACTTTTCTTATCTGTCAAAGGGGGATACTAAAAATAACTATTTGGTTGAACCACATGAAGTTGATAATATTTGACTGTGTTGGACCTAGACAGTTTCACAGAGTACCAACCTCCTGGGTCTGTGGTATGGAGAAAAAGAGTTAAGACCTGTAAAAGGACTATGCAAATAACAAAGTAAAACAAAACAAAAAACTCCCCCCAAAACCAAATTATGGGTGTGACGACAATTAGAAGACGATGGTAGTGGGGAGGATGACGATGCTTATTGTACTGGAGGCTCTGAGCTATGCCCTGGAGATATTTCGGGAGAAAACACCATTCAAATCCTTAAGAAGCTCACCATCTAGTTGGGAAGAAAGGCAGGTGTGTATGATCTAATGACAAATGCTTTATGTTTCTCACTTCCTTGGGGACCATGGGCATTGGACAAGATGCCAGAAGGGAGCAGAGTGCTGGCGGGTGAGGAAGAGTGGGGCAGATGAAGACAAAAGTGAGGGCGTCAGGGTTCCAGCTGGAAGGAAGAGCACACTGGAAGATCTGGAGAGAGAGTATGAGATGTCTTCCCATGTCTGTTCTGGTTGCCTCTCTCCAAGGCACCGATCTGGCAGAGAACCTCAATCTTATTCGGACCGCTCAACACCCTCACCTCGATTCTCTGTTTCTCCCTCTTAGCGCTAAGCGTGCTCTGGCAGACCAAGCTGAGCATCCCCACTGCCTTGCTTTGCTAACCCTGTTTCCCTCACCTGGGGTGTATTCCTCTTCCAGCTCCCCGTCCCCAGCCCACACGTCTTCCTCCTCTTGCCTCCTAAGGACCATCCTAAGATCTGTCTTGTCTGTTTCACCCCCAAAACCCTCCCAATGGTCTGTTCCCTACCAGGAATGACGTCTTGGTCCTCATTGGCCCCAGGAGCTAGCAAAGTGCCTGGCACATAGGAAGCACTCACTTAATATCTGTTGTAGGATGAATGAGATGAAGGGGCAACATACATTAAGTGCCTGGCACATGACACCACCAGGTTCTTGGACCTTTCTTAATACTCTAATCCAGCAGCTCTCAAACATATCGCCCTGGACCACTTCACACTCTCCAATGAAGACAGCACAAAGAGTGGTTGATGTGATTACATCCACTGTGATTTACTATATTAGAAATTAAAGCTGACACTTTAAAAATATATATTTATAAATCCATTAAAAATAATAATAGGCCTATGAAATGTTAAGATCATAACATACTTTATGATATGTTAATATCATATGATAACTACATTATCTTAAAAAATAAGTGAGAAGAGGGGTATTGCTTTACGTTTGCCATGTTCTTTAATATCTAAGAATCGAAGATGGCTAGATTCTCATGGCTGCTTCTCTGTCGTGTGACGTCATAGGTTCATACGGACTGTGGACAATTCCTATCGTCACTCACGAGAGCATGAGAGTGAAAAGAGCAAATAACATCTCAATATCATTATAAAAAATAGTTTTGATTCTATGGACCCCTGGAAAGTGTTGTGGGGACTTACTGACCTCCACTGACCTTACCTCGAGAACTTTAGATCTAGTCCCCCTCTACCATTTTATATCTTACAGATGAGGAAAGTCAGGTTTTCTAGAAACATGAAGAGACTTGTCCAAAACCAGAAGTGAATTTTCCAGAGAAATAGTAATTATAGGAGTGCCAGCTGTGGCGCAGTGGAAATGTATCCAACTAGAATCCATAAGGACTTGGGTTTGATTACTGGCCTCGCTCAGTGCGTTAAGGATCTGGCATTGCCGTGAGCCATGGTTTAGGTTGCAGATGTGGCTCAGATCCCGCATTGCTGTGGCTGTGGCGTAGGCCAATGATTGTAGCTCCGACTGGACCCCTAGCCTGGGAACTTTCATATGCCTCAGGTGCAGCCCTAAAAAGCAAAAAAAACCCACCACCAACAACAAAAAACCCACAGGAAATAATAATAAAAGTTGTCCCTAATAAGCTCTTACCATGGGCCAGGCACTGCTCAGCACATGATGGGATTATCTCATGGAATTGTCTAGAGTTGGACTTATTTTGTCCCCTGTTTACGCAAGAGGAAACTAAAGCTCAGAGAGGTTGTCAGTTGCCTAAGGCCACACAGCTGGCAGGGGGGAGGGGGGGCATACCTGGGATTCAAAGCCAGAGCTATGAATTAGAGGTTTTGGCTCTTTGTCCCTTATCCACATTGCGGGACATAAATAAATGCTTCTGAGTTGAAAAGAATGAAGAGGACAGACTCCTTTCAAAATGCAGGCTGCTCTTAGAGCCCAGAGGATGAGGGTGCCCCAGAGGGTCAAGCGCAGAGCTGGAAGATCAGGGCTTCAGCCAAAGGTGGAGGCGGATCTTGGTGGATTTGCCTTGAACCTCACAGGTGGGACTCTGGGCGTTTGCCCCAATGGTCTTTGAGGGACTTTGGGCAAAGCCACCATCAACCAATTCCATGATATGTAGTTTTTTGAAAAATCAAGTTGCTGATGACCAGCTGCTCACGTGAGGCAACTTTGCCAATTTTCTAAAACCTTATTTAAGGAAAATTCTTTTTTTTTAACTTAATGAATTTTATTTCAATTGTAGGTGTGCATAAATCATTACAAGTCAGTTTGATAGATTTTGTGTCCCAATTATTTAAGGAAAATTCTTATCAAATATAGTTAATGAGGAAATACATTCCTCTTGGGACACATTCCATTGTGGTGCATCAGGAACGAATCTGACTAGTATCCTTAAGGATGTGGGTTTGATTCCTGGCCTTGCTGGTTAAGGATCCAGCATTGCTATGAGCTGTGGTATAGGTCACATATGTGGTTTGGATCCAGCATTGCTGTGGCTGTGGTGTAGGCCGGCAGCTGTAGCCCTGATTGGACCCCTAGCCTAGAAACTTCCATATCTGTGGTTATGGCCCTAAAAAGCAAAAAATAAAAAAATAAAGAAATACCCTTTTCTTGAAGATAGGCTAGGACTTACATTCTTACACATGTGCTATTTTAATAGGCTCAATGATAGTATTCATTGAATGTATACTTCTTAAATAGTCTTACTCCAAAATTTATTCAGGATATTTTAATTGTATTCAAGACTCTGTTTAAGATATTCAAGAATATATTCTTCACTAGAAGAGAGTCATAAGAAAGCTAAACACCTCCCATGATATTAAGCTTCAGACAAATTGAGCTTAAAATGCTGCTGAGAAGAATATATTCACTGAATACATTGAAGACTAATTTATTAGGAAGGAGAAGCATATTCATATTCATTGAAACTGTTCAAGAAAAGCTAGTAGTTTTCAAGACATTTTTGGCAAATTTAGAAAATTGGTGAGTTGGTGGTCCAGCTGTCAGCCAGGTGTTGCTCTGAGGCCTTTTGTGCCAACATGGGGCCATGTTCTTTCAGTTCTGTGGAGACATGGGATAGACAAGTCCTGTTAGAAAGCTGTGAGCTGCACTTGGACCCTCAGGTCCAAGTGTAACTTGTTGTGTCCGCAAGCACCACCTTGGCCCTTTGGTCACCTGCATGAGAGGGAGAAACAGAGAAAACACATTTCCAAGGCCTTTGTGAGCATTATTTCCCTCGGTCTCCCTGAGGAGTTGGTTACGAAAATTATCCCTTTTTGTCTGAGGAAGGTGCCAAGGCTCAGACAGGTGAGGCGACTTGCCCAAGATCATGAAGGCCAGAGTGGGATTCGAACACAGCTGGTAGAATTTCAGAGCCCAGGGTCTCGATGGTTGGTCTGTACATTCCTCCACAAAGATGACCTTCTCCAGGCTTCACTGAATCAGTGAAGAAACAAAACACTGTCCAACTGGGGATCTCCTAGTGGGGACTGAACAGACGGGGCTTTGCAGGAAGGAAGCCCGGAATTTGGAGGCATGCCCGTTTGGATATCAGGCTCCAGGCAAAGCAGGAGAAGGAAACAGTTGAGTCACAATGACAGGCCGCTTTTCCTTTCCCTATGCCATGGAGAGATGAAAATCATGGAAATTCTGATCATCTACCCATCTAGTTACTTGTTCCACAGTCCATCTGATTGCTTAGAGCCCAAATCTGGCTATATTATGTTTCCTGAAACATCAAAAAAAAAAAAAAATCTAAGCACCAAGAACCGTGGGAGAGTAACGCTAGCCATGGAGGTAGAGGCTCACACTGCTTGCAGCAGCAACTTCAGAGAAGTTTTCCAAAGTACTCACTTCATTCTTTCTTGGGAGGGGAAAATAACACTTTTATTTTGTTCTTTATTTTCTAAGTAAGATGCGCACCACACGTACACTGCTGATAAATCAGAAAGTCCGTATAAGCTCAAATAAGACAAAAATCACCCATAAATCTTCCTTCCCCTACTTCAAAAGATCATTGTGAACAGCAGGTGTAAACTTTCCCCCAGGGCTTTTGTTTTTATGCGATTTTTAAATGGGATCATATTGCACGTGCTATTTTGTAAACTAATTCCTTTAATTTATTATGATCTTATTAATAAAGACAACGTCACATCCTTATGATTATTGCATTTTTCAGACGGGTGATGATGACTTATGCCCTGAAACCAAAGAGGTAAGAGATGGAGAAGGCTTGGGGGTTACTTGGTGTTTGGGCTGCAGGATAAGGGGTCCTCTGATAGGACTTGGGAGGGTTTGGGTGGGTGGATCTCCGAGCAGGGGCCACCTATGGCTTCCCCCAGCCAGTCAGGGCTCAGGAACTCCCCATGGCTAACAACTGGGGAGCCCTTTCAATAATATTCCACCAGTGGCAGAACCCCGTCTCTGGGGAGTGGGGTTGCTTGGAGAATTGTGTGACATAAGCCTGCTCAGTGCCCACCCAGCACCTCCTCCTTGTCCTCCCCACTCCCTTGATCGAACACAGACACCTCCATGGGTGCAGCAGGGCTCTGCAAACCCTCCCAAGGACGATGGGTTCTAGCAGCTCTTGTTCCCCCAAGACAACGTTTTGGCAGGGCACAGCAGAGCTTGGCAGGACAGCATGACCAGGTTCCTCTGAACGGTAAGAACTTAGCTCTGAGTTCTCCATGCCCTAGACCTTGGCATCCTTCTCCTCCCCCTGGGCTGGCTTTCCCACATTCTTCTGTTCTGCTTCCTACTTGGTCTTCCTGCCCTGTGCCCAGTTACCACCCCCCACCCTTTTTTTCCTGAATTCAACCACAGAAAAGAGAAGCTTGATGTGGTGGATGTTACTGCCAGTGATGGTAGGAAGTTCATGAAATCCTGGGGAGGTCACCTGCAGCTGGGTCATATTTTGTATACATTATTTGATAATTGAGTATAATGATAAAGACTAGACACTTGCCAAGGGGTCATTTTTCTATGCAAGAGAGACACCACAACAATATTTTCTTTTTAGCCAGTTAGATAATGTGTGTGTGTGTGTGTATATATATATATATATATATATATATATATATATATATATATACACACACACACACACACACACACACACACATATATATATATATATATATATATATATATATATATATAAAACCCCCACAGTGGCTGGCACATAGTAAGGACTCGATAGATGCTATTACTATGACTAGGATCCCTTAAAATGCATAGAAAGCTTCAGGACCTTGCATCAGGGCAACTACGGGAAGTCAAAGACAAACACCATTCCTGCAATGAGACCCTCTCCCCCAAGACTTCCCCCCCACCACAAACCAGCCCGGGGCAGACTGCATGCTGGGAATATTTTCATATCCCATCACCGCCTAAAGACAGCCAGGGTGTCACCAGGCAGATAAATGCCCTCATCCTCTCCTGCTGAAATTGGCACGTCCGGAGTGGAGCTTCAATGATTTATTTACCAGTGACAGTTCTGCTCTGGGGTGGAAGTGCCCTGGTTTGCTGAGTGGCCCATTCATTTGTCTTTGTTGGCAATGCAGGCTCGGGGGACCCCCATCCCAGTTTCCACTGATGTGATGCCTCATTCCTTCCGTATCCTGTTGCTCACGCAGAGGGTGCAGGCGTGGGGCCTTGGCAGCGTGCTTGCCTTTCCACCTACAGAAGCGCCCTCTTGGGTGGGCCTTGGGTGGGGAGGTCCCTGGGGATGGGGGTGGCAGTGTTCTTGGCATTACGGAAACCACATTGCCATGATCATGCTCCTTTTCAAGATGCCACCGGAGTTGTACTGCTCCGGGCTCAAACACTGTCTCTGCTATTTCTCGTTGGTGTGGCCCCAGGCAAATGGTATGAGCTCTCGGATCTTAAGATTCCTCATCTGTTCGGAGGGAAGAATGACACCGATTTCCTGCTGTCTTGGGAGGACAACACATGTAAAGCGCCTGGCACACAGTGAAGCGAGCCTGACGTGCAGGAATCTCTTAATAAAAGGCAGCTATCATTCTCATCTTCCTCCTCATCACCATTCCCCTGGGCTCAGCGCTGGTCCCTTGAGAAGGCAATGTTTCCTTTTAGGCTTCTGCAACACCACAGCTAGAAGCGACTTAGAGGAAAAGCCAGACAGCTAGACTGGAGCTCTGCCTCCGTAAACATTCTGACCCTGTGTCATCGAGAAGAGGCAAGTTGTATTCACCCCCACCCCGAACCTTCATTTCCTCATCTGTCATTTTACAGATAATGAGATACGTCTTGGGGAGCAGCTGGCCTGGAGGGTACTCAGTGAAGGTCAGTTTTTTTTCCCACCCCAACTTACTCACACGATGCTTTACGATTTACAAAAGGAGGTAAGAGTCGTCCTCTGAAACCATTCCCCCCCGGGGCACCTCCTGCCCCCAGAAAGATGGACCATAATTCCTGATTCATGGAGGGGGAAACAGGGGCTTAGAGAACTGCAGCGACTTGTCCTAACTCCTACTGATTCATTCAACAAGCATTTACCGAGTGCCCAGTACATGCCTGTCACTATTTTAGGTGCTTCAGATATGCTGATGAGCACAACAGGCAAAAAAAAAAAAAAAATCTCTGTCCTTATAGAGCTTACATTCTAGGGCAGGGTACAGATAATAAACAGTAGAAACAATAAATAGATATATGTTAGCAAGTGATAAGTGCTAACGGAGACAGTAAACAGTGGATCATGACAAGACAGAATCAGGAATGATGGATGGAGGGGAGTTCGGTTACAGATTTAAAGACGGTGTTCGGGGAGTTCCCACTGCGGCGCAGGGGGTTACGAACCTGACCGCTGCAACTTGGGTTGCTGCAGAGGTGTAGGTTTGATCTCCGGCTCCTTTAATCCTTGGGTTCAAGGATCCAGCATAAATTGCCGCTGTGGCTTGGATTCAGTCCCTGGCCCAGAAACTTCCATATGCTGTGGGTACGCCCATAAAAAGAAATAAGAAAAATAAAGAAGGTGTTCAGGATGAGCCTTATTGAGAAAGTGAGAGTGGAGCAAAAACTTGAGGGAGACGAGGGTTTTAGTCATGCAGATGCCTGGGGGGAAAAGCAAGCCAGGCGGAAGGAACAGAACCTGCAAGGGCCCTGTGGTGACAGTGAGCCTGAAGTGTTCACAGAATAACAAGGAGCAGAGTAGAGAGAGAAGGAAGAGGTGAGAGGGTTGCGGAGGAACAGCGTTAATGGGGTATATGTATGTGTTCTGAGGGAGAGAGAGAATCCTTTAGGGCTTTGTAGCCATAAAAAGGACCACAGCTCTGAATGAACTTAGGAGCCATGGGGGGCAGGTGGGTTAAAGAAAGTTGTGCCGTGGTCTGAGTAATGTTTTCCCAGGATGGCTCTAGCTGTTGCCAACAAGTTGACTGCGGGGTATTCATCAGCAGATGGGTGTATAAACAAAATGCGGTCCATTCAAACAATGGGATATTTTTCAGCCATAAAAAGTAGTGAAGTTCTGACACAGGCTACAACATGCATAAACCTTGAAAACATGATGCTAAGTAAAACAAGCCAGACACAAAAAGGCCAATATTACACGATTCCACTTCTATGAAATAGCTAGAGGAGGCAAATTCATAAAGACGGAAAGTCGATTAGAGGTCACCAGGGACTGGGGCGAGAAGGGAACGGGGGGCAGGTACTGCTTCACATCCGCAGCGTTCTGTTTGAAATCATGCAAGTCTTAGAAACAGATCATAGCGATGGTTACAAAACAGTGGATGTAGTTCATGCCATTAAACTGTGCACTTGTAAAAATGGTTAAAATGGCAAATTCAGTTATACAATTTACCAAAATAAAAAAAAAAAAAATTGACTGCAGGGACAAGGGGGGAAGCAGGCTAGGCTATAACGTAGGCTCACACCAGGGTGGAGGCGGAGGAGGAGGTGAGAGGAGCTCAGACGCTGGATACATGTGGGAATGAAGGCCAGGTGTGGAACCTGGATTCCTGAACCTTCCCAGGACCCCAGGGCCCAGGATGACACAGCAAGTGTTCTGTGCTCACTGCAAGACACCACCCTCCCAGTCTCCCAATGCTTCCAGCTCCTGGTGGCCCTGCCAGGACCAGGTGATGGATTCCTCTGGCTGATCAGGAGGACAGGCTGTGACTCCGTAGGGGGGAGGTTCTGGGCTGAGGCCCCGAGGAACGTCAGCACTCCCCTCCCCCCACCCCCACCCCACATACACACGCACACATTCTGGGCTGGTACCGCCAACCCTGCCCGGCAGCTCAGCTCCAAGTTGGCAGCCCCACCCCTGTTTGTGGCATCACTCAGGTTGTCTGGGAGATGAGCACTGAGGTCACGAGCCCAGATTAGGAACCGGGTGAAGCACAGGAGCTCACAAAAGAACACTGTTGCTGTTTGCACCCCGCTTGGACCTTAGTAACCGGCTGGAGAGCCGCTGGCCTGAATCTTGCTGAATTCGGGCACCACGGACAGAGGGCACACTGGGCCCACATGGGCTATGGACCCAGATGATCCTGAGTTTGAATCCCAGCTCTGCCTCCTACTTCCTATGTGGCTTTGGGCAGGTTGATTCCTTTCTCCAATTCCTTATTTCCTCCAGGTGGGATGGTACCGCCCACCACTTTATGTTCTTGTTGTGAGGGCGACGTGACAATCACATGGTTGGATGTTGGAAAGTGACAAACAGTGACAACAGGAGAATGTGGGTGACAGAGGACCTGATGGACAAGGCCTGGTGACAGTCTGACAAGGAGAGCGGGCAATCTAGGAGTCCTGGGTGAGGGCTGTGGATGCCACATACTCAAGTGGGAGAAGTGGAGGGGCATTTTGCAGGAAGAGATATTGAATTCCATTGTGCCCGGGGGGAGTTTGAGAAGCACGTAGGTGGAAACATCTAGGAGGTGTTTGGAGCTTCAGAAAGGTGATCTGGACTGGAAGGAGGAATTGGGTGTGTTAGCGCAGAGCTATGGGGCATCAGAGCTATGGGGCATGTGTGATGACCCAGGGAGAAGCAAAGGGGGCTTAGGACAGGATCCTGAGCACCAGTGCACTGATGCGATGGGGTCAGGAGCCGGAGCAACAAAGGGAGAGAAAGGGGGGCTTGCCCAATGTCACAGGAGTTAGCTGTTGAACTTGTGTTGAACTTTATAGGTTGAACAGCATCTCCCTGTTCCTTCCTTCCTTCCTCTCTCACCATAGCAGCCGGTATTCATTGTTTTCAAGGGAAAGAAATGGACTCTACCTAATTTATGTGGAAAAGGATAAAGCAGAGCACATATAATCGAAAGGAGAGCTAAGCACTGGACCCCAGGAACGACAGAGATGGGGCTGCTCAGGGACTTAGGGAGTAAGAAAAATGGGCATCTCTTCAGGGCGTTGTCACCGGGATGAATCAGCTTCAGCTCTTCCCCATCCACCAGTCTCTCTGCCAAAGCTTCCCATTCCCCTGAGACCCTGACTGCCTTGGCTGGGGCCACGCGCCCACCCTTGGGGAAGGAAGGACAGGGCTCGGTGATGGCGATTCCAGTGAAACCACCCATAGGTGAGGATACCCCGGAGAGATCTTCAAGGGCTATGACCAGAGAAAGGGATACGGAAGCTCCCAGGCAGAAACCACAGGTGTATTGGCCCCCACCCACCTACCTCACCCCCCGAGCCTGCAGCCGGCTCTCTGAGCTCCTGAAACTGGGTTAAAGGTACAGCTTGAGCATGGATGCCTGTGACTGGGTAACCGGATTCATTCATCATTACCCACTTATACCTGGCAGGATCCCAAAGGGATGCAACAGAAGGCGGAGCAGGATAGCGTTAATGAGAAGAGGAAGAGGAAAACAAGACCTTGGCCACTTAGACTAATTAGGGATGAGGGCGGGGCAGGGGAAGGCAGGTTTCCACTCCCAGAGTGCTGTCTATATGCCAGGAATTGTTTAAGTGTTTTACGTATCTTAACTCATTTATTCCTCGGCACAACACTACAAAGCACTCCATCATCACCTCAATGTTACTGCCAAGGAGCCTGCGGCACAAAGAAGTTAAGAAATTTGCTCAGGGAGACCCAGCTAATGAATGGATGGAGCAGAATTACAATCAGGGCAGTCCCGCTCCGGAGCGTGTGCACATAACTTTATACTCTACCGCGCACATGTCACGTTGTCGGAGAAGTGAAAACTACATCAGGTAATATGTTACTTGAAAAGGTTCCTTATGGAGATCCCGTCATAGCTCAGGGGTTAGCAAACCTGACTAGTATCCATGAGGATGCGAGTTCAATCCCTGGCCTCGATCAGTGGGTTAAGGATCCGGCACTGCCATGAGCTGTAGTGTAGGCCGCAGACACAGCTTGGATCCCATGTTGCTCTGGCTGTGGTGCAGGCCGGTGGCTACAGTTCCGATTGGACCCCTAGCTTGGGAACCTCCATATGCAGCGAGTACGGCCCTAAAGAGACAAAAAGACCAAAAAGAAAAAAGAAAGGGTTCCTTATGAAAATCACATCTTCAATTTTAGCACCTAGGTGTACATTCCTCATACTAAAGGCCATATATTCTCTAGGCAGAATATTCAAACAACCCAGAAATGCAAAGGAAAAAAGTAACATGAATACCCATCTTACATATAATATATAAAATATATAATATAAATATTTTTTCCCTCAGTTATGCCTGCAGCAGGGATTGAACCCGAGCCACAGCAGTGACAACACTGGATCCTTAACCCACTAGGCCACTAGGGAACTCCCCATCTTCTCTTTTTTTAAGTTATAGTTGATTTACAGTGTTGTGTCAATTTCTGCTGTACAACAACGTGACCCAGTCATACATGTGTGTATATATATATATATATATATATATATATATATACACACGCACACATTCTTTTTCTCATATTATCTTCCACCATGTTCTATCCCAAAAGAATTTTAAAAAAAGAATATTGTCACTTTAAAATAACTAAAATATAAATGCAAATTTCTTTCTTTTTTAAATGGAGTATTAATGATCTGAGGCCAGCTTTCCCTGAGTACGGAGAAAATAAATCATCTTCAGGACCTCGGTGGCTAACGGCTGCATACTTTCCCCCACTGTATGGACGTGCCGTTATTTGTGCACCTAATCCCCTACAGCTGAGCCACTGTCATCTCCAATTATCCCTGAGTATAAATGCAGCAGGCGCTGCAGGTGATCTGCTTAGATCTCCTCATATGCTTTTTACTGTTTCTGAGCACACCTCCCCTGGCTTCTCCCCATATCACAGTCCCCAACTCAGCCTTACCTGGGTACTTTTGCTTGTTTTTCTATGACTTTTCTTTGCAGAACCACCCCAAGGGTCACTAGGGCCACAGGGGCAAAAAGCCAGATGTTTACCTCCTCCTGGGGGAGTGTGTACCCCCACTTTCATCCCTAGGGCAGACTTTTGCCTATGAGTGTTGGGGTCAGAATGTTCAAGCTCAGATCTCTTGCCTCAGGTCGGAACCAGTTCTGATCTGGTTCCTCTGGTGGCACTCTCCATAGCACAGAGCAGAAGTGGTGTCCTGCCGTTTTCATGAATGGATCACAGAGGATATCAGACTTTTGTCCTATGCTCTCTGTTGGACTGCTTGCTCCCGGGGAAACCAGCTGCCATGTGAGGAGGCCACTCAAGCAGCCTTATGGAGAGGCGCACATGGTAAGGGACCCAAGCCTTCAGCAACAGCCACAGAGTGGGCTTAGAAGTAGACCCTCCAGCCTCTGTCAAACCTTCAGATGACTGTAGACCTGGCTGCCATCTTGACTGAAACTCACCCATATCACAGTGCCCAACTCAGCCTTACCTGAATTCCGGAACCATAGAAACTGTGCAACAGTAAATGCTGACGGTTTTAGGCCACTTGATTTTAGGCTAATCTTATACAGCAAGAGCTCCCAGCTGAATCCTCTTAAAGGTTCACAGTGCAGATCACTAGACTAAAGAATGTTTTAAGCTTGCCTAACCCAGGACTTTCCAACATTATTTGACTGCAGAACCCAACCCACTCCCCTTTTTTTTTTTTGATGGACTCCCTTTTCTTTTCTTTCTGGGAAGGGCTGATCTAGAGTGAAATCTTGGACACATCCAGAGATTCTCAATTTCTGGCACTTCTGTGAGACCTTCTTTGTCCTCTGACAACTGTGTCTGTGCTGTCTTAGATCTGAGGTTCGTGTCTGTGTGTGTATGTGCATGCACAGGCACTGACAGTCAGCTCTGTCATCCCGTCTGCTGTGGATTTTGTAAGCTGTCACTGTCAGAATCAGAACAAGCCAGTCTGTCACACAGCTCTGATGGAGCGCGAAGAGGCAGAGGAGAAAGGAAATCATCCCATGATATCAGGTCACTAGGCAACGTGTTCGAGACAGCTGGTCCATGACTTTCCTCTGCCCTCCCTGCTTTACTAAGCTGTGCGGATTGTGATAATAACTAAGCAAGAGTCTTGTTTGATTTACAGACTCTCATCTTCCCAGCCACCCTTCGGGGGATATTCAGGGCGGTGATGAATGAATCCCATTTTATAGGTAAAGAGACTGAGGCTCTGAATGAGGATTAAGAGCTTTCTTTTTTCTGGCATTATTCCCTCCGCCAGAAACTATTAACTCTTCTTTTCTTTCTTTCTTTTTTTAGGGTTATACTTTCGGCATATGGAAGTTCCCAGGCTGGGGGGTCAAATCGGAGCTGTAGCCACCCACAGAGCTGTAGCTGAGTCTACACCACAGCTCACAGCAATGCCGGATCCTTAAGCCACTGATTGAGGTTAGGGATCAAACCCTCATCCCCATGGATTCTAGTCGGGTTCATTTCTGCTGAGCCACAATGGGAACTCCAGAAACTCTTAACTTGTAATCCTTTTCCCCTGCCCCTCAACCCAACCCAGCTCACACAGTGATCTGGAAGCAGTATGCCTGAGTTGAAAACTGGCCGAGGGGCCACCGGTTCAGACCCACCATGGGTCCCTGGCAGATCCTCGGTTCAGCCTTCCTGGCTGGGATCGGCCCGAGACCAACCCTGCCCCCGTCCCCATTCACCGTGGACTCCCTCTGCACTAGCACCGGTGGATGGAGCCATGTGCCTGCACGTGTGTAATTCTCAGACCAGCCCCGCCCCACCATCACCCACTTTTGGGGATAAGAAAACAAATGTCTGTACAGGTCAAGTGACAAGATTACTCATGGGACGAGCAGCAGAGCTGGGATCCAAACTCAGATCCCTAATGGCCCTCGCAGGGCCCACTCTTAGTTCTGCCCTGGAGCCTCCTATTTTCTCTGCTTACTTACATGTGGCCTGAGAGCCCCATGACACCCTCAAGGCCAGAGACTCAGGTCTGTCTTGTTCTCCAGGGCCCAGTGGGGTTCCTGATACATAGGAGGCCTGGGGAAGGGAGGGCCGGGCGGGGGGACTCGGTATCCTTAACAATTGGCAGGGCTAGGACACTGGCTATTCAGAATGGCCTCTGGTCTAAAGGCTACTGCTGTTTCCACATACCAGCCCTGCCTTGCTGTCCACATCGTCTTTTGTGAATAAGAAAACAAATGCCCATAGCAGTCAGGGGACAAGGTTACTCACAGGGCGCACAGCAGAGCTGGGATCTGAACTCAGATTCCTAACAGCCTTGGGAGAAGGCAGAGGGAGGTGTCTGAATTTTAAAATGAAGGTTTTATCATTCTTCAGGTATGATAAAGGATCAGGAGACCATTGCCATTAAAAAGACAGCTTGTTTCATTCACAGATCCCAAGAGAAGGGGGCTCACCGGGCCATGGGGGCCACAAGGGGAAGCACCGGGGTTGGTTAGGAGGCAGAGTGTGGCCAAGAGCCTTGAATGTGGGAAGGAACAGGTGAAGCAGGAGAAACAGCCTTTGAATGGGCTAGTCTGAATCACGTCAGTGGGCTCTGGGCATAGGGCTGTCCCTGGTCGTTTGGTACCTGACCTTGAATGACTAGGCAGGTGAATGGTGGCTCAGAGTGTGATCAAGGATGGGGGTGGGGTGGGGGCTCTGGACTGGGGTTCAGAAGAAAGGGGTGCTTGCAGGTCATCTCTGGGAGGGGCCGTCCTTTCAGGGTCAGCAAGGCCCTAGGTTTGGTCAAAGCATCAGAATAAAAAGACCTGCTTAATAAAGGCTAGGCCACCGGGGGCAGCTTAGAGGCAGTGCTATTTATCAAGGGGCACGGAAGGATTTCAATATTTGCACACCTGTCTCCATTGCACCTGGGCACTCAGTTGAACTGGTGCCGAGCCTGAAGAAAGGCACTCCGTAAATACCCACTGAATGGCTGAACTGTGGGGGCGGGACCCGGCGTCTCCTCCCCTCCCCTATCTCAGTTGTCCTTGAAGAATGACCGTGGCCATGCTATTGCACACAGCTGCCCTTCCCTTTCCCTCAGGAGCCACGGAGAGCCCACCTCCCCTTGCTCCAGGGGGGTCCTAGGGGCTGGTGGTGGGGTGGGTTGCACTCACTGCAGAGACGGGTGACTCCACCAGCCCTCAGCAACCAGAGAGCAGAGCCCACGACAGGCCTTGAAACTCCCACCCCGTCTGGGGACTCCTGGGGACTCTGGGTGGGAGGGAACTTCTCAGCAGCCCTACACCCCACTGGTGCCAGGTGTTGGCTCATTTAAGAGACAGTACTGATTTTCACATTATGATGCACAACTTGTGAGCCACTGAGAGGAGGGGGTGGAGGAGAAGCCCAGCCACTGATTCCGGGAATTTATTTCGAGCCACATTAATTTGTTTCTTCCCTTCAAGGTCAAATCAAGTCATCTCCATAGATCACCATTGGCAGCGGCTGGCAGGCAGGTAGTTGGGAGGGGGTGGAGACGGGCTGAGCAGAAAACTTTCCAGGGAGCTGGGTCAGGGGACTGGCGGGTGGAAGCAGGAGCTCAGCACGCCCTGTCCCCAGCATCCCCATCGAAGCGAGGGCACCGGAACAATATTCCTCTGTTATTTCCATGGAGACCTCTGGGGAGGGGCCGAGTCATCTATTTTGATAACAAGGCTTGTGTCTTTAAGCTAGAAGCTCTCAGAACGGCAATGAGCCGGGCTTCTGGGTTCTGAGGTCATGCTTTCGGCCTAATTTTCCAGGGTGACCCACACTCACTGTTCATTCATTCATTCAATTAACGCCTATCGATTTTTGGCAGGTGGGCTCCCCCTTCTACCTGCTTGGGGTCTCACCATCCAGTAGCTCATAACTGGCGAATATGGAAATGAAAACTTGGCTTTTCTCTTTGGCTCACCAGGCTCTCAAAGTGGAAAGAAACAAAGCAACGGTAACCTGACCCCGGGCACAGGACCTTGCACCTGATCCTGCCCTGTAAATATGCCCTGGACAAATATCGAACGAGTAGGGATTTTCCTCTTTACTTGAATGATTTCTCCCTCCAACCTTGAGAGCAGAGCAGCTGGAATCAGTTTGGGTTATTATGACGGTTGTTATTATTATCTTATGATGATTGTTATTTTCCCGCTACCCAAATACCCAATCCGTTACAGAACGTGCAGTATTGGGATGGGAGTCACGACGGCGGGGCTCTGGCCGGCTTGGCGGGAGTCTGAGCTGAGATCCTAGAGAATTTGCCAAAGAAGAGGGTGGAAGTCTCATCACCGGGGAGAGAGAAAGAGAGCAGCATACCCAAAATTCTGGGAGTGAGAGAGTGGCCTGTCTGGTTAGAGGAACAAAGGGAAGCTGGGTGTGGCTGGAAGGCGAGGGTGGTGACTTGGGGGAGGGTGGAGAGGGGTAACCTGGGGAGAGAGCCCATAATGCCTTGCGAGTCTCGTAAAGAAGCTTGGACTCAATCCTTTGAACAATGGGGTGGGGGGGGGGCATCCAAGGATTTTAAAAGGGACATACCTTTCTCTTTGGCTCATGTGTTTTCTTCTGCCTGGGCGGCACCTCCCCAGCCCTAACCCTGCCTGCTCAAGTCCAGCAATTGTGCCCGCAAAGCCCCAGTTTGAAATATCACTTCTCTTCCCACAAGTTGGACTCACTTAAGATATACTTACAGGTGGCTTTGTTGAGAGAAAGGCAGAACGGGGTGACAGTTAATCGCAGAGTCATTCCCCTGGGCCTGTTGTTGCTTACCCGGTGTGCCTCAATGTCCTTATCTGTAAAGCGGAGATAAGATTTGAGCCTAACTCACGTAACAAAGCAGGGACCTATGGGGCCTCCTCAGAACAGATCCCTCACCTCCACCCCCTTCCTCCACCTGCCTCTTGTTTGTAGTAAAATGTTAGCCTCCTAAACCTTCCCGAGTTCCAGAGAAGAAATTTCCTCAGAGAGGTGAGAACAGGCAGAAACAAAGGATAACAGTCAAGCAAGACAAATAATCACAGCTGAGCCATTAAACAAAGTCAAGGACCTTTAGTTCCTCTTCATGGGGTGTAGGTAATATTCTGAGCCAAACCTTTTGAACTGTTGCGCCGACACTGAAACCCCCACCTGCAGGCCACAAGCTCGGAGGTCACAGACTGGCTGGAACCAGAAGATTGATGGTGTAAACTCCCAATTACCTCACCATCAACCAATTAGAAGAATATCGATGAGCTGATCACAAACCCCAGCAACCCTCTCCTTCTCCCTGTCTTCAAAAACTGTCCCCTGAAAGCCACTGAGGAGTTAGTTCAGGCCTTTTGAACACTAGATGCCCAGAGTCCTTGCCTGACACCTGCAGTAAATGTTGGACTTCACCACAACCCTGTGTCAGTAAATTGGCTTTAGGGCTGTGGGCCAGCAGATCCAAGTTTGGTTGCATAACACTCATAGGATTACCCGGTGATTAAATCCATTAATTCATGTAAAGCACTCAGCACGGGGTCTGGCACACAGTAAGAATTTAGTGAGGACTTACTATTATCTGCCTGCCTCTGTTACTGGTCTGTGAGCTCCTTGTGGGCAGGGATTCCGGCTGATTGCTGGAGGCTTGGCTCCTGGCACGAGACCAAAATAAGTAAGCACTCAGGGAGCAGTCACTGACTCCTGCTGTCACTTGGGCGTCTGGAGTTGCTCTTAAAAAGCAGTTCGGGGGGGAGTTCCCGTTGTGGCTCAGTTAATGAGTCCGACTAGGAACCATGAGGTTGCAGGGAGCTGTGATGTAGGTCGCCGGCGCGGCTCGGATCCCGCGTTGCTGTGGCTGTGGCGTAGGCCAGCGGCTACAACTCCGATTAGACCCCTAGCCTGGGAACCTCCCTATGCAGCGGGTGCGGCCCTAAAAAGCAAAAAACAAAAAAACGCAGCTCAGCAACTCCTCATTAACTCTTCCAAAAACAAACGTCTAGGTTCGAGTTTACTCCTGTAGGACTTACCCAAGTCACTTCTCTCAGACGCAGTTTCTTCTTCGTAAAATTAACCTCTCCTTCCTGGAGCATCATGAAGATTAAATGAGATTGGCTCCAGGGATGGAGCATGTCACCCCGGGTTTACCAATCAAAATACTGCTTTCCTGGGCGGTGCTTAGCTTGGGGATGGTCACGTGACTCAAGCTGGTCCAATAAGAATGACTCCCGGCAGAAGCATAGGCTGGCTTGTCTCAATGGGGACTAGAATGTGGGGGGTTGTGATCACAGGAGAGGACCCAGGGACATGGCCGGGTAGGAGCAAGGGGGTTTGGGGCAACAGGGAGACCGGGACTGGAGCCGACACAGCAGGACCAAGAGACAGAGCAAAGAAACTGAGTTCTGTTAACTTTGTTAGAGACTGAAAGCAGCATTTATCTTGGACTTCTCAGGTGTGCCTAATAAATAACCCTTTTTGCTGAAATCGGTTTGAGTTTGAGTAGGGTTTTCTAGCACTTAGCAAAGAAACAGTTCTAATTGATGCGCTGTGTCTGCCAGTAGCCCTGCTCCCCACCGCCCCTACTTTCTGATTCTGGGCTCCTGGCAGCATCAGAGTGTGGCAGCCATTGCACTGTTGATGGCCGTTGCAGCAGCTACGCCCCTTTCCGCTTCCCCAAAACAATCTTGTTTTTTCAGGCAGCAATGTTCCTGGCCTCAAAGGCCAAATCAATACGGATCTAAGCCCATCATGCCATTCCTTTCTCTCTGCCAGTGACCGGCTTCAGGGAACCCAGGTGACTCAGTTTTGGTTAATGAAATTAAAGACAAAGCTGCTGAGAGAAAGCTTCTGGAAAAGATCTTACTGATTAAAAGAGAAAGCCAGACAAGAACACTTTTTTACCCTTGTCTTCTCTGTCTATATTTTGTCACATGAGGTTGAGATGCTTGGAGCTGCTGCAGCCATCTCGCAAATATGAGGATAGAATTTTGACTTGTCAGAGATGGCAGAGGGAAAAGACAGACTCTGGGTTCTTGGTGGCATAACAGTGGAAAAAATAACTCTGAAATCACTCATATCTAAATTTCTTGGAACGTTAGACAGATGTTTATGTCATTTAAACCACCTCTGCATTGGGCATTCTTATTTGCAGTCACAAGCATCCCTAGTAGATGTTGAATATCTAAGTGGTTCAGCCTTTAGTTCACATCAAAACAACACACAAGGCTAAGAACATCAGCTCCTTTATTATTATTTATTATTATTATTATTATTATTATTATTATTATTATTATGTACTATTATTTTCCCCTAAACAACAGCACAATTCAAATAACAATGACACACACACACATCCCACCCATATACACAATACCACTAGTCTGCCTGCCAGGCTATCTGGCCTTTGCTTGGTTCCTGGTAGAGCTGTCTGGAGACAGCCCCCTCTGTAAAAATCCCGACTTGGACATAGGAGACACAAGAAAGGGGGGCCTTTAGCCAGAAAATAAACTAATGGGCTTCCAGAGTCTTCAAGGAGTGCTGGCTTGAGAACATGCTATAAATGCCTGGGTGGAGGGCAGAAGGCACTGTTTGTTTTCATGTGGCTAAATCCCAGATGGGGGGTGTAAGACCTGTCTATAACCCTTTGTAAACCAGGGCTGCAGAAACACAGTGGGGTGAGCTACTGGGCTCCATCAACCAAACCATGGGGCAATCATGGACACCAGGAGCCCAGAATGGGAATCTGAGTGATGGGGAGGTCCCCAGAGAAAAGCAACTCCTGCATTAGCTGCAAGGTAAGATACAATGTGAAATATTATGTCCCCTTTTGTTTTGCAGCTGTAGAATGTGCAATATTTTCATCGCAATAGAAAAGGAAAAGAAAGAAAACCTCCCAGCGTTTTGGCCTAACGCAACGGAGTATGACCCGCTAGTTGCGCCATCTTGCGGGAAAACCTACTGCTACACTATCCAGGGAATCTGGTCAATCCATCCTGACCCCCAACATTTTAGTTGCACTAAATCTATGAGTTCAGCTAAAGTAATGTATCCTGGAATCAGAGAAGCCCTGGGGTTAGGGAGGGAACAAGGATGGGGACGGAACAAGGAAGGGCCAAGACTGGGCTCTCAAGTACAAGTGACTTCCTGGTTGTCTTGGGGAAGCTCGTTGTTGAAACTGCTCTCTCCAAATGGTGAGTAAGGGGGGACCTGGGGAGCTTCGATGATCAGCAGGCCTTCTGGGGAAAGTGAGGCAAATACTGTCACAGGATCCACCTCTGCAGGAAGCCTAGGAGAAACACAAGATTCATTTATCATTTTTTCAATTTTTTTGTTCTTTCTTTTTCCTTTGCATGCCCCAGGCCAGGGATCCAATCCAAGCCACAGCAGTAACCGGAGCCACAGCAGAGGCAACACCGGATCCTTAACCCACTGAGCTAGGCCAGGGATAGAACGTGCATCCTCGTGGATACTAGTTGGGTTCTTAACCTGCTGAGCCACAATAAGAACTCCTAAAAGAAAGTATTTTTGGTAAGAGCTTAGGTTTCAAGGGCATACAATGCTGGGTTTGAACCCTGGCTCTGCCCCTTTCTAGCTATGTGATCTCAAGAAGGGCACTCAGTGGCTCTGAGCCTGTTTCCTCATCTGCAAAATGGGAATAATAACATTAAACTTGCACAGTATTCAAAGCTCTAGAATGAGATGATCTGACCATGCTCTGCAAATGGTCAAATGATGCTCCAAAGGTGACTTAAAAGAGACCCACGGGCCCAGCTATTTGGTCCTTGGTTGAAGTCTCAGAAATGACCACCACTACCCTCCCTTTATAGAATAAAAATAAGAAGTTACAGTAAGTGACATATTTTCATTTGTCACGTGGCTGCTGGAGGGTGCTTTACTACACAGGGAGTTACCGGTGGAAGTGATGGAGAACAGGCACCTTGCTAGATAAAGGGGGCCAGGCTGGCCAACGGCTAGACTTCAGATGGCAACATATTCTAAGATGCTTAGAAGGAGCCTTGATTTGGGTCACATCTTAATTATCTCTTAGCAGGTCATAGTTTTATTCCCAAAACACATTTATAGACCTTACCTGGTTGGAGCTTCCTAAAAAACTCAGAATGTTTAATAGGTAGGAATTAATAGGACTGTTGCAAAATACCTTTATTAGAGATAACTTGGGGAAATCAAATGCCAGGCTCAGTGAGTGCAAAACCATCAAAGATGGGATTTCTGAAGCCAAATCTGGTTCCAGTTATGATCTGGGGATTGTTTTGGACGATCGAGGCTGTCTGGGGACTGGTTTCCACAACCAGCTGTTGGAATTATTGTGTGACCGTGTTATGACTTCCTTGGGATTCCATTATTAATAAAAATCATGAAAACTGTGAGCTGCTGAGCACTTTCTACGTGTCAGGGGCTTCATCAGAATCACCTCAGTTGCAGTGATCCCACCAAAGAACTTCTATTCACCATCCCCAAATTACAGATGAGGAGACTGAGGTCAGAGAGGTGAACTGAGCTGCCCAAGGTCACAGAGCCAGCAGGCAGCTGATGGGAAGAGAATTGGAAGCCTGGTCTCCAAACTCAGATTAGCCGGTGGTAATGCTCTCCTGCCTCCCTTGGCATCAGACTTGTGAAAAGGGGTCCCTGGTAGGGAAAACCAGAAGAGTCAGTCACCACAGATCCCACCATGCCGGCCGGCTCTGCCTGTTATAAATGCAGGCGTCTTGCCGAAAGGATGAGGAAAAAGGGTAAGCCCATTCGGATCACAGGCGGGACCCTTCCTGGAGGGGTTGGGGAGTTTTGTTTCTGTGAACAGCAACCTGTAGCCACATGAACTGCATCTGCCATGGAGACGCTGGCCAAACCGGAGCCACGGAGATTAACAGGGGGCCTGCGGGGAAGGATGGAACAGAAAGGGAACTTGGGAAGCTGCCAAGTCAAACTTCTCAAGTAGAGACAAGGCCAAAAGTGGAGACCTCCCTCTTGGCTGGGGATGGAGGCTGACTCTGTTTAACCCTTTGCACGCCAACCTGTAGGGCTCCTGGGACAACATGACTTTGCGGGCAGGCAGACCCAAGTTCAAATTCTAGCTCTTCTGGAATTGTATGACCTTGGGCCAGTGATCTCACCTCTCTCAACTTATTTCCGTGTCAGAAAAGGGGGTTTAACAGAGCATCTGTCTCTTAGGATGGTGTGAGAATTATGTGGGATGATGAGCGCCAAGGCCTTAGCACAGTGCATACAGTAAGTGCTCAATAAGTTTCAGTCTCTCCATTGTTTTTGTAGGTGTTGGCCGTACAAGAGGGCACCTTGACAGCTGTGAATATTTAGCACAATCACTGACCCACAAAACGTCGGGGCTGCAGAGGATCTCGATTATCCAGGACGATGCACTCATATTACACATGGGGAAATGCAGGCACCAAGATGGGGACAGGCTTGTTCGAGTCTCACCAGGTGACCTATACGTTGAACCCACCTGGTGGGAAAGCTATTCCTCCTCATTAATTTGCATCGAAGTGAAAACCTCAGCTCAGTGTTCACATGCCTTTAACACCTTAGCCTCTATCTCTTGCTATTTTCTCTCTTTTAACAAAGAGCTGATCAATGATTTAGACCCTCAGGCAGGCAACACTTTCTAGTTTGCTTCCATTGGATTTATTTTACGATTGCCTTCTTCAGTGAACGGTTTACCAATGAGAACTGAACCTTATCAAAAGCCAGATGATTGAAAAAAAAAAAGTCATGAGCAAACCATATTAAGCATGTAAGGCAAAGAAACAGCTGAAGATGGCATGCACACGACTCATTTGGTCTCCCCTAAGTAGGAAGGTCATGGCTTTTGAAGGTGGTGAGACCTGTGTTCAAATCCCAGATCTGCTCGTTACTGTCTATGACCTTATTTGAGTCCCATTGTCTTCTGAGC
This sequence comes from Catagonus wagneri, assembly GCA_004024745.2. Taxonomy (NCBI): domain Eukaryota; kingdom Metazoa; phylum Chordata; class Mammalia; order Artiodactyla; family Tayassuidae; genus Catagonus; species Catagonus wagneri. Next base: position 18,204,446 of record PVHT021183555.1, on the reverse strand, counting down.
TTCAGTTTTCTCATCCACAGATGAGCTTAGTAATACCTACTCCATAGGATTCATGGAAAGATGGAATAAAATTAAACCTCCAAAGCTTTTACCGTGGCTCTGGACGCACAGGTGCCAGTAAATGAATGGCAGATCAGATGCCTGGGAAGAGGCCAGCTTTGGTTCTGGGCATCTTCCATTGATGACTTCCTGCATCCCCTTGTCCTCTCAGTCCAGCTGGGTTTGGAAAAGATCCCATCTACAGACTCTGCCCCGTACCCAACCTGACTGGCAGATTCCAAGACCTCTCCCCTCTCTCCCTCATCCACTCAAAACGGGGCCTTTCACATGTGGATGGACATGTGGGGAAGAATTTCCTAGCCCTGCGGCTGAAGCAAACAGCTGTAGCAGCCGGTCCGGGAGGAGGTCTCCGAGGATCTCAGCCTGGCTGGCGTAGCCTCCCTGTCCTCTAGTGATGGGAGTTCTTCCCGGGAGAGGCGCTGAGACCCCTGAGATGGAGCCGGGGCCATCCCCAACCCCAGCCTCCCTGCTTGGTGTCTGGAGTCTGGGCGGGAGGTCCAGGAATCCCAGCGGCTCTTGTGTGATTCCAGCCTCGTGGAGCCTTTAACAGCATTAGTTCCCATGGACTAGGCGCTGAGTCTGCACAAGGTGCTAAAAGCTTTATAGTATGCTCTCCTTCCTCGTCCTGAGGGAGTGAGGGGATAAGGGAATGGAAGCTCAGAGCACTTCAGCAAATTGCTCCAAGTTACCCACTCAATTATGGCACCAACACCCAGAGGTGAATTTAACAACTGGCGCACCCAGACATCGGCCCAGTGGAATGAACAGGTCTATGCCTCAGCGATGGAGGAGATTCCTGAGGAACATGGGGAAGTTTGGAGGTCCCAGGTACGGGGTCAGAACAGCCGGTTGACTCAGGAGAGTCTCCGGGGGCTCCTGACAATAGTTAGTCCAATACTAAAACAACCAGCCCAGCTCAGCTGCCGAGCCCCAGCTGAACCGCAGCCCTGCCTCTGACAGCTTTACGCATTTCCCTCTGGTCAGGTAGCTCCCAGCAGGCTGTTTTCCCAGAGGCGTCAGAGGTGGCGAGGTCCACGAAACGGCTGTCTTCGAGAGATGACGAATTTGCCTCCTGCATTCTGGCGCAGTCCCTTTCCCAGCTTTGCTCCGCCTGGGATTCCACCGCGAGACCTCGTTTCAGTCTCTTAAAAGAAACATCAGCCCTCCCCCTCCCTCTTGCTAGATCTGGCTGCTGTACTCGGGAAAGGGGTGGGTCTTGGGGACGGCCAGGGAGCCAGCACTCATGGAGAAAACCGGCGATTGCCTTATCAGGAAGTGTCCACAGGCTTCTAAGTACTTGGGAGGCGCCGGGTGGGTTCGGGATGGGCACAGGCTGGGAGAGACAGGACCGCAGAATCCTCAAGCTGAAAGCAGCCTCAGAATCCAGCGCGTTCAGTCTCTCTAGACACAGGGTGTCTTTGCCAGGGCGAGGGGAGGAGTCAAGATTCAACAACAACAACAGCAGCAATATCCAACCGCCACTTTCGAGGACCTTATTTCCTTTTCTGTTGGTAACTCCGCAAGGCTGGAATCAGCATCCATCCCTTTCACGGATGAGGAAAGGGCGTTCCTTGCTCAAAGGATGAGCACTGTGAACTCAGAGTTCAAGGACCTATTTGGGGCCGTTGGAAATGCTCATTTTAAGGACCTCGGGTACATCCTTTCACCTCTGGGAGATTTAGTTTTCCTAGAATACAAGGAGGGTGATGTCTCTTTTCCCCACTGCATCCCTCTGCGGCAAAGCCTAAGTGGGACTGGGGAAAAGACTTTGGGGCCAGAACTGACGCTAGTGGAGTGACGCTGAATGGGGGAAGGTGTGTCTGTGAAGCCCCAGGCCATCAGCATCTGTCTCTTCTTCCTCCGGGCATCACCCTCAGGGTCTCAGCGTGGCTTTGATTCAGGGGCTCAGCCTGGTGGTCTTCCTGCTGCTGGTGTAATTCCCCAGCCTCAGCCCTTCCTATGACCCGGTCTCTCAGCCTCAAAAGCCCTCTGGGCAGTGAGCGAGGACGATGCCAGGACACCTTCCGGCTGGGCTTTTACGGACGCTCCAGGGAAGGGACACGTTCTCCCAGCCATGGGAGACCTAGAGCAAGCAGCCTTCGAAGGATGCTACGGGGGAGCTGGGGCATGCGCAGAGGGTCTTTATAATATAACGGTGACGGGAGATCCTCTCTGTCATGTCACGGGGGTGTTTGAGAGCCCTGATTTTCGTGGAATTGAGGACAAGTCATTTTGTCCCTCTCAGCCTCAGATTCCTCATCCACAACGTGGGACTGTTAATCCCACGTCACGGGGCACTGAGCAGATCAGCTGGCACACGATCTAGGCACCCTCCCCTCCTTTCTGGGAACCTAGTGCAGGTTTGCTGGGATACCTTCTCCCCGCAGGTGTGAGGGTTCAACTCCCTGCCCCGGGAGGCGAGGGTGTCTTGAAGGAAAGAGGCCCAAGAGGGAGAGGCTGCAGGTCCCAGGCACCCCTGCCCCCACTCCAATCCCACCCTGAAATCCAAATGCCCGGTTACTTACTGAATTTTCTTGGTGAAGTTCTTGGAAACGATGCCGCCTTCCTGCTGCTTCTCCTCGTGATTGCCTGGAAGGGAGAGGAAGGCCACCTGTCAGCACCTATGGCCCTTGGGCATCATTCAGGACTTGGCTCAGATTTAAACCCTGCCCCCGCTTCTCTGTGTGGCTCGGGGCTTGGTCTAGAGGCTCCAGTTGTCTAAGCCTGCATTCCCTCATCTGCTAAGTGGACCCCATTTGATACCACCTACCAGACTGCTGCAAAGATGCAGTAAGACGATGGGCAGGTCAGGAGGCCTTGACCATGGTTTGTGGACAATGCTGAGTTAGACTTAGGAAATTGCAGAGACTATCTCCTGCCTTCTCACATGTGGCCCTGCATCTTCCAGGTCTTGCATCTTCCCCCTCTCCCAGTCAGTCAGGAGGACCCTGAGGCTCACAGCCCAGAATGGGTGAGGGGAAAAAAGTGAGGCTAGGGAGTTGTGGCTCAATGGGTGAAGAACCTGACGTAGTCTGTGAGGATGCAGGTTCGATCCTTGGCCTCGCTCAGTGGGTTAAGGATCTGGCATTGCCGTGAACTGTGGTGTAGGTTGCAGATGTGGCTCAGATCTGGCATGGCTGTGCCTGTGGCTGTAGCCAGCAGCTGCAGCTCTGATTCAACCCCTAGCCTGGGATTTTCCATATGCCGAGGGTGTGGCCCTAAAAAGAAAAGAAAAGAAAAAAACTGGGGCTAGTTTGCCACCCAGTTGGATTTATAATGCACAGAGCCCTTTCCCAGCTCTGAGCATGGGCTTCTTTCTCCCTTGTTTACTGATGTGAAAACTGAGGCCCGGGGACAGGTCCAAGGTCACCTAGCAAGAGGGTGGCAGCCCTGGCCTCAGAACCAAGTCTCTGAAGCTAAGCCAAGGGCTGGGGTCCGATGCCTCCTGCCTATTCCAGCTTCAGATGCATTCTTTGAGCCCCATTATCTGTACCTAGTTCTGGAACTGCCTGGAAGCAATGCTACGATCTGCTAAAAAACAAAACCAAAACACCCAAAGGAGGTTTTCCCTCAGAAATGACACATGAGCCCCACGGATGTTAAATCCACCTGCTCTTCCTCCTCCAGGCTGGCAGGCAGGGATTTTTTTTTTCTTTCCTTAGGAAGGAAGAATGTGATATTACAAGAAGGCTTAGGCCCAAACTGGCTGTCATCTTGCAATTTATATAACAAATTCGGAACCTATGGGCCCCTCCTCACTCCTTTTTTTTGTTTGTTTGTTTTTAAATGGAGAAAGCATCTCTAGTTTCTCTTTTTAAAAAAATGGGATTAGTGCCCAGCAGAGCCATTAGGGACCTGTTACTATTCACTCATTTGTGGGGCCACATTCCAGCTCCAAAAATCCTCATTTACGTGGGGACATGGTTCTGTGGAGCTCCGAAGTCTAGACTGTAAAAAACCTGGTATAATATGCTGTTTTACTGCAGTCAAGCTTTTCTCTTTAAGTTGACAAATTATAGGTGATTATATCATTAATTACATTTTTATTCTTCATTATTCCTTTATAATTTTCTTTTGCTTTTTGTTTTTTTAGGGCTGTACCCTCAGCATGTGGAAGTTCCCAGGCTAGGGGTTGAATCAGAGCTACAGCTGCCAGCCTACACCACAGCCCCAGCAATGCCAGATCTGAGCCACATCTGAGACCTATACTACAGCTCATGGCAACACCAGATCCCCAACCTACTGAGAGAGGCCAGGGATTGAACCCCCATCCTCATGGATACTAGTCAGATTCGTTTCTGTTGTACCACAACGGGAACTCCCCATTATTCCTTTAGTAATAACTTTTTCTCATTATAAGACAGTGCATGTGTATGTTTGAAAATGTAGAAAATAAAGGGAAAAAAAACCCTCTGTAATTCCATCACCCCAAGGAAACCACATTTTGTATATGTTTCAGACTTTTCTATGTTACTTAGAAATGCACAAATGTTATATAGTATAGATAGATTACCTATTTAATCAAATAAGATCATATTGGATGTAATGCCTGAAATGTGTTCTTATCTCTTGCTGACATGTTACAATTATTTTTCCATATGACACCAAATATTCTTTGATAACATGACTTTTAACGGCTCCTTTAATCATCAGCTTTGGCTGAGACAGTTTCTGACATTGGAAGAAACTCACTGCAGTCAATTTTTTTTGGCCCTGCCAGAGGCATACAGAAGTTCCCTGGCCTAGGATCAAACTTGAGCCACAGCAGTGATAACACCAACTGCTTAACAGCTAGGCTACCAGGGAGCTCCTACACTGAATATCCTTTTTTTTAACAACTGCACTCATGGCATATGGAAGTTCCTAAGCTAGGGGTCAAATAGGAGCTGCAGCTGCCAGCCTATGCCACAGCCGGAGCAATGCCAGATCTGCTGAATCTGCGACCTACTCAGCAGCTTATGGCAATGCTGGACCCTTAACCCACTGAGTGAGGCCAGGGATGGAAACTGTATCCTCATGGATACTAATCGGGTTCTTAACTCGCTGAGCCACAATGGGAACTTGTGAACATTCCTATAGCTGGATTTTCAAATCTGGCCTGATGACGTCCTAGAATAAATTCCAAGTTCTGGAATTTCTAAGGCTTGACTTTATACTACTGAATTTCCCTTAGAAAAGCCTGCATCAGTGTAGTTACCCACCAACCGGGCAGAAAGGGGTAACTTTTTAGGAATTCATTTTCAAAGAGGAATGCCTGTCTAACCAGAACATACTATTCCGTGAACATGCTGCCACTTCAGGCTGAGTTCACTCTGCCTGCCAAGTCCGTGACCATCAGCTGCCCAGCTCTAACACAGGCCCGTGGCCAGAGGAACACTGTCTGTGCCCTGGTCCCTTCCCCAAAGCCTAGGCCTTCAGAGATCTGCTTCCCCTGGGGACAGACCAGTGCCTCTGACTCAGCCCTTTTGCACACTTGGTGTCTAGAAATAATAAATGATGATGATGATGGTGAGAATAATAATAGCAAACTCTTACACAGCGCTTCCTTGGTGTCCACAGCTGTTCTAAGCACCTGACTGATACCAACTCCCATTTCTCACAAAAACCTTAAGAGCAGGTACTTATTATCACTTTGTGGCTGGGGAAATGCAAGTTCAGAGAGGTTACGTGATGTGCCCAAGGTCACACAGCTTAGAAGAGCTGAAAGAAAGTTTCAAAGGCAGGGATGAGGGTTTTGAGCTGAGTCCTTGCTCTGACATTTCCCAGTACGCCTCTCTTCTCTGAGTCTCCGTTTATCCATTTGTCCAATGGCAGTGACAACCAATTCCTAATTATTAGGTCACAGTGAGGAGCCAAGAAAGTGAGGCACAGAACTGCTTTGAAAATTATAAACACCTGAAGGTGAATGCAAGGTTTATTTGGTTATTTCGGGAAAGAACTAATCCTCAGAAGTGAGACCTCCGCAACCATGCTCTGAAAAATAGGGTATCAAGGTTGGGGGGAAGGATCTTTGAACAAAGGCGGCTCCATAAAGGGGGGTTTGGAGGGAGTTAAGCTGGTGGAAAGAGGGTGTTGCTGGAAGGTGCCTGTTGAAGCTTAATCTTCATGTTATTTTGAAAATCTATTGGGGCAGCTTAAGGATTATGACTGATTTTTTAATTTCTTATTTTGCTTTCCTATGTACCTTATTTTTTTTCTTTCTTTTTTTTTCTTTTTAGGGCTGCACCTGCGGCATATGGAAGTTACCAGGCTAGGGGTCAAATTGGAGCTGCAGCTGCTGGCCACAGTCACAGCAAATCAGGGTCTGAGCCATGTCTGTGACTACAGCTCAAGGCAACGGCGGATCCTTAACCCACTGAGCGAGGCCAGGGATTGAACTGCATTCACCATGGATATTAGCAGGGTTCGTTACCACTGGGCCACACGGGAACTCCCTCCTATGTATGTTTTCTACCATGGAAGTATTTCAGTTTAACAAACAGAAAAAAATAATGATGATGATTCTTAAAACAAAAAAACAACAGCTCATCTCATCTGGAAGAGGGATCACCAGTTTCTCGACATGCCACCAGAAATGTAAGTGACAAGGAGCAAGCATCAGGGAAAGCCACTGGCCTCACTAAAGAAAAAAAGTACTGTTTCCAGGGGAGGCAGAGGCCCCAAGACTAAGGAGGAGGGGTGGAACAAACCCTCGGGGCTTTCCAGTCCCTTCCTTGGCCCGGGCCTGGGCCAGTGGCCCATGAAGAGAACATTCTTGGCTAATGGCTGCAGGGTGGGGGAGGGGTGTGCGTGAGACGATGGAAATCGGCTTGTCTATCATTTTCCAAATACTCCCCTGGAACTAGACACTCATATGTGGTCAGATAAGACAGGGCCGCCTCTCAGAGATTCATAAACTCCACTAGCAAATTCAAAGCTCTGATAAGTCCTGAAAAATGAGGAGACCTATTTATAATTTTGTTTCATCTGGTACCTTCTAAAATCCCGGGAAACCCTTCCATCCCCCATTTATCAGATGTGTAGTGATATCTTAAAACACATCATTTGGCAAATTCTGATCTAGTCTAACTCCTGATAAGACTCATAAGACAATAGGTCTAATCTAAATCCTCATAAGACCATGGGTAAAGGTGAGGCCCGAGAGGTGATAAGATCTGCCCCCAGGCCATTCAATTAGAAGCAGATTTAGCCAACCTGACTCAGAACTGTCCAGGCAGGGCTGACTTTGAATTTCAGAGACTGTCACAGAGAAACAGGTGATCATAGGTACGTTACTGTCTCAGGGGCTCCGTTTCCCCATCTGTAAAATGGGTGTAATAAACCTACACATATTTCCTCAGTAGTCCACAGGAGGAACCGGTGAGCCAGCATATGCCTACAGTGCTTGGAGAAGAATAGCTGTGTCATTAAGTGAGGTAGGATGGAAGACTGATCTGACTTCTCATGTCTCTTGAAAGCTGCTTTTTAACTGGAGTCCCTACATGGATCTGGTTTTTTAAATCCCTATACGAGTCTTGGGGGACTGGGATTCCGTCAAACTGAGGTTGCTAACTGCAGGGCTATGAAACATGTTCAACCTAGAAAGGCCTTGTCTTTGTCTTATTTGAGCCTCCAGTGACCGCATTTTACAGATGTGGAAACTGAGGCTCTGTGACTGACTCAAAGCCTCTGGCTTAGTAAGGTGCTCAGCTGGGGTCTCAGCCTGGAGCTGCCAGACCGCACCTGTTAAGAAGCACTTAGAAAGGAGGATGGATGAAAAAGGCCCTCCAGGCCAGAGGTCGCCTGGAGGGGCCACGAGGCATGGGAGACCCTTTACCCCGGGGTGCAAGCCTCTGGAACCCTAATTAAAACAAAGACAGGAAGAGTGGTGATAATAATCGCCTTGTTTGCAGAGTGCCAGGCAGACACTGTTATTAGCTCCCTTTTACAGACACTCTGCACTTACTATCCTAGAGCGTCTGTGCATATTTAACCTTCCCTATAACACTGCAGGATGGATATTAGTATGACCCCCATTCTTTGGATGGGGAAACTGAGGCTCGGAATAGTGAAAAGACTTTCTTGTCCATATCCAACCAGAGAGTGAATGGCGGTGGTGGGATCTGAACCCGGATCTCGAAGAGCATCTAGCATATCCGTATGTGTACAGATGTATTTGTGTGCCCAGCATTTTAATAACAACATCAACAACAACAATGGTACTGATCCTTTGTGACCTAGGCACTCTGGGCACACTTCACGTGCATTATCTCCTTTAAGACAACAATCCTTAGGCAGTGTAGGGTGTGAACCCCAATTTCCAGATAAGGAAACAGCACAGAGAAGTGGTTTCAGATGCCTGGCTCCCCGGCCAACTCAGAAAGCCCTGGCTGCCCCCTCCATCTGTACAAGGTCCCACCACACCTTCCGGAGCCGCTGATATTTATAATTCTGCCCTGCGAGGCTTTGAACCACCCCCACCCCCCCACCCCGGCCCCAAGGCCGCTCTGCTGGGGCCTGTCCCCGCCCAGCCTGTCTGCAGTGGCTTTTAGTGGTTTTTCTGGCCGGTGGAGCCTGCCAGGAATGAGCTCTTTTTAATGGAGCGTTAATCGGGAGGGAAGGGACAGAAAGCCTTTTCCCTGCCGCCCTGCTTAATAGCGACTGAGCCTCTTTCCTGTTCCACAAAACATCCCCTCTCCCAGGCCCGGACGCGGCGCGGCAGGCCCAGCCTTGTCCTGCTGCTGACTCACGGCGTGACCTTGGAGGCTTTCCTGCCTGGGCCTCAAACTCCTCAGCTGCAAAATGGGACCAGACACCCATCCAGCATCTCAGGGCTGGGGTGAGGATGATTTGTGAGCAGGACTATCCAGGCTGTCGCCCCGGGCACCTGCTGGGTGCTCAGTAAACCATCCATTTGCTTTCGGCCTCTCCAGCCCGGGTGTGAATCCCGGTTGGCCTTGAGCAGTTGCTTTAACCTCTGCCGTGCCTCCGTTTCCTCACTTGTGAGGAGACGGACAGGACCCGCCTCCCCTGGCTGTGTTCACTCAGATGCCACAGGCCAAGTGCTGAGCACAGTCCCCGGCAGAGAGTGAGGGACCGTCAAGATTACCAAGTCGCCTTCTTATACTGACGACCCTGCCTCAGTTTCCTTCCCGGGGACCAGAGGAGGTGTTTCTCTTGAAACCTGTGCGAGGTACCACCATGACACAGCACCAGGCAGCCCCCTTCTAGATGGCGTTGTGATGCCGGGTTGCGGGAACCCCACTTTCTCTTTGGCTTTTTCCACCTTTTATATCTGTTAAGCCTTTTCTTTATATTAAATTCTCTCTGTCAAAACTCTCCATGTGGTTTTTTTCCCTCCCGTTCGCTGGTTGATGCAGCGCCCAAAGGCCCCAGCAGCTGAGTCGGGTTAAAATTTCTCCTGGAAGCCAGGAGAGGAGCGCTTTTCTGTAAAGATAACCTGTGTGGGCTGCATTCCTGGGCCCTGAAGTCATCTGTGTCATGCTGTCACCCCTTCCCCTGTCAGGGAAGGGTCCCTTGGCTATTCCAGGTTGAGGCCGACACGCCCCCACCTCGAGGTCTCTCTCCCCGCTGCCCCCCACTCACCAGACACCTCCACGTAGCCGTCCTTGGTCTTCACCGTCAGCTCCTCTGGCTTAAAGCTGTGCACGTTGACACACACTTTCCAGGGCTCCCCAGGGAAGGGTGGGGGGCTCCTGCCCTCGGCAGGGACCCCAAATCTGGCCATCGACGTTGGCCCCCGGGGCACCATGCCCGACCTCAAGGTCCCTGGCCAGGCGGAAGAGAGACGAGGCAGGGCCCAGTCGGGCCAAGAGGCAGTCAGGTCGTCGGGGAAGGGGTCCATTCCAAAGCCATCGTCCAACAGGCGAGAGGACAGGGGCGAGTCTCGGAAGGGGTCCCGGCGCCGGCGGCTGGGGTAGTGGCAGGGGAAGGGCATCTGACCGTCAGCCATGGCCGCCGCTGAGCTGGAGGGGAAACGGAGGCTCAGAGAGAGGGAGCCACCTGCCCAAGGTCTCTCCCAGCAAGGTGGTGTGGGGATGCTGGTCTTCCAAGCTTATTCTTCAGCTTCAGAATAATGCTGAAGCATCCACTGTCAGGGACAGATGCTGTCACACCAGGCCGGGGTCCCAGCCTCCAAAGACACTCCCGCCACGAAAGCCGACCCCTGGCTGGTCCGGCAGAATTCTCCAGGCCCCCTCTCCGCACCGGCCTCACCGGAGATCAGCCAGTCACCGTCCGCGCAGGCGGTCCAGGCTCTCAGCCAGAGCCGCTAGTGGAGCCGGGAGCTTAATAAACACCGAGGACGCAGGCCTAGAAACTTCTCCTTGCTTCTGGGCTGGGAGCCTTTTATTTATTGCTGCTAGGGGCTGGAGGCGGGTTTTGCAAGTGCCTCCTGTCACAGGAGTATTCAGAGGTGATGAACCAGCCCCAGAGAATTGCGGAGGGAACAGCTGGGCTCCCAGGGGGCTGGGAGGGGCCTCCTCGGCCAAGTTCTGCCAGCCTCTCCGGACACTCCTCCCCCAGCTGCGCTCCGCCCCGCCCCCCCGTCCCGCTCCCCCTCCCTCCCCCCTCCCCCGGAGCCCGCCCCCAGCAGGGCACCAAGGCCCGGCTATTAATAACCCTGGCCTGGCTGAGGGCTCAGGTCACCCTCTGGAAATACCTTCCCCAGAGCCTGCCGCATCCTGACTACCCCCTGGGGACCTGGGGAAGGGGAGGAGAGAGACAGGAGCCCAGTGGTTTTGAAGGCAGATAGCCCTGGGTTGCAATCCCCCCATTTTTTTTTTTTTTTTTTTTTGCTGTGCCCCCAGGGCAAGCAGAAGTTCCCTGGGCCAGGGACTGAACCCGCGCCACAGCAGCAACCCAAACTGCTGCAATGACAGCGCCAGATGCTTAACCCACTAGACCACCAGTGAACTCCCGCCGTCCCCCCTTCTAACCCTCCAGCATCCTCAAGCTCTTGGAACTCACCTTTTATGCGCTCTGAGGGGAGTCACCATTCTTCCCTAGGTGGCTCTGAGCTGTCAGTTTTCCCTCCTGTAAAATGGACAGTAATAATAGCCTCCTCACCATGAGGTCATCCTCCTTAAGCATTCAGCAAACTGACACTTTATATTTACAATGTTGCTTCTCAGTGACATAAAACTTGCTAGATGCCAGGCTCTGGATCTAAAAATGCTTTACAAACATTCACTGGCTTCATCCTACCAACAGTCCTATAAGGCAAGGGTACTGCCATTATCCCCAGCTTACAGGTGGGGAAACGGCCATAAGGAGTGTCAGCCAGTGGTAGCTTCTATTACTAAGATGACAGTTAATAATGATAATTACCCAAAAGTGCTGAATTCAGGGAAAGCGCCGGGCCTAAAACTCCAAGCCCAGCGAGGACCTCTTTTCTGGTTTCCCTGCCCCTCCTTGCCCTTGAATTTACATCTTGTCCTTTGACCTCAAGGCCCCTTGAGCTTGCGTTCCAAGTTTTGATCTGTCCCCAGCAGGTGTGCGGTCTGGGGGGCGTGCCAGCCTCTCTCGGTCGGCTTAGGGTCTGGGCCCCGCCTTCCTTGTGGGGTGGGCTGGGCTGGGGGTGTTAAGGAATCCAGTGAGTCATCGGTTGAGAAATCCTTTTGGTATTAAGCAGGGCCCACGTGAGGCAGTTTGCTAAAAATAAGAGTATGGAAGACAACGACAGTCCCCATCGTTTCCTGCCTGCTCTGTACCTGCCACGCAACGAGCAGCCACCCTGGACCCTCGCCACTGCCACGCGGGCGTCGTCAACACGCCCATTTCGCAGATGAGGAAACGGAGGCGCAGAGCGTGGCCCGCGCACACCGCTGGGGGGCGGCAGGACCTCGGTGGGGACCTGGAAGTCTGTGAGGAGCTGAAGGACCCAGACCCGCCCCCGCACCCCCCACCCCCGCCGCCGCCACTGCCCCCTGGAAGGGAGATCGGGGAGCCCTCGTCCCCAGTCACTGGGGTGAGGTCACCAGCTCAAGCTTCAGGCTGACGTCAGGGCCCGGCACAGGGCCTCTGCTCTCTCTGTAATTACAGCTGGGTGGGGCGAGGCTGGCTGGGTGTGGAGCCGCGACAGGGAGAATCACTGCCTGACACAGAGAAGAGCGCTAGCCTGTCCGGGACCTGGGCGGGGGTGGTTTCTGAGGTGGTGGGACAGTGTGCGGGTGGCTGGGTCCCCTTGAGTCTCTGGGTGGCTTTGAGTGGGTGGAGCGCTGAGTATGTATTTATGCGCAGATGGGGCTGTGTTTATTTACTGGCAAGTGGCTGGTAGGTGTGTTCCAGAGAATCCTGCTCCCTCCTCCCAGACTTCCCTTCCTCTGAGCCTGGGAAGGGGGTGGGGACACACCCTCAGAGCGCTCTTACCCTCTCATTTCAAGGATGGCTGTGGCATCCAGGCCTGCAGGAGGGAAGGGACCGGAGCAGTAGGAAACAGCGCCAGCAGCCCTTAGCATTTACCTGGCACTTCGCATATGCCAGGTTTTGTTCTATGCACTTTAAATGCATGTGTATTAACTCATCTAATCCTCCCTACAACTCCACGAGGAAGGGACTTTTATTATCCTCATTTGGCAGGTGAGGAAACTGAGGCACAGAGGGAGGAGCTCGCTGGCTCCTGTCTGCATACCCCAGTTAAGCAGCAGAGCTGGGATTTGAACCTCGAAAGGTTGGCTCTTGGTCCCTCTGCTCTACTGACTCTTCTAATCATAGTCACGGCTCACATTTATTGAGCACTGCCGGAATACCAGGCCCTGTGCCCAGCGCTTTCATTCATCACCTGAATGACTCCTTATGGTTCAGATAGGTGAAGGCACCTGCCCTGGGCCACACAGCTGCTGAGGATGGAAACTAGAGCCAGTGGGACCTGGGAGACCACAGTCACAACCAGAATGGGACAGTATTGCCTGGGCCTCATTGGGTGATCCTCCTGCCTGTCGTCCTGTGTCCCCCTTGGATACTAGCTGTGTTTCTGGGTCAGGCCTGCCTTCCGTTTCGGGAAGCTGAGCGGGGAGGCAGCTGCTGGACCTGCTGACCCGGTCACCTGGAGGGGAGTCAGTGAACACGTGTGAAAAGTGGTCAGTAAACTGTCAGCAGGCAGGGAAAATACGGGATCAACTAACTCTATTATATATGGCACGGATAAACCAAAAGTTCAGACTGTATAGCACAGGGAACCATATTCAATATGGACCATCATGGAAAAGAATATGAATAAGGGAGTTCCTGCTGTGGCTCAGTGGGTTATAAACCCGACTAGTATCCAGGAGGATGTGGGGTCCATTCCTGGCCTGGCTCTTTGGGTTAAGGATCCAATGTTGCTGCAAGCTGAGGTAGACGTCACAGATGTGGCCTGGAGTCCATGTTGATGTGACTGTGGTATAGACCGGCAGCTGTTGCTCCGATTCGACCCCTAGCCTGGGAACTTCCATATGCTGCAGGTGCGGCCCTAAAAAGACCAAATATGTATATATATATATGTATGTATAAATGAGTCACTTTGCTGTACAGAAGAAATTAGCACAACACTAATCAACTATACTTCAATAAAATTAAAAAAATAAAGTACACTTAGAAGCAATTTAAAAAAAAGGAAAAGAAAACACGATGTGAGCACTGGGAGAGAGACTTTTATGGGAGGAAAGCCCTGGTGGCGCTGGGGAAGGGGGACATGTTAGACCCCAGGTCCCCAAACAAGGGTTTCTTGGCTGCCAGCTTCTTGGAGCTTTCACAAGGGAAGGGCCACAATTAATTCTCAGACAGCCTAGGGGGAGGGTGACATCACCCTGCATTCGGAAGCTGGGGCTCTGGAGGAGAAAGAGCGGCCTGAAGTCACCCAGGTAGTGCTGGATGAAGACGCAGGCCTGTCTGCTGTGGGACTGTGCAGTGAGAAACCCAAGTTCTCTCCCTCCCCCGCCTCCTACCCCTTCACCTGCAGGTCCAGCCCTGATGGGGGTGGGCTCTGTGAATCCCTCCAAGGCAAGGCTTTCTGGACGTCGTTTTTTTTTTTTTTTGTTGTTGTTGTTTTCTTATGGCTGCACCCGTGGCATATGGAAGTTTCTTGGTCAGGGACTGAAGGGATTGACTCTGGGCCGCAGCTGTGGCAACACCAGATCCTTAAACCCAATGCACGGGGCTGGGGATCAAACCTGTGCCTCTGCAGTTACCCAAGCCACTGCAGTTGGATTCTGAACCCACTGCACCACAGTGGGAATGCCTGGATGTCATTTTTGCCTGATGTTTTATTGACAACTCCAGAAGTCTTTTTCTGGGGTGTGGAAGCAGGTCCTGGTGGCCTCCCACATTCACTCAGCCGACAGGTCCAGAAAGACCCATCTGGGAGTTCCTTCTCCAGCCAGCTTATCCCCTGGTAAGTCGGGGGAGAGTATGCTCACCTCTTTTATCCTCCCTTTTTGCTCAACCCCCACCCCTGTGGATGACTAATGGAATTTCCAGCACCCTTGGCTCCATGAGGGCAGGACCCTTGGGTATCTTGTTCACAGCAGCATCCCCTGTGCCTGGAAGGGCACCTGGTGCCTTATGGAAACTCAGGAGATCTTGGCCAAATACACGATGCCTTATTATCACTGTGTCTGAACTGCCTTGCTCACATGTGACAGACTCTGGACGCAGTGGCAGCACTAGAATATTAACTAAAATTTTCGGAGTATTTAGGAGCACCCAGGCACGAAGCTGAATGCTTCTCAAGCATGTTTTTACTTAATCTTCAAAACAGCCCCCTGCCCAGAGGCTTGTACTATCATCACCCCCGTTTTACAGATGAGGAAATGGAGGATTAAGGCATGATGTAACTCGCCCGAGGCCACCAGCTTGTGGGTTCTGAACCCAGGTGGGGCTGAACTTCAAGCCCAGCACTCTTTCTTCTGCCGCACACCCATACAGACACAGGTGATTAATAAATAAAATAAAAAGCAACCCACACGGTCCCTCCATAAACTATGCCCTCACAATCCCATGCAAGTAAAGCTTATTTATTAAGCTCTAGCTTCCTCCCATTGTAGTCTCCAAAATCCTTTCCAAATTACTTCTTCTCACCACCCCGTAAGTAATTACAAAAGCCATAGTAACAATAAGTATAGCAAATATTTAACATTTTGTACCAGTTATGTTTTGTATGTATCAATGATCAACTTATTTAATCCTCAGCCAAATTGCTCTAGGATCAGTATTAATACCTCCATTCATAGATGACAGTATTGAGGCACAGAGAGGTTAAATAATTTTTTTCAAGGTCACACAGACACTGAGTGGCAAAGTAGATATCCAAACCCAGGTAAGCCAGGAGTTCCCGCTGTGGCGAAATGGGATTGGTGGTATCTCTGGAGCCCTGAGACGCACCTTTGATCCCCGCCCTGACACAGTGGGTTGGTGATCTGGTGTTGCTGCAGCTGCAACGTGGGTTGCAACGGCAGCTCGGATTTAATCCCTGACCGGGGAACTCCATATGCCCGGGGAGGGGGAGGGGGTAGCCAAAAAAGAAAAACAAAAAAACAAATCCAGGCAAGCTGATTTGAAAGTCTGTGCTCCTAACCACACCGCAATTTTGAGAATAACAGCAAAACAGCACTGATCCCACTATTATTCAAGACCTGTTATGTGCCGAGCTCTGCTAAATGTCCCGTGTGTCTTCTCTCTTTTCATCTTCTAACAACTGTATTAGGCTGTAGGATATCGCCAACCCCCTTTGATGCTGACAAGTTTAGGGCACAGAGTCAGAACCGCACTGACTGGTGCCCAAGCCTACACTCTTAGCTGCCCAGTGAGCTGTGTGCCCGGGCCAAGCGCCAACTCCAAACCCAGAGGGACCCAAGAGGCCACAGCGGACCTGCAGGTCACGGCCCACTGCTCCCTCCACCTTCTCGCTGGGCCTTCTCTAGAACTTTCTTCCAGTCCTTCCAGACTTCCTCAGTAGAACAAATGACACCAGGACACGCTGACATTTGGGAGCCTGGGGTCTGCCTGGGACGAGCCATCATGGTGTCAAGCAGAGGCATCCTTACATGTTATGATGTGAAAGCTGCTTAGAGCCGGGGATAGGGTGGAGGATCAGTGGACCCCGTGGGACCGCCTCTTAGCTGCACGTGGCCCCAGGGGAAGGGGGTCAGGGGTCAGCTCTCTCCACGCATCATTAGCTGGACAGCCCCAGCTAATGGCTCTCAGAGGCCCCTTTACTTACTTCCCATTATTTATTCCTTTATCAGGACTCCTGAGACCCCCTTTCATAACTCAAATAGTTATTGTGAGCCAGGGAACTAATCTCTCAACTAACCAGATTTTTTTAAGTGAGAGTGCCAGCATTTACTGCTTATAAGAGAAGGTAAAGCATAATGAATAAGAATGTAAGCAGACCCAATTTGAACCCCGTTAGCTGTGCTGCTCTGGGCAAGTGTTCCAGCCTCTCTGAGCCTCCCTCTTACCAGCTGTAAAATGGGGGTTATGATAATACCTACCTCACAGGGTAACTGTTGGCACAGATTGTGAGGGGGACATGGTTGGGGAGGGGGCCGTGGGCCGGGGGATGTAGTGCCCCATAGACCCCACAGAGGAATTAGACTTTGTCCTGGGCCCTTTATCTTATTTTTTTGTCTTTATAGGGCCCCACCTGCTCAGGTGGAAGTCCCCAGGCTAGGGGTCTAATCGGAGCTGTAGTCACCGGCCTACACCACAGCCATAGCAATGCGGGATCCGAGCTGCGTCTGCGACCTACACCACAGTTCACGGCAACGCCAGATCCTTAACCCACTGAGAGAGGCCAGGGATCGAACCCCCAACCTCATGGTTCCTAGTTGGATTCGTTAACCACTGAGCCACAATGGGAACTCCTGTCCTGGGCCCTGTAAAGATCCACTGACCTGTCTGGAGGCGGACAGTGATGTGATGAGATGTGAGATTCTAGAAAAATCACCAATTGCTTATGGACAGTGTATTACCAGGCAAGACTCCAGGGAGGCTGGCAAAGCTGGCGGCCTGGGCCCAGTTGTTGGCTGAGGAGCGCAAAGGGTGGGCCTAATCCTTGACATCAAAGAAGCAGAAGCATTTTGACCCCGCGTGGGTGGGCAGGGAGGAGAGGGGGTTACTCCACAGCATTGCCCGGCTTTTAAACCTGGGCTACCGGGTAGGTGGTGTTGCCACACAAAGAACGTGTGAGGACACGCAGATGCCGGGGATGAGGAGACAGCGCGGTCATTTACTCCTTTACTCACTCACTACGTGATCGTTAAGCGCTGATGTGCCGAGCACCAGCCTAGGGGTAGAGGAAGCCGTGAATGAGGCCCAAGTCTCTGCTCGCATCTGATAAAGAATCTAATCGACGATTTAGACAATTTCAGATCCTGAAAAGTTTTATGGAGGAAGCACGGGCTCTTGGCTGCGTTTCTGATCTGATTTCCTGCTGCTGTTCACCCCTTGCTCCCCAGGCTTAAGCCCCAGGGGCTTTTTCTCTGCCCGGCAGACAGCAGAGCCACCTGCGTTCCTGTCCCTGTCCCTGGACCTGCCCGCTTGCCCACGGATCTCACCTCCGTTTGTGTCTCTACTTCCATTTTTCACGCAATTAAATTTAGGACGACCAAAGGGGAAACTTGGGCTGGGGAGGGGGAGGGGTAAACTGGGAGGATGGGGTTAACGCGCACACACACCGCTGCCTGTAAAACGGGTAACTAACAAGGACCTGCCGTGGAACACAGGGTCTGCTCGCTGTTCTGTGATAACCTATGGGGGGGGCAGCACGGATGTACGTGCGTGTATACGGATGTGTGTACGTGTTTATGTCCGTCCGTATGTGCATGGCTATGTGTATATGATCCACTTTGCTTGAAACATAGCACTCGTACAACATTGTAAATCACCTGTACCCGAATAAAAACACTCTTTTTCACTCACCCGGACAAAGCTTTTCCAATCCTCTTCTCTCACATCAGCTGGTTTCTTTTTCTTCACAGCCCTGGCCACTAACCCAGAATGACCTTTCCTCACTCTGCTGTTTGTTTTTTACCTGCCTCTTCCACTAGAGCGACAGCTTCGGGAGGGCTGAGCTTGGGGACTTCTGTCGTTCAGGGCTCTGTCCTAGGCACTAAAACGGTCCCTGGCACAGTGTTGGTATCCGATAAAATTCTGGGCAGAGGGTCGGTAGCAGTGCCCTTCCCGATGGGAAAAGCCGTGTAACTAGTGGCGGTGGCCAGTGGCCTGGGAGCAGAAGTGACTGATGTCTGTCAGGTCCAGTTTGAAGCATTTGATGTACTAGCCCCACCTTGGGTGGGTCCCCTTTCTTTCTGTACTATGAATACCAATGTCATCTGTGAGGGGCGTCCCCCAACTGGCCCACAGTGAACACAGGTGAGAAATAAAGCTTTGTTCTTTTTTTTTTTTAAGGCCTGCACCTGCAGCATATGGAAGTTCCCAGGCTAGAGGTCAAATCGGGGTGGCAGCTGCCAGCCGATGCCAAAGCCACAGAGGATCCCAGCTGCATCTACAACCTATGCTGCCACACTGGATCCTTAACCCACCGAGGAGGGCCAGGGATCAAACCTGAGTCCTTATGGAATCAGGTTTGTTACTGCTGAGCCGTGATGGGAACTTCCTCTTTTTTTTTTTTTTTGGCTGCACCCGAGGCATGAAGAATCTAGCCGGGACTGAACCCGAGCCACAGGAGTGGCTTAATCCACTACACTATGAGACCCGTAATCCACTACACTATGAGAGAACTTTGAGCTTTGTTCTTTTAAGCCTGAAATTTGGGGTTTGTTAGTACAGTGTAACCTAGGCTAGTCTTTATTTATTTACTAAAGTTTAGTTGATTTCACAATGTTCTGTCGAGTCTTGCAATTCTAGGCTATTCTGATGAGTAGCCTTTAATTCTGCCCTTTTGTTGTTGTTGGTTTTGCCTCAAAAGAACTTTCTCCGTGTTAATATCATTCTGAGGGGTAGGTCATTCTATCTCCTCCGCTGAGAGACCCGGCTGAGAAAGTGGTACTTATTCCTCCCGGTTGGGGACATTTATGCTGAGTGCCACTAGGAAGCACTTGGGTAGAGAGGTGGCTCTGCGATCTGGAAAGACCTTGTTCTCGAGGGCCCCTCTCCCACATGTCTCTGAGGTCAGAGCCAGAGCTGCTTTGACCAGCTGGTGACCGTGACACCGGGCAGCTGCTTTGGAAACAGTTTTTTTTTTTTTTTAGGTCTGGGAACGACAGCTCTTAGGAAGGGCTCGGCCTGAGAGAGTTTTCACAGTTTGTGCCGGGAGTGGGGGTTGGGGTGGGGGGAAGCTGGAGCCGCCGGGGAGGATGTGTCCAGATGGACCAGGAAAGACAGAAACAAGACGGCTCCTTCTTGGGACTGGCTTAGTTTGGCCCTGAAGAGTAGTTAGGATTGGCTTTAGCTGAGAACCACAGAGAGTCAAGGTAACAGTGGCTGAAAGAACTGGGAGATTTGTTTCTTCCTAATATTAAAGTCCAAAGACACTGCCTGAACTGGCGTGCTGCTGCTTCTCCATGCAGTCCCTGGAGAGGGACACCCTGCCTTCTCATCTCCCCATCTCTCCCGGCTCCATTCCTAAAGCCACTTCATGGACCAAGGAGCCACTTGCGTTCTGGCCATCGCTCCACATTCTAGCAAGCAAGAAAAAATGGATGAGGAAGAAGGAAAGGGCACAACAAATCTCTTATAGAAATTTCTGGAAGCTACCATGCAAAAATTCTGGCTTTCCTCATTGGCCAAAATTAGCCACCCAGCCACTCTAGCTGCAAGGGAGGCTGGGAAATGCAGTCTTTACTCTGGGTGGTCATGAACACAGTTAAAAATTGGGGGTTAAAAATGGCTATTGGGGGACAACTAGAAACTCTGCCACATCTTGAGAAAGACAGATTTTGCAGAAGATTCCTAAAGGCTTCAGGTTGGGTTCTTCTGGAAAACTGGTGGGAAATATACACTACTCTGCACCAAAATGCTGCTGTTTTCCTCCATAAAATCTTCACGTAGGATTTCACATGATTCACAGACTCCCGAAGCTCAAGCAGGGGAGGTCATGGATTCCTGTAGGTAAAGATTACTTGATCTAGAGATAAAGTCTGAGGTGAGAGAAACTCTATGGAGAAAACAAACTCTGTGTGTGTGTGTGTGTGCGCGCGCGCGTGCTTTGTACAACCCATTCCAACCCCTTTCCATTTGGCACCATGAGTATATTTGATGTGGTTGCTGTTGTTTATTTTGGCTTTAGATTCGAGAGCGGATTGTCAAAGGGACCCAGTGTTACACCTTGAGAAAGCACTGGACAAGTTTCACTGTTGAAAGAAAAAGATGAAAAGAAAAACCACCCTGAGTCCTCAGACCAAGGCTGGCCACAGGTATGGAATGGTTTAGAAACGCCATTCAGAGGGCGTGGGAGCCCCTATTGCTCTGGGAGAAATGCCTCTACCATGGCCACGTCTTTCCACTAGTGGATGGAGGTGAGAACTACGCTGGTAGGAAACTGATGAAATGTCAGGGTGGGGATGGATACACGTGGGGAGAGTGCCAAGTTCTTAGGAGAGTCCAGGCTCTTCTAAGTGGAGGAGATATTTATGGAGGGAGGCAGCTGGGAGCGCCTCTCTTAAGAATCTGGTGTTCGAGGTGATGAAAGCGGAGAACAGATGCCGATTGAGCTTTTGCCAAGGTGACCTGGAACCCTCCCAGAAACTTATCATGCACTTATCTAGGCACCTGAGCCAGCCCATCCCCATCCCCCAACATTTTTAGGATTGGTAACAATGACAATAACTCAATCAGGCACTGGGCTGAGGGTTTCCACACGTCGCCTCTATTCATCTCCATGGCACTCTTATGAGATTGATGCTTTCATTATCCCCATTGGAAATACGTGGCACCTGAGGTTCAGAGAGGTTGAGCCACTTACAAAGAGACACACAACTAGGAAGTCGCAGAGGTGGGTTCAAACCCAGGTCTTTCTGTCTCCCAAGCCCTCACTCTTAGCCACTGCCATTTAAAAATCACACCATTTTTTTTTCCCCATTCACAGGAACTACACCCCAGAGCTACTGGGTGAACAGCAGGGGCTCACATCTATCTGCCTCACACCCCACGCTGCCGCCTCTCACTCCCTGGGAGGGACACAGCTCCGGGGGTGGGGGGAGGGACAGGGTGTGCACAAGAAATCCCGCATGGGACAAGTCACTGCTTTGTCACCGCCCTTCTTAACCACACTCCCCATTCCCCCACCACATAAAGTAAAAACTAACCAGCTCAAAAACGCGTGGGAATTGGAAGCCTGGGGCGGAGAGCTGGTAACCCCAAGCAGATTCAATTATTTCATAGCTGCCCAGGGTCAGGCGTGGGGCTCCCTGCTGGGCAGAGCTGGAGAGGACGGTAGGGCAGACAAGGCTCTTGGAGGTGGGCAGCAACGTGTAAACAAGCAAACACACCAATTACAGATTGTAATAAATGCTATGAAGGCAGAGGGTGGGGGTGGGTTAGGCAGGTGAAGTCACTCCTCCATTCCATCCAAAGTACTTGCCCCCTGCCTGGGACCTCCGCTTTCCCCCCTCTTTCTTTCTTTTTTTTTCCCTCATCTTTTGTCATTTTTAGGGCCGTGCCCGCGGCATATGGAGGTTCCCAGGCTAGGGGTCTAATCGGAGCTGTAGCTGCCAGCCTACACCACAGCAACACAGCATCTGAGCCATGTCTGCGACTTACACCACAGCTCACAGCAACGCCGGATCCTTAACCCACTGAGCGAGGCCAGGGATGGAACCCGCAACCTCATGGTTCCTAGTCGGATTCGTTTTCTGCCGAGCCACAATGGGAACTCTCCCACCCCCACCCCTTTCTTGAGCCCCCTTTTCAGGCCTGGACAAACCCACTAATTTCCCAGGCATTAGCCTAGGTGTCAGTTTCTCTTTGACACCCTCCTTGAATTGCCAAGGCTGTTCTAGCTGTCCCTTTGGACTCACCCTCATTCTAGTGTCCAGATGTGCCCCTTACTGACGGTGTGACCTGAGGCCACCTGTCTGGACCTTAGTTTCTGCATCTGTAAAATTGGCATAAAATAGTACTCACCTCATAGGGAGGCTGTGGGGACGAAATCGGGTAAGTAGTTTGCATTCATATCCTTGAGGTACTTGGCACGGTGCCCGGTCCTCTGTAAGTGGGGGCGTTGTTGCTTATGGCATCAGCACCATAATGGCGGCTTGCACCGCACCGCAGGCTGTCAGATTGGGGTGGCAGACGCCATTTTAGGCGCCATCTAACTTGGTGATCCTCAATCCTGGCTTCCTGTTAGCGTGACCTAGGGAGTCTTTAAGGAGACTGCTGTCTTGGGAGTTTCCCTGGCTGCCTAGGGGTCAAGCTTCGGTGCTTTCAACGCTGCAGCCTGGGTTCAGCCCCTGGCCTGGGAACTGAGACCCCACAAAAGCCGCGGGAAGAGGCCAAGGCTATCTGGCGCCTAGCGTCAGCCATTTTTATTCGGGGGGTGGGGCGGGGGTGGGACTTGCACGTGGGTGGCTTTGGAAAGGTCGCAGGTGTTTCTAATGAAGAACCTCGGGTCCAAGCCAACCTCTTTGATCAGGTGGAGTAACGGGCCAGGAGAGGGCTTGACTTGCTTAGGTCAGGAGGCAATCTAGGAGCCCCTGCCTCTTGGGAAGTTTGATTTTCTGATGTTGCCCCCATTCCCTGCCTGTCTGATGGAACTCACCCGGGAGGAGGGCTGGGTATGCCCTGGGGCTGCCTCTGTTCCATCCCTGGGCAGCTTCCAACCTGGCCAGAAAGCGAAACGCTTTTGGAAGCGGGTCTGTCTCCCCTGGAGAGGTGGTGGGGAGGGAGGGGGCGCCTGTTCAGGGCCAGTTGCAGGAAGAACAAACATGAGGATTCCCATAATTGGGCGCCAGGACACAGAGACAAGGGCAGAGACCTCCTCCATGAGTCACTGAGGGGTGGCTGGTGTCGCAGGGATTACCTCCGGGCAGACCAGAAAAACCCATCGTGGGCCCTTAGGGAGGGCTCGCTCTGTGTTGATGGGGCTCACACCTTCGGAGGTAGAGAGGTGCAGCAGAAACGGCCCCGGAGCCCAGAGACCCAGGTTCCAATATCCACTAGCTCCATGGACTTCTCTCGCTGAGCCTCAACTTTCTGGTCTGTCAAATGGGGCTAAATGGGGTTGTTAGGAAAATGAAATAAGTTAATGGACACAAAGGGCTTGGCACATAACTGACCCTTAAAAGGTAATTATTATTATTATTATTGCTATTTATTTTTTTATTTTTTGGCCACACCTGTGGCATATGGAGTTCCCAGGCCAGGGATCAGATCTGAGCTACAGGTGCAACCTACACAGCAGCAGTCACCAAAGTGGATCCTTTAACCCACTGTGCCAGGCTGGGGATTGAACCTGCGTCCTGGCGTTGCAGAGAGGTCACCAATCCCATTGCACCACAGCAGGAACTCATTATTATTATTATTTATTGATGAAGCCTCAAGAGAGGACACTGGCAGTTGCTTTAACCAAGACAATTTGGGGAGAAAGAAATCTGCGTATATGGTGGGGTCAGGGAGTAGGGAGGGAGTGGTGGTGGTTAGCAGTGGATCTACCCCAAGCAGGCGGGGCGCCCTGCCAATGATTCCCCAGGGAGGTTTCCAAAGGAGGGGTGCCGGCAACCTGTTTGTGCCCCCATCTTTCTCCCCTCTGGTGTAATCAGGAGCTGAAACAACCTCCCAGGAGCCCTGCGGGTGGGGCTGAGGCATATCCTCTTGTGTGGCCTCTGGGATGATTGACATATCTGTGTCTGTCCGTGTGCGATTTTTGGCCCACACAGGTTTTGAAAAGAGAAAGTTATGAACACTTAAAAAATCAGGAAATTCTATCTAAAAATTCAGTTTCCTTATTTTTTTTTTTTTTAAGGCCTTCACTTGCAGCACATGGAAGTTCCAGGCTAGGGGTCAAATCAGAGCTGCAGCTGTCAGCCTACACCACAGCTACTCCAGACCCAAGCTGCATCTGTGACCCACACCACAGTTTGTGGCAACATCAGATCTTTAACCCACTGAGTGAAGCCAGGGATGGAACCCGCATCCTCACAGAGACAACATTGGGTCCTTAACCCGCTGAGCCACAATGGGAACTCCTGTGTCCCCATTTTACAGATGAGCACGCCTCGAGTAACAGCAGGGGCCAGAGTAGAATCCAGGTCCTTGGACTCCCAAGTCTGTGCCCTACACTGGCCTTCCTCCTGACTATGAAAGCCTCAGAGAAAAATAATTCTGCTGAAGAAAACTGGTTACCTATTGCATAAGCAGATGTGCTGTGGGCAGAGCAGTGAACTGCCTGGGGTCTGGAGTCGGCTTGCCTATATTCTGTCATTGGCTCAGTGACCTTGGCTGGTGACTTTGCTATTCTGGGCCTCAGTTTCCTTCCTAGTCAAAAAGAGATTTTTTGTTTGCTTTTGTTTTCCTGTCTTTTTTTTTTTTAAGGGCCGCATCCGTGGCATATGGAGGTTCCCAGGCTAGGGGTCCAATCAGAGCTACAGCTGCAGACCTATGCCAGAGCCACAGCAACGCCGGATCCGAGCTGCATCTGCAACCTACACCACAGGTCACACCAGTGCTGGATCCTTAACCCACTAAGTGAGGCCAGGGATCGAACGCCCGTCCTCGTGGATGCTAGTCGGGTTCGCTAACCGCTAAGCCACGAAGGGAGCGCCCAAAAAGAGGTCTTAACTCCTATCCCTCATCAGCTTGAATGTATGTATGAAGCCGAAATACTTAACAGGCTTGTTCTGAAGAGGAAAGGAACGTGAGAGGAACACCGAGATGACGTGTGGCACACAGCAAGTGCTGCTTAGCTGTTCTCCGTCCCCGTCTCCCCGCCACCCTCCCTCTGCTTCTAGACAGCGTAGGTAGACAGGACGCGGGGTGGCGGAAGAGAACATCATACCATGGAACCTTTTATTAGAACAGAGACATGTTTTGTACAGGCCGAAAAAATTGGAAACCCCGGGAAGGTTATGCTTAGCTGGGGACACCAGATATCAAACAAGCCATGGCCGCTGTGTCACTGGATAGAGAGGACAGGGTCCCAGGATGCTGGAGGACACAGGAGCTGCTCCCCCTCTGATGCGGGCAGAGGCTGAGCTGGGCTGCTGGTGGGTCCCCCGAGCTGGCGTTCGTTCGGGCCCCCAGGGCTGATGTGGTTGATTCTCCCAGGTTCTTGGCCAATGACTGCTGGAGGAAACGGCTGGGCATTGGGAGAGAAATGATACAGCACAAAGAGAAATCCTCACAGCCTCGGCCCCATAAGAAAGAGCTACTGAGAAGAGTGTGGGGCGTGGAATCAGGCAGATTGGAACTCAAGGGGGCCTGGGCATGTCACTTGCCCCTTCCCGGGCCTCAGTTTTCTCATCTGAAAAATGGCAATATGACCAGCGTCACTGGTTTGTTTGAACAACTGTACAAAATGCGCAGTGGCGAAATCCAGAGCACAGCCAAGCCATCCTAGTTTCTCCTCTGATGATGATGGACGGCTGGGTTTGGGGAGAAGTTCCAGCTCATACAGAGGGCTTTAACCCAGGCCACTCAGCTACTCCCACCTCACCCTGCAAATGAAATCCATGCCTTGCTTCTATTTTTCCTTCCTTGGGAGAGACGCTCCAATTTACAGAGCGTAGAAAACATGAGGGATCCTATATCTGACAGTTGGGAGCTCACAGCATCAGAGTTAGAATCCCCTGTCCTCCACCCTGCTGAGAACACTGAGGCCATGCCCCATTTTGCAGATGATAAGACTGAGGCCTGAGATCCACTCCATTTCACCCAGACAGACACACACAGGCAGGAGAACCACAAAGCTATGCTGTTCCAGTCTCTTTGGCTCATGTTGTTAGAAGATGAGGCATAGCATTTCAGCCAGAGAAAAGGGATTACAATTTTTGTTCTCTCTTTCTCTTTCAAGGAGTTGTGACTTTTTAATAGAAGTTAGTTTGTGCGCAGGCATTCTATTCCTCAATTAATTTCCATCTAAATGAGGTTTTCCTGGAGATAACCGGTGTTTTAGTTCCATTTGAGCTTAATTTGTATGACTGAAGCCTCCGTTTCTGCCAATTCCCATTTGCATGGTGATTCTAGCACTCATTACCTGGGCGATAAGCCCCCACCGCAGACAGCTGCACCGGGAGCTGAGACCGACCTGGTTTCCAAGAGCAATTCCGGAGAAGAGCTAGTCCCTCACCTCTCCCAACACCACTCAATAAATAGGAAATAAATTATTAAATAAGCCACATTCTGATGAGGGGGCCCCCATCATTGGTATATACAGTGAAAAACAACTACCACCAACAAAACAGAAACCTTTAAAGAACAGAAACAAAACAGCCGCCCCAGGCGGAGGGAAGAAACTCCATCAGTATCATAGGCTCATAGGTGGGGCAGTGAAAAGGAAGAGGCTGTGAGGAAGTGTGGCTTGATGACACTGTATCTACCATGAGGTCTGCATCCTTGACACCACTGGCCAGTGGAGGAGGGGCCGTGGTTTGAGGAATCCCGCTATTTTTTTTTTTTTAATCAGACAAAATTTTCAATTCAGCTGGAGAAGAAAGCAAAGCAAGACACAGGCACATGAAAGTATTTGGAATAACTGTGGCAAGGAATACAATAGAAGAAAAGATGGAAGCAGGACTTACAGAAAAACATGTACTTTCCAACCTTTGGGAGCACCCCAAATTTTGGCCTCTTCAAGCAAAGCCTTTTGGGGGAAGTAATGGGGGCTGAGACTGAGACCTTCGTGTCTTTTAAACATCTTAATTTTGTTTTGCTTCTGAAAGATTAACTTTAAAGGAGGGAAGAGATGGCGACAGGGATGCTATCCAACCTGGGCGCACTAGAATGTTCCTGGGTGGGGGATTTAAACTAGCTTTTCTGAATCAACTGAAGGCAGTGCACATATTGCTTTTAAGTTTTATTCTTATGATTGAGAACCTCCTAAAACTGTTTGAGGATATTTTCCTCTTTTTTCTTGAAGTCTCAGTGAACTCACTCTCCGTCTTTGAGGAACTGCCCAGGCCTCCGGTTTTGGGTCATATGTGAAAAACTCCTCCGCTTCTCAAAGGTGGAAGCTTTGGCCCAGAGAAAGGAAGCAGTTTGCCTCGCTCATCCAGGGAATAATCCATAGCGAAAAGGTCAAAAAGGGCCACATGTGGCCTGACCTCAAGCCATATCTCCCTCCCATTTTCCATACTGGCGTTTGAAATGTGTCCTCACCAGGTGATCGGTCTCATTCCCCCGAAGCAGCAGGGTAATGAGCGCGCAGTAGGGCAGAGAAACAGCAGTGCCAGGGGCCAGGGGATTCCAGAGAAACAAGGTTACCAGGACCCCAACAAGAGCGGACAAAATGGAAATGTAAAGGAAATCCGAGAGACACACCAAGTGTCAGGGCGAGACAGAGACAGACGTGCCCTGGGAGGCATTTAAGCTCTTGCAAACTTTCCCTGCATTAGGAGGACTCCCTTGCTTGGCTCGCTCGGGTTAGGACAGAGTAAAGTCACATTGCCAGGGAAACAACCAGGGATGTTGCAAAAGTTGCACCAAACCCAAAGCTGCACTGGGCCAGCTGGCCATTTCAAAGCAGTGGACAGTGACTCTGGAAAGGGTGGGAACCCTCTCTCGCCAGAAGACGCTGCTAGTTGGTCAGAGAGGCAGGGCTGGTAAAGACCTCTGGATCCTGGTTCCCAGGACAGGTTCTGAAATGACCTCCATGGAGGCCAGGTCTGGCTGCTCCCATCATCTCGTTTGTTTTGTTTTCTAATTTCAGAAATAGCTGCGTGCTCTCTCCTGAGGTCACAGAGAAAGGCTTTGGCTTTGGATTTGGGTGTCTCTCCCGGAATGGCTGATAATCCTGTCAAAGCAGGTGTGTCCACAGAGCATGCTGTGGGGAGAAATTGGCTAAGGGGGAAGTCAGAAGCAAGTGCAACTTACATGAAACCAACTAGGTATGCTCAGAAAAGCAAATGATTTCAGCCTCTAATACATGCCCTAGATTAAGGCTGAGGTTAAACTGTGCACATCTGTCTCACATCGGTGCGTCTGTAAAGGACTTTTGCAGGTGTTTTAGACTCTGCAGCTTTTGCCTTACATGCTGACTTTAGAATCCAACCTGACGCCACTGTGTCAGTTAAGCACCTGAGCTCATAAGCCTCTTGACTGTTTTCATCTTTCTGATACCTCAGTTAGGTAGCTGGTGGTCAGGGGGCTGGGGCGTGGGCCTGAAATTCACTGGACATGGACTTAGTCACGAACCTGCGGCCGGACGTGCTTCTGGGCCACCTCTTGGATGTTCTGAGCTTAAAGCTCTGTGGGTCGCCCCTTCGGGAGAAAAGGCCCACATTCCCACCCACATCCAGCCTCTCAAATCCCATCCGCAAAGACAGGAGGGAGAAAAAGAGATGCACAAAAATAAGTTAGAAGCCCACCTCCTCCACACACACACACACACACACACACCCTCTTCATGTAAATAAATACTTGAATACTGCTGATGGCAACCAAGAAAGAGAGAGCGTGCATTACATAAATAAATAAATAAACATAAATAAATAAAATAAATAAGAGGTTCGATAGGAGCCCCAGGCAAAGGGTCCCTCCGAGCTGCTTGGATGAGGCAGTCTGGATGGGTGAGGGGGGTCTTGGATCTGTCACTGCTGTCCTGCTAAGGAGGTTCCGTGGCTCCGGAAAGCCTTTGTCCCCACAAAGGGAGACTGGAGTCCAGGCCGAGCTCCTGGGCGGGGAGAAGAGGGTTATTTACAGTTGCTGTACATGCCCTACCGGGGCCCCTGCCCCTGTCCCAGGCACCTGCCATCAGGCCTTCTGCGGCGACAGCACTGACATCGGTGAGTCTTGGCAGGCGGAGCCCAGGTCTGGGCCAGAGGGCATCATGGAAAGGCCAGGTCCTCTGCCGCCCCGGTGCCTGGCTCCACTCTGCCCGGGGAAGAAGGACTTTCTGGGCGGTCGCAGGGCAGTTTCTGGCCCCGTGGGCTGATGTGATGGGGAAGACTGGGGGGGAGAGGGGGGGAATGGCACTGCTTCTAAGAAAAAGGAGTTTTTTTAAACGTTCCCCCCCACTGGGTGTTAAGGGATGAAGTATATTTGGTTCTCTGCTTCCCAAAGCCCCGTTCTCCAAAGCTGGGAACTGTCCCTTCCTGCCCTCTCCCTCCATGCCCTGGCCAGCGGCTGTCTGTTGCCACCACAAACTTGAAACTCACCCGCAAGGCTCCGGAAAGCCAGTCAGCTGGTGAGGAGGATGCCCAAGAGGTTATTTTAAGGACCTTCTCCCTCGGGCCCCTGTTCTCAGTGCCTTCCGCGGCTGAAGCAGCTGGTGGTATTTGTGGGCTGGAGACTGACTCACCCTCGCTGCCCAGCCCGGGCCGGGGAAGGTGCGGGAGGGCAGAAATGAGGGTGGGGCTTGCCCAAGCCGCTGAGAAACTTCGGAAACCAGCGGGAGCCAGGGAGCATCCAAATCCTCCCCCCACCCCCTCAGGCTCCCTAGATTTGGACCTTTTCCCCCAAACCCGAGCCACTGTGCCCCATCCTGGCAGAGTTCCTGAGAGGCAAAGTGGGTGACTTAGGCTGAGCTTGGCTGCACTGGGTAGGATCCAGGGTGTGGCAGACTGGGCAGCAGGGAGGGGGCCGGCAGGCGCCAACCGGGGGGAGGGTGAGGCCAGACGGGCTGGCGCTGGCGACTGGCAGCCGGCCATGGCGCTGGGGAATGTTCAGCAGATGGTCCCGTGGAATTAGGCTGTTGCCAGCTAGGGGGGCCCAGGCAAATTTGGGAAGTAGGGGCTGCAGACCAAGCTGTCCCGACGGGCCACTACGTCCTTTCTCAGAGGTCGAGTGGGCCCTGTGAACAGCCAAGAGGCATTTTGTGTAAATCACGTGCTGGCCTTTCTATGGACAGAAACCACGGGGCTCCTTGTGCGCACCAGGCCGCGGCGCGGAGCGCGAGCAGGTGAGCCCACCCCCAGGCCCTTCCGGCTTCTATACTCATGAGCAGAGAGCCCGGGTCCTGTCTCCGACACCTACTGCCAAGTGAAATAAACGTCCGTGTCCCCTACTCTGGTGATGCCCTTCCGGGACCCAAGAGCCTTCCAGCTTTCGCTCTGGTCCGAACTGCCCTGGGTCTCTCCTAATACCCACCGCCCACGCCCAGCGGGGTCCATACCCGTGCAGCCATGAGACTGAACGTGGGGAGGGGGAGGGCAGGTGTGATGAACCACAGCCGGCCCTCAGTACGCATCCTGCGAGCAGTGGGGGAGAAGAACTCTCTCTACGCTTTCCCGGCCAGATCCAAACTTTTGAGTCATGGACCCGTTGCTCCTTACAAACCTCTGAGGTTTTTCTGTGCCCACAGAAGGTGGTTCTCACCATTTGCTCAGGCCTGAGCGGAGCCCCCCGGGGTGGTGTGGTGGAGGCTCCTAGCAGCCCGATATGCAGGCTGAAGCCCCCATACCCTCTTTTCCTCCTCCCCAGGAGAGCAGGAAGGACAGGGCCCAGGAGCCCTCAATGTCTATCACCAAGGAGAAGGCAGGGCGGGCAGGGAGTTGGGGTGGCTGGCAGAGTGAAAGGGGCGCCCCCTGCAGGCAGCTGGCTCAAGGGAGGGCCCTGGCTTAGCGCCTGGTGCTGGAGTAGCTGTCTGCTGAGCTGTAGCTCCCGCTCCGGCTCCGGCTTCGGCTCCGGGAGCCCAGGCTGGGGCTGCGGGAGCTGCAGCTGCTGCTAGTGCGGGTCCTGCTCCTGCTCCGGCTCCGGCTCCTGCTCCGGCTGTGGCTCCGGCTGCGGCTGCGGCTGCGGCTTCGGCTCCGGGAGTAACTCCTGCTGACTGAGCGGCTGCTACTGCTGCTGTACCAGGAGGAGGTGCTGCTGAGGCCGCTGGAGGAAGAGGGGCTGGGCCGGTAGTAGGGGATGGGGCGTTTCCGGGCACTGCAGAGACCAGAGGGAGAACGCATGAGGGCAAGACTCTCCCAGCCTCAAGCCAGAAAGCACCAGCATTGTCCCAAGAGACATTTCCCAGCCCCTTAGGAAAAAAAAAAAAAAAAAGATCTCATTACCCTTCTCTTGCAGACCTGAGAAGATTAAGGGGATGGTCTCAGTCATGTGCTGATATGTTTTGAAAAGTGATAATCTCACTTTCTTAACACAGTCAGGATGGGCTCAGAGAGAACCTCCAGCTGGCAAAGGAATCTACATCTAAACTCTAATCATAGTTTTGCTTCACTGTTTTTATTTTTACTAGAACCTCTATTTATGGCAAAAAAGAGGCTGATTTTCCATTTACCATAGCGTATCAAGTTTTCTTTTGAAATAAATGTATGGACCTCTTTAAAAAGGGCATGTCTATTTAAAGAAAATTAAGTAGTGCACTTAATAAGTAGACCCAAAAATGGTGGGTGACTAAAGTTTGGGAAACACTGAATAGGTTCATCAAGAAGGACTATTTGCGGTTGAGTAAAGAAACCAGAGAGTGTTTTGGAAATGCCACTCTCTTTACCTCAGCCTTCCTCCAAGTCCACCCCAAGGACACTTGAGAAAGTCAAGGCAGTGGGTGCAGGACTCTGTTCCTGTGCGCCAGGCCAAGGCTGGGTGTTCTACGAGACATCTGAGAAGATGATACCATCACCCTGTCTTTATGGTCTGGGGCCCAAGTTCTTTTTCCTCCTTCGGGGCATCTCCAGGGAGGAGGCATGGGCAGCCAGGATCCCGCTTTCCTTGTGGGTCTCTGCACTGAGTAGCTGACACTTGGAGGACCAGCAGGAAGACCAGCTGATTGTCAAGCGCCATTTGTAGGGCGGCACTCAGTCATTCTCTCCATTTCGAGGCCTGAAAAGTTTGTGTCCACTCAGACCTCAGGCTTCTCTTCTAAGGGCTTTTCTCATCTAAGACTTTACCTGTTACAGGAAACTTTATCCACTGAGTCAGACCATTCAGTCCATCACAATGGTAGACAGTGGATCCTAGTATTCTGCATTTAAGTTTACAAAGTGCACTCACATCTCTTTGCCCCCTTTCATTTCGTCCTTATGATACTCCTGGTAGTTATTTCCTCCAGTACTTCATGGGTGAGAAAACTAAGGTTCTGGAAAGGGAAGAGACTTTCTCATCTCACCTGGACAGTGGCACAGCCAGGGTTCCACTCAAAACGGTGCTCTTCCGCTTATCCTCCAGGGCTTCCAAGTCCTTTTGGCACTTTAACAATCCTATGGGCCTTCTCTACACTAGGTTCAGGGTGTAATTATCTATGAGTCTATTCAAGCTTGCATCTAGGCATGTGGGTCTAAGGGTGGAGGTCTGTGGCCACTACTTCTCTCCATCCCCACGCAAAGTCCGGGTTCTGTCCCCAGCTTGGGTCCCCATTCCAAGGCCTGACTCGATTGCCCAGCCCTGCCTCACTGCCCGCTCCCAGCCAAACCGCACCTGCTGACTCGGTCATACCTGATTCCTGGCCCTATCCTTGGCCACCATCTCATTCTAGCTCCGCCCACCCTGCCATAGGTCCCGCCCCCTCTTGCAAGCCTGCTGGATGTGGATAGCGTGTGACCCAAGGCTTTGAACCAAAATCTAAGTTCCATGGTCGGGGGAGGCTCCTGAGTTCCCACCATCCTGAAATCCACCCCCAAGGAGAGCCTGAGGGCTGAATTGGCGGATGGGTGGGAAGGGAGTGGAAGCGAGGGTGGAGGCGGGCACCCGGCCCTGCTGACCTCACCTGGTTATCCTCCGAGCCTCCAGGTGGCTCGGGGAGTCTCTCCTGCGCTTCCGCATGGGCGAGTAGGACCGCCGTCTCCGCCGCGCGCGCTCGCGCTCCCGCTGCTGCGAGTCCTTGTCACTGTACTTGGGGTCCCGCTCCCTGAAGGGGTTCGGTGGTGGAGGGGTGTGACTGGGGGGCCGGGCTGCCTGGCTTTTCTGTGTGAGCGTGTGGGCGAGGGGCACTCACTTCCTCCTTACCCTCCCCTCCACCCCGCTGGGGCTGGGAAAGGGGTCTGATGGGGCCCCCACTGAGGCGGGAGGTAAGAGGACGGGCTGTGAGGAACGTCTGCGTGGGCAGGTGGGTACTGCGGCGGGGGTGCAGCCTGGCCTGTGTGGGGCGGGCAGCCTTCGAAGGCATT
The DNA here is from genome assembly GCA_004024745.2 of Catagonus wagneri. NCBI lineage: Eukaryota > Metazoa > Chordata > Mammalia > Artiodactyla > Tayassuidae > Catagonus > Catagonus wagneri. The sequence continues at coordinate 18,171,246 of PVHT021183555.1, read as the reverse complement.
GCAGGGGTGAGGATATGTCAGGTGGCCCCAAGTGCCTAGTAAGAATCAGAATCCCGGGGCTCTCAACAGAGGGATGGGAGGTAATATTAGGTGTAGGAGGAGGCTGAGGGTTGGGGATGCGAACCCTGGGGTGCGGCGGTTGGAGTGTTTGGGGTGAATACATTAGGACGCAAGGAGATATTTGAGGCCTCGCTGCCACTCCTGATACGGCGGCAAAGGGAACCACGAGGAGGCCGAGTCATCTCCCCATCTGTAACCAGATGGGGCTTGATTAGAGGCGGGCCTGGAGAGGCAGATCTGAGCGGAGAAGTGGGGCCTGGGAGGCGGGGCCTAATCCTAGGGGCGGGGCCAGTGCCTGGGGGCGGGGCCAGTACCTGCCGGGACTGTAGCGGGAGTAACTCGGGCTGCGGCGGGATCTTGAGCTTCTGCTAGGCGGGCTCCTCTTGCCAGACTTGGAGGAATAGCTTGGAGAGCGCGAGTAGGACCTGGGGGAGGGAGACAGCCTCTGAGCGGTCTGCTGAACTCCGCTGGGGTTGTCCCGTCGTCGGTCTAGCTATTTTATTCACTTGGTCCTCAGGCCTTTTTTTTTTTTCCCCGTAATTTCTGGAGGCCAGGCAGAGGAGCCCGGCCTTCGCTGAGAATGAAATCCCCTATCTTTTGGATGGTTAATAATAATATCAACAAGTTCCCCTTATTGAATTCTTACAATCCTGGACACTTACTAGCTGTGTGACCTTAGGCAGGTGATTTCACTTCTCCGGGCCACTGTTTTCTGATCTGTAAAATCGGGATAATAGTACTTACCCTAATAGAAGAATTGTAAATTAAATTGAATTAGGGTTAATCACTTAGCATCTGGGCATACAGCCAGCACAAAGGAAATGCTGGCTATGATTATTATGTATTTTACTATGTGCCAGACTTTGAACTAATGTTTTGTGTACATCTCATTTAATCCTCAACACTTCCTAGGGTTAGGTACAATGATCAGCCCCAATCCGGGAACACAGGCAGAGAGAGGATGTCATTTGTTCACGGTCACTAAGCTGGTAAAGAGATTTGAATCTAGGTTTGTTTGACTCCGAGGCAACTTGAACCCAGATCTGTTTGGCTACAATGTGCTCCTGACTAAAGGACTAACCCATATGCTATTCCCAGGCCTCTTCCCTGTTAATGCCTCCCACTTTTAGAGAACTACTGCCTCGGTTGCTCCAGCAGTTTCCCAGGAACATCTGCCCTTCTTTCTCAGATAGTGATTCTTTCAAATAATTTTCATCTCGCAATTGTGGATTTGATCTGCTAGTAGTTCCTGCTAGGGTTGAGAGGGATTGTATGGCCATGTTGGTGTTCAGTGGGAAAGAGGGCTGTGATGGATTAGCAATGTCTGCTCTGGGCACAGGCATAAGTGGGGGGATGCTCTCTCATGCTCTGTGTTTGCCGGGTTTTCCTCATTGGAATGCAGCAAACTTCTCCTTTCCTTTTCAATCTGAAAAGAAGTCCTGCTGTGACTCGCCCTCAGCTCAGTGTTCTTTAGTACCTTCCTTCTTTCTTAGGTAATCATAACAACCATGCTCATTAAATAGCGCTCTGGAACTCTGTTCTTATATGCTTCCCAGGATGATGAAAGGAGTGTGGGCAAGGAACAGCTCTTCCATTCTTAGTTCCCTGAGACAGTGTCCAGCTATAGCCCTTGGAAAATTTGCCTTTGCCAACTTGCTCTTTGGCTATACACTGAAAGACACTATAAAAAGGAAGAACATGCTTTGGGACACTTTGAAAGGACATCAGGCATTTCTACCCACTGCACCACATGATGTACCTTTTCTATGGAGCCATATGAACAGACAAACCTGCTGGAAGTATGAATCATTTTCATACTTAAAAATCAGAAGTAACTGCCCTTCCAAGGACTGGTTCAAATTTTATCTTCTTTGTTAATAATGTAAATGGAAACTTTCCCTTTTTGCTTTCTCTACCAGGGAGCTCAGAGTCACATTTGCAGCCCAGCTCCATAGGAACTATGGTCACTGTTAGTACCTGTGGGTGACTGGTTCCAGGAGCCCCTGCATATACAAAAATCTGCAGATGCTCAGGTCCTTTATATAAAATGACAGTGTATTGAACACACTGGCATTTTATAACCGAGGAGGTGAAACCTGCAGATGCACAGAACTGACTATACATAATGGTAAGACATGTCTTTGGGACTGAATCTTCCTCCTGATTTAATTTCATTTCTTTCCTAATTTTTCCTTTAGGCTGTTTATGTCATTCTATCATGTTGACTATTTCTGTCAGCTTCCTTGCCTCCTTATTTTGAATGAACTGGTCTTGAAGTAACCACCTAAGTAAGCAATTGTCTTTTGATTACAAAAGAGGAATAATTGGGTTGCAACTGGGAATTCTTGTTTCTAGAGGGAAGTTGGACTCCATGAAGCCGTGGGTTGATTAGACTGGAGGGAATCTTCCAGTTGCTGAGATCTCATGGCTCTGCATTCTGCTTTATTATTATTCCACATATGAAAAAAATCAAGCAATAACCAATAGTTATTGGAATTGAGTGGGGAAAATGCAGAAGTGGCACAATTCTTCTCCCTGTATCCATGCCCATTGCAACGTGCCTTTACAGCTCCCCCTACAAAGAGCAGCATCCTTTGCATCTATCTGGATTGGTCTTTTTTTTTTTTGCCTTTTGTCATTTTATGGCCGCGGGTTTATGGCCGCACCCGCGGCATGTGGAGGTTCCCAGGCTAGGGGTCTAATCGGAGCTGTGGCCACTGGCCTGCACCGCAGCCACAGCAACGCAGGATCCGAGCCGCGTCTGCAACCTACACCACAGCTCACGGCAACGCCGGACCGTTAACCCACTGAGCA
>PVHT021183555.1:17980962-18168272 GCA_004024745.2 Catagonus wagneri | reverse complement strand
GGATTCGTTAACCACTGCGCCACGACGGGAACTCCTGGATTGGTCTTGTGACTTGCTATGGCTAAGAAAATGGCAGAAGAGCCAAGGCCTTGCATGCTGCTGCTCTCTTTTGGAATCCTGCCATCACCATATGAACAGACAAACCTGCTGGAAGATATGAGGCCACATGGAGCAGAGATGAATCAGCTGGGGTCATCCAAGCCAGCCAGCCCCCAGCCAACCACCAGCTGATGGAAGACACATGCATGAACCCAAGAAAGAACAGAAGAACTGCACGACTGAGCCCAGCCCAAATCCACAAAATCTGAAACTAAGTAAATACTCATTGTTATGGCACAGGGAACTATGTCCAGTCTCTTGGGGTAGAACATGATGGAAGACAGTATGAGAAAAAGAAGTCATATGTGTATGACTAAGTCACTATGCTGTACAGCAGAAGTTGACACAACATTGTAAATCAACTATACTCTAATTAAAAAAAACTCATTGTTAAGGATGCTATATTTGGGGACAATTTGCCAAAGATCATTGATACACAGGAGCTAATCCTCATGCCAATAATGACAATCAAAACTGATATTATGTTCCAAGTCCTGCTAAGTGTTTTATAGTCCTCAGAACAATCCTTCAAGATAAGAAATGGTTTTCATTTTGCAGGTGAAGAAATTAAGGCTCAGAGAGGTTAATTAACACTCAAGGCCACCAGCTCATAACAAATAGATAGAATGGGCATTCAGACTCAGGTCTGTTCTATCTTCTCCCTTGGGGGTCAAAGGGCACCTCCAGTTTCCTTAACTAGCTCCCTCAGGAAGAAAGCGCTGCAGAGCCAAGGTCTAAATTGCACTCACCTTTTCCCAGAGGAGGTGGATGGGCTCCTGGTGTACCTGGGGGAGGCCCTGGGGTTTGGGGATCGGGAGGAGTGGCTGGAGGAATGGGTGCTGGCATAGGAGGAACTGCGGGAACACTCTCTCGTGGGGGAGCTCCGGGCCGTGGAGGGGACCAAAGTGGACTTCTTCACCTCGGTGCATTCCAGGCATGGCGACTGAAATCCTCTGCAGGGGGGAGAATGGCTGTTAGCACTGGCCCGCCCACCGGTCCGGGCCATCTTGAGAGGATACCGGCCTCCCTACCTTGGCCCAGGCTGTGGTGCTCTCAGACGCCTTTCCCCACCTTAGTACCTCTGCAAAGACTTCCCAGACCACACACGTTGGAGAAGCAGAGATTGAGTGGGACACATACCACATGGTGTCTGATGGGCATGATCACATCACGTGATGGAAGATTGATCCCCTCTTTTTCAGTCCCTCTGATTACAGGAATGAGAAAGCCCGGGTTGGGGACTAGTGGGTTTTTACCGGCTCTTTAACATTTGCGATCTCCCAGAGAGAGAGAGAGAGAGCTGTAACTAACCAGAATTAAATATAATGTTTTATTATTATTGTTATTATTTTGGCCACATCCATGCTATGTGGAAGTTCCCAGGCCAGGGATTGAACCCATGCCACAACAGCAACCTGAGCCACAGCAGTGACAACCCGGATCCTTAACTGGCTGAGCCACCAGGAAACTCCTAAATACATTGTTTTAATCATATGTATTTTCATAGGTGCCTTCTATTTAGGACATTTGATAACAAATTTTCTATTGAAGATAATACTGTCAGTTTCCTTACTTTAAAAAGTGAATTAAAGTAAATAAGAGTAACAGACATTTGTGGATATAGAACAATTCAAGGAGAGGTAGTTGGTTGACGGTTGGGGAACTGGTGCAGCCCATTTTGCAGATGGGGGAATGGAGACCCAGAAAAGGGTGGGGCTTGTTCAAACTCACCTAAGGGACAGAGTCCTGTCACATTTTCACCTTGCCTAGAACCATGCTGGGTTCCTGCCAGTTCTCAGTAAGGCCAGGTCATTGGGATTGAGTGAAGCATCAGGTTCAAATTTTATTAATATGGTTTCATCATGACCCTGCTCACCCTCCAGTCTCAGCTCTGGCACTTTCCTCCCTTGACTCCAGTTATAAGGGACCACCTGTTGCTCCCAGAATATTCCTGTGTTCTTCCTAGTCTGCAGGCTTTAGAATATTCCCACTGCCTGGAAGCTTGTTCCCTCCCCTCTTCACTTAACTCTTTCTCATGGTTCAGACTTGCGACTCCCTGCAGTCTGGCTGTGTGACCTCCAATGGTTTATAAGAGCCCCCAGCCCCACTGCCTCCCCCACCTCAGATGGCTCACTTAGGTCCTAGAGTAGTTATCTTCCTCCCCAGACACTGAGCTCCCTGGGGGTAGCACTCATGTCTCTCTGTACACTGTATTTCAGCGCCCAGGACAGAGCCTGAGACCTATGTCCAAGGTCATTGGTAAACAGCTGTGGAATAACCATGTTGAGCCTCTGAGCATCCTGGGTGCTTCACAAGCATCATCTCACTCATTCCTCCCAACAACCTTAAGGAGTTGGCACTGCTTTATCCCTTATTTATGGAGAAGACCCAGAAGGAGAGTTGCTTACTCAAGGCCACTCAGTCTCAAATCCTGACCTGCCCAGCTCCGAAGCTGCCTTCCCCAGGGACGGTGTCTCTGCCATTCTGTTCACAGCTGACATGACGTAAATAGCCATGAATTTAAAGATCAGATCATTTACATTTCAAAGTGAAAGGCTGGGTCTAAATTATTTAATTTGGCTGTCTACATGGATCACACTGAGCAGGTAACTGCTAGAGGCCATTCAGGCTTAACTCCAGTTCTGGAGACAGATCTGTGTTTCAAACCTGATAGTGGTCCTTATCAACTGAGTTTCTTAACTACTCTGAGCTTCGGTTTCCCCATCAGCTACAAAAGAGTTCTTATGGTACCTGTCCCATAAAGGTTACATAAGGAGTCTAGGAAGTTCCCGCTGTGGTGCAATAGGATTGGCAGTGTCTCAATAGCAACTGGAGACAGGTTCGATCCCTGGCTTGGTGCAGTGGATTAAAGGATCCAGTGTTGCTACACACATCTGTAGTGCAAGTCACAACTGCAGCTCAGATCCGATCCCTGGCCCAGGAACTCCATATGCCACAAGGTGGCCAAATAAATAAATAAATAAATAAATAAATAATTTAAAAAAAAATGGAGTTCAGGAAGATCATCCAGAGACAGCACTTGACATAGTAACTACCGTTTAATCAGGGCTCCATAAATAATAGCTGTTGTTTGTTATTATTATTGTTCTTGTAACTGTGATTGCTGTTCTTAGTGTTTCCTGCATAATGGCCCTGAAGTATGTCAGCAGATATCTGGGAGCATCCCTCCCTGTTCCTGGAGACGGTGATGGGGGCTCTGACCCAGCCCTGGCTCCCAGCCAAACCTGGGTGTGCTGAGGCCGGCAATGTTCTGAGGCAGGCAAATCCAAGGCCAAATCTACACGACGATGCTAAGCTGTTCAGCCGGGACTGAAGTAGGCTGTATGTTGGAGACAAAAGGTGCTGTATGGTTGAAGAAGCTGTCAGCTGCTTTGAAACTAGGGCTCTGGCTAGCTTCCTGATACCCTGGCCACTACAGACCAAAGCAGACTTCCACCCCCAGCAAAGAAAGACCCCCATCATCAGCATGCCAGAGTGACCCTCTAAAACTTCTTCCTTATCTTCTGCACCTCTGTGTCTGCCCCATTGGTTAAAGGTTCCTGAGGAAAAGGACCAGGTCCTTTCTATGTTTCCAGCAGCAAGCTGAGTGGCTGGCATTATAGGAGGTAACCAACTGAGGCACAAGGAGCTGAATGCATAGTACGGAGTAAGTGATCAGTGAATTTTAGCTATTGTTGTGCCAGTATCCTCTGTGATGAGCCTTTTGCTGTGATTTCTTGAGTGAGTGAAGGGGGCAATGAAATAGAATTAGAATTGGTTCATAAGGAAAACTGCATCTAGCAAGTGTGTTAAGATGGGCAAAAAGGTTGAGAAGTCTAAGTGGTAAGTGGTCTATGATAACTTGATCTCCCTTTGCCTAAAATTGCCCCGTGTGTGTGTGTGTGTGTGTGTGTGTGTGTGTACGGGAATTGTTATATGTACTTTCTACACATATAACTTCCCCCACGACCACATCCTATACCAGAGTAATACATACACTACACTCAAAAACCTACATTCACATATCATTATCACACAAAGTCCATAGTTTACATTAAGGTTTGTGCTTGTGAGCCCTGTGGGTTTTGAAAAATGTTTGATATGCATTCACCATTCTAGCATCATATAGTAGGGTTTCAGTGCCCTGAAAGTCCATCCTTCTCTACCCTCGAACCCCTGGTAGCCACTGATCTTTTTACTGTTTCCATAGTTTTGCCTTTTAAGAGCGTCATATAGCTGGGAATCACAGAGTTTGTAGCCTTTTCAGATTGGCATCTTTCACTTAGTAATATGCATTGATGTTTCTGCCTTGTCTTTTTATGGCTTGTTTCTTTTTAGTGCTGAATAATATTCCATTGTGGGCATGTACCAGTTTATTTATCTGTTCACCTACTGAAGGATATCTTGATTGTTTCCAAATCTGGGCATGAATAAAGTTGCTGTATAAAAAATTCATGTGCAGGTTCTTGTATGAACATAAATTTTCAATGCATTTGGGTAAATACTATGGTATGTTTTTCAATGACAGTGACTTAATGTTAGACTTTCTCTTGTGATTGTCAAATTGACATGCTTTTTCCTGCTGTGCCTCCATCCCTCATCCTGATAACAGTATCTTGTTTTTCCTTCAGAGAACTAGATTTCCCCCAATTTCTTAAGAGGGAAGCCTCATTATCCCTGATGGTGACATGTGACAAATTCAAGCCAAGAACACTGCGTCCCTTGGGTAGTGTGATTGACTGAGGGTGGGCAAATGACCCAAGCTGGGCCAACGCAGAGCCAATGAACACTTGCCCTGATAGTTTGCTGAAATTTGGGGGAAAGAGGCATTTTTCCTTCTATTAGCTGGCTAGACCGATACAATGTCACCCAGATGGCATATTCGCCAATACTTTGGGAGGATCTGCTTGAGAATAATGCCAAGAGGGAGGGTAGCAGAGCTGAGAGATGTCATAGGAAATACAGATTCCCAGTGACAGATTTTCGAGACCCTGGATTCAGCTATACCTGAAGCTGATATCCTTCCCCCAGCCCCAAATTATGCCAGTTTGAGTTTTTTCTCTCTCTGTTGCATATGACTCCTGGGTCAGAGTTTGCAGTGCAAGGGTGAGAGCGTGAGATGTGAGCTCCGGTAGGAACCTGCCTCCTCCGTTCCAGGTGCACTGACCTTGGCTCTCTGCCCCTGCTGGTGGGGAAGAGATTCTCCAAAGTGGCCCCCTTGTTCTGGGGTGAGGAGGTGGTGAAGGAGTTCCCTGAATCAGAGGTGTGGCCGCTGTGTGGGTCCCGGCTCTTGCTCAGGCCCCCAGTGGGGCTCCCCTTCTCCGGACCCCGTGACCTGGCTGAGCTGATTTGCGTGGAGGGCGGCGAGGAGGTGTCATTGCCTGAGTCATACTCCTGGGAGCGTCCTCGGGAGGTGGTGAGCGGGCTGGCTGTTTTGGTAAAGAGGTCAGCAGCAGACCCCGACCCAGTGATCTGAAAGCAAAAACATCCATTGGACACTGCTGAGCGCTGGGCCTGTGGGCTGTGTCTAAATAACCAAGAAATGTTTACCATCATGATGCACTGTAACGAAAGGAAAGAGAGAGGAGAGGAAAGAAGAGACGCCAAAAAACAAAAGCACAAATTCCTGAAAGAATACCACAGAAAGGAAGATTTTTTTTTTAAACCCCCTGCTAGGATAACTGGAAGATTTAGGTATCATGCAGAGAAAAAGCATGCGATCCAGATTAAACAAAAGAAAAAGGAAATTATACAAAATTTAATTTCTAATGAATTAACTCAAACAAAAGAGACAACTTAAGAGAAAGGGTGTGTGTGTGTAAACACCCTTCACCTGAAACAATAATAAAAATAAAGAAAGGGGGGAAAAGAAAGGAGGCTATGGGCCTGAAAAAATACAGATCTTGGAACTTAAGAACAAAAAAAGGAGATAAAGCCAAAATTTCAAATGTCAACCAAATCTTCAACAAATTTGACTATTTTTTTTAAAGAAAAAGTTGCCTGAATAGAACCCTAAACACATATCACATGGGGAAAAGAAATGAAATAAAGATGAGAGTTCATTTTAAATATAAAGTCAAGGTCACAAAACGATATTTTAGTAGTTTTCAACTAAAGGGGAAAAGAAAGGGGGGGACAAAAAAATGGAAGTCAAATCGTCTGACTGAAAACAAATGAAAAAAAAGCTCTCTACGGATATTTGCGTGTGTCCTTTTCCCCCTGGAGAAGGTAGCTAAGGTTCTCGAGTGGCTTCTAATAAATTCTCTCATGTCTTTGCGGATTATATCCACTTACCAAGCAAGAACTCCTCCTTTAGTACGTAGGTAAGGTGTAAGAGAAAGGGAAGAGCGGGCAAGGTGAGTCCATCATTAGAGTCGCAATTGACAAGAAAAAACACACACCTTTCTGTACATCCTCACACTTGGCCCTGAACTTTGGGTTTGGGTTTTTCAGTGTTCTTGACAGTTGAAGCATCACTTCTGGCTGTTTTTCTCAGTAAGGGGACCTCAAGCCATCAACACTAACCTCTTTAGTCCCTCAATGCCCAAGCTGGATCAAGAAACCATTGCTGAAAATGCAAAGGGCAGCTGGCGTCTGCATCTGTCTAAGGTGTCAAGATGGAAGGGGCGATGGTGTGCTTGCAACAAACGGCTTTGGGAGGGACTTGGAGATTTGGTTTGGGGGTGACTGGGAATGAGGAGGGGTCCCCAGTCCCCAGGATTCTATGTGGGGCTGATCTAGGACAGCTGAAAGAGCAAAAGGAGGCGACGGAGAGCCAGCCCTCAGGAAGGCTATGGCATGTTTAGAAGCACAATGGGTGGTTTTTCTTTCACCATGCAGACCAGTCTCGCAGCTGGGATGACACAGTGGGTTTGATTCTGGAGCCCACCCAGAATGCCATGCTCAGCTGCGGGCAAGAGAGACCCCTACCCTGGGTCTCCTCCAGCAATAACCATCCCTGTGGGGTGAGAAATCTTTGGGACTGAGAAGGGACCATTTGGAAACCATTCCCCCCAAGATGACTCTGGGTACCTGAAATTCTAGAATTTTTTAAGTTGCCCCTGAGCACCCTCCTAGAGTCTCTGCAGGCTCCTCCATGGATCTGTTCTCCCCGGGGGTAGGGGTGGGGGGTAGACCATGCTTCAAGTGTGGACGTTCCTAGGTCCAGAGTGGCTGTTTGAACAGAACTTGGACGTTCAGGCTGAGGTGTCCATGTGCACGGGTAGGAGGCCCATTATGGTGTTGAACATGGGGAGTGGGGAGAGACGGGCCAGGGCCTTGGCAGGTTCTCCCCACATGGTCGTGCTGGGGCCTGACACTTTGAGGGGTCCGAGGTTCTAAATCCAAATCTGACTTTCCACATTATTTTCTTTCTTTTTTTCTTTTCCTTTTTTTTTTTTTGCTTTTTAGGGCTGCACCTGTGACATACGGAAGTTCTTAGGCTAGGGCTTGAATCATTGAATCGGAGCCACAGCTGCCAGCCTACACCACAGCTCACAGCAACGCCAGATCCTTAACCCACTGAGTGAGGCCAGGGATGGAACCCAAGTCCTCATGGATCCTAGTTGTGTTTGTTAACCGCTGAGCCATGAAGGGAACTCCTCTAGATCATTTTGAAGGTATGTTTGCCAAGAGAGGAGAACGTTTCATCTAAGTTTTCAGGTTTCATTTATAAATACTTAGATATATAGTGTGTGACTCTCCTCTGTACTCTTGTCCCAGGCCCTGCAAATGTTAGTGTAGGCTTCACCAGCCAAAGCCTGCTTGCCCCGCACAGTGTCTCCCATGTACCTTGAGCCTAAAGAAGGGGGGCTTTGGGGATTTCTTAAGGAACCATTTCTGCCTTCTCAGCAATTGGTCATGAGGGTGAGATACAGAAACACTGGAACTGTGAGATAAACAGAGATGACTCCAACAGCTCAGGATGTCAGCTCCTGGAGATGGAGAGGAGGGACTTCCTTTGTGGATTCTCCCAGGAGGCCTTGCACGCAGACAAGGTGATGGTCCAGATTTACCAAGGCCCACCCAGCACAGCAGCTGCTGTACCCGCTTGGCAGTCTGGCTATCTTTGCTCTGGGACAAGGAACCTCAAAATAAGGTCACCCAAGTGGATTTTTCCAGAGTAAGACTTCTTTAAAAATTAATGTAAAGGCCCATTTCCCGTCCAGCTCCTTTTTGTCTTCTGGTTTGCCAGTTGGATATCCTAACTTTCCCACCTCTGGGAGTTCAGTGGCAACACATATATTTCCACCACCTCTGTCCAGAACGAGAAAGCATCAGGCCAGGCAGCTGGACCCTGGGACCTTGGCTTTTAGGCCGGGGCTTGGTCTGGGGATGGGTTCATGGAATAAATCTTTGCCTCAGAGCTGGTGAATGGTTGGTAGCCAGTGAATCTGGTAAGCCCTTCCTGGAGAGAACCAGGCTGGAAATAACTGGAGTGAAAGGGCCCCTGAGTATAATGGTTTCCATTATCTTGTGGCTTGCTTCTCAGAGGCATCCAAGTTGGGCCTTTCTCTGCCCAGGTATTTGACCTTGACTACTCATTTCAAAGCACGTTCCAGGGTGCATCATGGGTCCCCAGGGTCAAGGATTTCCTGAACATAAGGCCCCTCGGGGCTAGTGAATATAGACGGGGACTTTGCCTTCATCACGTTCTCAACCCCATACCCTGAGCTCACAGGGATGCTTTTAGACCGTCTCTACCTGACCATGACCGCCATCTTGGGTGATCAGAACTTGTGGGAGGTCTATAAGTCATCATACTTCTTCCATCATCACCAGAAAACATAGATCAAGGTGCCACTGAAATGTTCTCATTGGATTGACTGTGGTGGCTGAAAATACCAACCTCTCTTGCTTGTTTAAAAGTCCCATTTCTTTGGATGAATCTATGTTCTTTGACATGCATGATAATGTCCTTTACAACCCAGCCCTGTGTGCTTCACAAACCTCACCTCTTCCATACACATCCCTCAGCCCCAGCCCCTACAACCTTAAGCTGATTGATTAGGAAGTTTTCCTGGTTCTGCCACTACATCTTGCTCTCCCAAACCCCAGGCCATTTGCATATGCCATTTCCTCTGCCTAGAACATTCTCCCCCTCTTCCTCACTTCACATGGCTAAATTTACTCATCCTCCAGTTTACAGATTGCCTCCTCTAGAAAGCCTTCTGAGTCCCAGGCCAGGAGAGCATAAAACTTTCTACTTCATTCATTCTTTCATTCACTCATTCATTCAAAAATGAGCATCTTCTGTATGCCACAACACTATTACTCAGTGGGGTAATTGCTTGTTTTACTGCCTGTCTCTCCATCCGGGTGGGAGCTTGTTGAAGGCAGAGGCCACGTACTGCTGGTTCAGTACATGGCTGAACCAGTGTCCCCACCAGGACCTGGTACAGGGTAATTGCTCAGTAAATCTTGTTGATTGAACAAAGCTGCTTCCCAGTCTCTCGGAAGTCTGAGCTTGGAAGCCTGCACTCGTCCTAACTTCATTCATTTGTGGAGATGGCCGGGTGATCGGGCCTTGGTGGTCTCCAAGTGGGTGACTGCCAACTTTGGGAACTTAATGGATTTTTTTTTTCTTCTTTTTAGGGCTGGATCTGCAGCATATGGAAGTTCCCAGACTAGGGGTCAAATTGGAGCTGCAGCTGCTGACCTACGCCACAGCCACAGAAACACCAGATCCGAGCCACGTATGCAACCTACACCACAGCTCGCGGCATCGCCGGATCCTTAACCCACTGATCAGGGTCAGGGATCGAACCTACATCCTCATAGATACTAGTCGGGTTCTTAACCCACTGAGCCATGATGGGAACTCCCAGAAATTTAATGGATTTTTAAGGAAGGACTAGCCTCTGTCATACTCAGCGTTATTCTAGGAAATTAGGTGGACCCTTGGCTGAAAGTTGGGGTCTTGAGATGGGCTCAGGGCTGGGTTATGAGCCAGAGAGAAAATCTAGGATCAAGTTTTAGGTCCAGGCCCGTGGCAGTGAGAAGGAATGCCCTCCGCTCCTCCTCCTGGCTCCCCTCAGACCTAGGACCTGTAAGCCACACACAGGGGCTCAGTCTACAGATGCTCAACAGCCTAAGTTCCAGGCTAAGGTGAGAAGTTCGGGACCTGAGGAGCCTTGCTGGTGAGACAAGCAGTGCGGGGCCTCCTTATTTCCTTTTCCACTTGCTGCTATCCTGGGAGGTCAGGTTAAAACCCGAACCTGAGGTCTGGCCACTTGCACACAAAAGGGCTGCTGGCCCTTACAGGGACTTCGTTCAGATGCTAAAGGCACTCCCTCTGCATTAAGAAGTGAAAAATGGCGCCCCCTCTGGTCAGACAAATTAGAAAAAAGATCCACCTATCTCTGGGCTGAGGCGGCCCCGCGTCAGTTTGCACAGCTGGCTTGAAAATGGAGGGCAGGGGGTTGAACTCCGAGGCCAGCCGCCCCAGCACAGGGCACAAGCGGCATAACGCGACATCCCTGGCAGGTCCTGGATACACCCATCTTCTCGCTCCGTTTGACCTGCTGAAAGGATTACTTGAGGGCCCCCTGGGGAGAGGTGGTGGCCTGAAGACATTCATTCCTGCCTCCTTCAGCTGACCTCTACTTGGTTTGTCTTTACCCGTCTTGATGGGCTCTGTCTCCGTTTCCAGGTGACAGAAGCAGTTTCCTGCACTCATTAGGGATGTTTGCATAGTTTAACGGCCTCTCAGCTTCAGGTTCCCCCTTCTCTAGAACTCTCCATTCACCGCACACACAGAGGAGGAAAGATACAACTGAGGGGTGGCGGGAAGCAAGGGCCACCCTTGTGTGTGTGTGTGTGTGTGTGTGTGTGTGGTGACACCATCATAACGCAGAAGAGACCTTCAAAGTCAAGGATGTCCCCACAGGCAGAAAACAGAGGCCCCCGTGCTTTTGCTTCTTGTGCACACCTCCCATTTCTAAGGGTCTCCTTCCTAGTCAGATATTCACTCTCAGTCCGCCATGTAAGATGCAAACGGTTGCCCACTGGACGCTGATACGACAGGATGGCTGCCCCCGGACCCCGCCCCTGTCTCCTCTCACGGATAATAGGCCTCTCACTCTCCACCTCCGAGTTCTTCATCCGTTAGGAATTTCTCTTCTGTGCACGTAACTGCTCTCTGCTCCTGTATCCCCAGCTTAGCTGCAAAACGGTCTCCAAGGCGCCTGCTGGGAGGTGTCATCCTGGACCCACCGTTGTCCAGAACGATGCCTTCATGGTACCCGGGACCCCTGTCTAAGACCTAGGACCCTCATACCAGGTCTCATTTCTGTGGTCCACTCTGACTCCTTCCTCCATCCCAGCCTTGCTTCTCATGTCTTTACAAAGGCCTGCTTTGGGGGCTTGGCACAAAAAATCAGCCCCTGGAAGATGTGCTCAGTCACCAAGCGAAATAATAACTGTCATGGTATGGATTCTCCTAGCAATGGAGACAGGAATTTGAGTGCTAGAAATTTACTTGGGAGGGTAAGGAACCTCTCTTGGGGAGTAGGGCGCAGAGCTGGGGGAGAGAAGGAGCCAGGAAAAGATGTTATCAAACCAGAGGCGTCTGTCCTCTGCATGTCAGGATGCCCTTGACTCGAAAGTCTCTTCTGCATTATGGTGGCGTCACACACAGCTGGCGGGTCCAAGCAGGAACGCTAGGGAACCACTGCAGAACCGGCTCCAGAGTTCATCCCAGCCAAGAAGGGAGCTGGGATATTTATATACCAATTCCCTGCCACTCATGGGTTAAAGGCTGTCACCAGGGGTGTCAGTTCCCTAGTAGGTCCAAACTGCCCCATGGCCATGCACGGTGGTCTTTGGCAGCCAGAGGACATGACCTAGAGGCTGGAATTTGGCAGCGTGTGAGGAAGGGTGAGGGAATATAAATGGCCAGCCTCTGTCTCAACACCCAGATCACCCCTGCAACGCTGACAGGCCAAGTTATGCTTTGTTTCAGATATGCTTTCTTTAGGCCACTTAGGGGCCAAACAAATTTATGTTGGACAGTAAATCTGCACGAACCGTCAACATAGTAGAGTGGGGCAGACTCATATCATGACCCCATTTCTAGTTCATGTTGAAAAAAGAAGATCTGGCCAGGCTGAGCTGACATCCCTGCTTGGTCATCATTGGCTTGTGAGTAACTGCAGTCCGCACTGAGCGGGCATGAGCTCTCCTGGCCCCGGGGCCTGACTGGGTCCCCACACCTTCTATCGCTGAGCTGCTTGTGTCCGAGGCATCTCAGTTTGTGACCTTCTGGTCTAAATGTTGGCTGATATCTGCATCTATCTGAATGCAGCACAAAGTGCCTCCTGTATGGCTCGGCTCTCCCTTCCAGAACTAGGAAATGGACTTATCCATCTCCCCCTTCTCTGCCTTTCCAGACTTCTAGGACTCTGTCAATGAAAGGAACCAGGAGCCGTATCCAGACCACAGAGCCATCACAAGCTCATTCCTTCTGGGTCAGGATTGCTAATCTCAGATTTATTTATTTATTTTTTTTTTAGGGCTACACCAGCGGCATTTGGAGCTTCCTAGACTAGGAGTTGAATTGGAGGCCTATGCCACAGTAATGCAGGATATGAGCTGCATCTGTGACCTACACCACAGCTCATGGGAACACTGGATCCTTAACCCACTGAGTGAGGCCAGGGATCAAACCTGTGTCTTCATGGATACTAGTCTCGTTCTTTACTGTGGAGCCACAATAGGAACTCCTCAAACTCAGCTTTTTTTTTTTTTTTTTTGAAAGGACAAAGTGCTTTTCCCAAACTCATGGCTGTGGGGAAAAAACAAACACCCCTGTTCCCTTTATTCCCTTAACCCCTCCAATGTGAAGCTCCAATTTTCTTTTCCTTTTGAACTCCTAAGCTTGCCTCTTCTCACTCCTTAATATACTCAGCATCAACACTTGGGTTTTTTTTTCTAGTAAGTAATTACACCCCTCCTCCACCTCCACCACGAACTCCAGCTCCTGGTGTTTCAAATGGGAGTCTCTCTCAGCCCTCCAGGGAAGCCGGCACTGTTATTTATTGTTTTTGTTTCAGATCATTATTTAATCAAGAACGGGGAAAAAAGGCAACCCTCTCACTTACACTTCAAAATTTAATTTCAGCTGAATTCCGAGATCAAGAGGCAGCACGGCCTAATAGGTTACAAAAATACAATCAAGAAGAGAATTCCAATTAAACTGAACAAGTCCATTTACTGAGCTTCAAATGGCCCCATGGAGAGAGATGGCTATAACTTTTTTTTTTTCCCTCCCTGCCATATGGGGGATTGGAAATTCTCATGTGAATGTAGAACTGCATGGCAGGGCTTTTAGCTAGAGGGTTTTGGTTATTCCTTTTAAAAAAAAAAAACCTTTGTTTCACAAAGACATTAAGTTTATTTTTCTTCCTTTGCACACTAATTAGGAAGACAGCAAAAGAATGGATTCATTGACCTGTTAGGAGTTCATTTGAGAGGAGGTGGGGGGGCGGGGATGGAGAAAGACAGGGATCTGCTGAGGATGGTGGAAAGATGACAACCTAGGGCCCCAGGAGGGGGAGGTTCTCACAGGGCTAGACACCGAAGTTGACTTTGGCCCCAGGGACATGGTCTGGCCTCCTCTCTCCTTCCATCTGGCAGCTGAAGGGGCCTGGCGGCTGAAGCCTCACCATTTCCTAGAAGCCCCTCTTGATGGCTCTTAGCCCATTTGTTCTTGAAAATTTCTACATGGATCCCGTTAGGCAAAATTTTCACCAGTCCAAATGGAAATGAGAAAAAAAAAAGATAAGTTCAACAGAATGAGTTTTTCATTCAGCTGAATGCATGTGATATTAGGCTCATCCTTTCTTCTGAGGCCATGCCTGTCCTCCCTCTTCTGCTGGTAAATGTCCCTTTCATTAGAGAAAATGGTGGTTTTCTTTTTTTTCTGCCCTTGCAGTAAAAGTAAAAGTTGACAATGCTGTTCCACTTTCCATTAAAAAAAAAAAAATTGGTCCATAAACCTCTGAGTCTCATGCCCCCTTCTGCATTTGAGTCCCTCTCTTCTTCTAACCTACAGTAAATAGCATTGGCTAGTGAGTCTCAGTTTGTACAAGAGCCCAAAAGGCTTTTGCAGAATGTGTGAGAAGCTGGGTCAGGGGTCAGAAGGCTGGGCCATCCACCTAGGCTCCGTCAGCATCATTTCCCCCTTCTGCAAAATAAGAGGCAGATGTCTGTCCTGCCACTTTCCTGGAGTTGTTCTGAAGTTCACCTGAGACCTTGGATATGATTCAGCTTTTTGAGGCTGGAGATACTTCAAAAACATGCCTGCATTTATTGGGAGCAAGTTTAATTAGGCTATTAGGATGACAAATCATAACACTAGCAACGACTGTAAATGGAGTGCTAAGTCCTAAGCATTATATTGGGCTACATTTTTCTCACAGAACAGAAGCTGCACAAGGGCAGAAACCTGGTCTGTCTTGTTTGCTGCAGTTCACCGTGTGCTTGGCACATAGTAGATGCTTCATGCATCTTTAAAAACTGAATAGATACCTTACCTCACTCCACCCTCATGACTACTCTATGAATTAGGTATGATTATTAGTTCCAGGTACAGATGAGGACACAGAGGCCCATGGAAGTGAAATGACACAAGGGAGGTCAAATAATTAAACACATGGACTCTGAGGGCAGACTTTCTGGGTTCAAATCCTAACTTCTCCATTGAGTAGTTTGCCCTTTCCCGAAATTTTCTAGACTGGAGTTTCCTCCTTGGAAAATGAGGATACCAGCAGAAGCTCCCTTGAAAGGCTATTATAAGAAAGACCCGAGGTGACACATGTAAAGAATTCATCCTAGCACGTGGCACATAGTAGGTGCTCAGGAAATATGAGTGATGGCTGTGACACAGACTCCCAGGGAGATGAAATCAGCAACTCCAGAGTGTCTGGATCTGCCCCCAAACTCCTGTCTTTATTACTGTCCTTTCCTGCTTCCTCCTGGTCATAAATTTCATGAGGTCCTCCTTTATGGAATCCACATTCTGTTTTTTGTTTTTGTTTTTTGCAATATTTGTGCAGGTTTTTGTTGGCAAGGATTACACAGCAACTGCTGGCTCACTGGAGGCAGAGGAGGAGAAAAGGAGCCTACCCTCTCCTTGGTCTAACATCAGTCTGGATCAGCCCCCTTCCCATTCCCCCTCCAAGTGAGGGCTGACTTAACAGGACCCCACACTACAGGGAAAGGGCTTTGCCAGATCTTGGGGCCACCAACCTCTCTGTCATCCAGTTGGTCCTCTGGCCAGCAAAGTAAATTTCTGAGATACAAGCCATGATTCACACCAGCTCCTCTTCCTCCTAAGTGAGTTACCTACCTAAGACACTTCATCTCTCTGAGCCTGAGTTTTCCCCTCTGAAAAATAATGATAATAATGGCCCCTAACTCAAAGAACTGTTCTGTGAATCAAATGAGGAAAAAAAGACTGTAAAGTATGTGACAGTGCCTGGCACATAGTGCTATTTCCCCCTCTCCTTATCCATCAATCATCTCAAGTGGGTGAACTCCTACCCACCCTTCAAAGCCCAGCTCACATGTTCCTTTATTGGTAAAGTCCTCTAAGATACCAAGACCTCTTGGTCCTTCCTCTGTGGTCCTACCACATATTGTACTTGCTTCTATCACCTCTGGGGGTGATATTAAAAATATTCAACAACTGGTTGAGTGTGGGTACTGCACCATCTGAAGGTAGCTGGCCTTGGAATCAAAGGGCTGTCAGGTATCACTCTTTAGCTGCTGGACTGTGAGACGTTCCAGAAGCTACCAGGGGAGGGAAGGGATGGTTTCACTGACTGAGGGGCAGGCAGTAACAAGCTCTGTTTATCAACTAGTATGCAAGTATTTGAACAATGGAGGAGGTACTAGTGCTCATGGGCTCAATCTCAGCCCTAGTGACAATGCATCCTGCTGTATTAAATCCTACTTATCCTTCTGCTGATGACTAGATGGTGAGCCCTGGAATTCAAGAAGAGTGTTTATTCATCTCTCTGATTCCCTAATGTCTTGAACAGAGATGACTGAGGGTAGTTCAAGACCTCAAGTTCAATGCCTCATTCATTTCTTATCTATCTATGAGGGTAGATAAGGAATGAATGAAGTGCAAAGGGTTGATGGATTGGGACCCTCTATCGGATTTGGGCTCTGACCAAGCAAGAGAGCTTTGGATTACCTTTAGCTCACCAGTTGGGACTTCAACAAGACACAACCCATATTTGCATATTCATATATGCAAATAGCTCACCTTGATGTCATGTGCCCATCCTTGATCTTTTTTTAAAGAGCTATGCATATGAGATGCCTGCAGTGGAGTGTGGCAGGAACCACGGCGAGAAGAGCCCTCATTCTTCAGCTCCTGTTCATCTCCAACCCTATCTCCAGCCCTGGGATTCTACCTCCATCCTGACTCCTGTCTTCCTTTCCTGTTTCCACTGGCTGGCTTCTCACTTGTCACCTCCTCTGCCCTAACTTCACGCTGGCCCTAATTCCCTTCCATGCCTGCTTACCTCCCATCCCATCTCAACATTCATTGTTGTGCACTGTCTTTCACACTTTCACCTTGTCTGTCTTCCTTATAAGAAGGTACAGGCTGTTTATTATTCACTGGGTACTGAGAGCCACATCAGAGCTGACCCTTTATAGATGCTCAGTAGATAATTGGTAGATTTGAGCGAGTGACTGAACAGGTGACTTAATGACAATGGCTTTGCTATTCTCTTTGGCAGAAAGCTTGGAAAAAACTTGGGGCCAAGACTCTTGAAAAAACGTTTAGTCCCACCTGGCATCCTCCTCCATCCTTGCCTGTGCAGGAGAAGATGAGAGAGAGCCCTGCATGGAGAGCACTTGGAGGACCAGACCTGGGGCAGAGGGGCATCTGATGCCTCCAGGAGTCAGCCAACCATGAGTAGGGTGGGGCTAAGCATTTGGGCTAAAGCTGCCATGGAGGATGGGATGAAACTGAGAGCAGAGTGAACAGGGGTCCTAGCTAGTCTCAGGTCATCCACAGACTAGCCTGGGTCTGGAGCCATTCTGCCATTACTCTTACTCCACTGCTATTACCAGTGTTGCTACTACTGTTGCTACTGCTATTACCATTCCCAGGATTAATACTACTGTTGCTTCTGTCTATGGCCAGCAACTGTTACCTAGCACCTACCATTTGCCTATTACAGTTTAAAGTCTTACTGAATTCGAGTCACTGCATCCTTCCAACATCCCTCTCATGAGGTAAGTCTTTTTTTTTTTTTAATGATTCTATCTATCTATCTATCTATCTATCTATCTATCTATCTATCTATCCAATCTATCTTCTTTTTAGGGCCACACCTGCAGCACATGGAAGTTCCCAGGCTAGGGGTCGAATCAGAGCTGCCGCTGCCAGTCTACAACATAGCCACAGCAATGCTGGATCTGAGACACATATGTGACCCACACTACAGCCCATGGCAATGCTGGATCCTTAACCCACTGAGCAAGGCCAGGGATCAAACCTGCATCCTCAGGGATTCCAGTCAGGTTCGTTGCCATTGAGCCACAAAGGGAACTCCCTATCCTTATAATTTTAAATTATAGTATAGTTGATTTACAATGTTGTGTCAATTTCTGTTGTATGGCAAAATAACACTGCTCCTATTTGCTGAGTTTCACCCCTGTGCCAAGTACCAGGCTCAACTGTTTACAAAACTACTTAGCTTTTGTTCCCAAAATAAGGCTTTTGAAGAAGAGATTTATTATATGCGTTTTTTAACAGATGAGGAAAGTGGAGCTCAAAAAGGTTTAACTAACTATCCCCAGCTCAGAACCAGCCTTTGAATATATAATCATAATCCTATATTTTTAACGACTCTGACTTGCCAGAACCCATGGAAGTCATTTCTCTCCTGTGAGTTCAGGTTCTCTTTGGAATCAGGGCATTGGGTTGGATGAGCTCTTAAGGTCTCTGCCTTCTAGGTATGGGTAAGCTTTCTGCTCTTCTAACAGGGGCTGGACCCACAGCGGACATCAAGACTTTAAGAACCAATAGCCAATCTGGTACGTCACTAGCTGGTGTGGGAGGACCACAATTTAGGGGGTGGGAGGAGGGCGAGGATCAACATTCAGCATTTTTGCAATATCTTGGACCCAACCCATTAGGAAACCATCCCAGACAGGTGAGAAAACACAAGTTGGCTGCTCCCAATGGCACTTTTTCATGAGGGTCAGTTGGGGTCACTGTGTGGGCTGCCACAAAGACCATGACTAGGGAGAGGGGGTGGCTTTTACTAACTTAAACCATTCTTCCACCTCTTATTGCTTGTTTTTGAAAATTTATTTCTACCTTTGCAACAATTCTCCTGGAAGACAAGTGGCCTAATCATGCTCATTTTCCAGTTGAAGAAGCTGAGGCTTGGAGAGGTAAAAAGACTTGTCCCCCCAAGCCAAGCCTTGAGCCCAGGCCTCCAGACTCTCTACCTTACTGGGAAGAACTTTCATAAGATATTTGTGGAGGAGAGAATACAGGTGAGCATTTTTCATCTGCAAATATTCAGCAACTGCAGGTATCTCCACAAAGGAGGGGCCTGGGGTGAGTTGTGGATGGTTCCTGCTACACAGGGGATTTGGGCAAAATTAGACTTTGGTGATACAGGATGCCTTGACTAGTAGAAAAGAGTTTCCCAGAATGCACCGCAGATAATAACTATTGTGTCAACCAGACCCAACCAGTATTTATCACCCCCTTCTCTTCTTAGACCTCCCAGTAAGAACCCCCGAGATTTTCATCTCTCTGCAGTTTTCAGATTTAGTCCTAGCTAGAGGTGACGGGACCCTTCCCAGTGGTCAGCTGCAAGTGCAGGCTATGTCAGTGCTGAATCTCCTCCTGTTTCTGCATCTGTCCCTTTAGAGTCCACAAAAGGCCTTTGCATACGTTCTGTTGTTGGAGATCCCTAACAAGCCCACATGGACATGGCCTGATCTCAAATTTAGCAAGGAGAAAACTGAGTTCAGAGAGGTGATATGACTTTCTCAAAGCCGCACAGTCAGGAAGTGGCCAAGCTGGGATGTGAGTTCAGATCCAAGTCCAAATCCCTCACTCAGGAAACTTCCTGGTGGCAAACTGTCTGAAGTCACATTCCAGCCCCTCCTTGTTGACCTGAGGGACCATTCTGTGATCCCATCCAATGCCGGGTTGCGAAACTGCATTCACTCTTGCTTTGCTCTGTGGCTTTCTTCCAGACCTTAACCTTTCTAAGCATTGGCTTTTCTGTCCCACCTGTGGAAGGGAGGAGTGAGGGCAGCTGCATCCTCAGCTCCCTGAGATTTCATGTGGACATGAGAGGTCAAGTGCTATCAGCTCCATGGACGAAAATTCTCAAATACGTTCAAGGCCATGTTTACAAAAGTGAAATCAAATCCCAGATGCTCATCAGTGGTGCAGTCTAGCTGGCGTCGGATACAGATTTCATCATCACAAAGCTAGGCTGCCTCTGTTACATCAAAGACCCTCCTCTTTTCCTTCCTTCCTCCCCAAAGACCCCCCTACAGTGTCTCACACATGCCTTCCTGAAGATGTCACTCTGGAGACCAGTATGTGTTTTCAATGCTCCCCTGATAAAAAGCCTGGGTGTTCTGGTCCGCCCCCCCCACTGCCCCCTCCCCAAGTCCCCAAGCCGAGTGCCGCCAAAGGCTGGCGAATGACCATGCGGTTAATCAATAAGGAGGTCTGGAACCAGTGGGACAGTTGCCCAGCACTGGATTAAAATGTGTCATACACTGCCCTGAACTGATGCCTCCCCCCTCCCCAGTGTCACGGCCAAGACAGGCAGAGGAGGCTGTGCGGAATACTTACTACACCCCTGGCCGACAGGAAGCTGAGCATCTGGAGGGGCTGGCTGGGCGGGGGGCTGGACCGGGCCTCGGGGCTGGCCTTGTAGAGGGTCTTGGAGCAGCGGCGAGAGTGCCTTCGGTGGGACTTCCGCCCTTCCTCGGGGGACCGGCCACGGTGCCTGCGCACAGGGGAGAGAGACCCGAGGGTCTTTGGATGGGGAGCTTGGCAGAGGGGTGGCTGAAGGACCAACCAGGCTCCGAGGACAAGAGAGTGTGTTTGGGTGCGTCTGTATGAACTTCCTGCACGTCCTGCCCGCCCCCTGCTCCCCTCTTCGGTCCGTTCATTCATCCTCTCATTTGTTCATTTGATAAATGCTTATTCACGTACCTGGCACTGCTCAGTCGGGCAGGGATGCAGCTATGAAGACAGAAAAGGTCCCTATCCTGACTCATTCTAAGTGCCTGTGTGATTTGTCTGCCTGCCTGCCTGTCTGAATGTGACGGAGTGTATGTCTGGGTGTGTCCATCTGTGTTTTCGAATGTTTGTCTATAAATATAACTGCGTCGATCTGTGTGTCTTTGTGTGTGTGACTTCACCATCTGTGACACAGAAGCATCTTACTGACTGTCACCCAAAACTTAAAAAAAAAAAAAAATCTGACAGAAATGACAGAGATACCTTCTGCAAGCTTGTCAGATCTAGATCGGCTGCTGGTCTACGGTGGAAAGCAAAGGAATCTGACTCCTCAGAAAGGGTGCATTTGGACTCTGCATTAGCTGCTGGTTCTCAGTCACAGAACTTATAAAACTAAAGCCTTATGGATTTGCATGGCACTACCCCTCTGCAGGCACTTTCTGTACAACTTGAAGACATATAGACAGGGCAGGCGTTACTTTATCTTCAGAGGAGAGAGCTGAGGCTCAGAGAGGTTTAGGGACCTGCCCGAGGTCACACAGCTTGGAAGTGGTAGAACAAGGGCCCCGTGGGAAACAGTGCCTCTGGTTCTCATGCTGCAGTGTCCCTCTCTGCTGTGGGCCCCCTGGATCATTTTTCCACTGAGTCTGTGGCCTAAGGGCTAGCTCTCAAGTTGTTCCCATGCCTGTACTCAGCCCAACAGGTGCTAGGGAACTAGGGCTGCAGCACCCGCAGGAGACGTGACAGCAGAAGGAGGGCTGGAGTGGGGGCTTGTGGTGGGAGCTCTTTCTGGAAGAGATGTCTCCGAGAAGGAAGAGTGCAGGGCTCAGAGGGTCTGCAAGCAAGCCCTCACTGTCCTCTGGCCCAGGCCTGGGCTGCAGGGGAGGGGCTCACGCTGGGTCACACAGACCTGGGCCCCAGGGTCCCAGTTCTGCCAGTCACCGTGCCCTCTCTCGAATCCCTTGTCCACCAAAGCAGAGGTCTCTCAGCTGTAAATGTCAATAATTTAGTTGAGCTGAGAGCCTCAGTGCCCCCCCGGCAAGGCCGCTGTGAGCACCCTGTGCGTGCACGAGCATCGTTCCCATTCTTTGCAATGACATTGAACGCACGCCCAGGGGAGCGGAGGACGTCTCTGTCCAGGGTATTAGAACCTACTATGAGCGTGTGGTGGGGAACTCTGGGGAGCATTTAAAGAAGGGGGGGAGCTTTGCTCTGGGCTGGATGCTGTCAGAAAGCAGAGATCATTCTTGGACTGGGTATCTTCATAAGTCTTAACCTAGACAGAGGGGAGACTAGACCGAGGTCAAGGCTATGGTCGGTGAAGCAGCAGCTGGATATTCTCCAGGCTAGAGAGATGCTGGTGTCACTGTTGGGTTTTGGATAAAGTTCCTGCTTCATCCCGGCTCGGACCCGATTACAGAAGGCTCTTGTGTTTCGTCTGCATCACTCAGGGTCACAGAGCACCTCGTTGGGTGACAGTGATGCTCTTTGAAACCATCGCTATTCAGTGGGAACACCAGGGCTACGTGGTGTCACGGGCTGCGCTTCTCCTTCTCAGATGCTCTCAGCCTTGGCTCCATGTTCACACCACCTGGGGAGATTTAAAACTCTTGCTGCTCTGCAATGAGCAACGACCATGATAAAAACGAGGAAATCTAAAAAAACAAAACAAAACAAAACTCTTGCTGCTCTGGCCCCCGCCGCAGATTAGACGAGAATGTCTAGAGGTGGGATCCGGGCACTGGTCTTTTAAAACAACATCCAAAGTGAACGTTTGGCAGCGCAGCCAAAACAGAGAGACTCTGATCTAGCTCATGGTTTTCCTGGGATGATTAAGAGAGAGAACGTATTTGAACTGTGGCGCGGTGCCCGGTTCAGAGCAGACATCAGATAAATGTTTCTGCTCCTCCTTCCTCTAGATACTCTGACTTAACCTGGATGGGGTGGGACCAGGATAGTGAGATTTTGAAATCTTCCCAGGTGACGTGAACATGCACCCAAGTGTGAGAAGCACCTAAGAAAGAGGAAAGGAGCCTCTGTCATGCAGACGCTGGCCTGGTACCCTCCAGGGGACGCTGCCCCGGGAACTCAGCAATTTCAAACATCAACATCAATGAAGCCTCACTCCCTTCTTCTTGTTCTTCTCACCCTCCAGAGTCTCTTCTGCCTTCTCAGGCCGGGACAGCCAACGTGTCAGCATAAAAAGGGTCCAGGTCAGATGAAGCCGGGCTTGGAAGGGCCTCAGAACTACGTACTTTGCGCTGTGTGACCTTGTGTAGGTCGCCTAGAGTCTCTGTGCTCAGAACAACCCTTAGTGAGGAGAGTGCCGAGTGGAGCCGGACTTTCCAGTTCCATCCTAGCTCTGTCACTTAGTAGCTCAGGTGCCTGCCAACTTCCTTCCCCTCTCGGTGCCTCAGTGTCCTCATCTCTAAAATGTGGGTAATAGCAGTGCCCACCCTGCAGGGCTGCAGAGGGGAATCGTGCAGTGGATACCTTGCCAGGGGTCCCGAGGAACCCGTGTGTTAGCAAGTTCTGGGACTGGTGTTCCTGCAAGCGGAGGCAGCAAGTCCTGGGGCCTGCAGCCCTTTCTCTACGGGGAAGTGACCACAGCTGCCAGGGAAAGTGGCTCCCCAGCGGGGACAGTGAGAGGCAAAGCTGATGGTGACGGTGGTGACGTCGTCTTAGAAGGGGCTCCGGGGTGGGGGGACCGGGGTGGGGAGGCGGCTGGGGCCGGGGGTTACCTGCTGTCACAGCTTGAGGAACGGGACTCAGAGCTCTGGGACCGCGAGGGGCAGTGGTGGTGGCGGCGGCGGTGAGACTTTCGGGGCCGGCTTCTTGATCTTGGGTGAGGAGTGGTTGGTGGTGACGAGGGATGAATGAGAGGAGAGAGAGACAGAGACTGATTTAGATCTTGTGACACACGCAATTCTCCTGCACCTGAGTCACTGTCCCTCCCAGAGTCCCACATCTCCCCACTCCCGCCCCTTGTGTCACCCCTCTTCCTGCCCGTGTAACTGATTGTTCTGAACACAAGTGGGCAGAAAGGGGTCCTCTGGGGCAGACAGCCTGACCCTCAGGGCTCTGCTGGAAGCAGAAATGTCCCTTCCACTCATCACCTCTCTCTCGCCTAAGGCAGGACTCTCCACTTCAGACACTTTCTCGAGCCAGTCAGGTAACATCACATGTGAATCAGTCAGGCACTTGGAAAATATCAACCGAAGGGCATGGGCTAAAGAAAGTGGCTTTGCCTGGATCCTCAGTGACGTGCTGCTGGATCTTCTCATTTCCCAAGCAAATGTAGAAATCCAGATATTTATGTAAAGTATTCTTATCCTAAAGGGAAGCGTTGTCTCTCTCTCTCTTTCTAAGACAGTGTTTGGGGGCAAACAAAACACATTAGCAGAATCCATTAGGCCTTTGGGCTGCCAATCTGTAACCTCAGATCTGGAAAATTAAGTCTGGATTCTTAGCATGGAGTCAAAAGCACTCTTTCAGTGTGAGTCACAAACACCATCAACAAAAGAAATGACAGTGCCAATAATTGCTGCCACTAAAACTGGTATTATAACGGGTTATTTCAGCTCTCTCTATATTAAAATAATGACTGAGAAGTAGCAGTAGCAGGGACAGTGGTCACTGAGGATGAACAGGGGATGTCAATAGTTTGGGCCAAGTCAGGAAGCCAGTGGGAGTTAGAGATGATTCTATCAGAGGTAGTCCCAACAAAGGACTCCGGGGTTCTTGAAGCGTCTGTGTCAGACTATATCCCATCCCTGTTTAAAACCCTCTCACTAGCCTCATGTCAAGTCCAAAATCTGACCTTGAACCCCCAGGATCTTCAGGAGCCAGCCCCTGCCTCGCTCTCCAGGGCGTCTACAGCCCTGCTTTGAAAGGCTCAAGCAACCTCCACCTGCTCGTGTTGTGGCCCAGGAGTTTCCCAGCTCACGAAGTCCCAAGGACGGTGGTGACGATGGCAGGTAGCTTGTCTCCAATGCACACTGTGTGCCGGGCCCTGTGTTTTAAGCACTTTCCTTAAACGGACTCATCTATTCCTCACAACAGCCTATGAGGTGGAGTCTCTTATTACTCCCATTTTACAGATGCAGAAACTGAGGCACAGAGAGTTGCAACCACCTGCCTAACCTGCGGTCTGCAACGGGTACATCCATCCTTACCCTCAGCCTCGGGAGCCCCTCCCACAGGAAGCCTCTCCTCCCCCCAAGCCCTCTTTCCAGCACCTGGGCTCCCACCATGCCCTGGGCTTCTGTTGGCCACCGCTGTTCAGTGACTTGTCCCATGTCTGTCCCCTGTGTCCCGTCGCACCACGGGGCTCCAGGAGACTGGGAGGAATGTTTGTCTAATCTCTGTCCTGGGGTCTGTGCAGGGTCTGCCACCTGTTAGGGCCTCTCTAAGGGATACTGAATAAGAGGAGGTCAGTTACTCCGGTGGTCCTCTCTTTAAAAGCAGCCTTGACCGTGGGTCTTTGTGCGAATAACCACCTTGATCTCAGGGGCGAATAACCACCTTGCTTCTCCCTCTCCTGAGTCTTGTTGTTTGGCGCTCACAACCTTTTTTGGGTCCTGCTAGCGATTCCTGAACTCATCCAGCTCTTGCTGCTGGACAGCGTGGCCACCTTGCCGCCCTCGGGCAGGCGGTCTGTGCCACACTGGCGATCCTCCCAGAACTCTTAGGGTCTGGGCCCAGCCCCGGCTCAGGGACTGTCTCTACTGCAGTCCCACTGGACAAGCAATGCTGGTTGCTGACATCTCGGAGAACGGGTGTTCTGTCTGTGCCTAGCGTGAGTGTACACCCAATACAGACGACCAGCGACTGCCTCCGGAATTGAACCAGCTTGACGGTGGGGAAGTTCTTCCCAGAGCTAACTCACAGCTCTACTGCTTTCTTCTGGAGTGTTCCCCAGGTCCTCGGGGTGGTGCCTGAAATGCCCTCTTTTGCACTGACCTTGGGAGAAGAGGCCCTTCGTAGCAGCAGAGCTGGGCGCCCTCCCTCTGCACTCTGCCTCCTCTTTTCCCTCCCCAGCAACCTACTGCCTTTCATCCCAGTGCCTTTGATTCTCACTTTAGAAGCCTCTTGGCAGGAGATAAAATATTAGTTGATTGGAAAACACACGCACTAACATTTGCAAGGGTATAAAGTAGGTGGGTTGTGACCAAATTTACTTTTAATTTGGCTTGGAACTGAACTCTGCAGGCAGCGCTGGCTGATTTGAATTTCAACTACAGGCTATAAACCGTGAACCAGCTGGGGCCCGAGGACGGGGGCGGGGTGGGAGCGCCACTCTTATCTCTGCGCTCTGAGCCCAGTGGCCAGGGCAGGACTCACACGCATGCGCACCATCATGCCCCCTTCCCCACTCATGCTCGCACAGCACAAGCGTGCACGGGTAAAAGCCACCCCACACCCTCCCTGTGGGTAGTAAACAAGCAATGCACACGCAGAGGCCACAGGACCAGCACGCAGTAGCAGACAGGGCACCTGCATGCACGCCATTCAAGCTCATGTTCACATCAGCGCGGGCACACATGGCGCATTCAGGTGAACACAGATATACGCCGCACACACATACACAGCACACACCCACGTTACACACAAGTGTTTGCACGGTGGGAAAAGTACAGATATTTACAAACAATGGGCCCGCCACACGTACACACACCATGTACAAACACCACGCAACGCACTCGCTGCGCCCAGAAATCACACACAATGGGCTCGCCGGGCACACGTGCACACTGTTCAGTATCGTGCACGCACAGACACATATGCACGGACACAGCACACGCGCTGCCTTGTGCACTCATGCACACCAGGCCCACAGCTGCAGGTCCGCACGCAATCCCATCTTCCCCTCCCCTCCGGTCCGCGCCCTCTCCCTTTCCCTGTTTCCTTGGCAATTCTCACGCTCTGGCCCTTCTGGGCTCTCAGTCCCCAGCTCCCCAGACTGGAAAGTACGTTCCAGGTGGAATCTACTTACTGTTTTTTGTGCCTCTTCTCTTCCCTTCTCTTGCTTTTGGGGCTGGAGGAGCTGAATGGGAAACGGCCAGTTAATGGAAAGATGCAAAATTCCAGCGAAAGGTAACAATGAAGTCGTTTAAATGCTTAACCCATGGTGGTTGCCGGATCCAGGTAGCTTGGGAATGGACACTGATCATTTCTAACACCAGAGTGGTTGCTGTCAACATTTTTTTCCAGTGGATTCAGCTAGAGACACCAACCACCACCTAGAGACAGAAGTGGTGGGATGGAGGAGGCCAAGCTCGGCTTTGGTAGATTACACTAGTAGTAAAGCTAATCCTATCTGCCATTGTGTAAGGTTTTATTACAGGTAGGCACCTGCTAACACTTCCTGTCAGTCATCTCCTTTCGTTCTCCTACAGCCTATGGTTGGTGGCATAGTTAATAAGCACTCATTTTACAGCAGTGGAAACTGAGCCTCAGAGAGGCTAAGACACTCGAGCAGGATGACACAGGGGGGCTGGAATGTGGCCCCAGACCATATGTCCCGGGGGCCCATCTTGACTGTTGTTCAATCAATTTCTAAGAGAAAAGAGCGGAATATCCACGGAGATATTCTAAAGCCTTCCAAGCTTGGCAGATTCTGAAATTTTCTGCCCATGAATATGCAAGTATCTATTGTTGTTGTTGTTTTTTCAACTCAGAGTGCTGGGGTATGGGTAGAATGGACAGTGATGACTCAGGGTCCCAGAAGAATCAAACGGAAGACCCAGAAGGGGTCCTGCTATTGGGTAGCTGAAGCCAGACCAGCTTCAGAGGGTCCCCAGGAACACATCACTGGCCTAGGTCCTGGGAAGGGGAAACCTGATTTCCTCCAACTGAAATCGCATCTTGACATCAGCTGCGGGGTTTATCTCCCTGTCTGGGACTCAGCCTGGGCAGTGGAAGAGCTGAGGGGAGGACCTCACTGAAAGATCCAAGTTCACGTCCTGGCTCTGACGCTCAGCTGCTGTGTGACATCTGACAGGTTACCTGTCCTCTCGAAGACTCAGTTTTCCTTGACCTTGAAATGGGGCCACTGCTCAAGGTGTTGGGCTGAATGGATGGATGACACTGGTAATCAGTGTCTCTGTGTTAACAGAATGAATGAAAGGGCTTCACACTCTGCCACTTTCTGACTGGGTGTCTGCGGACATGCCTGCCACTCGTATCTGCGGACATGACTCCTATCTGAGTCTTTGTTTCTTCATCGGTAAAATGGAAATAATAAAGATCTCTGCTCCCACAGGGTCATGTGGGGGATTCATGGAGATGAAATACACTCACATGGACAGGGCTTAGCCCAGGATTAAATAATAGTGAGCATCCCACAAGTGATTAGCTTTTTGTGTGTACCCAGTGTTTCCGGGACACTAGAACTTGGCCTCTGCCCCTTGGCTAGAATCAGGGAAGGCTTTGATGGGGTGACCGGGGAGGGCACTTGGTAGGAGCTGGTCTAGCAGCAAATATCTGGCCTGGAGGAAAGTGAAAGCTGGCTTGCAGTGTTCAGGGAGACCAGTCCATGGCCTTCAGTTTGGAGGAAACGAAGGCCCAGAAGGTGAAGGGTGCATGAACCCGGGATCGGGGGCTTGGAGCTTGACCCTAGACTCAGCTTAAAGTTGGTTAAGAAGGCAGAAAGCTGAGGAGACAGCCAGAGGCAGCAAGATGCTTACCTGTGCCTTCTCTTCTTGGAGAATGACCTGATCGAGGGGGGAAAAAAGGAAGAGAAAGACGGGGAGGGAGGGAGAGGAAGGAGGAAGGAAGAAAGGAACAGAGGGAGGGAGGGAAGAAAATAAACATCAGTGAGTCTGAAGTTTCTTTTCCTGGGATGAGTGCATTTGTGATCACGCTACAAGGGGACCGGGGCACCTGCTGAATCCTCCTGCTCTTTTAGATTTGAAGATCAGATGGGAAACAGTGGTTTGCGTTTGGAATTTCCAGGTCAAAACCTACCAGGGTTTCAATCCTGATCCAAACTGTCAGTAAGCCTGTCCTGGATAAGGCTGAGTGAGGGGGCCAAGAGCGAGTCCTTCTGCCCCTCCCCTGTGTCCCCCCCGCCAAGCCACACTTTAGTCTTTTCTTCCCCTACGTGGGGATCTACCATCATCACCGTTATCATCATTTTCATCGTCATGGGAACACCAGCTTCCATATGTGGAACTCTTGCTGGGGGCCAGGCTCCATGCTAAGCACCTCTCACATAACAAGCTCATTCAATCTTCCCCCCAAACCTGGGGAGTACTACCAACAACCATTTGACCAAGACACTGAAGCTCAGAGAAGTTAGTTAAGTTGCCTAGGGCCACATGGCTTCCCCTGTGTAATTCTGATTCATTCCTCAGAGCTCCACTCAGGTGTCATCTTCTTTTTGGATCATTTTCTAATCCCCACAGGCTGGTTTGGTGCCTCCTCTCAAGGCCTAGGTTTTCTTTTCTTTTTTTTTTTTGGCCATGCCCATGGCACATGGAAGTTCCCTGGGCCAGGGATCGGATCAGAGCTGCAGGTGCAACCTATACCACAGCTGCGGCAGCACTGCATCCTTAACCCACTGTTCCAGGCAGGGCATTTTACTCATGCTGCCTCAGAGACATTGCCAGATCCTTAACCCATCAGGTCATAGTGGGAACTCCCCTGGGTGAGCGTCTGAGCTTAGCCCTGTTAGCGCATAGACCTCTGCATACCATGATTATCACTTTTCCCACTAGAATGTGAGCCCCTTGAAGGCAGGGGCTGGGTTCTGGTCACAGTTCTATTCCCAGGGCCCAGAATCCTCATTCCTGACACACAATGGGTATTCAATAAATAGATGTGGAAAGTGGGATATTTTTCTAACCCTGAAGCTGAGTTGATAGAAGGGAGGAAAAAAAAAAAAACCAAAACCCTCAATGCATCCTTTACCCCCAGCTCCCATCTCCAAAAACGTCAACCATCATTAACGAAACATTTCAGATGCGATCAGGTGTGTTCCAACATCCCCTCGGCCGGCCAGGGCCAGCAGACAAAAAGCCCATTTCTAGTCTTCTGGCCTATAGACTCTTTCTCACCAGAAGAAACCCTTGAATGAGAAGCCACTTGGCTTCCAAGATCCAGATATAGGAAAATGCTCCCCCTTCTCACCCAGCCTCTAAACTGAGACAAACTGCTCAGCACAGGTAAGTTACAAGTTGGTCATCTATGGTCATGGGCAGGCCCTTGCCTCTATGAAGGACCCCAGGTTGGGAAAGGTTTCAGACACACCAGGTTAACAATAGTTCACAAACTGGCTTGTGTTAAGCACAAACTCAGCATCCATCGGAATGATCAGGCAGGCGGCAAACAGAATCGGTGACACCAAACTCAGTGGAAACCATCCTGGCACAAGGGCTGAGACTGTGATCACACCCCCGGATGGGGAAAAGCCACGTGGGGGCAACTTTGAATCTGGGGTGGGATGTGGGGGTGGGACCCAAATGACCTCTTACCTTTTGTTCTGTTGTGATTGTTTAATTGCACAAGTAATCCACCACCGAGGTAGGAAAATTGGAAGATACAGATCAGCAAACATAAAATGTAAACCACCCTTGCCCTGTCACCCACAGCCAACCGCAGCAAATATCTAACTTACAAAGACAGCATCAGACTCCCTGCTCCAAGGGGCCAAACCTGCTTTGTGAATGTGTGTGGACAGAGGGAGCTGGCTGAGTGGGGACCGTGCAGACCAGAGCACCCCTGCTCTGCCCCAAAAAGCACACCAATTCCTCAGC
The DNA here is from genome assembly GCA_004024745.2 of Catagonus wagneri. Lineage (NCBI taxonomy): Eukaryota > Metazoa > Chordata > Mammalia > Artiodactyla > Tayassuidae > Catagonus > Catagonus wagneri. The sequence continues at coordinate 18,138,167 of PVHT021183555.1, read as the reverse complement.
TCCAGCTGATGGCTGCCTGTCGGAAAACTGGCCCAGCGAAGAGAGAGCTGCTGATTTTACAGAGGAGCTGGAAAACTGATTTGGGGATGGCAAAATCTTTCAAGTACAAAATGTTGATTGGCCCATGCACCATAGATTTGAGATCTCTGGTATATAGCTTTCTTGTCTTTAAGAAAAATTATTCCCCATAAACATACATGAGTGAGCACCTTTGGAAAAGCGTGTCCAGTTCATAACGCCTCTTAACTCCTGTCCAGGAGGGTGGAAAATCCCAGATGGCATGTTTCGCATGACCCAACCTCTAGGACAGAATTGGACCAACCAGAAAGGCCTCTTGGGAATTTGGACTAAGGAACAAGACAGAGATTCGGTGCTTTCTTGTGGCTGGGCCTGCAACACAGCGAGATGGGTCCAGGGTGCAGGGTTCACGCCCACCCCCCTCCCCACATACACCCCAAAGGTTGTGTCAGCTTTCCACTCATCAGTTCCAGTCCCTCAGAGAGGCCTGGCTGGTCCCTGAAACATTCCCGTGTCCTTAGAACAAATCCCTCCTCTGGCCTGAGTTAGCACTGGTGGGTCTGGTCCTTGCAAACAGTCCCAAGTTTACACCAGATAGAAATACATGACAAGACAGAAGTTCCCGTCATGGCGCAGTGGAAACGAATCTGACTAGGAACCATGAGGTTGCGGTTTCGATCCTTGGCCTCGCTCAGTGGGTTAAGGATGCGGCATTGCCGTGAGCTGTAGAGCGGGTTGCAGACACGGCTCGGATCCTGCGTTGCTGTGGCTGTGGTGTATGCTGGCAGCTGTAGTTCTGATTGGACCCGTAGCCTGGGAACCTCCATATGCTGCAAGTATGGCCCTAAAAAAAGGCAAAAAAAGGCAAAAAAGAAAGAAATACACGACTATACATAGAGGAGCATGTGACGTAAATGAAATGATAAGCTTCCAGGTGCCCTTCCAGTGCCATCCGCTGCCACCCCAGCCCCCACCCACCGGGGGCATCCCTGTTGGCAAAGGAGAGAGGACAGTACCTGTGACGCTTATGTTTCTTGGAACTTTTCTTCTTCTTTTTCTTGACAGGCGATGGGCTATAGGATGGGGACCTGCCGTGAAGGGGAGACGCACATTCAGAGAGAGGCTTTGGAAGGCCAAGGTCGGTTTCACAGAGACCCTCCTCCAGCCCCCACACACAGCCTCAGCTCTTCCAGTAATACCCATCGAGGAGGATAATTTGTGTAATTAGCCTGCATTTGTTTTCAATGTTACTGTGTTTTTCATTTAGTTAATTAATTTATATTATTATTATTATTATTATTATTAATATTATTATTATTTTGCTTTTTAGGGCCTCACCCATGGCACATGGAGGTACATGGCCCAGTGGCCAAATCCGGGCTGCAGCTGATGGCCTACACCGCAGCCACAGCAACGCGGGATCCAAGCCACATCTGTGACCTACACTACAGCACATACCAATTGGATCCTTAACCCGCTGAACGAGGCCAGGAATTGAACCCATGCCCTCATGGATACTAGCTGGGTTCATTACCACTGAGCCTCAGTGGGAACTCCCTATTTATTTATTTTTAAATGCAAGACTTTTTTTTTTTTGCCTTTTGTCATTTTAGGGCCGCACCCACAGCATGTGGAGGTTCCGAGGCTAGGGGCCTAATCGGAGCTGTAGCCACTGGCCTACACCGCAGCCACAGCAACGCAGGATCCGAGCCGCGTCTGCGAACTACACCACAGCTCACGGCAATGCCGGATCATTAACCCACTGAGCAAGGCCAGGGATTGAACCCGCAACCTCATGGTTCTTCGTCGGATTCGTTAACCACTGTGCCACGACGGGAACTCCCTTTTTTTTTTTTTGGCCATGGCGTGTAGCAGCCTGATGTGGGATCTTGGATCCCAGACCAGGGATGGAACTTGGGCTGCAGCAGTGAAATAACTGTGTCCTAACCACCAGACCTACTGGGGAACGCCTGCCGTGCGTTTTATATGTATTATCTCATTTAATCCCTCCACACACGTCTTAGGTAGGGACAACAGCTACCCTCCTCTCTCAAAGAAAGTGAGGTTCAGAAAGGTGAAGGGACTTGCCCAGAGACACACAACTAGGAAGCGCAGGACCCCAGATTCAAGTTGAAGCCTCTCGGATCCCAGGGGTTTTGCTCTCAATCACTGGAACACCCCATAGCCTCCCTCCTGGTCCGGCCACCCGTATTTATTTTTGTCTGCTGCCCTCTCTCCAGCTACATATACTTTAAAGGTCTCTCCTCTGCCTCACCTTGCTGTCACCTGACCAAACCCCTGCAGGAGATCTTGCCAGGACGTACTCAGCACGGGGACACTATCAGGGTACCTAAGAAACAGGCCCACCCTGGAATCATGGCTAGGACTCCAGGCTGAGGTTCAGGTGAGCCAGGTTCCAATCTTGACCTGATCATTAGTTCACAAAGTCACCTTGAGCATGGCACCACTCACTCTAAGTCTCCTGTTCTCCCACTGACAAAATACCAAGGTTGAAATACATTGAGTCGCAAACTCAATGCCAACAGAGGCCTGCCTCTCAGCTAGCTTAAACTGATTCAGCAGGGGTGAGACAGCAGGGAGTGGTGGGGTCTGCAACAAACCAGGGAGCACCTGACCAAGGGGGTGGCTGCTTCTCGGATCAGCTGAAGGTCCCAGGTAGGAATATAGGCCTGGGATTCTAGAGCACCTGCCTTTTCAACAGAAATTGCCAGAAAAACATATTTTTATATGAAATCTCCTGGTTCTTGAATGTTGGCCACCAGTTAAAAAGACAAAAAACACCGTGCAGGTTAAATAAAACATGTCTGCAGGAGGAGATGCAGGGTTGGGAAACGATCTGCCTTAGAGAATCACAGTGCCTGTCCCCAAAGAGTGCTCAGCGGACACGAATGAATTAATGAATTACTGGAGCCTGATGCCTGTGGTCTCCTTCTTTGAAATGTTCCCCTGATCACTCCTAAAATCAGGAGCTCAAGCCACTTCCCCCAAGGCCACCTCTCATCCTAGAATGGCTGGAACTCAGAGTTATTGACATTCCCCTCTGGGTCCTCTTTGGGGTGAGCCTCTTAGAACTAGGCTAATAGGGGAGTTCCCGTCGTGGCTCAGTGGTTAACGAATCCGACTAAGAACCATGAGGTTGCGGATTCCATCCCTGCCCTTGCTCAGTGGGTTAATGATCCGGCGTTGCCGTGAGCTGCGGTATAGGTTGCAGACGCGGCTCGGATCCTGCGTTGCTGTGGCTGCGGTGTAGGCCAGTGGCTACAGCTCCGATTAGACCCCTAGCCTGGGAACCTCCACATGCTGCGAGTGAGGCCCCAAAATGACAAAAGCCAAAAAAAAAAAAAAAAAAAGAACTAGGCTAATAGGGTGTAGAGGGAACAAGGTCCCAGAAAACCTGCAGGTGGGACCGGAGTCACCCAGACTCTGCTCTCTGCTGCCCCCTTCAGGCCTCTTCTGAGGTTTGCTGTGATTTTCAACTCCCCCCATCTACCAACATCTCTCTGATCACCCCTTGGGGTATGGAACAATGAATCTGCTTGTAGTCTAGGGATTGACAGCCTAGAAGAAAATCTGGGAATATTAATTTATTTATTTTCTTTTTATGGCTGCACCTGTGGCATATGGAAGTTCCCAGCCCAGGGGTCCAACTGGAACTGCAGCTGAGGCCTATACCACAGCCACAGCAACACAGAACCCGAGCCACGTCTGAGACCTACACCACAGCTTGCGGCAATGTGGGATCCTTAGGCCACCGAGCGAGGCCAGGGATTGAATCCCCATCCTCACAGAGACAACTATTGGGTCCTTAACCCAATGAGCCACAATGGGAACTCTTGGAAATATTTTTCATTGCAAAAAATTAAAAGGTACTGCACATAGGAAAACTTCATAGGATACCAAAGAGTCAATTGCTCAAAAACAGAAAGTCCATTATCCTTGGCATTTGCATGTGGCAGAAGCAACTGAGGAGCCTGTGATCAAAGGTGTCTGTAGGTCCCGTCACCTCCTCTGTGAGCTTTTACTTTCTCTTCTCTAAAATGGAGATGATAATTGTAAGAGAAGTGAGTCATAATGACTATAGTTAACAATGCTGTATTGTATATTTGAAAGTGGCTAAGAGAATAGATCTTCAAAGTCCTCACTGAGAGAAAAACATTGTACTATGTGAAGTGATGGACAAGGTAACTATGCTTATTGCAGTAATCCTTTAGCAATATACACATATATCAAATCATGGCACCCTAAACTAAACAATGTTATATATCAATTCTATCTCAATAAAAACTTGGAAATTCAAAAAAAAATGGGGATAATAGTGCCTGTCTGGTAGATCATGGTCAAGGGTTAAAGGGATCATGGAGATCACAGCCATTACATAAGGTGAGTTCTCCAAAAATAAGTAAATATTCATGGTCATGACTACGCTTTGGAGTAACTGGTCATTTACTATGTGCCAGATACTGTGACAGCTGCTTCCACATCCATTTTCTTGTCTAATTTTCACAAAACCCCGAGAGGGAGGTATTTTCACTGTTTTACAGATGTGGAAATAGGCTCAGAGAGGTGAAGTGACTTGCCTAAGGTCACACAGCTAGTTAAGAGACAGAGCGAGGATGTGACTCTCAGGGGAGTCACTGTTTTGTCCCTTCCCCCACCATCAGGGGTCCATGGCCCCTTGGGGCCCTCACCTCCTTCTCTTCTTCCGGGTAGCTTTCTTCTTTTTCTTCTTCCCCCGGGAGGAAGGTGGTGGTGTGAAGTCTTTGCTGCGGGAGGCACTGAGGAGAACAGAGAATCAGGCATTAGAGGACCCAGGGTACCCCAAGCCCCTGACCAGGGTTGTGAAGGCAGGGAAGGGTGCAGTTCTTTGGAGGGTGAAGGACCCACGGTGAATACGTAATTACCACCTCATGGCTGATTCGGTTACACTTCAGATTAAATGCCTCAATAAGGAGTTAATGCTGACCTAATGAGACAGACGCTATCCGTTACCCGAAGACCAACTGATTATTTAAAACAGAGTTAGAGAGGTTAACTGCTCCTTAATAGATTTATTATTGAATTTGCAAATGGCTCACCTTGGTAAATAAATCAGTTTTTTAATAATTAATCGGCAGTTCGGTACCTTTCCTCCCCAATACATCGTATCTGTAGTTCCTGCTGGAAATTAAACAGGAGGTGGAAGGTATGTTAAGCAGCAGCTGATTATTAAAAGTATATTTTCCCTGGTCTAATGTAACGAGATACATATCTCCTATCGCCTCACAGAACCTCAAAAACCTCCACTCTTCAGGAATAATTATTTCCCATTCAATTAAATTCAAATTCTCAGGCTGCAGTTAAATGAAGTCAAGTTATCTCCTTTTATAATTGGGGCAGGCTCCAGGGACTTTTTTTTTTTTTAAAGTACTATCCCATGGCAAAAAAGATACGGTTTTGGATGAAAGACTGCTTGGGAACTGAAATATGCTAACCCAGCTGAACTTCCCTGGGAATATAAATATGAATATTATTGTCATTATTAGCAATAACACAGCTACCTTTAGTCACTTATTCTGCACCAAAGGCTCTACACCCTTTGATACTCACAAAGCACTTTGAGGGTGTTATGATTTTATTGTCTCTTTCTACAGGTGAAGAAAATCAGGCTCAGAAAGTTGCTTAGGGTTTGCACAGTTAGGGAGTGTCCTATGAGTTGGGATCTGAATCAAGGCCTGTGTGATTCCTGTCCTGAGAGCTTTCCCACAAAACCAGCTGCCTCCTCAAATGGGTTTGTGTGGCTGATCTTTGGAAGTTACTCAACGCTTTACAAAACATCAGAAAATGCTGCTGGATGTAATTCCACTCTAAGAATCTGGATCATTATAGTTAGAGGGAAAAAAATGACACAGTGATTAGGATATATGCCAGCAAATAAAACTCATAGATATATCTAGGACATTTTCAGGAGAGTCATTTTTAGCAGGTAAAAATAAAAAACATAGGGATTAAGTACCTAGCTACCTAACTGCACTTACATGTTACAAACCACAAGGCACAGATACATATCCAGGTCTCTTGTGTAAACATGGTAGGCCACTTCCAAATTTTTCCTTCATTGAGGGCTTGACACAAAGTAAGAGCATAATAAACACTGTTGAGTGATCAAATGAGGGATCGATGGATGAAATAATTTAGATGCTTGTTATAGCATCTTGTTTCATATAAACACTTCCCAGTGTGCAGCCGCCAAGAATTTGAAAGAAACCTGAAACGTTTATGGGATAAATGTGTAAGGAAAAAGAGAAAACCTTTTCAAAGTGTGTCTTACAAAACAGATCAGATTTTATTGTTTCAGTCAATTACTTTCACTTCATTCTGAAACCCTAGGGTCTCAGAGAAGCAAGGTTTGGGAACTACTGTCCTAAATTCAGATTTAAGTGAGGAGGTAAAACCAAAAAGACCTACAGAGAAAGGCAAATAACATATGATATCACTTATGTGTGGAATCTTAAAAAATGATACAAAATGAACTGATTTACAAAACAGAAGGAGACTCACAGACATAGAAAACAAAATGTATGGCTACCAAAGGGCATAGCAGGGGGAGGAGAAGATAAGGAGCTGGGAATCAACAGATGCACAACAGATACACATTGCTATACATAAAACAGAGGAACAACAAGGACCTGCTACATAGCACAGAGGACTCTACTTAATAACTTGTAATAACGTGTTTTTTTTTCTGTCCTTTTATGGCCGCACCTGTGGCATATGGAGGTTCCCAGGCTAGGGGTCAAATTGGAGCTACAGTCGCCGGCCTACACCACAGCCATAGTAAAGCCAGATCTGAGCCACGTCTGCAACCTACACCACAGCTCACGGCAACGCTGGATCTTTAACCCACTGAGCGAGGCCTGGGATCGAACCTGCAACCTCATGGTTCCTAGTCGGATTTGTTTCCGCTGCACCACGAATAGGAACTCCACTATGATTATGATTTTGATCATCACCAGTAATACAATTATCATCAATACCATGGTTTTATTCATGTCAGAGAGTGAGTCACATACAGGGGGTCACAGTGCAAGAGGCCTAGACACCCCACAATCAAATGGATGACATGGCATCATTTTTAGATCATTGGGCCCAGAACCTTCTCTTCTGGCTCCAAAGAGATTCTGACTAACACTTGAAGCAGCTCTTATTTTTTCTTTTTTTTGGTCTTTTTTCTTTTTAGGGCTACACCTTCAGCATATGGAGGTTCCCAGGCTAGGGGTCGAGTTAGAGCCGTAGCTGCCGGCCTTCTCCACAGCCACAGCAATGCCAGATCCGAGTCGAGTCTGTGACATATGCCACAGGTTGCGGCAACACCAGATCCTTAGCCCACTGAGCGAGGGCAGGGATCGAACCCACGTCCTTATGGATACTAGTCGGGCTCGTTAACCACTGAGCCATGATGGGAACTCCTGAAGCACCTCTTATATTCTAGACTCACTCTCAGGATCTGCACACCTGATGTGATTTAATCCTCGCTGACCTTGAGAATCAGATCTCAACATCCCCATTTTATAGTGGTGAAAACTGAGGCTCACAGAACAAAACAAACTTGCCCAGGGTCACTCAGTAAGTGGTAGTGTCTGAGTTTGAACACAAGTCCCTGCAGCACACTACCTCCCCTCAGCTGTTAGGAGACGAGGTTTGGAAAGGACGGAAATTCTCTTCCCCTCCTCTTCTCTCTTCCATCTCCTTCAGCCTCTTAGGGAGATGACTTTGTCTTTTTCTTCCTGTTTCCTGCAGATAATTCTCTGGAACCGAAGTTGAACATCACTTCTCCCTCCTTCAAATCACAGCCTATCGAACTACAGCCTGTAGCCGAGAAGGAAGTCAGGGTGGGGGTGCACCCTTCATGCCTGAAAGCTGTTCTGGCATCCCCAACCAAGTTCTTTACCAGAGACCCCTGTTCATCAGCCTAGGGGGCTGGGAATCCTCTGAAACAGCACACAGAATTCAGGGAATATTCTTGGCCCTCACTGTTTCCTTCTAATTCTCATATTTTTTTTTTTGGCTGTTTGTTTTTTAGGGCTGCATCCTTGGCATATGGTAGTTCCCAGGCTAGGGGTCCAATCAGAGCTATAACTGTCGGCCTACACCACAGCTCACAGCAACACTGGATCCTTAACCCAGTGAGCGAGGCCAGGGATCAAACCTGTATCCTCATGGATGCTAGATGAATTCATTTCACGCCACAACAAGAACTCCCAGATTTTTTTTTTTTTGTCTTTTTAGGGCCGAACCTGTGACATATGGAAGAAGTTCCCAGACTAGGGGTTGAACTGGAGCTGCAGCTGCCAGCCTACACCACAGCCATAGCAATGCAGGATCTGAGCCATGTCTGCAACCTACACCACAGCTCATGGCAATGTCAGATCCTCAACCCACCGAGCGAGGCCAGGTATGGAACCCGCGTCCTCATGGGTCCTAGCCGGGTTCATTACCGCTGAGCTAAGATGGGAACTCCTCAGATTTTTTTTTTTAATCTTAATTTTTTAAGTTAAAGTATAGTTGATTTACAATATTGTGTGAATTGCTGCTGTACAGCAAAGTGACCCAGTCAAACACATGTACATTCTTTTTCTCCTATTATCTTCCATCACGTTCTAGCCTAAGAGACTAGATACAGTTGCCTGTGCTGTATAGTAGGACCTCATTGCTTATCCATTCTAAATGTCAGGTTCTTTTTAATTTAAATTTTAATTAAAGTATAGCTGATTTACAATGTTGTGCCAGTTTCTGCTGTATAGCAGTGACCCAGTCATACATATATATACACTCATTTTCTCACGTTATCTTCCATCATGTTGTACCCTAAGAGACTGAATGTAGTTCCCCGTGCCGTGCAGCAGGACCTCATTGCTTATCCACTCTAAATGTCAGATGGGTTCCGATTTGATTTAAGAATCTCAAAGAGGAACTTGCAAAAGAGAGAGGGGAAGAGAGGTCAGAGAGGCACAACTTCATTTCTCCGTCCTCAACTTGAACTTCCTCGCCGGACTGAAGAGGGGGCTGGGGGGCAGGGTCTCACCTGCGGGCCCTGGCGGGGCTGGGCTCCCGGCAGGCTTTGTCTCTCTCCCAGCTGTTGGTGCCCAGGACCCCAGTGGCCAAATGCTGGCTCAGCTTTTCCGAGGGTCCATCCTGAGCTGGGGCCATGGGGCTGCTCTGGGGTTCTGTCCTGTAGGGGAAGAAATAAGGAGGCAAAACTGTCAGGATGTGACAGAAATTCTTAACGATCCTCAAACACTCGGAGCCGTCTTATTATTTCCCACTTCCCTTGCAGTTGACTCGGGGCCATAGGATCACCTGGGGCCCACGGTCTCTGAGTGTGGGAGTGACATACATTGTTTCCTGTTTGAGGCCATAAGGTCTGTGTGCCATCTCCAGCTCTCTGTCTCCCTCTGTCACAGGGACCTTGGAAGCCACATATTCTGAAAGGTGAGGCTACTTGATGGAGGAGAGATGGCTGAACCACATCAGACTTTGCGTGATAGAAATAAGTCTTCGGGAGTTCCTGTTGTGGCTCAGTGGGTTAGGAACCCAAACAGTATCCATAAGGATGCGGGTCCAATCCCTGGCCTTGCTCAGAGGGTCAAAGGATCCAGCATTTCTGCAAGCTGCAACATAGATCACAGACGGGGTTTAGATCTGGTCTTGCTGTGGCTGTGGCGTAGGCTGGCAGCTGCAGCTCTGATTTGATCCCTAGACTGGGAACCTCCATCTGCCACGGGTGGCCCTAAAAAGACAAAAATCAAACAAGCAAAAACGAAAATGAGAGAAAGAAGATTTTTTTCAGTTAAGCCACTGTGACTTAGGGCTTTATTTGTTACTGCAGTGAAGCCTATCCTATCCTGACAGAACTATCAGGAGAGGCTGGAACCAGCATTTTACTTCCTTCCCCAAGGCTTATTTGAAGGCCAGAGCTGGATAGGAAGCGTTCCAACTCCCCTTTGCCATCTCTATCCCACTGTTGTGCCTTATCTGTGTAAGGTGCACAGATACACATTAATTCAAACACTATGTTCACTGTTTAGTAACTATAGGTCCTGGGATCCGTCCTTGCACCTCTCTGAGTTGCCGTTTCTTCACTATCACATAGGGAATACCAGCCTGTATATCGTTGAGTCACAGTGAAGATAAAATGAGGCAGTATATGTAAACAGAAAGGCCTAAACAATGTCACTTCCCTTTCCCTTTATTTCCCTGCGAACCACGCCTCCCATTCGCTGTCCTAAGTGGGTATGAGGTCACCCCTGGGGATGGCAGTTCTCAGGAAGGTGGGAAGTTCTCTCCTCTGCCTCTGCCATGAGATCCAATCAACACGGGGAGACAGAAGACCTGAGCCCCACCTCCTTTACTGAGTCCCAGAGAGGGGAAGGAAGTTGCCTCGTTACTCAGTCTTTCAAGAGACTGTCCTTCACACCTCCTAACCAGGAAGAGTCGGGAGTCTGAGAGCCACAGGTGGATCTGGAATCTTGATCTCCAGCTGTCAAGCCCTGCCCGCGGCCCCCCTCCCCGACCCCGGGGTAGATCTCAGGTCAAGCATTGATCAAAGGCATCGGCATTTCTCCTGAACAAAGCTCCTGCCGCCAGTGCTTCAAGATTGGTTTTTGGACTCAGGGTGACTGCCTCTGATAAGCCCCCTGGTCCTCGGGGCTGCCTGGAGAGCAGGTCAAGCCCAGTCAACATCGAGGGAAGGGCAGCAACACACATCCGTCTCTGTCAGCCACTTAGCGGGGCATCTTTAGCAGCAGAACTGGGAGATATTTCAAGCCCAGGAGGGCTGGGGATTCTAGTCAGCTCTGCCCAGCCCTCCTCACCGCCAGCTCCATGCTTCCAGACTCCAGTTTTCCTGACCCCTCCCTGCCCTACTTCCCTCGTGATGATGGTTCCATTTCCATGCCTTTGTTCCCTCCAATCTATCTGTGTGAAATGCTGTCCTGGATCTTTTCAGATAACTCAAAGCTTTCAATTTCTTTTTTTTTTAATTTAGAAAACACTTAATATAATAAAATTATTTTCTTCTAGGTAAGCATTTCTGTTTTTCTCCAAGGGTTTCTACTTTTGATTTTTTTAAAAATTAAAGTATAATTGATTTACAGTATTGTGTCAATTTCTGCTGTACAGCACAGTGACCCAGTCATACAAATACATACATTCTTTTTTTCATATTATCTTCCATCATGTTCTAACCCAAGAGGTTGGATGTAGTTCCCTGCGCTGTACAGTAGGACCTCATTGCTTATCTATTCTAAATGTAACAGTTTGCATCCACTAGCTCCAAATTCCCAGTCCATCCCATGCCCTCCCCCTCCCCCTCAGGAACCACATATCTGTTCTCTATGTCTGTGAGTCTTTCTGTTTTATAGATAGGTTCATTTGTGCCATATTTTAGATTCTACATATAAGAGATATTATACGGTATTTGCCTTTCTCTTTCTGACTTACTTCACTTAGTATGTGAACCTCTAATTGCATCCCTGTTGCTATAAATGGCATAATTTGTTCCTTTTTAAGGCTGAGTAATATTCCACTATGTATCTGTACCACATCCTCTTAATCCATTCATCTGTCAGTGGACATTTAGGTTGCTTCCACAGCTTGGCTACTGTGAATAGCGTCAAAGCTTTCAATTTCTGCCCTGACTCCAGCAAGGTTTGCCTCTTCCCAGTCTTGCCCTATTCACTCCAGTTCCCTGAGTGCCTGCAGTGTGTCCAGGTCAGTTATAAGTGTAATGCAGCAAGCAAGACAGAGATTCCTCCATGATCATGGAGTTTAAATTGCAGATGGAAGGCAGGTAATAAGTGCATAAGCAATTATTAATATGGCTTATCTGATGGTAATAAGTTCTGGAGAGAATAAATCAGTGTAATGGGAATAGGAAATGGGAGGAGGTGACCGAGGTTTTTTTTTTTTTAAATGATCAGGGAAGGGCTCTCTTAGGAAGTAACAAGAGAGTGGACACTTGAAGGAATGGGGACTAACCTGGCAGTTTGTGCTGGTTTTAAAATGTGTTTATAGGAGTTTCCGTTGTGGCTCAGTGGTGAAGAACCCAACTAGCACCCATAAGGATGCAGGTTTGATCCCTGGCCTACTCAGTGGGTTAAGGATCCAGCATTGCTGTGAGCTGTGGTGTAGGTTGCAGATGCGGCTTGGATCTGGCATTGCTGTGGTTCTGGTATAGGCTAGCAACTACAGCTCTGATTCAACCCCTAGCCTGGGAACATCCATATGCTATGGGTGTAGCCCTACAAAGACCAAAAAAAAAAAAAAAAAAAATGTGCTCACAAATCCTTTGACATGTACACCATCAAAAGCTGGAGACTAATTTCTCTCCCTTTGAAAACTGAATGAGCTAATGACACACTCTTAATGAATAGAATGTAGTAAAAGTAGTAATGGGTGACTTCTAACACCCGGTCAGTCGACCAAGGCAGCTTCTGCCTCTTCCTCTTGGATTAATCCAAAAGGGACCAATCCTTAGGGGAAGCTTTGAAAGAAGCTGGTCGCCATGTTGTGAGGACCCTCAAGCAGCCCTGGGGAGAGGCCCATGTGAAGAAGAACCGAGGCCTCCTGCCAAGAGTCAGCACAACCAGCCACGTGGGTGAGCCGCCTTAGAAGTGGATCCTCTGGCCCCATCAAGCCTTCAGATGAGACGAGAGATGGTGATCCAGTCACCCAGCCAAACTCCTGACACAAAACTGCAAAACATAACTGTTTGCGGTTGTTTTAAGCCACAAAGATTGGGGGTACTTTGTTGCTCAGTAAAATATAACCTCTCCATAGGTATCTGCAAGCAGTGCAAATTATATATGCCAGGCAGAAGGAATAGCAAGTTCAGAGACACTTGGCATATGAAAAGAACGGCAAGCAAGGGTTAGAGTGATAAGAGGAGAGATGAGAGGTGAGGTCTTTGTAGGTCGTGGGAAGAACTTTGGGTTCCATGTGGCTGAGATGGGTGATGCAGTCTGGCTTCTATTTTGGAAGGTTCGATCCTTTGGCTTAGGACATTGGGGCTTCGGGGGAGATCCAGCTCCCTTCTGAGGATATGAGAATCCCTTTGCTGCCATGACTCCAGCTCTTAAGAATACATGTTGTGGCCATTTCATTATCCTCTCTTACACAAGACTATGAGCTCCCTGAGGGCAAGACAATGTCCACTGTCCCAGAGCCCACTGCTTGATAAACACTCAGCTCCATTTGCTCAGTGAACACAGGAAAGAGCAAAAGCATTGGCTAAAAAGAACATTCATCTGTTTCGAAAACTTTGAAAGAGCTTTTGAGATGCTCCGGAGCTAATCCCTTCAAGTTGCAGTTGGTGGAAATAACCCAGCCAATGCCTCCATCTACTCAGACGGCTCAATCAACGCCTTCTCTCATTTTTCCCACATTTCCCTTAGAAAACGATCAGTGAGCTTATCAGTGGAGGCGTATTGCCCAGCACAGTCCTAAGTTGGACCCACGCATGAGAAGGGAATTGTGGACCTTCTGGAGCACCACAGGAAGCCGAGACACAACATGTGCCCGAGGCAACCTTGCACCAGGCGGATAATGAGAGCTGAGCAGTTGGGTGGTAAATAAATACATGACAAACAGTGCTGGCATTGGGCAGAAGGCCTCTGTGACTCGTGCTCATAAAGGCATGGGTTATCTCCAGGGTAGGGAAAGCTGGTGATGCTACTGCCAGGCACTGGGGGTGACAAAGCTTAGGGCGAGGACAAGGACTCTTCCTTCACTGCCGGCTGCAGGTTTTCAGAATCAGGGATGGGGAACCCCTGACAATGGTGCAATGGGAGGCAGTATAATGCAGTAGTTGCTGTCTATAACCAGACACTCCCTGCTGTGGTAGTTTGTTCTTTTTTCCAGTAGCATTGGCTTCCCCTTCCTGGTGTTGGGTACCCCACCTGGGATTATAACACAAACAACAATAGAATAAATTCTACCAGGCTGACAGGGAGTGGTGAGAGAAAGAAGGAAGGAATCCTTCTTCCTATAACACAACATTTAAGATTTTCTTCAACATGTTCTAACACTTTGCTTCTTGGGTTTTTGAAGACTGAAGGAAACTTGGGGAGCATGTAGTCCAGGCTTTGACAAACCTGGCACCACATCAGAGGCCCCAAGGAGCTTCTAAAAATACAGATTCCTAGGTCCTACCTTTGCCCCAATAAATCAGAGTCTCTAACGGATGATATGCAGGAACCTGCGTCTTAAAGAAACATCCTAGGTAATTCTGCCTTCTTTTGGATCAAGAATAAATTCAAAGTAGAGTTCCCATTGTGGCTCAGTGGGTTAGGAACCAACTAGTATCCATGAGGATGTGAGTTTGATCCCTGGCCTCGCTTAGTGGTTTAAGAATCCAGCGTTGCCATAAGCTGCGGCATAGGTGGCAGATGTAGCTTGGATTCCCCCATTGCTGTGGCCGTGGCGTAGGATGGCAGCTCCGGCTCTGATTTGACCTCTAGCCTGGGAATCTCCATATGCCACAGGTGTGGCCTTAAAAAGACAAAAAGAAAAAAAAAAGAAATAAATCCAAGCTGATGATTGGGATTTAAAGGCTCTGAACGATTTGGCCCATGTCCCACTCTAGACCCCATCTCCTGCCCCGCTCCTTGTCCCTTAGTCTGCTCCGCTTCTGGCCATGCCTCAAATGGAACAGGGCCCTTGCTCGGGGTCTTTGCTCTTTCTGTTCCCTCCAGCTGGCATGCTGTTCTTCCAGCTATTTGCATGGCCGGCTCCTTCCTTTCACTCAAATGTCACCTCCTCGGAAAAGCCCTTCCTGACCCCCCGTGTCATCTCGCTCTCTCATCACCCACCTCCGTCACAGTGGCCTTCCTTCCCAGTACTTGTTACCATTCAAAGTGACCGTGTTACTTGTTTATCTGCTAAGCGTTGGTCTTCTGGACCAGAACGTGAGCTTCGTGAGAGTGGGAACTAGTCTCTTTCTCTCACCACTGTCTCCCTGAGGATCTAGTGCCTGGTACAGCATGCCTTCTTGCTCAATAAATGTCTGTTGAATGAATGAGTGCACTTACAAATCAATTCTGATGACAGATCTCAGGCGAGGACCACAGATCAGATTCAACCTCCCCTCACACATAAAGAAGGACTAGTCTGAGGCCACCCAGCACTTCAGCAGACTTAGCCCTCAGCCATGGCACCACCCCCACACACGCACTGCCGCCACCCCACTCATCTTTATTCCTCATCTCCAGCTATGCATCCTTCCAGGGTTTTAAGAAAAACTCTGTGCTCCATCCTTGCGGAGGGGGACTGGCCGCTGCCTCATTTTTACCACGCAGCTCTTTGATGTTGCATAGAAAAAAAATACCTAAAAGAAGGCAAGATCTTCAGGGGACAGCTAAAACAGTGAAGTCAAGGGCCGGCACACTCCACTTCACAGAAGGAGGGAGGGAGCCACGAGCGCCGAATTCCTCAAGGCCTCACCTCTCCGTTCCTGCTAATCAGCGACCTGGAGCTTAGATGCTGTTCCCGGTAGTCATGGCAACCAGCAGATTTCCCAGCCTCTGATAAGAGGGCTGAACTTTCCGCAAAACTCTCTGACATGCCTGGTCCCCTAGCTCCTTGCCTGTTTCTCCCATCAAAGCTCCCGACTCCAATAAAGTGCCGCCCTCAGCCCAGCTGGGTGCCCCAAGTGCTTGTGTGAGTTAAACACCATTTGGGGAACCCGAGACAAAGTGTCAGAGGAGAGGGAGGACCTCGGCCCCTGCCCACCTCTGGGCAGAGTGGGGAAACTGAACGAGGCCCTAAGAAGCAGGGAAACTTGTTCGAGGCCACGCGGTGACTCGCGTTGGAGCTTCGACCTGGACTGTGGCCTTGTGACCCCAGTCTGGTGCTCTTTCCACATCTTCTGAGCATAACAACAGCTGGCACTTGTCAAGCACCTACTCGGTGCCAGACACCAGGCTGAGCCCTTCTCATGCGTCATCTCATTTAGATTCCAAGAAACCCAAAAGAAGGCCCAGCCCTCCCCACTATGCAGATGGAGAAACTGAGACCCAGGGATAAAAATGGCACGAGCTCTAGCTGCCCTGCCTGTTTATGAGAATCAGCTGAGAAAAAAGGAGAGTAATCTGGAAAAGACTCTGAAAATGCAGGGAAGGAGTGAGTGGGGCACAGGGCGAATCTCAGTCATTTCTCTGTAAGACAGGGATACGCCTCATGTGTTTAGAGAAGGGGTTGTATCAGGATTCGGCCTGATGCTTACGTGCCATACCTAGAAATCGCATTTGGCTATTAAATTCAGGGCATCTCTGACACTTATATTCTCCATCCCATGAAGAGCTTCTCCCGGGTGTAGCATACTCGCAAATCCAGTGTCTCAACGGATGCTGACAAGGCTCTTGGTAAGGTACTCAGCCTGATGAACTTAGCCCCATTACACAGATAAGACACTGAGACCTGCTTCCCATCCAAGGCTCACGCCCCTGGTCTTCATTCTGCACCTGCATCCGGCGCTGTGAATGATCCACCCCCTGACCCCGCACTTACCAGACCTCCCATCTCCCCGTTACGGTAGAGAATGAAGGCCCAGATTCTCGGCTCCCAGGTCCACCAGAGAGCCCAGTGCTTAACACAGGGCTGACCCTGACCTTGGACAGGATGGATCTGATTAATTTGTGCCTTGACTCCTGGGACTTCAGTCTGGGCCCCGTTCACATCCTGGCCTAAGGCCTTGGAACCAAGTCCTTTTCAAGGCTAATTAAACCTGGTTGGGGGTAATCCGCAGGAGCTTTGCTCTCAGAGTTAGAAAGGGCAGAGGCGTTCAGGAGAGGGCCGGGGATTGCAGAGAACCACTGCAGGAAACATCCTCTGGGCGTAGGGTGCCGATGCTCAGCTTTGTAGGAACTGAACGGGAGAAGTTGTATGAAGCTGGCATTTCCCTCATTATTTCCTTCATTTATGCAACAGTTGCTTAGTGAACACCTACTTGGTATTGCAGGTCAAGGATCCAAAAGTAACTGAGACCTACCCGTGCCCTCAAGGAGTTTCCAGCCTGGAGGAAGAACACCGATTCCTCGAATGGGAATCACAATGCAGTATCGTAAGTTCTCTGATGGAGGGAAGCTCAGAGCACCATGGAACCACAGAGAGAGCACCTAATCCAGCCTGGGGACCGTGAGCAGGTGGCCGTGGGAAGTTTCCTAAAAGATGTACGGAGACTGGTCACGTGCAAAGGCGGGTCACAGAGACACAGCGACGGACTTCATGTAACTACAGGGGAAGCAGTAAGTTGGAAGAGATAGTTGGGGAGGTGGAGGGTGGAGGGTAAGAGTTGAGACTGGCTTGTTTCACTTAGCACAATGCCCTCAAGGTCCATCTGTGTTTGCCTCACAAATGGCAAGACTTCCTTCCTTTTTTTTAATAACTGAATAATATTCCATTTTATCTCTCTATCCATCCATTATATACAATAGATATTCTATATATCTATAATATATATATATATGTATATATATATGAATATGATATAGATCACATCATGCAATGGATATAGATCCATTCATCCATTGATGGACGCTTAAGTTGTTTTCCAAGTCTTGGCTACTATGAATAATAATGCAATAAATACAGAGGTGCAGAAAAAACAGGAGTTGAGACTAAGGAGGCAGACAGGGGCAGATTCTTCACAGCTGTGCGGACAGTTGCTTCTCACACCTCCATGGGCATGCGGATCACCTGGGATCCTGGCAGAATGCAGATGCTGATTCAGTAGGTCTGGGTTAGGGCCCAAGCGTCTGCAGTTCTAACCAGTTCCCAGGTGATGCTATGGCTCCACGGACCACACTTTTTGAGTAGCCAGGCTGCATATCTGACAAAGGATTTGGACCCGATCCTGAGTTCAAGCCCAGCCCTCTGGTATCCTCTGTCTTCAGGTAGCTGGTGAGAATGGTTTAGTTCAGTTCTCAGGGCTGAGAGCATGTGAGTATGTGAGCACGTGTATATGCGCATGGTAAACACCCTTGTACATCAAAAGCTGTCTTGCTCCCAAGTTCAGTTCAAAAGGCCAAAGAACCATATGGAGAAAAATCAGCTCAGCACTCCTAACCCAGCTCAGTCAAGCAGGTCAGGCTCCCAACCTGCCTGGGTTTTGAACTCTCATCACGTAACACATCCGCTGCTGCCCTCCCATCAACCCCCAGTCCACACAGTCTCTTCTCCCTTCACAGGCTGGCATGTCAATAGCCTATTTGTCCAGTAAAGTTTCAAAGTCCTGAGGGGGCACTGGACAGGGTTCTTGGGGGCTATCTAAAATGCAGGCTGCCCCCAGCTAAGGAGACGGCTGGATTCCAAAACGTCATGGTTTCCCTCTTGAACACGCTGAGAACGTGATGCTGGGAAAGTACACAGGTCCTGCAGTGCCACTGACCTGGGGCCAAGCCCTGATTCTACCAAGCTGTGTCACCAAGGGCAGACCAGCACCTCCCGCTCCAGCCCGCGGCCCCTTCAAGACCTTTTTCCCTGCTGGGATTGCAGGTAGGGTTTGGGTTTCTCCAGGGACAGTGAAGTGCTGATTAGCTTTTCTTGCCCTGGGAGGGACTGTGCTAGGTGAGTCCCTTTGAGGCATCATGACAGCCGCTGCTGGAGGAGGCACCAAGCCAGCCAGCTCTGCTGGAAAGAGGCAGAAGCCCTCTCCTAATAGGAAACTCTCAGCCCAGAGCAGCAGCAGCAGCAGCAGCCTTGGTTCAAGAGCGGAGAGAGTAAAGTCTGGTCCCCAGAGGGGCTGGCAGGTAACGTTCACTTATTCTTCATTCAGCCACTGATTCACCCAATATTTATTGAGCACCATGTATAGGGCATGTTCGAGTTACTGGAGACACAGCAGAGAAGAAGATAGAAAAAACCTCTGCCACGTGGAGCTTGCCTTCTACTTAGGGAAGAGGAGAGGAGAAAATGAGCAGAATTAAGTGGTAACTAGGTAGAGTATTCCAGGACAATGAGAGATATTCGGAAAAGAGATGGAGCAGAATCAGGGAAAGTGGGAGCATTACCAGGAGGGGGCCACGGTTTAAAATGGGGTGGCCAGAGAAGACTTCACTGAGAAGGGGACATGTGAGCAAGACTTGAAAGTGATGAGGGAATGAACCTCGTGCATGTCTGGAAAAGAGCAAAACAGGCAGAAGGCACAGACAGTGCAAAGGCCCTGAGGTTGGGACGTACTAGATGCACTGAGACTGGAAGTGAGTGAGCAATGGGGACAAGGGCGGGGGGTGATATCAGGGAGGTAAGGACGGGTCAGATCACGGTCTGGGGGGCTACTGCAAGGACTTGGCCTTTTCTGAGATGAGACACATTGGAGGGTGGGGAGAGAGGCGATATAATCTGACTTAGGCTTTATAGGATCTCTGTGGCAGTTTGCTGAGCATAGCCGTCAAGGGAGCTGGGGTAAATGCAGGAAGACCCATAAGGAGATTTTTTTGTGACAACCCGCTTGAGAGGTGATGGCTGAGATCAGGGTTATCGTTGCTGTAGTGGTGAGAAGGAGTAGGATTCTGGACAGAGAGTGAAATTGGAATCAGCCAAGTGTGCTCACGGATAACTCCAAGGTTTTCGGTCTGAGCAACCGGTAAGCTGACAATAACTGAGCTAGGGACAGCTGTGGGTAAGAGGGGTGTTCTGGAAGGTTCCAGATGTTAGGTTTTTTTTGGCTGCATCTGCGGCATGGGGAAGTTCCTGGGTCATGGATTGAACCCGAGCCACAGCAATGATGGCACCAGATCCTTAACCAGTGAACTCTGGGACCTGTTAGTTTTGAGATGCTAATTAGACACCCGGCGGAGATGGCGAATGGGCAGCTGGGTGCATGAGACAGGAGTTCCGGGAAGACAGCAGCGGGTTTGAGAGCCAGCAGACTGCTGCTTCTGGGGAGTAACACAGAGCGCCTGGAACTGAGGTGGGCTGGGGAGTAACACAGAGCGCCTGGAACTGAGGTGGGCTCGGAGCGGGGTGGGATTTCAGAATAACAAGGTAGCTCCATGGAAGTGTCCCAGCCTGGTGGACTAGCTCTTTAAATATACTCAGAAACTGTGTGATTCTTTCAACTCCTTCCTTGAGGTGCCATGGATTTGCTTATTGTTCCTACATGCATTCATTCGCGCCTTCACTAGCTACTTATTTATCCCCAGGTTCATTAGTCATTCACACGCTCATCTGCTAAGCATCACTTCACTTCTGGTGGAGGGCCATTTCAAGATGATCCAGACGCGAGTCTTTCCCGCAAGGAGCTGACAGTCCAGAAGAAGACATGGGGGTGGGTAAGAAGAAACTCTTACTTGGGGTGAAAGTGCCCCAAGGAAGGAGACGTGCTGAGCCGAGCAAGAGCCTGTGTGCCCATAGAAAACAGGACAGGCTGCCCACAGGGGCCTAGCAACTTGTGCCTGGTGACCAGATTTCCCCCGGAGACTCTGCCTGGGCACTCAGCTGCTGGGCCAGACCTCAGGCAAGTTGCCCCTCTCAGGTGACATCACAAGTTGTCTGTCCCTCCGAGGACTGTTGTGAGGATGAGGTGGCACAATACCCGCCCAGCACTGAGTTTCTGGCACGTGGTGGCACTTGACACACCAGGAGAGATCCACTGTTCTCCAGCCTCACTGCTGATTCTGATCCCCTTTTCCCAAGCACCTCGGGATGAGAGATTCTGGGAAGCGGAAGGGCAGGAGGTCGGATAGGCCCCTGGGGATCCTCTTTACCTTGGAGCCTTGCTCCCCACCACCCAGTTGCAGGATGAATAGCCCAGGGATGAAATTCTCTCTTCCTGTCCTTTGGGAGCAACCCCTGGACCCTTTCCTCACTTAGAACTACAGCTGTGGTGGTGGCGATGGGGAGCGGGGTGCACCTGCAAGTATAGCGCAGACGGGACTTTGTGTTTCCGGACACATACACATGTCCCCGCCTTCCTTTTCTGGTAGAAAATTCCTAACCGCTAAAATCTGCAGAGAGGAGAGAACGGACAAGCCACAAATCTTGATGGCCGGCGGCAAGCAGGCGGCAAGCTCCTGAGGTCTGGGCTCGTTAGTTTTAAAATAACACAGCAGAGGAGTGAGATGAAGGGCTTCAGTGGGGGCAGCTGTCAGCCACTGCTCCTTACATGGCTGGAACCACGGAGGGGCCCCCATATCTCCTCCCGGGATACAGAAACAGAGACTGCAGCCTGGGGCAGTGGCTGTGCTGCCAGATCACAGAGGCAGAATTGTCAGAGCTAAGCCAGCCTGTGGAGGACTTGAACTCTACCCAGGAGAGGCTGAGGTCCGGAGGGGAGGGGGCTAGGGCTTCCCTCAAGGACATGCGGTGAGTTAGGGGCTGAGCAGGGACCAGTCAGTTCTTCTGTAGCTGCAGGGGATGGTGGTGGTCAGCTCCTAGCTGATGTGAGTCTTGGCTGCAAATGCCTCAGAGGCACACCTTCCAGAAGGTTCTGTCCACTCCTGGGGTGGCGAGACAGCCCCTAGCCAACAACTAGCTGACTTAGGAGTGCAAAAGACCTTCCCCCGGCTTCAAGGAAGGGTTAATTCTGTAGTGTGATTCATACTCCAGAGCTCCCCTGTAGGATCAGGCTAAGGCTGGACTCAGGCTGAAACGACATCTTTTCTTAGCTTTCTGCGCTGCCCCAGCCTGCTTCCTCACTCCCTTCTTCCTGAGAGGACACCCTCAATAAGTCTGTGCACCCAAGTCGCTGTCTTAGGCTTCATTCTGGTGAATTCCTTCAAGACAAGACCCAGTCCAAATTTTCCTCTATCAAAATACTAAATGCGCGTCGATAGTTAAATACTGTATTGTTCAGAGTAAAACAGACATGAGTTTGAAGCTCTGCTTTGCTACTTCCAGCCTGTGTTGACCAGAGGAGGTTACTCAACCCTATCAAACAGTTCTTCCAGCTGAGGATGACAAATGTTCATGCTTATGTGAAAATTACCTTCCTCATAAGATGACTGTAAAATACTTAGCACATTTTCTGGACACATAAATGCTCAATATATTAGTTGACGATGATGAAGAGGAGGAGGAGGGGCGAGAGGGGGAGGAGCAAGAGGAGGAGGAGGAAGACTATGATGATGATGACAGCCAATGAATGGACAAATTTGTCGGTGGCAACTCCACCAATCAGCAGAAAGCTCTCACGAGACTCCGCCTCCGAAGCTCCTGCGCCAATCATCAGCGAGTTCTCAAATCACACGCTCCCGTTCATCCTCCCTTAGACTTGTCCCAGGGGTCCCTTCCTTTGCCATTATCGTTCTTCTCTGACAAAGGATTTCCTCTGGGAGAGAGGGATCTTTGGAGAGACCTCTGGCTTCACCTGGAAGTGACCATTGCTCATTCCAGGTCCCGGCATCAAGCTGGACCACCTGTAGAAAATGGCCCTTCCACGGAAATTCTGATTAAGGAGTTGACGGGAAAGGTCTGTACCTCCACTGGGATTTTTTTACCTGCGTTTTAAAAGTCAAGTCTATTACCGCAGGATTGCGAGTTTATTAGGGAACTTTATCTTTATTAGGCAGTCGGCTTCATGACTATCTCCTACCAATCCTGATGGGTTCCCCTGGGCTCCCAGAAGACTTGGGGCTGTGGGGGGAGGGGTGGCAGGAACAGACTAGGAGGTCTCAGGACAGCCCCGACCACATGGGCGGAGGTCTGTTTCTGCTCTGTGGTTTCTCTGTTGACCACAGACAGCGCCTAAACAACCAGGAGCCACAAGGAGCTTTGGAATCGGGCACCCTGCAGCTTGAAAGCTAGTTTGGCTGTTTTCAAGCTGTGATCTTGGACGAGTCACTTCATCTCCCTTCTCCAAAACGGGGTTAATGGTGGTGTCCAGCTCACAGAGGTGATGCATGTAAAGTGCTTAACGCCACTCCTGTTGCAGAGCAAGCACTTAATCAATGTTAGCTGTCACTGTAATTGTAATTATTCATTGTAAATAGCCTTTGGGGCAGAGTCTCTGGATTCCCCTATCTGCTCAAACTGATTCCACCCCCCCACCCCCCACCTCCGCCCACCTGCAAGGCCCTTTCTTCCCTGCTCTGCCAGGAAAAGCCTCTGTTTCTGACCACCCCCACCCCACGGCTATTTCCCTACAGGGATAAATTCTCTACTCCCGCATCTCTTTTTGCTCTAAGATATTGCAGCATAACCTTGACCAAGGTCCCTCATCTATTTAAGCCTCAGTTTTCTCATTTTTAAAGTGGGGATAAAACCTTAAGTATTGGGGTCCTTGTGGGAAATATATAGTTATTAAGCTAAGAACAACATCTTGACTCTTGTAATTATAATCTCAATTAGCATTGAAAGAGACTTGGCCTCTGCCACTGGAGAAGGGATTTCCACTGGGTAAGGGGCCTTACAGATTATCCTTTCACTGTCAGCTTTGAGGAGTATATGGCTCCCAAGCTGCCTGGAATAGTTTGGGACCCTGAAGACAGGGGATTGTCCCCAAAAACCTCTGAAAAGCCTTGCAGTTCAAAGACTTTTGTGGTTCACATTCTCCTCCAGGTCTGGTGCACCCCCATCTCGTTGCCTCTTTCTGAATACATTGCAGGTGGCTCAGCAGGGCCCAGAACCTACCCACATGGCCCATTAGTCCCCAATTTAAGGATGAGAGTTGTCATCTCTAAACACAGCTTCTGAGTTACTAGGCAGAGGCATGGATATACCAACTTCTCCATCCCACAGTGTTAAAGGGACCTCATGTTTATTGAGCACCCACTGTGTGCTAACCCCTCATCAGATATTTAAAACCCATCATTTCCCTAATGTCCCACAATAAGCCCTTGAGGTGGGTATGGTAAGGGCTGCTTTTAGATGAGAAGAACCAAGGCTCAGAGAGGTGTGGTGACTTACCTAAGGACACACAGCAAGCAAGGGAGGGGGCTCAGAGTTCTCGAGGAGACTGGGTGTCCCTGGCCCCAGACTGAAGATGGCTACACAGTCCAGGTTGTGGTGTAACTACGTCTCTTTCTTCTGTGACCATGTCTCCTCCTCCCCACACTGACCGGTGTTCTGTCTTCCTGTTTGCTCGCCTGCCCCCGGTCCCCCTGCTGCTGTCTGCACAGTCTGTTGACGGAGACATCAATCAGCCAGCTTGCTCCGACAGCTCAAAAACACCCCATCGACCAATTTTCCCTCTAGCACCTTTCCTCGGACCATGAAACCTCACTAATTTGGAATTTGCAATGATTTCTGACACAGAACCTGCATTTCTCATTCTTTGGGGGAAAAAAAAAGTCTGAATGAGATGTTAACCTGTGGACCCCTGGGGGCTTCTGAGCAAAACCCTGAGAGCCAAGAGGCTCTGTTTCCACTTTTCCTTTCTTTGTTCCTTCTCCTGATTTTTTTCCCCTGCATCTATTTCTACATTGGATTAAACTTGCAGCACCATTGTCCAAACTGGGGCACTTGGGGATCAAAATGCTAACACCAATAATAATAATAATAATAAGGGCGGATGTTCATGGAGCACCAGCTGTGAGCCGGCACTGCTCTAAGAGCTTTTGCATGCGTTTGCTCTGATAATCCTCATCACAGTTATTCAAGGTTGGTATAATTATCGACCCCATTTTACCAGTGAAGAAAATGGGGCAAGAGGCGATCCTGATGATAGGTGATGGAGATGGAATTTGAACCCAGGCGGTCTGCCTCCAGAATCCATGGTCCTAACCCCTACCCCACTGTGCCTCTAGGGCTGGCCACTACGGGGCCACTTGTGGACCCTTGGTACCCCAGGAGTGCCTCCCGTTCTGAGCCTCTGAAAGCATCATCCAATAGGACAGATTCTACAGCCGTGTGATGGGTGTGAACAAGAGCCAGGGATGGGAAGTCAGTGGAAAAGCAGCCTCCCAGCTTCCGTCTCTACTGTGTGGGAGGCACAGAGCCTTCAAAAGAGACTGGTGGTGAGGAATTGGAAGAAGGATCTGTCCCAGGTTCCAAATCCTGTTTTAGAGTGTTAATTGCCCTTAGGGGCCTAACATCTAACCAAAGCCCTGGTTTCCTTCTACAGCTGTTTTGCTCTATCTGACAGTGATGCGAAACACAGCTGGAAAGCTCTGTGCGGTCCTGCCTGCCGCTTTCTTGTGCAAAGGCACAGGGTGGCACCATTTTGCATAAGCCCAGAGTGGACTGGCCTCTGTGGACTTGCAGTGGGAAGTCCTCCTTTTCATGGAGGAAAATTCCTGCCCATTCGGGTTGCTCTGGAATGTGGTTTGAATGGAAAAGAAAGTCCAGGCCGTTAAAAAAAAAAATCATTGACATGTCTTGATTTTACCAATTACTCATTTGGCGGGGTTTTGACAGAGCCTTGGTTCCCTGTACAAACTCCTCTCAGCCCCTGTGGTGGGACCTGAGGCCTAAAACAAGTATGGGGACCTGACAGGATCAAAGCAGAGACCTTTAAACTAGTCCAACCCTCCGTGACTGTAATGAAACCGCCTCCCTAGGAACTGTCACATTTTCACCTGTGTCCACTAAGAGTCTCCACATGAATGAATATATAGGATGTGTTCAGAGGTGTGTGTACAAGGCGGGGGCGGGGGGGGGGGTGCAGCCAGGACCCAGATGTTCTCAATGTCAGAATGTGTCATGTGACAGCACAGATGTGTCCAGGGTGACCCTGTAATCCACTGTCCAAACTGGGGCACTTGGGGATCAAGAGAAGCACAGACAGTAGAAACCCGGGGTCTATGGTCCTCCTGGCTCTCCCCCTTTTCTGACCTTGAGACTCCAGTGTCCAGCTGTCTCTTCTACCATTCCTGCTGGACTTCCCAGAGGCACCTGAGGCTTACCCGTCCAGACCTCAGCACATCACTGGCCCCACAACCTGTCCTACAGCTCCACCTTCTATCTTTTCCTGCGAGTGGCAACTTGGCCACCCCCTGGACCCCCCCTTTCTCTTGCTCTCATATCCAGCCCGGCAGCAGAGTGTGACATCTCACCTTCAAAGCATCTCAGCATATGTCTCCTCTCCTATTCCACTGTCACCTCCTTGGTCCAAGCCCCCGTCATCTCTCACCCAGACAGCGGCAAGGGCTTCCTCTTTCATTCTGGCCCTACTCTGCCCACTCTCTGTGCTGCAGGTGGGGTCTGTTTCTGAAATGCAGATTCGATCACATCATTCCCTTCTTTAGACCGCAGAGAAGCAAGTCCAAACCACTTGACTTGGTTCTTGTGGGCTGTCCAGGTCCACAGCCCTGGCTGACCTCTCCAGGTATGCCATTCTCTGGTGCCTTCTCATTTACTGTGCCCAAACCATCTGAAATCCTTGCAGGGCCCTGAAGAGCCCCTGCACTGGCAGAGTGTGAAACATAAGGGCACGGCCTGGTACCAGATCACTGGGTTTGAACCCTTGTTCTGCCTGTCTGTGAACTTGGGCAACTGACTTCCCCTCTCTGGGCCTCAGAGCTTCATCTTTAAGATATGAAAAATAAGGGTACCTGCCTCCTAGGGTCATTTCAGGGATGAATAGGGTCATTTCAGGGATAAAGCTCTTAGAATGGTGCTTATTTCTTACTAAATAAGAAATGGCATCATTTCTCTTGCCTCCTTCAACCTGAGAATCTTCCGGCCATTTTTCAGATTTCAACATAGAATGCCACCGCCTCCAGGAAGCCTTCCCCGACTGCTCAGACTAGTTACATTCCTTCTCTCTGCTCACAATATTGTTCATTGCAATTGCCTGTTTAATTCTATGTCCCCCCTCTCCTGGACTGTGAAGCCTTTGAGGCAGAGCCTGAACCTTTTGCAGCACTGGATCAGCAGCACCTGGAAGGTGCCAGGCTCACTGTATCTTCTGTAAATATTGGTTGAATGGGAGAACTGACTGAATAAATAGTCCAGTCAAGCCGGCAAGGGAGAGACTGAGGGGACAGGCAATGCATGGCAGTGTGTCTGTCAGTGTGGCTCCTGATAGCCGTTTGGAACAGTTCTTGAGTCCCAGGTCACTGGCATTGGTAATAGAAACTTCTCCAAGATGGGCAGGTCCTGAAGGACAGCTGTTCCCCACCCTCCTGCCCCAGAACATTCAACACAGAGAAGGCGCATGGCTCACTGCTGGTTTCCTGCTGCAAACACCCCACCACCACCCCATTCCCTCCCCACCTTCCAGACAACCAGCTCCTTGGCTGCAGGAAGCAGAGGACAAACAGAACCCCTCTCTCTGCTTGATATTCAGGAACCCCCACCCCCACTGACCTCTCCTCCATGAATTCCCCTCCCCCACCGGTTAGACTCTCTGGACCCTGAGACCTGGCTTCCAGTCTCATCTTTGCCACATACTTGCTCTGTGCCTTGGGCAAAGGAATTCACCTCTCTGAGCCTCAGTGCTCGCACCTGAAAAAATGGAAAGCATGATGGCGCATACATCACAGGCCTATGACAAGGATTCAGTAAGGACATGCAATCTGTGACGTACACAGTACATGGCAAGAGCATAATAGTGTTTTTCCAGACTTAAGAAAAAAAAAAGCTTCTAAATTCCATGTCTTGTTCTCACTGTTCTTCCCAGGTGCGATTGCCCCCCCGCCCCCGGTGTCCCTGCTCTGCCAGCCCTCCTGGCAGGGGGGGGAGTCTCCAGTGTCCATCTAGACGCCCCAGCTGCTCTTCTCTCCTCTGGTGCAGATCCAAGGCCGCGGTGGACACCTGGAATGTTCTGGGCAGCTGCACTGCTGGCTTGGCTCTGGGCCAGTAAGTTTGAGCCCTTTTCTGAAGACTCTGCTGACCCGCAAATGGACCTGGCCTTCTCAGGAGCTGGACTGTCCCCTTATATACAACCTTAGAGATAAGGGTTCAGGGGCGAGCTGCTTATTTGCAATGTGCTCCCAGCATGTACTTGGCGGGAAGTGGGGAGGGAGTCAGGGAAGGAAAGAGCCACCATCACTCCGGATACCCGGAGCTTAATCCTGCTGCGGAGCCCTGGGAACCAGTGTAGACACTCAACTCTGAGTTCTTTCCCCGGAGGCGCCTGGAGAATTTGTTCTTCATCTCCCGTCATCACGACTGGCAGGCTGCTCCCCAGGGGCACTTACTCCTGCCTGTGTCAGGCAGAGCGGGCTCAGTGGCAGAAGAGAGCCCGCAGGTGCGGAGTCTCAGATCCTCTTAGCTGGAAGCCAGACTGGCATCCTCAGAAAGCTGGGCGCTGAGCGGGGGACGTGGGCGTGGCCATTGCAGCATCACTACCTAAGCCACGCCCATGCAATGAGCCCGCAGAGTCTGCCGCCCACGGCCACGCCCCAGAAAAAAGGCCACCCAGCAGGCAAAGCCCAACCACCCCGGAACATTCACAGGGGGCGCCCTGAATTCCAGGAAACACCAGACTTCACTCCCCTTGTCAGATCCTCCCTCTTGCCTCCCTTCCTTCCTCCTTTCTTTTCCTCCTGCCTCAGACATTCCTTGAGCTCTGACTCCGCTAAGCATATACAAGGGGTGTAAAGCTGAGCAGGACACTACGGTCCCCCAGTCTGAAGACTTCCTATTCAGCACAGAGAGGGCACGTGACCTGCTTCACGCAAAGCCATTGAGAAGTAAGAGGAACACTGGTCCCCTGACATCGTGTGCCCCAGGCTCCTCAGGGCTCCTCCCGGAAACTTCATTCCTGTCCGGTGCCTCCGGAGCCCGGTTCCACCTCCTCCGCAAGGATGAGGAGGTCAAGCTGGGCCGCTGGGGCCAGGGCTGGCAGCCGGCAAGGCCTTAGTCCCATAACTGCCTGGGGCTGAATCACCAGCCGGCCGGCTTGGCTCAGCGTTTCAAACCCGTTCTTACACGCTGGAACAGCCTCAGGAAAAAAACAGGATCGTGCCTTTTGTGCGATTTAAAAGAAGAGGGGAATCACGCACACATTCTTGGTCTTGCCAGAGAGAGACCCATTTGAGAAGATCAATCATGTGTTTTCGAGCCGAAGCCAAGATAGGTCCACGTTTTCCCAAATCACATCAGCTGAAAGGGAGATGGGAGAGAGGGAGAAAGAGGCCATGAGGCTAGGGTGGGAGGCGAGGGGGCGGAGAAGGGTGATGAGGCTACGTGGGGGTGGGGGGATGGAGCGCCACTGTCTGTCTTTAGTGTGTGAGGCCGGACAGGGTGTGGGGTGCCTTGTCTTGGGGGAGAGTCTTGGCCTGTGTTGAGAAGAGCTGCACAGACCCCCGCGGGGAGTTCAGCCCACTCTCAGTAACTCTTGCGGATAAGGAGGCTGATTGTGAGACCTGCAAACCAGAGCCAAGGGGTGCTACCCACTCAAAGGACAAACGTCTGTCTCCTTGCAGAACAACTCAGCTGTTGTCAGCCACAGCATGACATGCTGCTCCGTCACAATCCATTATAAGCCCCATCATGGGTTTGTTACTAATGATTATTAAAGATGGAAATTTGGGATTGGTTTCCAATTGAGATAAACGTCTAAATACATGAATCTTCATCAACCCAGCTAACAGCAGCTCCCTTCTAGTGGTAACCTTGGAGTTGTCCTTGACTTCTCTCCCCCAAACCCCAGGTCTGTCCTGTCAGCAAATCTAGATGCTACCTGCAAAATGTATCCAGGATTAGAACACTTCTCCTGTGTGGCCAACCCCCCATCCAAGCCCCCATCATCTCTCACCTGCATTATTGAAAGAGGCTTCTCCCATCCGTGCCATCCTGCGCCCTGTTCCCCAGAAGGCGACCGGAGGGGAGGGGTCCCACTACAACTCAAGCCAGGTCATGCGCCTCTCTTTACAAAGCCTTCCAATGGCTTCCTCAAAGCCGAGCTCATTACAAGCCTCATGCATCCTGGCCCCTGTTACCACTCTGACCTCACTTCCCACTCTTTTCTCCTGCTCTCTCTACTCCTGCCGCACTGGCCTGCCTGCTGTTCTTCCAGTTACATATGCCAGTTAATAATTCTGCCTCATGGAGGTCCTGTCATGGCTCAGCAGTTAACTAACCCGACTAGCATCCATCAGGATGCGGGTTAGATCCCTGGCCTTGCTCGGTGGGTTAAGGATCCGGCGATGCCGTGGCTATGGTGTAGGTCGAAGACTCGGCTCGGATCCTGCATTGCTGTGACTGTGGCGTAGGCTGGAGGCTACAGCTCCGATTAGACCCCTAGCCTGGGAACTCCATATGCCACGGGTGTGGCTCTAAAAAGACCAAAAATAAATAAATAAATAATTCTGCCTCAGGACATTTGCACATGCCGTTCCCACTGCCTGGAACACTCTTCCCATATCCACAGGACTTCCTCATCTTTAAGTCTTGGCTCAAATGTCACCTTCTCAGTGACATTTTTCCCTGATAACCCTATACAAACCCTATTTAAGATCACAACCCCTTCCCAATGTATGATTATCTCTTATTTACTTCCCTCTATTGTACTATATATTACGTAATATAAGATAACCATTTACAGCCTTATTTTGTTTATTTTATGAGTTCCCGACCCTCTACTAGGATTGAAGTTTCATGAGGGCCAGGGATTTTTTTTTGTCTCCATTCACAGCTATTTCCCCAGACCCTTTTTCTTTTCTTTTTCTGACCACACCTGAGGCATGTGGAAGTTCCCAGGCCAGGGATCAAACCTGCACCACATCAGCTACCCAAGCCATTTCAGTGACAACACCAAGTCCTTAACCTGCTGAGCCACAAGGAAAGTCCTCCCCACAATTTCAAACAGTACCCGGCGCCAAGTAAGGGCCCAATTCATGTGAAATGAAATTAAGTTGATGGATTCATGATTCCTCCTCTAAGAACGTTCTGCTCGGAGTTGTCTTCTGTTTTACTGAGCAGGAAGGAGAGGTGTGCAGTGAAGTTTATGCATTGATAGTGGTGACCTGATGTCATCTTGGGTTTATGCAGGGGTGTGTGTTGGGTGTGGGACCATTATTTGTCCAATGTCTGGGCTGCTGGAAAAAAAAAAAAAAGCTTGAGAACAAAAGGACTGGTGAGTGGATTCACAGCATTGCATGGCTCTTAATTGCCGTTGGGCTTGGAAGAAGTTGCCTGCCCTTTCTGAAAGCCAGGGGAGGAACCATGGGGCTGTCATCACACCCAGAGCACTTGGGCTCAGGTCCTGATTCTGCCACCGCTGGTTCAGTGACCTTGACCAAAGAGCTTTATTTCAGAAACCTCTGTTTCTGTGCGTCCAACATAGAGAGAAAGAAGCTCCCAACCCCAGGGGAGGGTTGGCATCTCTGAGGGTGAGCCATGGAGACTTGACCTGCACTTGAATCTGGGCTCAGCCCCTCCCTAGCTGTGAACTTTATTTCTTACCTTAAATGGAAATAACCCAAGCCCACAGAAGGGTTGTGAGAATTAAATGAGTTACTGGGTAGACGATGATATGAAAATAATAAGTACTTATATTCCAGTCATCCTTCTAAGTTTTTATTGACAGATAACTCATTTACTCTTCATCACAATGCTATGAGAACATTATTGCCCCCCACCTTTTTTTTGGCCATGCCCACGGCATGTAGAAGTTCCTGGACCAGGGATCGAATCTGAGCCACAGCAGCGACAATGCCAAATCCTTAACCGCTAGGCCACCAGGGAACTCCCCTTTGACTGTAAACAAGAGGAAATTAAGGCCCAGAGTGGTTAAACAATTCACCCAAGGTCACACAGCAGGGCCAGATTTCAAAAGTCTAAAATCAGGCCTTTCTCCCTCCTCTCTCTCCAGCCCTAAATAGAACCACCTGGGTCCTTAACACCCTCTTGCACCAGCTAACAGAAAGTGGGGCTTAGGATCAGTCCACACCCGGCATTCTCGAGGTGTAGCCCCACATCTTGAAGCACCAGAGTTCTCCCGAGTATCAGAGTAGAGAGGTGGACCAGGCAGCTGAATTTGGGTTGATTAAATCAAGGAGAAAATCAATTAAATTTAAATAAAGAAAAAAGATTGGAAATCAGGCACAATGGCTTCATAATTACAGCACCTAATCACTGGCTGAAAAGAAAAAAATAACTACAGAACATTTCATTTCGTACACGGCCTTGTGTACCTGAAGTGAGAGGCTCCTAATGCAATGCACATTTCCCCACTTGACTAGTAATTGACTAGGCGATCCTGACAGTTTCATGGGTGGAAATGATCGGCATAATAGCCAGAGCTTTTTAAGGATGTGACAACAGAGGACGCTTTGGGGGCTGACTGAGGGGTAGTTGACCACAAGGTCCCCTTTCCTTGCAGCACAACTCACAATTCTCCCAGCAAAGAATGCGGCCACTGGGCAGGGCCAAGTGTGCAATGCAGCAGGCGAGCTTGATTAAAAGGCTTTTCTCTGCATAGTTCAGAGTCATTGCAAACACACTGGGCCAGGGAAGATCGCCGGCAATCAGCGACCAAATGCCTCAAAGAAGTTACTCTGACAAGAATCCCTGCCATTCAGATCCTGGATTATAGCCTTCTAATTGGTCTCCCTGTCTCCAATCTCTCCCCCTCCAATCTTTCACGTCCATTGCAGCTAGGGGCATCTTTATAAAGCTCGTCTCATTGAGTCACTTCCTTGATTAAAACCCCCCCATTGGATTCTTGCTGAGATTAGGGCCGTCCAGGCTCCCTATCCTGGCTCAGGAGACCAGACATGATCTGATTCCAGTCCATCATTTATTTATTCTTCTATTTTATTTTGTTTTATTTTTTGGCTTTTTAGGGCCGCACCTGTGGCATATGGAGGTTCCCAGGCTAGGGGTCTAATCGGGGCTGTTGCTGACAGCCTATGCCAGAGCCACAACAACACCAGATCCGAGCCGTGTCTGCGACCTACACCACAGCTCATGGCAACGCCGGATCATTAACCCACTGAGTGATGCCAGGGATCGAACCCTAAACTTCATGGTTCCTAGTCAGATTCGTTTCCGCTGCTCCACGATGGGAACTCCCCAGCCCATCATTTATTTCTTCAGCCCTTGCTTGCCCCCTCCTGCATCCTTTATTTCAAACATACTGACCTGACAGAGTTCTTCCAAACCTTCCATGCACTCATGATTTCACGTCTTTGGACATGCGGTTCCCTCTGCCTGGAACACTCTTCTCTCCTTTCCCCACCTGACTAACTCCTGCATCACATCCTCCACTCTTTAACCTGGCTAGGTCCGCTTTTCAGAATAGCTTTCTCCTATCATGGCAAATATTACTTAAAATAATAATTGTATATGAGCTCAAGCAGGGCAGGGTCTTAGGTCAATTGAATTGTTTTGTCCCCAGAACCCAGCACCGTGTCCATTCCTCTTAAGGACTGTTGAATGAGTGAGAGTAGGCTTGTTGGAAATGGTTGAGATAATCTGGATGATGTGCAATCTCCTTCTTAACAAGGTAAAGCATCAAAAACAGCATCTCTCATCTGGGACGCTCTATTGCCTTTCTGGACCATCAGTGAGTGTGAAGGCTCACACCTTGCTTGTTCTTCTGGCCCTTTTAGGATGTGGAAGCAGTGCCTAGAGCTCATGGGGGCATCATTGACTCCGGTGATTCAGTTGGTCGGTCAACTAGCCCTCATTTATTGTACACCTGCCATTGCCCAGCGTTGTGCTGGACACCTGAGTTTCAGCATGCTGACAAAGGTGAGTTATCTGTGCTCCAATAGCTCACAGCTTGGTGCACGACACATATGAAAATGGATGCTTCCAACACCAGGACATAAGGAAGGAATCGGGTGAATAGGTCCTTTACCAGAGCAGGGGACTGAGGCACAGATTTGTGCTGTGGCTTTCCTGGAAGTCACAAATATGAAAAACAAACATTCCACCTGCCTCCCCTCAAGATTCCCATGTAATCTTTAGGTGGGAGAGAATCTTCTGAACCATCAAATAATACAGATAAAGTGAAGCCACCAAATAAGACAAATCCAGTGAAGTTATTCCTTGGATGGATAAGCCTGAGTGTATCCGGGAGCAGGTGAGCTTTAGAGTAACAGTACAATCAGAACTAGTGAAAGACACAGTGACTCTGAGAAACGAAGGTCTAGAGACGGAGAACTCTATGCACTGAATATCTACTCCAGACCCACCATGTGGTGTTGGAGAGAAGTTCCCTTAAAATCCCTCATATTGTCTGTAGTTGTGAAAGGCAAGTGTGGAACCACTCATTGAATTCATCCATCCATTCATTCATTGAACAAATACCAGACGTTTACATGAGCCAGGCAGTGTGCTAAGAGCTTTGAAGATATTTTCTCATTTAATACACCACCCTCGAATTAAAGTTGATTTTAAAGTATTCCAACTGCCCCCCCTTTGCATATAGGGAACCTGGAGTCAGAAAGGAAAATAACTTGCCCAAGTAGTCAAAATGAATAATAATGATAATATCTGTGGGTCATTTATTGCGTGCCTGATGGGGGGCTAATGTGTTCATATGTCAATTTTAATCCTCACCACAAAGTTATAGGGTTGGTACCCTTAATATCCCATTTTACAGATGAGGTGACTGATATTTTAAAAGGTCAAGGAACTTGCCCAGAGTCAACAGCTGGTGCATGATGGAGTCAGAATCCTGCCCTAAGTCTGCTTGAGAACTAGTGAAAGACATATCCAGCATTCTGCCCATTGATCACCTGCATGAGAATCAGCTGAAACATCTGTGTAAAATGCAGACTCTGAAGCCCACACGACCCTCCAGAATCTGAGGGCGAGGCCCAGGAATCAGCATTCAATACCAAGTTGCTCACTGATTCTTGCATTCACTAAAGTTTGAGGACTTTGCTGCCACTCTTCAGACAGCGGCCTGGCCACTTTCTCAAAAAAGAAAATATTCCATACGACTTTCTCGCTCAGTTGATTTGGAAAAACATAATGAAAGGAAGAAAATCAGTGCAACTCTCCCCCAGTCCCAGGAGGGCCGCGAGAGATAGAAAATGAAGATGGCAAAGGCATTTTGACGCCAATCCTCCGGCAGATGTGTTTACGCAAGTCGGTTTGATTACAGGTGCTAAAAATACCCCCCTTTAAATTTAGGAGCCCAGAACATTTCCCAACGCTTTACCAGAAAAGCCGGTTTTTTAAACATTTTAATTCATTCCGAACCCCCACTTCCTTCAACTAGTTATTAGTATTGATGCTGGAGTCCCAGAGTTTGTTATCGAGAATTATAATGGCAAATCATGAAGACATTTTCTCTGATTACACAGATTCTCAGAGTATTTGGCTCCCATCTCTCTGCCAGCCGTTCCTCTGAATCAGCAAAGCGCCAGCTGTACTCTTTGACTTCCTCGGGGTGGCTGAACACCAGACCTCAACAACTTCCCAGAATAAGTCTTCCATCCAGAGGGATCGGCCCCCACTTCCTTCCCACCTGCCCCCCCAGAACCTCTCTTATTATGATTTTGTACTTTACATCTTTGAATCATATACCGTTAAGCCCCAAGAGGTTCAAAGACTCAATTCACAGATGAGGAAACTGAGGCACAGAGAGAAGGGGAGTTATTCACTGGAAGTGGCAAAGCACGTGTGTGATCAGGCGGGTCCAGAGCCCAGAACATCCTGCCTCCGAGTCTAGGGTTCTGCCCATTACACCCGGCTGCTTCTCCTGGGATTCTGACCTCTACCACTTACCAGCTGTGATCTTTACAATAGCTTACTAAACCTCTCTGAGCCTCGGTTTTCTCATCTGTAAAATGGGAACAGTAATACAATTCACCTCACTTTTTGTGAAAATTAAATGATTTTATCCATGTAAAGCACTTAGCACAGTGGCTTGTACCTGGTAAACCCTCAATAAATGACAGCTATCATCATCATCATTATGCAGTCCACAACACATGTTGATCAATGAATGGGTATTAACATTAGATTTTTTGATCATTTTCTATCCTGTTTCTTTTTTTAAAAAATTAAAAATTCTTTTTATGGCCATGCCTTTGGCATATAGAGGTTCCCGGGCTAGGGGTCAAATTGGCGCCACAGCCAGAGCGATGCTGGATCTAAGCTGAGCCACCTCTGTGACCAATGCTGCAGCTTGAGACAACGCCAGATCCTTAACCCACTGAACGAGGCCAGGAATTGAACCCTTATACTCAGGGATGCTATGTCGGGTCCTTAACCCACTGAGCCATGACAGGAACTCCATGCTTACTTCTGTTTTTAATAAGAAGAAACAATGCCTTGTAGTAAAAATCAGTCAAGTGTTTGATAAATGTTGGTTAGATGTTTTATGGAAGAAGATCCAAAATTATGAACCTTGAGATTTTGACCACGATTTATTTCCATCGGAGTTGAGGGATGTTGATCATTGGTTAACCCTCACACGACCCATCAACCCCTACAGAAGGGACACTGGTCTTCACCCCTTCCTCCTTCAAGGCTCCCTCAAATGCTCCCTGTCCCTGGAGTCCCTCCCCGCCCCGTCCCACCTTCTCTGAGCTTCTTCCACAAGGCGTGGCTTAGAGAAAACATTCTCTTCCATCCCAAATGGAAGCTTACTACCCTCACTCTGCCTGTGTCTAACACCACAAGGGCCACCTGCCTTATACTTGGTGTGTCACACACACCTGAAGGGGCAAATTAGTTGGATTATTTGAGGTCAGCTCATAGCCCTTCTTGGCCCCCTTCCTTCTAGACCAGTACTAGCATCGTCACAAAAGAATCACCGGGGAGCTTTTAAAAAATTGCCATTATTTAGGCCCATCTCAGAGGAATTAAACAGAATCTCTAGGGCGGGGACATGGGAATTGACTTTTTTTTTCTCTTTAGGGCCACACCTGTGGCATATGGAAATTCCCAGGGTAGGGGTCTAATCAGAGTTACAGATGCCAGCCTACACCACAGCCACAACAATGCAAGATCCGAGCTGCATCTGTGACCTACACCACCGCTCACGGCAACACTGGATCCTTAACCCACTGAGCGAGGCCAGGGATCGGCCGGTGTCCTCGTGGATACTAGTCAGGTTTGGTTCGTCACCACTTAGCATTGACATTTTTAAAAAGCTTCCCTCCTCCCAGGAATTTCTTCTCATGCAGAGCCAGAGATGGTGATAACTGCTGCTTTAGTCCATAAATTTATACACATTCGTCTTTGCATGTGCAGCTAACAAGCACATAATAAACATTTATTGAATTAGGTGGCAATAACCTCTTATACTAAACACCACGGCCTTTGTTGGCTCATCAACAAGGATGGTGCTTCTGATCTATGTAATCTCTTAG
Source organism: Catagonus wagneri (assembly GCA_004024745.2). Lineage (NCBI taxonomy): Eukaryota > Metazoa > Chordata > Mammalia > Artiodactyla > Tayassuidae > Catagonus > Catagonus wagneri. The sequence continues at coordinate 18,100,989 of PVHT021183555.1, read as the reverse complement.
TCACGGTTTCCCCATCTCTACCTCGGGGGTGAAAATGCTCTCTATTCCTTGGAGCTATTTGTGGTGAGCATTAAATGAGATCACATGCACGATGTGCCTAGCTGGAGCCGGGAACATCAGAAATGCCCACAAAATGTGATTCCCCCCCCCCCTTTCCAACTTTACTAGTCCCCTGGCCAGCCGTCAGAGGAAAGGAAGGAAACGTATCCAGTGGGAAACGTACACAACACCTAACGCTGCCACACCCTCGCCACCCACACTGTCACTGCCAGCAACGGCATTACTTTTTCTTCCTTTTAGGGCTGCACCTGTGGCATGTGGAAGTTCCCAGGCTAGGGGCTGAATTGGAGTTACCGCTGCCTGCGGCCTGCCTGCTGCAGCCACAGCAACGCCAAGTCCGAGTCTCCTCTGTGACCTACACCTAGCTTGTAGCAACATTGGATCCTTAGCCCACGGAGCAAGGCCAGGCACTGAGCCCAAATCCTCATGGATATTAGTCAGGTTCTTAACCCGCTGAGCAACAGCAGGGACTCCAGCAACAGCCTGTTTAATAATGAACACAAACCCTCTTCAGACTTTTTTTTTTAACATATATTATTTCCTTTACGCCAGTGATAGGCCTGTATAGCTGGGATCACGAGGCTGATTATCAGATGAGAAAAATGGCGATTCCAAAAGAGTATATGACATGTCCAAGGTCACACAATGAAGCATCAACACCAAGGTCAAAACCAATGTTTTTAAACACCTCCCCCATATTTGTCACTGAACTGCTTTTTCAAAGATGGGCCATTCGTTTTGAAAACTAGCTCCCTGACTCGTGGAGAGTCACATTCTTTTCTTGTGTGTCCAGCTGAGATGACACATGCCTCTCATCTCACACGTCCGCTCAGATCACCAGACAACGGACAGGCTGGCTGTTTGCTGTCGGCCCTGTCTCCTTTGTTCGCTTTTGAAGGCGATAATAATTGTGGGCCCTTTTGAATCCCTCTGAGCTAGATTCAGACTGGGACTCTGGCTCTGGCTCTAGCTCTGTGACTTTGGGGCAAATGTCTTAAAGTAGCCGAGCCTCAGGTATTCCTTCTGCACAATGGGGCCTAGGAGAGTGGGCCACTCACAGGGCGACCACGTGCCGAGTGCCTTAAACCTAGCGGGGGATCCAAACCCGACAGTGAGTGGTAGTAACAATGGTTGTTGTTCCCCTTTGGAGAAGAGGGTCTAGCAGCCCAGAGGCCAGCCACCTGCCTGTAACCAGAGCAGACTGGCTGGGTCCTGGCAGTGTCCAATATCTCCATTCAATTACCTCCATCTGTGGGTAAAACAGCCCCTGCATAATGGACTGATTAATCTCCTTATCACATGGAGCACACAGTGTAATTACATCAGAGAGTTCAGATCCCCAAGCGCAACATCAATCAACTCAGAGAGGGCAGCTTCGCCCTCCCCTCCCTAGCAGCCTGGGGGAAAAATAATACGTCTCCCATCGCCGCCTCCCTTGCTCATCCTTCCCCCCAGTGAGAGACTGGGACTAAGAGGGTGTCTGGGTGTCTGAGTGAAAGGTTGTCTGGGGAGAAGGTAGGGAAGGAAAGTAAGAGGAAGGGACCTATTTTTTAGGTCTGTGACCTCTCTGGTTCCATGACAGCTGTCACTCCCCACCCCCTTTTTAAATCTGGTGGCTACTCGAGTTTGGAGTGAGTAAGTAGTGGCAAGGCGGGAGAGAAAAAGCCCCACTTTTTTCTTTTTCTTTTTTTAAGGAGGCCAGACAGAAGAGTAACAACTACTCATAGTTACCTTTTATGGAATTCTAACTATCCTCCCTCACTCAGTGGGTTAAGGATCTGGCGTTGCCACAAGCTGCGATGTAGGTCCCAGATGTGGTTCAGATTTGGTGTTGCTGTGGCTGTGGTGTAGGCTGGCACCTGCAGCTCTGATTTGACCCCTAGCCCGAGAACTTCCAAAGGCTGTAGGTGCTGCCATAAAAAACGAAAAAATAAAAAACAAGGGAAAGAAAGCAGTGATTTCTCGGTCAATTCGGCGACCTCAGAGAGAGCCCACGGAACCCTGTCTGGAAACTACAGACAAAGGGAGATGCGAAGACTTCCCAGCTCTCAAAGGGGAGGAACCTGTGACTCAGGAGGATTGTTCACAGTGGAATCCCCTGTGCCCGAGAAACAGATGTTGACTGGGCAGGGGATTCAAAGTCAGTTCACTTCCTGGGCATCTATCCAGAGGAAACCATGACTCGAAAAGACACATGCACTCCAGTGTTCACTGCAGCACTCTATGCAATAGCCAGGTCATGGAAACAACCTAAATGCCCATTGACAGAGGAGTGGATAGGGAAGATCTGGTACATACACACAATGGAATATTACTCAGCCATTAAAAGGAACGAATTACCAACATTTATAGCAACATGGATGGACCTAGAAATTATCACGCCAAGTGAAACCAGTCAGACAATTAGACAGAAACATCCAATGCTACCGCTTACATGTGGAAACTAAAAAGACACAATGAACTTCTTTGCAGAACAGACAATGACTCACAGACTTTGGAAAACCTATGGTTTCCAAATAAGACAATCTGGGGGTTGGGGGGATGCACTGAGGGTTTGGGACGGAAATGCTATCAAATTGAGTTGCGATGATTTTTGTACACCTATAATTGTAATCAAACTCATTAAGCAATGGAAAAAAAATAAAGTTGTACAGAAACTTAAAAAAAAAAAAGGTCTATTCACTTAGTGGACAGGGAGAAAGACACCAGTTTTTTTTTTTCTCTCCCCACCCCAGGAGAGGAGAAGGCTGCAGACCTGCTTTTCTTGTGCTGCCCAGTACTTTCAAACACTCAGATTCATGGCCATTTCAAAAGCAGGTGTTTGAGGTACACATTTTAATTTTAAGAAAGATGGATAATGAAGACAAGGAACTTGCACAGCTCTCCCAAGGCAGCCATCAGACAGATTAGACGGTAACTACCTCTTAAGTCATCTTAGTTCCGAATTATTGTCCTCAAAAGCATAGCAGATGCACAGAACTGGCCACAGCCAGGTCCAGCCCTGCCAGGCACCCACAACTTGGGTGACAGTTGGTAACCTGGGAGTGGCTTTCTATTCCCAGCACCTTCTAAGAAATAAACTGGCCTATATAAGCCTGGCCCAGAAACCAAGCCGCGCCTGTCCTCCTCTAGCCAGGAAGAGGCAAGATGACTTGACTTCTCCTCGGCTGGGGGGCGCTCCAGGAATCGCCCCTATTAGGCCTGTCCTCATTTCCCACGCAGGAAAGAAACAGCTAGCCTCCCACCTCCTCCCTTCTTGCGCAGCACTCTCTGTTCCCAGGTTCCCAAATGCATGGTTAAGCCCGCATCAGGTTTGGGGAGGGCCGTGAAGACTCGGCTGACTCCAGCTGCCAGGATTAAATTCCCATCATGGGAATCCACGGTTCTCAGATGTGTGTCCACAGTCTGCGCTGATCTGGCTACTTGGGAATCATGGAAGGCACTTTGTGCAAATACAGGTTCCTGGGCCCCGTCCCCAGGGATTCTGATCCAATAAGTCACGGTGCAGGAGGGGTAGCCTCCAGGATTTCTATTTATGGAGAGCTCTCCAGACCAGAGGTTCTAGGGCCCAGCCAGGGGTGGGAGCCACGGATAACAGGCTAAACCACTCTTCCTTCCACCTGCTCTTCCTTCCAGCTCTTTGCATGTTGACTTTGCTATTTGGGGCTCTCCTGTTTCTATTTTTGCCTCACCTTGAACTTCCCCCCAAGGAGATCTGCCTAAGCCTGCTGGCTCTTTCCCGGCTTTTCTCCCCCCGTTACCTTGAATTACATCCTTCGGGCTTGGCTCAGACCCCCTCCTCCCCCCAGTTCCCGGTTCCCCAGTGCTACCCAGGCAGAAACAAAAAAGACACCCCAGAAGGCCACCTCTGGAGAGAGGCATGGCCCTCACCCATCACAAGCCTCGCATGGGGATTTCTTGTTCCTTCTCCCTGCGTCCCCCTCCTCTCCGTTTCTAAGCCTCCCCATCCTTTTAGGATCAGGTAAGGGGAAAAAGTGCTGTGTTATCTCTTGGCTTTGGAACCCCATCAGCGGTTCCCGACACCTGCGTTGTGGCTCCTTGGGAGAAGTCCGTCCTGAGCAGAAGCACCACGCCCAGGGGTCCTCTTGGGTGGGAGATAAATACCTAAGACTCCCACAGCCATGGACACGGCAGCTCTTCAAGGTGATTCTGCACACGCACAAAAGGAAAAGAAAGTGGGGTTCGGGTGAGGGTCCCGCCCCCACTGTGGCTACCCAGCCTTTCTGCTTGTAGCTGGGGCTGGTTTAGGAAGGGGATAAAAGGAGAAAGAAGCAGGATGGAGGACTTGGCTGCGGTGTGAGCAGTCTGCACAAAGCCTGCTTCTTCTCCCTTTTTGTCCTCCGGCTTCCAGGCTGGGTCACGACCATGATGATGGCAGTTATGATGATGATGACGGCTAGCGGTATTCAGCGCTCGCCACGTGCGGGCTCAAGCCAGGCACTGTTCTACCTGCTCTGTTTGCATTTGTTCCTTGCAACAGCTATGACATAGGTCCTATGCTACCATTGCTGGAGGAGAAAACCGAGGCTGGCGGAAGTGGCAAAATTTGGCCGGGCTCATGGAGTGGCAGGGAGAGGTGGAAGAACCAGGTGCTTTCTGAGTCCAAATATGGAACCTGACACTAAGTGCCAGGTTATGCTGGCTCTGGTTATCCTAGCCCCTGTCCCCACTTGGACATACCTAGTGGACTCATATTTTGTGAACAGCTGCTAGGTAAGGTGTGTGCCACCAGCCAGACAAGAATTTGCCATATAAGCTGGGTAGCCAGATGGAATAAAAATGAATCTTTAGCTCTAGTATGCCAGGCACTGTGCTAAGAGCTTTATAGAACTGCCCTAACCTCCCAACCACTCTATGTCCTGTATCTTACAGGTAAAGAAACTGAGGGTCATATATATATATATGTATGTATGTATATATATATATATATATATATATATACACACACACACACACACATATGCTTGTAGCATGCAGAAATTCCCAGGCCAGGGATCGAACCCATACTACAGCATCGATCTGAACCACAGCAGTGACAATGTCAGATCATCAACCCTCTGAGCCACCAGGCAACTCCCCAGAGAGATTAAAGATTAAATCACATGCCCCAGGTCACAGAGGGTGTGGTGGAGGAGCTGGGATTCACATTCATGCCTGTTGGCTTCTAGATCCCAAGCTCTGCCCCAACAGATTCATGAAAAGGTAACAAACCACACTAGGGCAGTTACAATAACCTACAGCATGATAAGAAACACTGGGCTCCCGAGTCTTATTCGCACAAGTGTTTATTGAGCACCTACTATGTGCCAGGCACAGTACTGGGCACTGGGGATAAGCTGTTGAGAAAAACATACAGTTTCTTCCCTCATGGAGATTACCGTAGAGTGGAAGATGCAAAAGGTATGGCATTAAATGGAAGAACATGGAAGAAAAGTGGACAAGCAGTAGGGGGGCCGGAGCAGAAATGAGTGAGTGAGAGAGAGTGAGGAGAGATAGACAGGACAAGTAGGAGCCGACTGTGTAGAACCTGATAGGCTATGAGTATTGTTTAGACTAGTTTCTGAGAGCAGTGGGGAGCTCCTGATGGACAGTAGGCCGGAAGGTGACGTGGTCAGCTCCACTCTTGGGAAAGACATCTCTGGTATCAGTCTATGTGTGATGCTATTTATGGATGTGTATGTGTGGACACACATATGAATGTGTGGAGTCATATGAATATGCATGTGTGGGGACCAGAGGCAGGGATAGGAAGGTAGGTAGGAGACCCCTGCAGGGATTCTGACAAGAGATGATGGAAATGGTGAAGCTGGGGTGTGGGGGGGTGTCGCTTGCTCCCCGCCACAAGTTCCTTCCCTAAATCCTATCAGTGCTGCAGGTCCAAGCAACCCCAGGGGAAGGGGTGTGGATGATTCAGTATAAACACATCCCTGCAAGCTGAGGAGGCAATGGTTCTACATGGGATCAGTGGTCCTCAAACTTGAGCATGCCTCAGAAACACCTGCAAGAGCATGTGAGAGCTCAGGACCCCCAGCCCCCATGCCTGGAGTTTCTGATTCGGTAGTCTGGGCTGGTATCCAAGAATGTGCATTCCTAACAAGCTCCCAGGTGATGCTGTGTCTGCTGATGGTGTGACCACATGTTGAGAATGTGTAGTTAAAAAAAAAAAAAAAAATGCACCCAGGGAGCTCGTATTGTGGCTCAGCAGGTTAAGAGCCCGACTAGTATCCTTGAGGTTATGGGTTTGATTCCTGGCCTTGCTCTGCGGGTTAAGGATCCGGCATTGCCATGAGCTGTGGTGTAGATCTCAGATGCGGCTCAGATCTAGCGTTGCTGTGGCTGTGCTATAGGCAGGCAGCTGCAGTTCTGATTTGACCCCTAGCCTGGGAACTTCCATATGCTACAGATGTGGCCCCCCAAAAAGGAGAAGAAATAGGGGGAAAAAGGACCCAATTTGCAGCTACATACATTTAGGGTTGAATCTAGTATCTGCCCCTATTTAACTTGGGAAGAACTGGATTACCTCTTCAGCAGTCAGGGTTTTTTTTTTTCTTTCATTCCCATCTGCAAAATGGAACCAGTAATATCAAAATTGTGATATTTTTGTATATTTATAGTAAATCAGATAGAAGTTTTTTTTAATAGTACTTGGCACATAAAAGAGGCTCAATAAATAATAGTCATTGTTACTGTTATTACCCAGACAAAAAGATTAAACCAGCACTTAGCCAATGATACATTAGGATTGGGAACAAAAAACAGTATCTCCAATGAGCATGCAAAACCTTGGGGCCACTAAAGTGACAAGTAGCTAATATCAGTGAATAATAACAAAAATTTGGTAACACATATTAAGGCATTATTCTTTGCCAAGGAAGACTTCAAGGGCAGACAGGAAACAGAAGTATTCATGGTTGCTAAATCAGCCTGTCTATTTATCTACCTATTAAGTAGGAAATCCCTTCATTAATCCACCATTTTTCCATCCATCCATCCATCCATCCATCCACCCATCCATCCATCATGTATCCATCCAATCATTTACCCATATATTTGTATAAAGCCCAACTGTTCTAGGCACCAGAAAGTTCAATGAAAAAGACAAGTGGATCTAGCATTTGTGCCCTTCTGGCATTCCAACTGGCTCCAGTTTCCATATTTTATCCAAGGAATCTGACTCATCCAGAGCAACCTACACCTGGCTCGAGGTGGGCAGGGACATGTTCTCAGCTAACATGAAAACTAAAGGAGAGAGGTGGTTAAGAATTAAGGCCCCAGAGACAGAGAGATCTGAGGTAGATGTCTGATTGCTGGCTCTAACACTTATTGCCTGAGTGACCTTGGACAAGGAAACTTTGTGAGCCTTGATTTTCTTCTCCAGAAAAAAATGGCAATGTGACTAACACCCACCTCATGGGCGTGGCTGTGAGATAATACAGAACATATATAAAGAGATTGGCATGATTACCAGTATATACTAGTGAAATGCTAAACAAATCATAACTATTATTGTTAGCAGTGGAGCAAGGAACATAAGGGTCAATGAGGCAATTTGCTCAGATCAATGTCTTCCTTATCATCTGAAGTCAAACTTTGCTTAGGGTTTTCCCTGAGAAAAGAACTTTGCTTAGGGTTTTTCCCCCCTGCAAAAAAAAAAAAAAAGAAAGAAATAAGAAAGTAGCCTTCTCCCCACATTTTCCACAAATTTCTGCATGATAAATCAGTGTCTGCTTTGAGAAGCAAGACAGAAAAACACTTATCAATACAAGTCCGATATTAACAAAGCACTTTCTGCATTTCCAAAGCATGTTTATATCTTCTCTCTCACTTAATCCTGACAAAATCCTAAACTGTAAATAATCAAAGTTTTCTTGGCCTCATTTTAAAAAGAAGGAAAAAAAAGTCCAGAGAGGTTAAGTAAATTACCTAAGGCCACACAGCAAATTAATAGCAGGGCTCTGGCTAGATTTCCTTCAATGTTCTTTCCACGATACCACATGACAGTGTGAGTTCAGTTTCTTGGTTTTACCCCTTTTAATAAGTAGGAAACCAGAGGACTTTGACTGGCTCCTCTGTTTGGGGTTTTTTTTTTTAATACTCTAATGCCATCACTGGACAAAATATGTATATGTGTGCATTTTGGCTACCGTGAATTATTAACGACAATCTCCTTAGTGTGTCAATTCCATTCCTTCATTTGAAACATTCCTTTTGGCATTGGCAACAGCACTGAAATAAATAGTTTATTTGCCAATAACAGAGCTTGTTAAATTTTAATCAAATAAGAGTATTGTAAGCACGTAGTTACTGGGATATACCCCTTGGGAACGACAGAGATCATTTTAGAAATGAATGAATAATGGAGGCTTTGGAAGCTAAAACGAAATGGCCAAAGGAGCCTTGATGTGAATTATCCTTTTTGAGTTGTAAATCAATGAGTTTGTCTCACTCTACTGCCATTAAAATTTCCTTGTTAATTATTTTCGGAAGATAATAGGAACCACCCAATGTGGGGGTATTACTTCGATTATTTTCTTTTGAAAGGCATAAGCTCTTCTTACAATGCCGTAAGCATGGAGTCAATATCATTGCATGTTAAATCCTGAGGATCTGGTGTTGTGGCTTCAGGAATGGAGATGAGAGACCCAGACCCGTGGCTTCCATTAAGTTCTCTCTCTTTCTCCTCTCTCCTCTGCATACTCAAGAGAACATGATATCATATTTTGTGTGTGACGTTGGACACTACTTGTTATCAGGAAGATGGAATTAGCTCTTTCTGTGGATGGAAAGGGTTTTAGGCAAAACCTTTTACTCTTACTCACAATATCCCTCGTATGGACCAATGGCTAGCACTTGAGAAATGCTTGTATAGCAGTTATTAAGGCTGTTAATTAATATCCAAGTGCTTTTTTCAGGCACATAGTAGGATTGCACTTACGTGCCCCTTTAAATTTAGGCACAATGCCATGACTTTCTTTGACTGATGAAGTGCGAAAGGAAGTGATGTGTGTAATTTCTGCAATGAAGCGTTTGAAGGCAAGTATGTAGTTCACTATTTTCCCTTTCCCTCTGCCCTAGCAACTACAGACTTTCCGAATGGTAGAAGTTCATTCCACCTGGACTCTTGTGAGAGGACAACATGGAGCAGATTCCTGTCAACCCATGATGAACACGTAGTGTGAGCATGAAAAGAAATTTTGTTGTTTTCAATCCCTGACATTTGGGGGTTGGTTGCTACTTTAGCACAACCCCTCATTACTGACAGATGCAGGATAAAGTCTCATGCATACACTGTCATGGGAGTCACATGCATTTCTGACCATCAAATCTGGGACTGCTAGTTCCTTGGGGGAAAAGAAAGTGGCTTGTTCATCTTGGAACATCCATTGCCCAGCAGAATACCAGCTATTTAGTGGAAACTGGTTGTGTTTATGAAGAAATGATTTAGAAACATGGAAGCATAATTTCTGGAGTTAAGTGGTTGAGATGATGATAATGGTAGTGGCAACCACCTTATTGATGATACTAGCATGTATTGAAGGCTTACTATGTGCCTAGCACAATGCTAAATAAGCTGACAAGCAATATATTATTTAGCTCTTACAGTAACCCCATAAGGTACATATTAATGCTATCTTCATTTTGCATATGAGACAGCAGTGCCATGAAGCAGGTAAGGCAATTGACCAGGGCCATTAATAAGTGGCAGAAAGAGGATTCAAACCAGGATACATTTATTCCATAGATTCTCAATGAAGGTGGGAGATTCTGCCTTTGGCAGGGCATTGGACAATATCTGGAAAAACTTTCAGTTGTCACAACTGGGGACACAGAACAGGCATTTTAGTAGATAAAGGCCAAGGATGCTGCAAACATCCTACAATGCACAGGAAATTTCTCCAAACAAAGAATTATCCAGTCCAAGATGCTAATCATGGCAAGAAACCTTGATGTATTCTTATGATGCTCTTAACCACTAAGTTAAACTGTCTCTGAACACATCCACCCCACTGGAAATCAGGGTGACAAGCGCTTCAAGAGTCCCACCTCATCCCCCTGACAGATTTATTGGAAATAAATACGTGTGTTTCTGACTTGATCACATTATAAAATATAGATTTATATACAACTTTTCAGAAGCACACATTTCTCATAAAGTGAGAGACGTCGGAAAGGTGATGTAACTAGTAGTTTCAATAGGTAACTATTGAAGGAATTGCAGCCAGGTAGTGGTTCATGGTTGGATTCACCATACACAAGTTGTTTGATCAGCACCTGCTGTCCTTGGTGCTGAACCACTGTCAGTCTCTCAGGGACGTGAATCAGCAAAGCCCCTGGGTTTGAGTGAAATTCTGTCCACGTGCGCATGCAGGGCTACACCTTTTTCCTTTTCTAGCCTCCACACTTCAAGGACATTCTGCCTCCACCTCTGGAACAAGTTAATTAGCATGTGGGAAACTGCTATTTTTTTGAGTCCATCTTGAAGAATTTTCAGTCTGGGGCTTGACAAGGTGGCGATTGTTTTCCTTCCATTATTCATTCCTTCAACCCTCAAGGACTTTTCTTCCACTGAGTACACAGCCCTGCCACCTATGCTGATGTGCGCGTCCACGCATGCGCGCGCGCACACACACACACACACACACACACACACACACACGCCACATTAAGATGTGCTGGGAGGGAACAGGCATACGCAGACAAAACCAGGAAGTAGGGTGTCTGAAAGGATGAAGAGATAGAATACAGGGCTTCATTATTAAAGCAAACTAGCCAGTGGCCAGGATCTGGTTGGCAGGTGAGGATTATGTTTCTTCCTCCCATCTTAGACTATGGGCTCTAAAGGCTGATGTTTGATAAGATTAGGAGTGAGCTGATTTCATTGCAGAAGCCTGTCTTTGGAAGTCATTACGTCCCTCAGGATGTTGGGAGACCTGGTATGTGAGATGTGGAGGATCTAGCAAGGGGAGTAGTTTTCTGAGGCTTAGGATGGGACAGAAAGTTGTGTGTTCTGGACGTGAAGTCCCTGTCCTCCTTCTTAGGCTTTTTTGGACCACATTTGGGAGGGACTCCTGGCAAAGAAGTTGCAGACAATGCATGGAGGAAGGTGACTAAGTCCCATCCAGCTAACAGACCTCACTGCTGAAACATCTTAGGGCCTGGGATGTTCTACCTTGTGTAGGTTCCAAAAAACATGAGGACTAATTCTTCCGTGCTGTATGTGTGTGTGTGTGTGCACGCGCATGCGCACCAACCCCAGATATTACAGCAGAACATTCACAAAGCTCTGACCTCTGTAGAGAACGTTTGAGGTACAGAAAGACCCTCAGAGAGTTTGGATAAATGGATGAAGCTGTATATGGCTGTACACGTACGTGCTTGCACATGTGCAGATACATGTCATTAACTATTCCACAGAGAATGTGGGAATGTGTACATAGATACATCTGAAAATGTCCATAGGTGTCTTTCAGTGTGGGATAGAAGTGTCACATCAACAGCAATTTCTCCTTTGGACCCATGGTTTTCCTGGGAAGCTTTTTTTAATTTTTTTTTATTTTAAGCTTTGTTTCTGCTGCTTTATCCATCCATCTGCTAAAGTGGTTGGTTAATTCCAGGGAAAAAGGGCTTTTGCATCATAGGCTGATATGTGAGATGTTCTCAGGTCCTAGTCTCCTTTGATACTCATCACACTTGTGGAATCTCAAAGCTGAAGGGGCTTCTAGTCACTCCAATTTATTGGTAAAGAAGCTGAGGTCCAGAAAAATGAGTCAAATCCATGGAAAGTCACAGGGAAGTCAGGGTCAGTGCCTGGCCTGAGCCCACCCTGGGGCTACTTCCACTCTCTTACTCATGTTTCTTCAACACCAAGGGACTGGACTGGCATCAGGCAGAGAAGTGACTTATAACCCAGGAAGCTCAAATCTCCATTTGATCCCCAGCACAAAGGAACCTTGCACCCCCTCTCCTTTCGTTAGAGTTGATGGACACTTCCATCTTGGAATCTGGCGTGCTCTGGGTTACTAGGATCTGATCTGGTAGTGGACAAAGATCTCTTGGGAGAAAGATCCAGAAGAGAGGTCGAGAACCAGGTCGGGAGTTCCCGTCATGGCACAGTGGAAATGAATCTGACTAGGAACCATGAGGTTGCAGGTTCAATCCCTGGCCTCCCTCAGTGGGTTGGGGATCCAGCGTTGCCGTGAGCTGTGGTGTAGGTTTTCAGACATGGTTCGGATCTGACATTGCTGTGGCTGTGGTGTAGGCCGGCGGCTACAGCTCTGACCAGACCCCTAGTCTGGGAACCTCCATATGCCGCAGCTGTGGCCCTAAAATGACAAAAGACAAAAGACAAAAAAAGAACGAGGTCGGCATGGACACGAGACACCCAAAGGACACGGCTCTTCCCCTGCCTTTAAGATAAGATCACAGTCCTATGATGATCAGGAGGGTCCAATTCTTTCCTGTATCTTCCCAGCTCCCTCTTTTTCGGCTCCTAACTTCTACCCATACTCTAGCCAGGGTGGCATTTCCCAGGACAGTACAGGCTCTTTCTCACCTCAGTCTTTCCACATGTTGAGAATACTTTCCATACCCCTCTCCCCTTTCCTGGCCAACTCTTGCTTAGATCTCAAGTTTTGTTCTAATCATTGTGTCTTCTGGAAGTTTGCCTTGGCTCCCCAAGTCCTTGATAAATGTCCCCCCCTGTCACCCTACCACTCAGGGAGGAGCAGCAGCTAAGTTCTTATCTGGCATCTGCATCTGGTTGGCTCAGCACTGTATCCCCAGAGTCTCACTCAGCGCCTGTCTGAATGAATGAATGAATGAACATCCTTCAGAGTCTCCCCAACAGAGTTGGCAAGGGACTGAGTGTGAAGAAGCCGCCCAGGGAAGTATATAGAGAAAGGGACACTTAATTGGTAGAAGCAATGCTTCTTAAGATAAGACCCAAAGAGAAGCAGTTTCAGGGCTGAGGACTGTCCCAGAGGCTCTGAAATGCTGCTCTGCTGTTCATAGGTCTTGTGCTTCCTGGGCACGCAGGAGGGCCGGCTGGAGGTGTCTCCAGCTAAATAGCTGCAATCTACGAAGAGGTAATTGCAGGATTTGAAGGCAACTTTTCCATGCCTGGCTCTGCTAAGGGAAAGAAGTGATCACAGGCCTCTAAACTGGACAGCCTGCTAAGCATCAGACAGCGGCTGGTGGGGTGGATGGTACTGAATTTGTCTGTCATGGGCAGGGCCAGCCTTACAGAGAAGGTGAAGGGTGTTAAGGGGACAAGGTCTCAGGATGAAAAAGCTGGGAGGGAGGAAGGGAAAGGCAGAGGAACGCGGCTGGAGGGTGCCCTCCAGGGAGGAGAGTGGCTGGCTGGTCTCCAGCTCTCCTGGCCTCAGAAGAGGAGGGGGAGCGAAGGGAGATTTCTGACATGAGGAATGCTCGTGTCACTACATCTAGAAATTTATTTTATGATCGACCCTCGTCTATAGAAGAGGTATAGAAGGGGCGAGATGACCGATGTGGTTTTTTTGTTTGTATGTTTGTTTTCCCAAGCTGCCTAGATTCTTTTTTTAAAAAAAAAAAAACCTCAGTGAATTTTATTACATTTACAGTTGCACAATGAACTTCACAACCCAATTTTATAGCATTCCTATCCCAAACCCGCAGCCCATCCCCCGAGCTTTCCCCACAATGGGCTGAAGAACCTGAAGAAGTTATTTAATCCTTTTAAGCCTCCACCTGCCCGTCTGTAAAATGGGCACAACTCCCGTACCGGTCTCAGGGACTATCTGTCTCACTGTCATGAAGGTTGAAAATGAGACAGTCCACATAAGGCACTTTATACAGTGTCAGGATCACAATGTGGACTTAACAAAGATTAACTGGTATAATTCATGTCTTGTGTTATTAATTACCTATGTATTCCCACGCCTCTGCCAATGCATAGCACATAGTAAATCTTAAGAAAATATGGCACAAATGAATGAATAGATGGATAAATGAATGGAGTAAATTAATGAAATATTTTTTATGTGCTCAAGACTTGCTATGAAGCAATTTGATATATGACTTGCATCTGTCAGTCCTTCTGCTTGGAACACTCTTCCTCATCTTCTTTCCTGGTGATTGCCCATCCATAGATCAAGATTGAGCTCATAGAGTCTATTTTCCAGAAAAAGTCTCCCTGGCAACACTTGGGGAGAAATCGTGGTTTTATATATTCTACAAGCAGCTGTGAGGGGTAGAAAGAACTTTGGACCCAGGAGTCTATGGGCTTGGGTTTCCATTTCTGTTCTGTTCCTAGTCTGAAGAGCGACCTTGGAAAATCCTTCGATGCTTTTAAAAATGGAAATACAGGTGGTTTGCAATATTGTGTCAGTTTAAGGTGTACAGCATAGCGAGTCAGTCTTTTTGCAGATTATATTTGTGTTTCTCTCTTGCCATCAGTCAGGGATGATGATGCTTATCATAAAATGTTGTTTTCAAATCTCTCCTTTGAAAATATTTATTGAGCTCCTCTTATGGATCAGGCACTATACTGGGCTCTGGAGAAACCTTGGTGAACAAGACAGGCAGGCTCTCCATTAAAATGGAGCTCACAATTTAGCGTGGAAGACAGACATTAAAGAAATTGATGTTCTGAAAAAAAGATACATATATATATATATATATCATCTGTGATATGTGAAACAAAGGCAAGGGGGAGGAGGGAGAGACAAGGAAAGTCTTACTTGAAATCTGAACAGCAAGAAGGAAATAACCATTCAAAAGAGAGTTAAGAGCCAGAGCAGCATGTGCGAAAGCCCTGAGGCAGAAAAGAGAGCTTGGGGCTGGTGGGGGATGAAGAACTGAAAAGAGGTAGAAAGGACAGGAGTAAAAGGGGGCAGGAAAAGGAGTGTGATAAGGTCAGCAGGTAAGCAGAGGAAGCAGGTCACAGCAAGAAGATTATAAATGAGACAAAGGACATCAGCTCTCTTAGTAAAAGGTCAAGCCACATGGAAATGTCACCTAAGACCCTGGCTATGGACTGCAACTAGCCTTTTGGTTTCTCCACTGACAAGGTGAGGGAATGTCTCCTGTCCTATCACATGCCTCCCCTGAACCGCCCCCCAAGCCCATACCCCAGTTGTAATCATAGGCATGACATCTTGCAAGCGAAATCAAGTGACATCTCTACATGACAGCATACTGTACCTAGGCCTCACTGTGGCTGCGCTAGGCACCGTGGCCCTGATTATGGCAGCCCTTAGACAAGGCTGAGCTATTATCAAAGGGGAAGAAGCATCCTGCAGACTGTTTTGGAGCCGTGATGTATGTGGCTATTCTGGGCCTGGTGGGAGGGAGGCTGGGAGGGGTGCTGGCCGGAAGAGCAGAGTTATTTCGGGACATTGCGGCAGGCAATTTGTAGCCAGAGTGCACAGAGCAGATCTGGATAGACTGGAGGGGCCAGAGACCCTGAGTTGCTGGAAGCTAAAGGACGTCCTTAGATGGCCCCAGAAGAGACACGCTCCTGTTGTCAGGCAGCATGGCATGGGTCCTGGAGGCAGACAGGGCTGGGACGGATGCCTGCTGGGTGACCGTGGGCAGGTGCCTGCTAAGTGCTAGGCAAGCTGCCAAATCACTTTATATGCATCGGCTCATCGTGTCCTCCCAACGACCTTAGGACATAGCCCCTGGCTTGTTCCCATTTTACAGATGAGGAAACTGAAACCCAGACAGGTGAAGTGACATGCCACGGTCCTGGTGCTGTTAGGGGGAGAATCAGCTCCCCAGATTCCCAGCTGTTTGTTCTGTGTTATTCTCCCTGCCTCTTACTACCCACGACGGAACACGGTTGTCAGCACAACTACAGGAGATGGAATCTGCAAACCCCTGGCACAGCTCTGGCTGTGTTGTGTCCTGGCACGCAGACATCTTGGTGAGATGTCACTTGATTTCACCTGCACACTCTGAAACTGCTTATTTGAAAGTACGTACCCCATGTGAGGCACTTTATTCCTGTGGGGAGAAAAAGGCAGGTCTTAAAAATCCATCAGGGACTGGCTAAGTTGGGGTTCTGAGAGGGGCACTAGCCATTTGGAAAAAAAAAGCCAAAAGTATGGTTTTATTTAAACAGAATCTGTGGAGCGAAAAAAAAAGCTATAATATTAATTACATATACAAATGGCACTATCACATGTGCTCTTTTATACAGTCTTGCAAAGTGTCATGGCAAGAAGTTACTGCCCAAAGGAAGAGCTAAAGACATGGGGACACATTAGGGTTTATGGGGTTGTCCAGTCACAGAGAAAACCAGTGGGGGAGAAGTAATGAAACCTCAGTCTGCTCCGTCCTGGTGGACGCCTCTAGCCCAGGAATCTTCTCAGTGAAGATTATAAGCAAGATTTCAGAGTTTCCCCTGCTGAGCATCTTTTCTCCACTGTTGTGATATGAGCAGGGGACTCTTCCTGAGGGACCATCACCTTCTCTGCTCTCAGTCCATCTGATTCCCGCAAAGGTACCTTCACCCCAGCTCCACGATGAGGCCATGATCCAGTCCCGGCCAATCAAAGCACCACATGTCCGTGGCCACAGTGAGAGGTCCAGAAAGAGGCACCTATTCAAACCAGGCCAAGAGAGCCAGTGAGACTCAATTGTGGGGCTTCTACTGAGACCTTTGAGGGGGGGGGGGTCTCCTTCCCAGAGGTTGTTAAGAAGGATAAAATGAAAGTTTGGAGCTCCTGGTAACCATCCTGTAACCCCAAGAGGAGAGGTTGACTAAGAAATGAATAGGAGGAGTTCCCGTTGTGGCGCAGTGGTTAACGAATCCAACTAGGAACCATGAGGTTGTGGGTTCTATCCCTGGCATCGCTCAGTGTGTTAACGATCCGGCGTTGCCGTGAGCTGTGGTGTAGTTCCCAGACGCAGCTCGGATCCTGCGTTGCTGTGGCTGTGGCGAAGGCCGGCGGCTACAGCTCCTGTTAGACCCCTAGCCTGGGAACCTCCATATGCCGCAGGTACGGCCCTAAAATGCCAAAAGGCAAAAAAAAAAGAAAGAAAGAAATGAATAGGAGGACAATACTGTTTAAGCTTCTGGATCCAGCTAGGCCTGAAGCTATTTAACTTTCCAGTTATGAGAACCAACACATCCTCTTTATTACTGGAACTACCTTGGGTGTGGTTTTTGTCCCTATAACCAAGACTCCTAACTAATGCAATCACTCTCATTAACAAAAAACAGGACAGAAGGTAACAGGAGAAAAAGAATGTATATGTACCTGGGTCACTCTGCCATACGGCAGAAACTGGTACAACATCGTAAATCACTCTAATTTAATAAAAAAAAAATAGACCACCCATGAAAGCACCCCCCAACCCAATTTTTGCTGAGGGTCTACAAGCAGAGGAGCTTTTGGCACCCATGAGAGCAGTTAAGAACATATATACTAGAAACAGGATCCCAGGTCTGATGACTACCTCTACTGAGTTCCAGTTGTGTGACTTTTGGTAAAGGGCTCCACCTCCCTGGGCCTTATCTGTAAAGTGGGAAGATAATATCCCCTATTTGGCTGAATCACTGGCACTATTAAATAAGACGTGGCTAAGGCTTAGAACAGTGCCTGGCACACAGTAAACACTCAACAAATGTTACTATTGGAATGTGGATCGGAAAGAAATTGTTTTACCCCAAAGCTGAGACACTCAGGAACCATGTGTACAAACTGATGTGATGGTCACAGTGAGAGTTGTCACTTTTTGAGCCCCTCCTGGTGCTTTATATGATTATCTCACATCAGTCATATAAGACAGGTCATTTACTATGCCCACTTAATTGACTACAAAACTGAGATGCAGAGTCAAAAAGCCTCATTCAAGACAACACAGCTAATAGGAAATGGAGATGGCACTTAACCGAGACTTGCTTTCTCCAAAGTTGTGTCTCCCTTAAGACATGTTTCCTAAAACTCAGCTGCTCACAGAAGACCAGCCGTGTTTGCTGACCATTTATCTATGTGTTTCCTATGCTCACATTTGCTTAATTTCATTCTTTTTTTTTCATTTTTTTTTCTTTTTAGGGCTGCACCTGTAGCATATGGAGGTTCCCAGGCCAGGGGTCGAATTCTAGCTACAGCTGCCAGCCTACACCACAGCCACAGCAACCCGGGATCAAAGCCATGTCAGAAACTTACACCACAGCTCACGACAACGCTGGATCCTTAACCCACTGAGCGATGCCAGGGAACGAACCCGCATCCTCCTGGGTACCAGCAGGATTTTTAACCCACTGAGCCACAACGGAAATTCCTTAATATTATTCTTGACATTCACTTTTTTGATTCAATACATTAAGTTTAAAAAGAAACCTAACATCACATCTGTAAATGGAAAATGAGTGTCCTGTTCAGAAACAGAAGATAGCCTGAGAAATAGGTAGGATGTAAACAAAAGACATTATTAAATTCGAGCCGTACACCGCTACCTGCTTAGAGCTCTGGACCTGACACCTGCTCCTTCTTTTGTTAAGAAGATTAGCAAGTGTTGAGAGGTGTTAAAAACATAGCAGTCCCAAACTTAGACAATGCTTTGATAGTTGGAAGAACAGAGAATGAATTGAAAGGGCAATCACATTCTCACTAAGTTATTACATGTTATTTCAAGCTGTGTCCTTGGGGCCACCTGAAATATCTCAAATAATAATATGGGTCTAAACTTGGGAAAACACAGTGCTCCCAAATCCACTTTATCTATTCTCTATGGACCCTCCCTTTCTACACTCCACCATGTTCCCCATCCCCTCACCAGTTGAACATCCTACATTACCAAGTCTTCAATTCACAAGGGTCTTTTCCCAGGGGAGTCTTAGAAACACTGTATCACAGGCTGACATACACACCCACCCAATTACCACCTGACAGACACATATGGTCCTTATCAGCTGAAATTCACTGCCCTGCCGCTCTGTTTGGGATGAGCCAGCACCCACCCACTGCTATGCAGGATCCATCTACACTCACAGAAAAACAGCCACTGTTGCCACGGTGACATATTCTAAACAAGGCGGGTGATGTAATTCTCTTTGGGGATGTAGCATCTAAGAGATGACTGTGGCACCCTGCTTCTGATTCAGACTCCTGGGAAGAAAGACTTCATGCTGAATCAAACGTACTCCCAAGAGGCAGAAAGAAGGAAATGATAAATAAGTGCCTAGTGAGCTCTGAAACGTACACTCTGGCTGCGTGGCCTTGGGTGAGTCATTTAGGCCAGATCCAGATACACCAGGTGACTACAAACACCAGGACTTGCCCACGGTCACAGAGATGGTGTCAGAGGTATGGACACACCCAAGGACTATATCTGTATCATTCTGTGCCTAACTGGGCTATTAAACAGCATTTACCAAAATGCGTTCCAGTGAACACTGGCTGCTACACGCTGGTTCCTCTCAAATGGTGTGGGGATGGGACCATCTACGCCAATGGGATGTTGAGAAACAGCAGGTTAAACAAAAAAGGACTCAGTTTTGTTGCTGCAGGAACTCATCACAGCCTTTAATGTGTTAAGCGCAGTGTGGAAGCCCAGGAAGGGAATATGTGATGTAGCCTTTCTCAAAAATGTGTGGCCACAGAACCTTTTTTTATGATCTAGTAGCTAATCGTGCATAGAGTAGCTGGGAGACACAGGTCCATGGAGTAATCTCAGCACACCTTCAATGAGGGGAAACTGACTCCTTTCAGAAAACTCTGATGGTTAGTAAAATTCTTCCATCTTAACTGAGAAAAACATCCTCGTCACTTGCACCCCTGAGTTCCATTTCTGTTCCCTTTTGAGACACAGAACATTTCTGAGCCTTGTTCTTTTTTCCTATAAACTGGGAGCGATTCTAGTCCTAATTAAATCCCGGAATTGGAAGAATTACACGGGAAAACTCAACTTCATAAACTGTCGAGCCTTGCAGCTATGTGAGCTGTCATCTAGAAAGCAGAGTCAAAACTGCTTCGGGGAGAAACCGTTAGGACCAGCCTTCATGGAGACAGATAATTTAGAAGAGGGTTTCTCAGCCTTAGCACTAGTGTTTTAGGGGCCATCCTAGGCACTGTAGGTGCTGAGTTTTATCCTTAGCCCCTAGCCACTAGACACCAGTAGCAGCTCCCCAGTTGTAACAACCCAAATCACCTTTAAACATTGCCAAACGCCACGTGGGGGGGGGGCGGTAAAACTGCTCCCAGCTGAAAGCCACTGCTGTAGATCAGTAAGCTTTCTGTGATGATGGAGATGTCTGTATCTTGTATCTGTGCTGCCCAGTACGGTCGCCACTAACACACATGGCTACTGAGCACTTGAAACATGGCTGGGGAGGACTGGGGAAATGGATTTTTAATTCTAATAATAAATTTAATACTAAGTGAATTATACATTTAATAATAAAATTTAGTGTTATTTATTTTTAATTCAAATGTAGATAACCACAGGGGGTGAATGGCTACCATATGAGACAATACAACTCCAGATGATGTAATCTGAGGTCCATCTATCATGCCACAAATATTTGTTGAGCATCTACTATGCACCAAGCACAATGCTCCTTACTGGATCTAGAGTGAAAAATGACAACATAGGCCCCCTGGGCTCACCAGATTAGTAGATACCAGCAAGTAAGCTAGTGTACAAGACGATGTGTGCTTTGGGCTTGCATGACAAAAGATATGTCCTCTATGAGCCTGTCCTTCTGCCTCAGATCTTACCACATGCACTCCACTGAATTGCAAGGTCTCCAAAAGACAACACATTTGTTATCTCAACAGGAAAATTTATTAACACCCACTGGTGTGTCAGCCTGGGTTTGTTTATGTGATGAGCTACACTGATCAAGTTCCTAAGAGCTCTTTATCTTTTATTTATTGGCTGCGCCTGTGGCACATGGAAGTTCCCTGGCCATGGATGGAACCTGTGCCACAGCAGCCACCTGAGCTACAACAGTGACAACGCCAGATCCTTAACCTGCTGCACCACAAGGGAACTCCCTTAAGAGTTCTTTGAAAGCAGATCCCCGTCTTGCTCATCACTGTCATCCCGAGAGCCATGGCAGAGCGCCTGGCACAGGTGGGTGACCCTCAAATACTTCCTGAAAGGAGATCCAGAATGACCTAAAGATGGTGAAGGTTCTGAAAACCATGTCATGTCAAGCACAACAGAACGACCTGACTGAACTTGACCATGGCAGCACACCAGAACCTGGCACTGAGTATGTGCTTAATACATATTTGTTGACCAAAGAGTGTGGGGGACGGGGAGTGAGAACAACTCAAATCCTTGTCGGTTCCTAAAAGGTGAGGCTTAGATACAAAGAACATGTGATTAGTACAGATAAGAGAGTATGGGGCATAAAAAGAATACAATAATTTATTATTACTTTTATTATTACTCTGTTATGGGCTGAATTGTGTTCCCATTCCCAAATTCATATGCTGAAATCCTGACTCCTGGTACCTCAGACTGTGACTATATTTGGAGATAAGGCCCCTCAAGAAGTGATGAAGGTAAAATGAGGTCACATGGATGGGCCCTTACCCAGTATGACTCTATAAGAAGAGATTAGGACGGAGCGATGGCCAGCAGAAGAGACAGCAAGAAGGTGGCCATCTCTAGGCCAAAAGGAGAGGCCTCAGGAGATACCAAATCTGCCAACACCTTGATCTTGGACTTGCGGGCTCAGAACTGGGAGGAAATAAATTTGTGTTATTTAAGCCACCTGGCATTTTTGTTATGGCAGCTGGCACTGACTAATACATTACTGTTTCGTGCTCCACATGCATTATCTCCTTAAATCCTTGCCCTGGATCCCTTAAGTCTACACCTCCCATCGCAGCCTGATCCGACTCCTTTCAATGGGAGTCAGAGCGTGTCACTCCTCTTTTCAAAGGGCTTCCCACCTCACTCAAGGTATAAATCAAGGTCCTTATAAATTGCCAAAAATCATCACACAAATCGGCCCCCTGTTGACCCTCTAATCTCATCAAATTGTTTCAACCATCCTGGCCAAGTGTACCCCCACCTCAAGGCTTTTGTATTTGAACATCCCTGCCTGGGAAGTCTTCTGCCCAGATGTCACCTGGACTGTTCCCACACTTCCTTCAAATCTTTGCTCAAATGTCACTTGATCAGTGAGGCTTTCCTTAAATACCAGATGTAAAAGGGAGTCAGGAATCTCTGCCTGAGGCAAGGCTTTCCCTAACCCGCCTTCCCCGTTTCATTTTTCACCCCTAGCACTTACCACCATATATCATATTGTGTCTTTACTTGCATGTCAATCTCTGGCCTTTTTCCTTCCCCTAAAGCTTATGCTCCATGAGGGGAAAGACTCTCTTATTGCCACGTCTCTAATGTCTAGACTAGTGTCTAGCACATAGTAGGTACTCAAAATATTTCTTGCATGAATGAATGGGTCCTCACAACCTCTCTATGCAAAAGCTATTATTATGATGCCCATTTTACAGGCGAGGAATTGAGGCTTAGAGAAGCTAATTCACACATTCAAGCTCAAATAACAAAGGAACCTGCAGGTGGGCTTTGAGCCCCTGTTCTCTGCCTGCAGTTCTCATGTTCTGAAACACCAGGAGGCCTCTGGAGAACTCTACTGTGGGCAGATAGTGAGAATAACCCAGCAGCTCACAATTCCTGCTTATTCCTGTTGCTCTATCTGGCTCATTTAACGCCATCACATGTGCTGGCTGAACAGGTCTTGGTAATTTGATTCTAGAAAGAAGAAGAAAGGTAAAGGCCACTGGGGATCAACTCCTTCCATGTGACATCATGAAACCAGTCCTGATCTGAGACTGAGCTGGGGGACCTGGATTCTGGTCCGGCTTGGTCACCCTCTCCAGGTGTGTGATCTGGGATAAGCCCCATCTGTTATTTCTCTGATCTCCAGCTTCCCCAACTGTAAAATGGGGATTGTAACTCACTTCACAGCATTGCGGTGAGGGTAACATACAAGAACATTTATTTGAGAAAGGGAAACTTTGAACAGTATAAAGTGCTATGCACACATAAGGCAGCATTCAAGCCACAGAGATCAAATATTTGTCTAAGGATTCTTGGTATTTATTGTATATTGTGGTATATTGTATTACTGTTCCCTTTTTTTCCTGCTTCCTTGTGTCCACCCCCTTTGTCATGTGACTTTGTAGTTCCACCCACTAGGGGTAGGTTTATTTCTCCATCCCACTGGTGTTGGGATTGGCCACATAACTTGCTTTGGCCCATGGTGTGTGGGAGGAAGTGACAGTGTCCCAGTTCTAAGCTCAGGCCATTAGGGGCACTGTGTGTTTCTGATTGTTTCTCTTGCATATCTACCATCGTATGAGAACTTGCCCTGGGCAGTCATCTGGTACAAGGAAATGAAGGCATGTGAAGCAGATCTAAACCCAAGCCCAGCCAAGACTCAACCTAAACCAGCTGACTCCCAGTCAACCTGAAGATTCATGAGTGAGAATAAATGATCAATATATTAAAGCATTTAATTCTGGGGTGGTTTGTTACACAGCGCTATTGTGGCAATAGCTGACTGACATATTTGCTAAATGTCAAATATGGGACATTATCTCATGAAATAAGTGATAGATTCAACAATTATTTCCATTTTAAAGATAAGGAAACTGAGACCAGATTGTTTCAGAGGTTTGCTCAAGGTCTAGCAAGAAAACGGCATAACAAAGTCATAAAACACTGAACTGTGTGAATGCAGAATCCTCACATCTTATACTCCAGGCTATGCTACTCCCTTTCACCTGTGAAGCAGAAACCAATTTGTATCCAGATTATTCAGGCTCAAGAAATGCCATATTCTTGTGTTCTGGATATTTCAAGAGAGATCAGATATCAAAGAGTTCAGGCACCATGCTGAAATAAAAAACAGACCAAAAAGCCCAGTAACAACAGACCCCAAAGAGACATGAATTCTGAACCCAGTTTTTCCACAAACTGACTGTGTGTTCTTGGTCAAGTTCCCTCCCTTCTCTGGGCCTTCACTGCACAATGACAAGACTGAATTCTGAATCATTTAGGAAAGTGACATGCCATTAAGCTCTAGGATGTTTCACCGGTTGTCTCACTTAATCCATCCTTGATCCTTCCAGGTCCCAATGGTGACCTGAGACACAGAGAAGTTAAGTTACTTGCTAAAGGTCACACAGCTGGAATTCAAAGCCAGACCTCCAGAATTATCCCAGGGCTCCAGGGTCCCTTCCAGCCCCAGGTTCTTTGGATGGGCTTCACTGTGGACAGAGGCCAAGAGATCTCTTTTCTCTGGCTAAGGGGGGTGGCCTCATGCTTGCACTTAACCTCCTCGCCAAGGGCCGTAATGGGAATAGAAAGGAATCCTGCTGTCCAGCCTGGGCTGGGAACAGATAAAAGGGTTCTGAAAACCAGCCCTGGGATAATGAATGGTGCCCAAATAAGGCCTCTTTTCCCCCTCAGTGGGTCGCCAGGATTGTTAATTATTTTCTTTATAAAAATAATTAGCCTCAATCAAGACAGGAGCTCTTCAGAATTATAGCTCATTAGCTGCGTGTACATTTTTTAGTTCCATAAAACGTCTTGTGTCACTGATGATAATTACAGGTCCCTGGAATCAGCATTGGAGATAAATCCAGCCTGGGTTGCCAGCCGATTACCATCAGCTACGTTGACTTGGCTTCTGTAATTACAGATGGAGACGGACGGTGTGTCTCTGTGTGTGTGTATCTCTGTGTGAGTGGGGGTGGGGGTAGTGACAAAGGCCCCGGAGTTCCAAAGTCTGGATTGTAACAGCTCTGCTCTTTCTCCTTCTTAAAAGGAGGCATTTGCATCAAAGATGAGGCTAGGGATTAATTCAGAAGGAACAAGATACGCAGCAGTGCTGGCAATGGCGATAGGCTGGGGGCGGGGGACCGTCTCCTTTGGGAAGCATGGCTACGTGGGAAGACTCCTTACCAGGGTTTCTGGAGTCTGGGGACATCTTAGGCTATCAGGCAGGGCTGGGTTCAGACCCCAGGTTTGCACCAACTGCTTGTGACAGGGGTGTCTGCCTTTTGGTCTTCGGGCCCCACCTGCATTTGGCTGAGCCTAGCAAGACTTAAAATGAGAGCTAGCCTTTACTAACACCTACTGTGCCTCAGACCCTGCTCTGAGCATTCCGTCTGTCTTGGCTCATTTGACCTTTGTGACCAATCCAATGAGGTAGGAACTAGTGTCATTCCCATTTTGCAGATGAAGACACTGAGGCACAGCAAGGTAATTCACTAGCCCAAGGTCATTAATGGCAGAACTGGGATCTCAACCTAAGCATTTCGGTTGATAGCGTTTCTATCGACCACAGTGCCATACTGCCCTTCTCAAATCCTAGCTAAGGAGACTCCTCTCAAGTTTGCTTAGTAGTTCAGTGCCCTCTTTTTATTAATCATAAAAATCATAATATATCAAGCACTTTCTATGTGCCAGGCTTTTTCTAGATACTTCCCATATATTTTTATCTCCGTGGTGCCTCATAGCAACCTGATGACACAGAACGACCTTGATCTAGATTTTGCAGAAAGTACAGCTCAGAAGGGGGAATGGGCTTGGCCAAGTTCGCAAAACTGAGTCGGTCTGGGTCCAAAGCCTGTGCCCACAACCACCGCATGACACTCTTCCAACAGCCTATTGTGGGGGTCCTGGTCCTGATCTGGGAGGAAGGTCACGCAATCTTGCCAACGTGGCCTCTGACTCTGCTCCCCTCCCCGGGTCCCCATCTGTGAATGACTCAGGGTCTCTGCAGCTCTGAGTTGCTCCCCGCCTGTGTCTCTTCATCTCCTGAGGTACATACAAGCCGCTGCTCATCTACCTGCTGACCCCCGTCATGAAGATGGAGAGAGTATAAATGACCTAGAAGCGTTTCCTTTACAGGGGAACTGAAAACCATCTGGAGGGTGGCAAGCCCTTGGTGCCACCCTAGTGTCCAGAAAATGTCCAGCCAATGCGTCCTTGGGGCTATCAGGAGATGCCTGCAACACGGCTCTGCCCGGGTGTGTATGTGTGTCTGTGTGTGTGTGGGTGCGTGTGGGTGTGTTTGCACTTCATTGTTCCCCTAGACTTTTTCTCTGCCCCTCTTGTCCTATCTCTCTTGTTCTTTCTTTCTTGTTTTGCCTCTCCTTGTCTGAGCATCCGTACTCCACCGATTTCTCACTTCCGGGATCTCCCAGGTCCTCCTGGCCTCCCTTTTGCTGTGCCTCTTTTTCTCCTCTCCTCGGTCTCTCCCTGCTCCTGGTTTCCCCCGCTGCTCCCTTCACACCCCGCCATCTCCAGGCTTCTTTCTTGTCCTTCATCTCTTTGCTCGCTTCCATCTTATCTCCTTCCTCAGCTCTAATCTCTCCCCTCCATCTCTCTCCTCTCCTCTCCACCTCCCTCTCCCTTCTTCCATCTCCCAGCTCCCTCCCTCTCCCTCTCCTCCATTCATTCTCTCTCCCTGCCCCCACCTGGTCCCCCATCACCCACCACCTCTTCCTCTGCTGTTCGTAAAGGCTGGCGGTGTCCTTGGTGGGCAGAGGATCACACACATCAGAGATCTGAATCAAATCAAACTGCGACTCAATGACACTAACAAACCAATTAAACGCCATTCAAAAAGTAATTTCCGTAGCATCCCTCAAATTTACTGCCAACCCCCGTTTCTCTCTCCTGCCGCCTTCCCTCGTTCCCACCCCACCTCTCCCCTTCCTCTTCACTCTTCTCTTTCTTCCCCACCCTCAGAGGCTTCCCCGTTTCCTCTCTCACCAGGCCTGCCTGCTCCACCTACCCAGCCCACTACACACCCTGCCTCCCCACACTGGAATTCAAACTACATTCTAGGCAGTGGGTCAGATGAAAAGAGAGCTGAACTGGGAGTCAGGAGATTTGAGTTCTAGTTTTTGGCTCCGCACTCACTGGCTGTTCCTGTTCCAGGAAAGTCCTGGATTCTTTCTAAGCTCTTGTCACCTGCCAAGTTAAGGCATTGGACCAAGCGATTTCCAAGGCCATCCTTAGCTTCTGTAGTCTACAGTTTCATGGCTGATGCTGGCAGATGACATCAATGACTCAGAGAGCTGAGGATCTTGCAGAGACCTTGTGGTCCCACCCCCCACCTTGAAGCAAGACCCCTGGTGGGGCCAAGCCAAGGGCAAGCCAAGCCGAGCAGATAGAGCTCAGCCCGTTTTGACAGCCATTGTTCACTCTCGCTACTCTCACCGCGAATGTTCTTCACCCTGAGACCACCACCCAGAGCATCTAACCACCTCTGTCCATTATTCCCATTTTACAGATGGAAGTTGAGACTCAATCTCAACTTGACTCTCAGTCAAGAACCAAATGGGGGAGTTCCCGTCGTGGCGCAGTGGTTAACAAATCCGACTAGGAACCATGAGGTTGCGGGTTCGATCCCTGCCCTTGCTCAGTGAGTTAAGGATCCGGCGTTGCCATGAGCTGTGGTGTAGGTTGCAGATGCGGCTCGGATCCCGCGTTGCTGTGGCTGCGGTGCAGGCCAGTGGCCACAGCTCCGATTAGACCCCTAGCCTGGGAACCTCCACATCCCGCGGGTGCGGCCATAAAATGACAAAAGGCAAAAAAAAAAAAAAAAAAAAAACGAACCAAATGGGGCAGTGGTTGGGCTCCATTTGTACACACTGCACAACAGGTCCTTCTAAAAACACAAAGGCATCTTACAAAAACTGAAGAGAACAGAGATGTTTTGTCTGGGGCCAGACTTCTCCCTATCCCCTTACCCTCCTTGTCTGAGGGTGCAACTCAGAAATGCCCAATACTATGGCTGGCACTTAAACCTACTGAATAAATTTGACTCAGTAGGGAGTGGGCTGAAGGCAGCTTTCCTCTTTCTCCCACTAGAAAAAAAATTTAAATAAAAAATAAAAATTCCATGGGTTCCATGTCACAGTGTTGTCTTTTGAACTTGTATGGCACAGGGCTTTATTCCTGAACTGAAAAACCATTGCTATTATAGAAACTACATAAAAATAATGATATACGAGCAAGATTAGGAAAGCACTTTCACATCTACCATCTCACTGGATCTTCAGAACATCTCTGTAAGATTAATCAGGGGTCATCAATCTCTTGACAGATGAGGAAAGTGAGGCAGAGATACCTGAAGGAGCTCTGATGAAGTCATACAGATTTAGATTTGTGACTATAACTCAGATTACACAGCGGGACCCTTGGAGTTGGATCCAAGCCCTGCATTTATTTGCTGGGTGTCTTAGGCAAATGGTTTCATCTCTCTGGGTCTCAGTTTCCTCCTTTGAATGACGGAGGTAATAGGAAATCCTCTCATAGAATGAGGATGGTTGTGACACTCAAGCTAATACATGGAAGATGCTTCCTCTGATGCCTGGATGACAAAGAGCCATCAGTCAAGAGTAGCCACTATCACTACTGTTCTTATTGCTACTGATGTTGGGACCAGTAACTTCTCCCCTGTCTTCAGGTTTATGCCTTGTCCCTTAGGGGAGGTGGCTTCCCCCACTCTCCACTTCTGGAAAATTATAAGGAGCATTTCTGGCCTCCTCTCCACTCCCATATTCACTCCTCTCTGGGCAAAGGTTGTCAGTCTATTTGGTCAGAGTAGGGAAATAACTAGGTCATGTTTCACCAGGGGTCACTGTGTACAAAGACGATACACATGGTCTGCAAGTGCTTCCCCCCCGCATCTGGGTGGGTAAGAAAAGCTCTCTTACCCTCCATCCACATATTAAAAGGGGGCTCTCAAGGTCCAAGGCTTAGTTCAGGTGTTAAAGATGAATGCCTTCATTCAGCCTCAGACCCAGGTCACATTTTCTCCTGCAGCTTTCTCAAGCTCAGCACTGGATGTTGATGTCCATACTCTGGTTTTTCTTTGGTCATTCACCTGCCACACTGCTCATACATCACGTTGGTTGGATGACCAACCATCTCGGTTTGCTCAGGAACCAGAGGGGTGCCCTGGGATAGAACTTTGAATGCTAAACTTAGGAAAGCCCTGAGAAAACTGGGACCCCTTGATCTCCCTGAACATTGGTTCAAACTTTGAAGTGATGAGTGACATCCCAACCCCCTTAAACAAGTGGTAATAATAGTAGTGACACCAATGGTAAAACATGAAAATTATAGGACATTAGAAACATGTAAAAAAAAAAAAGTCACCCGTTATCTCATCACCCAAGGACTCCTCCAGACACTCCTGGGTCCTCTTAAGGGCACAACCTTTACAGAGGCCATAGCACTAGGCTGAGTCACCACTGACCACAGTGTCACTGGCCTTGTCTTGTGGCCTTTTCTCTGTGCTCCGAGGGGAGTGTGCCACCAAACAAGGATTGGTGCTGGCTGGTGATGGGGGCTGATTTGATTTAACTGTTAGAGCCTACTGGGCTTGAGTCACGTCCCACCACTGACTTCCTTAACAGTTTCAGCTTCCTGTATGGAATTCTTGTACTAGGAGTGTTGGGAGGGAGAACCGAGGTGGATGAGATCTGGTGCTCATTGTTGAGGAAAGAGCTGGACATCAAAAGGCCAGTTCAGCTCCTCCTTTTCACCCTCTTGGCTCCTGCCTTCATGGGAGGTGAGGGAGCACCATGCTTTCCAGGGAGAGCTGATAATAAACCGGGTCTAACTGGGCAGCAGGGGTCCCCATTAGCAAATTCCTGGGTACACCATCCCTCTGCGGCATTCCAAGAAGATGTACAAATGAAGAGGATAAAAGGAATAGAAAAAAGCAGAGCATGAATTCAGGACACAGGCGATAATGGAGCATACAGAAATAAAGATGAAAACTTTGCTGAGTTGAAGAACAACGTCTGCTGGCAAATTAAATAGACTCAGCAAACTCCAGGAACAAATACTGAGGAAAGACAAACACCTAGAAATCTTGGTAAATGTTTTGAATTTCAAGAATAAAGAAGCAAGGCTGCAAGAAAGACAGGAGAGAAAGGTTAATTATCTGTTCAGCCACTGGACTGTGCGGATAGTGAAGACAGTGCAGGGGGCTCTGTCACTGCTGTGCCCGCTGCACCTATCAAAGTGCGTGACTCAGCAGCTGCTCAATAAATGTTTGCTGAATGAATAAGCAAATGGACACAATAGATTATTAATACCTGCCCACGTTAGTCAATCCTGTAATATTTCAGCCACAGTCAGACCTCATTGACCAGCTGGACCAGCAGAAAATAATGACTAGTCTTATTTTACAGTTAAGGAAACTGAGGTTCATCCAGATGATGCTCCTCCTGCTCAAGTTTATGTGTCTGGCAAGTGATGGAGCTGGGATGAGAATCCAGGTGTCTCAATTGCCAGCCCTGGACCCACGTGTTCAGGATACATTTCATGCCCTCCTTCTCCTTCTCCAATGAACGTATCACAAGGCTTTTACCCTGTGCCTGGGCAACACGTGTAAGCCAGCTGTCCCTGTGGTGATTGCAGTGTGGAAACCTAATAGACACCCACAGGGTACATACATAAATAAAGCAGCCACATTGACCCATAGAGAAATTCCATGGAATAATGTGGCCCTTGGCAACAAAATCTTGATTCGTGCAGCTCTATTTTCCGTGGTGGGCCTGGGATCATTTTTCACCCAGACTGTAATGTGAGGGGAAGGCAAACAGGCATCTATATAAATTCAACAGGAACCCAGTTTTCATTCTGAAGGGCTAGTGGTGCCCTATCTCGCTTCTTCCCTCCTGGGCTCCCCACCAGCCCTACCCACAAGACCCCTACTCTCTGTTTTGCATTTGGGACAGAAAAATCTATTTTCTGATGATGGTACTTAACTCTCAGGGTATATTTCCCTTCATATGATAGGGCCTCTTGCAGTCTGGGTGGATTCATTCTGAGGTGTGTGCATGTGCATGTGTGCGTGTGTGCGTGTGTCACATGCCCACACACACGGACTTGTGCCCCCACCTCTCTTCTTCCCTCTCTCCCCTTCCCCATCTGCCTTCCATTCCCTTTTGACCAGGAAGGACCAAGTCTGTGTCCCCAAGAAAAAGAGGTGGAGTTACTTCTTGTTTCACCAGCAGGGGGCGAGGACAGCTGCCTCGCTTTTGACATCGCCTGTACCCCCACCACTATCCATTTCTAAGACCTTTTGAAATGAGACCAAAAAAATTCTTCGGGTGCCCTCTTTCCCCAGAAGAGTAGGTGGCAGATGTGAAAAGAGCTCCCTTAGCATCAACATGGTCCTCAAATACCACTGAGGATCTAGGACGATCCTAGGAGGCTGGGACACAGCTGGCTAGAGCAGTGAGAGGGACCCTAAGGTACAGGCGGGCAGCGCAGTCCATCCTGTAGGTCCATTCTCCTTTCTGTCCTGTGTCATCTCCACTCTCTTCCTTCTCTTTCTGTACTGACCAGCCTCTTTTTCTTTTTTTGTCACATCCATGGCATGCAGAAGTTCCCTGACTAGGGACTGACATGCACCCCAGCAGTGACCTGAGCCACAGCAGTGACAATGCTGGATCTTAACCTGGAACTCCTCAACTGCTTCTTTCCCTCTTTTCTTCTTTCAATGTGGAGAGTTATTTGCTTGAGCACTATCCAGAATCCAACTGGCAATCAAGAACTCCCCAAAGTGGTGATTCTTCTCCCTTAACTTGTGGTCCCCAAACTGCCATCAAGACAACCAACAACCCGTAAACATAGAGAGAAAACTGTGTTCTTCCTTTATTCAACCACAAGACACTCCGTGTATGCTAAGAGATGAGGGAAGGCAACCCTTACAAGCCAGGAGAAAACTAAAGAGGATCAACAAGGTGTTGGGTTGACAAGGAGAGCATGGAAGAAGGCCCAGATTCAGCTACAAGCCACTGTGTGCTCAGAACCATGGAAGCAAAAGGAAGAGACCCTGCCTAGACTTCACAAACACCTGGCAGAAGCCAAGGTGGGCCACAAAGTCATCAAGGGAAAATTTTAGAACACACTGGTACCCTTGGAAACTGACGTGGAGCCAGTGGCCACATAAAGTAGCTAATTCATAGTATTTGGAGCATGAAAAAAGGCAGGGCACTGCTGGGATCTTGCTGACCATGTCTGGCTTCCTCACAAACAAGAGAATCTTTCACACAGACAAAGCTCCTTGCCAAAGATATCTTTGGCCCTAGCTACCTCTCTTATCTCTCCAAGCAGCTGAATATATGAAAAGAAAAAGGAAAATTAAAACAAATCTAAATGTCTCTCTTTTCCTTCATCTGGCCTGATATATCCAATCAAAGATCTGCCTCTTAGAACCTATTCAAGCTTCCAATTTATGATAAGCATGTGCCTCACTCTACAAGCATGAACAAACAAAGAACAATATTTGGCCAAATGCAAAGACTCAAAGTTAAGAAAATGATGATTAAAAAAATCCAACAATATAGGAGAAAAGTTTAGAAATTTTCTTCATAAGATGCATCTACGTAGCTAGAAGAGAGAATTTGAGAAGGATATCTAAGAAATCCAGGAAAATGTCATGGAAATGAAAATGATGCTGATTGAGTTTAAAATAAAATTGCAATTGAAGCATTAAAAGTAGATTGCATGTTATGGAGGATCAAATTTTAAAAATGTAAAGATAAGTTCAAGAAAATCTCCTGTAATTCAGAAACATGTAAATGAAAAATGAAAAAGAAAAGATGCAAAAAATGGATCCAACAACAGCAAATATTGTAGAATGAGAGGGAGAATCAGGAGAACTTTACACAATGAAGAAGATTTTGCTGATCTAAAGAGGACATTGAAATGGTCAACAGGCACATGAAAAGATGCTCAACATCACAAATCATCAGGCAGCTGCACATTAAAACCACAATAAGATATTACCTCACACCTGTTAGAATGGCCACCATCAAGAATACAAGATCACAAGTGCTGGCAAGAATGTGGTAAAAAGGGAATCTGAATGAGTTCAACCACTGTGGAAAATAATATGGAGGTTCCTAAAAAATATTAAAATAGATCTACTATATAATCTAGCAGTTCCAGTACTGGGTATATACCCAAAGGAAATGAAGATGAAATTTTGGTACAATATATGCACACTTATGTGTATTGCAGCATTATTCACAATAGCCAAGACATGGACGCATCCTAAATGTCCATCGACAGATAAATGAATAACTAAGATGTGGTACATATATAACAATGGAATATTACTTAGCCATCAAAAAGCATGAAATAAGGCCATTTGCAGCAACATGGATGGACCTAGAGGCTATGATGCTAAGTGAAATAAATCAAAGACAAATATCACATGATAGCACTTATCTGTGGAATTTTAAAAAATGGTACAAATGAACTTATTTATAAAACAGAAACAGACTCGTAGACTTTGAAAACAAACACGATTACTAAAGGGAACAGGTGGGGGAACAGATTGGATTTGGGGTTGACATAGGCACACTGTGGTATGTGGAATAGATGGTCAATGGAGATCTGCTGTGTGACACAGGGAACTCTACCCAATATTCTGTGATAAACTATCTGGGGGAAAAATATGAACTAGAATAGATATGTACATATCTATATCTATAGATATATAGATGTGGTATATGTATACACACAATAGAATATTATTCAGCCATGAGAAAGGAGGACATCGTGTCATTTGCAATGACGTGGGTAAACCCTGAGCACGTTATGCTAGGTGAGATCAATCAGACAGAGAACGACAAGGACTGCATGCTATCACTTACATATGGGATCTAAAAAAATCAAACCTATAAACAAACAAACAAAGAATAGAGAGTAAAACGACGGTTACCAGGGGATGGGGTATGGGGGATAAGACTGATGGTGTTTAAGGGTACGACTTTATAGTGAGTAGTAAATAGAGATCTAATGCACAGTATAATGAATATAGATAACATTGTACTATAATTACATAACATGACAAATACTTCTTTAATGGCTATCATATTACAATACATAAATATGTCAAAGTAACACACAGCACACCTTCAGTTTACAAAATGTAACACGTCAAATTTATCAAAGAAAAAAGAAAAAAACTTTGCTGAACTAAATAATTATTTCTATTTGCAAGTCAACCTTCAGCAAGTTCCAAAATAATAATAAAAATAATCATAAGAAGACACAAACACCTAGATACATTGATGACATTTAAAAAAATTTTCAACGATAAAGAAGCAATTCTGCAAGCAAAGTTGGGGGGGAAAATTTACTACTAAGAAACAAAAAACCAAGCAGACCTCAATCTTTTCTTCTACAATATGAAATAAAATGAACAGGGCAGTTTTGAAGTGAAATATTATGAGCCAAGAAATACATAATCAATTAAGTTAATATTCCAGCTGAAGAGAAAAGGTTAAAATGCAAGGGTTAAAATCTGTCATTTAGGAGTTCCTGTCGTGGCTCAGTGGTTAATGAACCTGACTGGCATCCATGAGGACACAGGTTCGATCCCTGGCCTCGCTCAGTGGGTTAAAGATCCCGCATTGCTGTGGCTGTGGTGTAGGCCAGCAGCTACAGGTCCCATTCGATCCCTAGGCTGGGAACCTCCCATATGCTGGGGGAGTGGCCCTAAAAAAAAGGCCAAAAAAAAATCCCTAAACGTGCTGTATGTTTTATACAAGGGATACACCTTGAAAATGACACAAATGGTTGAAAACAAAGGTATGGCCAAAGATATATTTGACAAACTAAAGGAAACCAGGGTGAACATATCAATGAACCTAGAATTCAACGCATAAGGAAACTATTCAAAGAGGGGGGTTTTCATGGGCAGGAGATTTAAACCATAATGAAGACACAGTATTCTGAATATTTATGTACTGAAAGGCACAGTATCAGAAGTTGTGAAGTAAAAACTGTAAAAAAAATAAAAATTAAAAATACAAGGAAAGACAGTCAAATCATATTTTTATTAGCATGTTTTAACATGCCTCAAAAAATGAAGTAGGTTAAAATTAGTAATATGAGTAATATATATGAGTACATATATTACATGTATATTAGATGTTTAGCCTTCTGAAGAATAAACAAGGTATTTGAACACAGGTGGATCATTCATGAAAAAACAAATCCCCAAACTGAGAAATTCTCCAGCTGTGGTGGAGGTTGGGATGTCCAGCCCAGATTCACCTTTAAGAATGAAGGATGTATTCTCCTAGACCCTGGAAGTCCTGCCAGCAGACAGCACTCAGCTGCCTGCCCCATCAGGGATTGCCATCACTGCAGGGCGCAAAGCTTTGCCTCTTACTAAGGCAGCCTGCGTTCAAAAGTTGATGGGCGGCATGAAGGTTCACCCTCTTGCCCCCGACTCCAGACAATTCTGAAGGGTCCTCCCGGCTTCAGAGCTCTCTTGGGGTCAGCTGAGGTCTCCACTAAGATTTCTTTACAGACCAACTTTTCCCTCCGTGCCTCCTGCTTCCTTTTCTTCCCTTCCTTTCCCCAAGGTCACTTGACCCTAAGGTCACTTTCTTATGCATTCCCTGAATCTGATCTCCATCTCAGAGCCTGTTTCCCAGGAAACCCAATGCCCAAAACAGACCTGTGACTTGCTGCTAACGGAATATGGTACGAGTGATGGGCTGTCATATCTGTGATTGAGTTATATAAGATTTTAACTTCCAGCTTGCTGACTTTAACGGCTGCCATGCTGTGAGACATTCTATGGAGAAGCACACATGGCAAAGGGCCAAGGGAGGTCTCAGGTCAACAGCTAACAAGGAACTAAATCCTGCCCACAGCCACCTAAAAGAACGTGGAAGCAGATCCCGCCCCAGTCAAGCCTTGGAATGAGACCTCAGCTCTGGTTTGCACCTACACTGCAGCCTTGTAAGAGATTCTGAAGCAGAAGACCCAGCTAACCTCATCTGTGGAAACTGTGAGCTAAAAAAAATGTGTGTTATTTAAGCTGCTAAGTTTGCATTGTGTTAATTTGTTACAGAGTACTACACGACTAGTGGATAAGGATTTACCATAAGAAAATCATCGCGGGTATGTGCAATGATCTGGACACAAAGAAGTTCACCGTGAAATTTTTACAATTGAGAACATTTGGGAATAGTCTAAATGTCAATGAATATCAGGCTGGAGAAATCAATTATAATACAGGTGAACCATACGGAATTGCCATTTTTATAGGTTAGAAAGGTCAAATATCACTAATCTTATATGTCTCAACTTAATGTAATCATATAATATAAATATTGAAAAATAGTATTCAAAAAAAGTTTTTCACATGGGGGAAAGCCTTGTGAAAATTTCATGACATATTAAATGAAAACAGTTTATGCAACTATGTAAATATGATTTTAATTTTTCAACGGAGAGAGATGTACACATGGATATGAAAGACTATGGGGATATCAATTTAAAAAGTTAACAATATTTATCTTTAACCTATGGGATTTGGAGTGATGTTTATTTTCTTTCTCTCTGTACTTTCTGCTACAGACATATCTTATCTTTGATGATCAGAAAGCAAGGTTAATTAATGTGAGACAACAGTGGAATAGATTCCTAAACCAGAACAAACACCCTGCTTAGCATATGATCCCTTGTTTCTCCCAAATCATTCTGTCTGATTTCCTGGGTTTGTGGAATCACTGGGAGCGCATTTGCAAGTGCCCTGTGATACCGTCAACAGCTTTAGGGGATTAGCTGCTGGTGTCTGGAAATCTGTCACCCCTCCCTTGTGGATGGAGTCCTTCTCATCCTGTGGTATACCCAAGGTTCTCCGAGTTGCTCTTTACAAATCCCTTGGCTTCTGACATTTCACGATGCTGGGCAGTCGAGGGAATTTTGAGGAAAACAGGTGTTCCCAAAGAATATGGGAAACTCACCATGTATTTTTCTCTCCTGTTTCAGTCACCTCTGCCCTTCTGTTGCTATCCATTTTCATCTGTTACCCAGCTAACGACCCTATTAGGAAGCAGAGACGCTCCCCAGCTTTGTGGTGAACGGCTGATGGATCTTCTCTCAGACGCCGGAATGCCTTGGGACAGCTGTGTGGGTCCCTGAGGGATGGGCCATTAGCCGGGAGGTCGTCCTCACTGAGAAACATACTCCCTGACATCAGAAGGCATCCCTACCTCGTCTACCTGGCACGGCCTGCTTACTGTGCCCCCGACCATGTCCTGTCTGCATTTAATCCAAGCTCCCCCTCTCCCTGGAGGAGAGAGGGTTCTGCAACTTTCACTAACAATTAAAGCATATGTTATCACTGCAGGGAAAACGGGGGTGGAGGAGAAGGCTTAGGCGGTGACTATCCACATTTTCTCTCACTGGCAAGGGACTTAAAAATACGTCAACCTCAAAACAGCCTAAGTTTTAACAGGATGGATTCAGGCCAACTGTGCAAACAAGAATTATCTCTATTCGATTCACCACAGGCCTAGGACCATCCCTGGCACACAGTGGGCTCCTAATGGATGGTTGTTGAATAGTTCAATGACCAGATTAATGGATGACATCAAGAATTACTAGCATGCTCTTTCTTTACATTCTTTTTTTAAAAATATTATTTCCCATCGGGTCTATTTCAAGAGATCGGATATGGTTTCCTGTGCTGAACAGCAGGACCTTGTTGTCTACCCATTCTAAATGTAACAGTTTGCATTTATTAACCCTAAACCTTCAGTCCATCTCACTCCCTTCCCCCTCTCCCTTGGCAACCACAAGTCTGTTCTCCACGTCTGTAAGTCTGTTAGCATGCTCTTTCTTAATCTGGAATTTCCACCGATTGGTCCAACTTCTAATCTTGGCAACCGCACAGAATAAACCTTCTCTCTTTTGCATATGGTTTTTGAAATGTTTGCTCACAATGCTTGCGTCTTTGTGTCTGCATTGACTATTTCCTTGAGGCTTAACAACCCTAGTGGCTTCGATCTCAGAACATTATCATTTTTCAATCAATGACAAAGGAAAAATCGCTGTCCTTGTCCTTTGCTTTGATAAAGGAAATTAGAATGGGAATAAGGGAGCAGGTTTGGGGGGGGTATATCTAAGCCACGATGCTCATTCTCACTTGAGGGGATGAGTGGAGGCTGTGTAATGCCCACCCATCTCCTCCCATGAAAAAAGACACTGTAAACTTCTCCTCACCTTTGGGTAAGGGGCAAAGTATTTTCTCACCTGTGTTTATCTTTCTCAGTGTTGGTCTCCTTAACCGGTTCCTTACTGCCTGAGATCCCTGCTGTTTTCTCCAGGGTGTGTGTGTGTGTGTGTGTGTGTGTGTGTGTGTGTGTGTATTCTCCAGGATATATATATATTTTTAATAGTAATATATACGTATATTCTGCCCAGACGACCCTTTTATGGGGCAACCCTATGTGTCCTCGCCATAATCCCTTCCATTGTGTAAAAATTCAAGGCAAGAGGGTTTGCACAGCTATAATGTGGAAAGTCAAGTGTTCCTTTAGTCATGCCTATAGCCTGGGGTGGCCAATTTAAATTCATGCTTTCAAGATCTCCTACTCCTCCTCCTCCAGGAAGCTTGCCCTGAGCATTCCAGTCAAGCATTTTCTTTCCTCCTGAATTTGCGATGCACTTTCTATCTCAAGGTGGCATGGCACAAAAGATAGAACATGGACCTTGGACCCAGTCTGAACCAGGTTCAAATACGGGCCTGGCACTTACCCAACGTAAGGAGTGGGTAGAAGGGTTTCCCGGTATAAGCCACTCTCTCCATCTGCCAAATAGGGATAGCAATCCCTCCTTTACAGAATTATTCTAAGGCAATGGCCCTCACAGTGTGGTCCCCAGACATTCAGTGTCACCTGGGAACTTGTTAGAAATTGCAAATCCTAAGACACCTCCCCACCCCGTATCTGCTGAATCAGAAACTGGGGACAGGTCCCAGCAATCTGTGCTTTTAACAAGTCCTCCAGGTGATTCCATTGCCTGCTCAAGTTTGAGGACCGCTAAGGATTAGTGATAACATGCGCAAAGCATCTGCACATACATGTTTTAAGAATCTTCACTATTATCATCATGGACGTACATCACTTGGCTTGATGCTGTCTTGCATTAAACAGTATCTGTTAGAGGAGGAAGTATATCACAGTGGTTAAGAGTACAGGCTCTAGAGTCCAAAAGCCTTAAATTCCATGTATAACACCTTTGTGATCTTGGGTGAGTTAGTAACCTCCCTATGCCTCCGTACCTGTAATATGGTGACAATGACGATAACAGAAAATACCATTTGTTGTGAGGAATAAATGTGAAGACGTGTTGAATACTTATCCCATTGTCTATCATGTCTTAATTGCCCTTTAAAAACAATTTATTATTCTAGTCCCTAATTATGTTCATTTATCTTCAGTTATATCCTCTTCAAAAGTAGGGCTAACATCTACACCATGTCTTCCACAATGATCTGCATCATGCAGAGTATACAGCAAGGGCACAATTAATGCTTGTAGCTTTAACTCTCATGGTCCCATGATTAATGCTCATTGCTCCATATATTAATAACGTACAGGGTAAGTAAACACTTGTGCTTTATCATTATCTGGTGATTTAAGTTGACAATGGAAAGTGCTCTTGGAGGAAGACCTGGGGTTGTGCCCTTACTCGGCCATCTATCAACTATGCGACTTTAAGTTTCCATTTCTTTATCTGTAAAACAGGGGTTATACTTTGTGTGAGTTTTGAAGTAGAGAATCCTGACTCAAATCAGTGCAAATCATAAAGAAATTTACGATCTTAGTTCCAAGAAGTCCAGTGGAAAGGTGGACTGGCTCAGTCAGTGACTCGACGATGCCATTCAAAGCCCAGCTCCTTTCCATCTTTTTGCTCTCTCATCCTTGATGTCGGGGCTGTGCTCTGAGGCTGCCGTGTCTTGATTTCAGGTTGGCTGACAGGCCCAGACACCCCACCCAGACACCAGGATGTCCAGAGAAAGAAAAGGACTGCCTTCAAATATGACTCCTTCTTAAGAAGGAGAAATCTCGCCCCAGAGCTCCCCAGCTGACTTCTCCGTATGTCTTATGCACATAGATTAGGTCACATAGAAAACATCTTAAAACAACTGCATGTGAGAGAATGGGATTAGCTGAAGCCTATCACCTGGGGTGGTGGGGCTGGATGGGGGTTCACCAAGGCCACTCCTTAAAACCAAATTTACAGAGTTGCTGTGGCAATTAAATGACACCCTTGTACCATACACTACACCCAGCACACAAGTGACCCTCATGGTGTACTTTGTACCTTCCTCTTTCGGTCCCTTCTTTCACCTCCCACAATAAGAATCAAGTTCTAAGCATTCTGCCTCTAATATATTTCCAGTTTGGCCATTTCTCCATAGATCCCATCACCCCCCAAGTCCAGGTAAACACCATCTTTTTCCTGAACCTCTGCAATAGCTCCACCCCCCCCTTTAATTTTTTTCCTTCTTTTTGTTTCTTTTTAGGGCCACACTCATAGCATATGGAAGTTCCCAGACTAGGGGTCGAATCGGAGCTGCAACTGCCAGCCTGCACCACAGTCACAGCAACACCAGATCCAAGTTGCATCTGCAACCGAGGTCACAGCAGCGCCAGATCCGAGCCACTTCTGTGACCTATGCCGCAGCTTGTGGCAACCCATTGAGCGAGGCCAGGAATCAAACCCATATCCTCATGGATACTAGTTGGGTTCTTAACCTGCTGAGCCACAACAGAAACTCCTAAAAAGTTGTTTGGTTTTTTTTTTGCCTTTTTGTCATTTTAGGGCCGCACCCGCAGCATGCGGAGGTTCCCAGGCTAGGGGTCTAATTGCAGCTGTAGCTGCCGGCCTACGAGACACCACAGCCACAGCAACGTGGGATCCGAGCCGTGTCTGTGACCTACACCACAGCTCACGGCAACGCCAGATCGTTAACCCACTGAGCAAGGCCAGGGATCGAACCCACAACCTCATGGTTCCTAGTCGGATTCGTTAACCACTGCACCACGACGGGAACTCCCTAAAAAGTTTTTAATTAATCTCTTCTTACCCATCATCTGCACGGTCACCAGAGTGATTTTTTTAATAACATAAATTGCTTAAAACCTTCTGTGGCTTACCATTCTCCCCGGAATAAAATTAAACACAGATGTGGGAGTCATGAGGACGTATCTTCCAGGTCTCCAACCAGAGAGAGTGTAAGTGACCAAATGCCTCTGAAGCCCAGCTCTGACCTTTGGGCATCAATGGCCAGGGTACCAAGGCAGGGATGCAGGGAACTCCTCTGATGGCCACTGACTTTGGCCTGAGGGCTCCCCGAGAAACTTGCTGAGACTTCCATAGACTGCATGGCAGACTGGGACGCTTCCACTCCATCCCCCTTCCTCTCTTTCCTCCTCTGTCCAAGGTCTGGTGCTCTCCAGGCCTTCCCTGCCCCCACCCCTCTGTCTCTCGGGCAGGTCCCCTAGGAAAGTCCTTAGGTATAGAATTCCTTCTCGGCATCTGCCTCTGGAAGGACCCAGACTCAGAAACTGACCGCCTCCGCCATCTGGTCCAGCCTCACCTCTCACCCCTCACGCGGGATATGCTGACTACCCTGAAATACAGACCGCTCCCCCTCACCTCCTGGTTTTGCACATGAAGCTCCTCTGCCCCAGCCCCTCCCCACCTCAGCACTCCCTGTTTGACCAAGTCTTCTGGAACTCTGTATCCTCTGTTCCCTGGCATACACGCACGCACACCGCACGCCGCACCAAGGTTCCATGCCTTCGATCTGGACACCTGGAGTGCTCGCCCAGATCCCTGTCCTCAGTCTGCAGTGTGATTTTTGACCCAGGCGCCTCTCCGCAGGCTGGGAATCAAGCGCCGCAGGGGGCAGGGACACGTCTTCTCATTTCTCCTATGTGTCCAGCAGCCAGGACAGGACCTGCCAGTAAGTGCTTATCAGCTGATGGTCCCCTTCTCCTCCTATGGCCCCAGTGCACATGCAGAAAGACACACAGAGTCTCTAATAGAGCCCTGAAGTACCTGCATGTTACAGCCACAGCATCAGCCTGATCTGGATGTGGGGGGGATCAGATAAGAGCCTATGGCCCCAAGATCCAGCCCGGAAGCCTGGCCGGCCTGGCTGTCCCTCTGCTCCTGCAGGAACAAGCCTTGACCCCAGGGAGGCTCAGTTTAAAGGCACGTCAATCATGCTCTGGTGAATCCTGGATTAAAAATCAAAGCTGACAGGCTGCGTGTTCCAGGCGGGGGCTAGCCAGGATATACAAGGAGAGGTTGGGTGTACAACACACACCAAACCAGGGCTTGTGAAGAGCGGGGCCTGTGTGTGTGTGTGTGTGTGTGTGTGTGTGTTCGATTGATGAACTGCACAAAGGCGCCCAGCCCTGATGCCATAGAAGGGGAACCCAGCCCGGACTCCACCAGCCCGTGTGCCTGTCTGTCAGGCTGCATCAGCCAGCATCCAACCACCCAGAGAGGGCACCTTCAAAGACCACAGAGATTCAGCACGAGCCAGCCGCATCCCCAAGCAGAGGCCAGGCTCTGGGAAGGAATCTGAGGCTGGAAGCCAGCCCAGTTGGGTTCTGTCCCTTGTCAAGCCCCGCTACACTGGAGGACGTAGGCAGACCACTCCCTTCCCAGGGCTTCAGGTATCGTATCTGAGGCCCCAGGACGGGCCGGGCATGGGGAATACAGCTGAGGAAAGACAGAAGGACAAACGGTCCCCCTGGAATTCACAAACGGAAGGCAAAAACAGGCTTAGTCACATAAATACATCAAAACAACTGGGCTAGCGCTGTGATGAAAGGTCCAGAGATCTATGAGAGAGAATCATACGTTTCACTGGCAAGAAGAGAAAGAATTAGGAAAGAAACACAAGTAGGAGAGAACTCGAATGTGGAAGGGGAAGAAACTGGGTTAGGGGAACAGCATTTATCCCGGCAACAAATAGTTAACGAGTGCCTATTACGCACTGGGTCTGGAGCGATGAAGAAAGGGGAGGAAGCCCAGTGGGGTGGGAGCAAAGGGGTGGAAGGGAAAATGGGATGAGTTTATGTGGAAAGTGGAGACCAGGGCCAGGTCCTTTAGGACCTTGGAGGGCAGGGAAGGATCTGAAGCTTTCTTCTGGGAATAACGGAAAGACGGTGCAAGGTTTTAAGCAGCTGTGTGACGTGATCCGCTTTGCATGTTGATGTCACACTGGCTATTCTGGGAAGACCAGAGCCCAGCATGTTCCAGAGACTCAGTGCCCGGGGCTGCTGTCGGGACGATGCTGAGGCCTCTGGCTCTGCTCCCCAAGACGTAACAAGCAGCCCTCAGCCATGTATCCTGAGACCTGTGACCTCTTTCTTTATCCTTTGGTTCTCAGTGGGGACCAGGGAAGTTTCTATGCTTTGGGGTGGGGTGGTCTTGGCCATCACAGCTCCCCGCAACTGGGGCAACTGCTGGTCTAGAGGGAGTGAAAGAGGAGTACAGGTAACTCTACCGGCAAATACTAAGCTGGGGGCAGTCCCATCCTTTTGCAAAGGCACCCGGTTACTCTCCACGCTGTGATCCAGGAATATAACCTTGTTAACCAGAATCCCGACTCTGTCTAGGTATTTGAGCTGGGGGAAGAGGGTGCGCCTCGCTAGGGAAGGCTGGGCCCTTCTGCAGCACCAGAGAATGAGTCTTGACGAACCAAAGCCAATCACAGGAAGTCCATTCTCCTCACCAGTGACTGGCTTAGGTATAAGCATGTCCTACAAATCTGGGAGGCCTCGAGGAAATTCCTACTGTATGATTCCCAAAATACGTGAGCGTACATGAGAGAGCATGCTCTGTCTTACTGTGTCTGCATGCCATTGCTGGAAATGCTGCAACCTGCTCCAGCCGTGTTGAGGGAAAATACCATTAATGCCCTGAGAATGGCAGTGCCAAACCGAAGGTCTAGTTGCATTGCTGAATTAACCCTACCTTGGGAGTTCTGTTAAGTGGGAGAACATATCTCCCTCATTATTTAAGGCATTTTCCATTGCGTTTTCTGGGATCTGAAGCTGAATACACATTAACTGGCACAAGTTCTCTGGGCCTCTGAGTATGTGTATGTATATGTATATGTGTGTGTATATATATATTTATATTTATAAGGCATATATATAAAACAATGCTTTATAAATTTCAGAATCCCTCTGCCAAGTTATTTACAAAACAGAAATAGACTCACAGACATAGATAACAAATTTATAGTTCCCACTGTGTGCAATGGGAGCCGTAGCATCTCTGCAGCACCAGGACGCATGTTCAATCCCAGGCCCGGGAAAGTGGGTTAAAGGATCTGTCATTGTCATAGCTGTGGCACTGGTCACAACTATGGCTTGGATCTGACCCCTGGCCCAGGAACTCATGTGCAGCCATATGCAGCCAAAAAAGGAAAAAAAGAAAAAAAAAGAAAAGAAAACAAACTTAAGGTTACCGAGAGGAAAGAATGGGATAGGGATAAAGATTTAGCAGTTTGGGAGTAACATACACATACTACTATATGTAAAATAGATAACCAACAAGGACTTATTACAGGGAACTATACTCATTATTTTAGAATAACCTACAATGGAAAAGAATCTGCAAAAGAATATATATAAACACACACACACAC
Organism: Catagonus wagneri; assembly: GCA_004024745.2. NCBI lineage: Eukaryota > Metazoa > Chordata > Mammalia > Artiodactyla > Tayassuidae > Catagonus > Catagonus wagneri. The sequence continues at coordinate 18,056,396 of PVHT021183555.1, read as the reverse complement.
ACACACACACACATACATACATATATATACACATATGTAACTGAACCACTTTGCTATACACCTGAAATCAACACAACATTATAAATCAATTACACATTAATAAAACTTAAAACCATAAAACCAAAAAAACCTCAAAATCCCTCTGCCCCTACTGGTTAGACTATGGCCAGCAGCTCAGCTCCATAATACATGAAATCTATGTCCAGTAAAGCTTCCCCCCTTCATGTCAGGTAGACATTCAACTCATTTGCCATCAGGAAGTTCTACTTGGCATCTGGCCTCCATTTCTACTGCTGCTTTAGTGACACTCCCTGTGAAGGGACTCCCAAAGAGATCATCTCTTTGCCTTAAACAGCCACCTGGAACCTTGGCCCCATGGGGTGATAACCTTAGCTGTGATTGGAGCCCTAGCATCTAGACCAGTGGGCAGCACGGAGTGGATATTGAAAAGGGTGTTCGTGGGTTTCTTTTAAGGATCGAACATGAAGTCTTCATCAGAAGGTCGAGTGGGAGCTTCTTTATAAGAAAACAAGCATTCTCCTCTCCGGATTGAATCACAAACATGTCCCTTTCCACTAATTTCAGCTCAGGAACTGGGTCCCTAGTAGAGTAGGACAAAAGCCAGAATTCTTAGCCCTTTTTGAGAGGGATTCTGGCATCGGTGGCCACTGGGGGGCAGTGGTGTGCACACTCTGATTCTGACTCTGGTCCTTGGGAGGTTCTGGTCTGCTCAGGCTGACACACAAATCCTTATTCTCAGAACCACACTGACGCAGGTACACCCCTCCCCCACCTACCAGTCAGCTGACCTCTCCTGACTGTCATTCTGCCTCAATTCCATAACTTTGGTGTCTGCCTTGAATTACAGGTAGTCATTTGCCTACAGATTCCATCTCTTCTATGAGCACAGGTTAGTTCTTTTTCTTTTTTAAGTAAACCTCTAGGTGAAATATTACAGACTTGCAGAAGAGTTCCTAAATCATCAAGGTAGAGCTCCGTGCATTTGCACCAGATTAAAGAAACAATATTCCCAAACCCAGAAGCCTGTCCCTGCCTCCCACCTGCTCACTTTCAGTTACTCTCTCCTCTTCTTCTCCTGACTCTTGGATGAGTTTTGCCTGTGTTTGTGTTGAATATTGTCCAGAAAGGGGAAATACCCCCCTCTATCCCTCTTGAGTGCTTGTGGATGGACTAATAATAAAATCAACATAGGACAGATGAACAAGAGAAAAAGAAAAAAATTTTTAATTCGTGTGCATGAAGGTCTCATAGAAATGAGACCTAGGAAGGGGCCAAAGCAGGCAGCTTTGATACTTCTTATAAATTCGTGAGGGATTGACAGGACAAAGGAACAGGCTTTGGGTGCTCAGAGAGAGATTAATCTAATCGGAGTTTGGGCTTGGAGTAGTAAAGTAGAGAAATGACAAGGTCTGTCTATATAGGCTTCGTAACCCTCTGTCTCTGGTGATAAGGTGTCCTTCTGCCTCTAGATCCTGGAGTGCACCTTTCACCAGAGAGATTTATTTCCTGCCTTCGGGGAGACAGAAAGAAGGGTCGCTGTGTCCTTCTTGCATCGGCCATTACTTAAATAACTTTAACTCAAAATAATCAAGATGCCATCATGGCATATTCGGGGGCGGCCCTCCCTGAGCCCCAGTGATATCGATGGAATCACACAGTAGGTGCCCTTCTGTACTTGGTTTCTTTGGTTCAACGCTAAATTTGTAACATCCATCACTCCTATTGCTTAGAAGAGTTTGTGCGCGCCCATTGTACAGAAGGGGAAACTAAGGCTGAGAAAGAGGAAGCACGGGCAAGGCCCCCCAGACAACCAGTGGAACCCACAGCTCCTCTCCATTGTCTCTGGGAATCGCTTTCTTGCTGCCACAATAGCGCCCCTCTGTGGGGGCATCGGCATTTCCTTTTCTGGTCTACCCAATAGGACCATTTCTCTTTGAGAAAGACCAGCTAATCACTGCCCCCCCCCCGCCTCTTTTTCTCCCCAAAAGTCTTTCCTCAGTCTTGGCTCCAAGATAAAATCCTCTTTACTTCTGCACCTCTTTCCTTCCTGTGCTCTCAGCATAAAACCTTCGCCAGCTCTGCTTACAATTACCACCGAGAGAAATCTCCTCTATTTTGGGCAATTCATTTGCGCTTTCACACAGGGCCGGTCTTTAACACACCTGAATAGTCCTCTTCTAGGACAGCTTCCCCCTCGAGTCGCGCCTTTTCAGTGCCACCAGCCCCACTCACGCCCCCTCCATCCCGACTCTTATCCTCTCCGTGATTTCATTCCTTGCGCTGTTGGAAATGGATCATTCAACCCAGACTGGGCTGATAAGACGAACAGCTCTTCCCTGCCTGGGGCCACCGGGTTTACCAGCACCTCAATGCAAGCATCTTCTACAAGGATTTAATTTAGATATTTGGACAACGGGTTTTTATCTACCACGTGGGTTGCTTTGCCTCTGAGCACAGTGGGGGATAGTCAGTCGGCTTTAATCAGGAGGTGGGTGAGAGGTGTCTGTGGGATGCAGGGGACAAAGTCAGGAAGGCTTGAGAGTCAAGACTCATCCCCCACCATCGTGACCTTGAGAATGTCACTTCCGCACTCAGAGAGCTGGTGACCGAGCTGGAGTCCAGGCAGGGCCGCCACTCACTCTGTCTCGCAAGTTACTACCCACACCGAGGGGCTAAGCTGAGGGCTGAAGTCTGCCCAGAGTAAGGGGCTCCCTGGTGCTGGCGCACGTGCCTGGTTTTTCTGGGAAAGTGTCCATAGCTTTCCGGCTTCTCAAGGCATCTTGGTCCCTCTCAATGATTCAAAACTATTCTTTTTTTTTTTTTTTTTTTTTGCCTTTTGTCATTTTAGGGCCGCACCCGTAGCATGTGGAGGTTCCCAGGCTAGGGGTCTAATCAGAGCTGTAGCCACTGGCTTATGCCAGAGCCACAGCAACGCAGGATCCGGGCCGTGTCTGCGACCTACACCACAGCTCACGGCAACGCCGGATCGTTAACCCACTGAGCGAGGCCAGGGATCGAACCCGCAACCTCATGGTTCCTAGTCGGATTCGTTAACCACTGAGCCATGGGAACTCCTCAAAACCATTTTTTTACACAGCCTCTCCAGCTCCTTGCTTCTCTGCTATCTGGTGAGAGTTCGCTGGTGTTTCCTTTCCTCAGCAAATACCCCCTTCCCACTTCTTGCTCGGAAATGATGAATAATCCCAGAGCCCTACTCCTCAAACAGCCCTACTCCTCTAAAACAGCTGGAGGAGGGAGGTCTGGTCTGGGACAATTGTTTCACTTCTCAGTTAAGCGGTTTGCCCCCAGGGAGGTGGAGGGAGAAAGCTCATAGGCAGAGGAAGGAGCTGTTAGGAAGCGTGGGGTAAAAAAAATTCATTAAATGTTTTATTTGAGGAGGGAACAGAGTGCAAAAGGCAGCTGCTGATGGAGACGGGGGGCGGGGGGGAGCAGCTGCTGTTTGGGGGTTTGGGGCCGAACATGAAAAATTAAAACAAACTCAGCTGTGGTGGATGGAGGGTGGGCGAATGCTTGGGGGAATTCAAATCCTGGAAGCCTGAGGGATCACCTGAGTCCCTCTTTAACCCGAGCTGATGGGAGGAAGATAATACGGTCAGATTTGCAGGCAGCTCCACCAGCAGGAAAACCATTATTTCGACCCAGGGATGGCCAGTGTGTCTTTGATGACACATATAAATTTTTTTTTAGGGCTGCACCTGCAGCATATGGAAGTTCCCAGGCTAGGGGTCAATCAGAGCCATGTCTGCAACCTACACCACAGCTCACAGCAATGCCAGATCCTTAACCCACTGAGCGAGGCCAGGGATTGAACCTGCATCCTCATGTATACCAGTCAGGTTCTTTACTGCTGAGCCATGACGGGAACTCCAACACAAAGTATGTTGTGCTCACATTTTTTTAAAAAGCATCTGTTAAATATTTAAGGAGCTGACCCCCCAGAACATTTAAATTGCGATGTGGTTTTACATATCACCTTTGCCAGGCAGGGCCTCTCTTCTGGGAATGTGGAAATGGGACCCGGGGAGTCAGTGCATCAGTTGTGGGGGTGGGGCAAGACCTGGAGAGTTGAGGGTTCTACCTGGTAATCTGGAGCAGTTGGATTCTGGGGTGTTTTCCTGTGATAACCCCCCATTTTTCTCTTTGGCTTCACTGCATCAGTCTTGGATTCTTGCAACATCCTTAAGGAGACACACACTTCAGCCACCACTGGTGTGTGTGTGTGGGGGTGATGGCTGGATAGATGCCCTAGAATCTTCAATGGGGTCCTCACGACTCCTAGGTGGCTTGAGAGTAAACACACCACACTTTAAATCAATCTAGGATACAAAATTCCAATTTACAACAAAGCAAATTAGAGTCATTCTTTCCATTACTCTAGAGGACAGACTACAGGATTCCTTTGCACTCCTGGTGGCCACCCAGTATTTTCAATTAAACCCATTCATTCTACTTCTCATCCAGGACATGGGGGCATTTATCTCGGTCTCTCTCTGTGCTTCTCTTTTTCTTGTGATAATTGTAAGGGCTGTCGTGTTTGGAGCTTACACTCACTGTGTGCTGACACCGCGCTAAGCCTTCTATGGATGTTATCTTAATATTCACAAAAACCTGCTAAGTTAGCCACCCACCCCCACTGGAGGTTCAGATAGGTTAGGTAACTTGCCGGAGATCACAGCGCTGCTAAGTGGCGGAGTCAGGACTTGAATCCAGGCCAGTCTGAGTTCAGAGGATGGGTTGGGATGGAGCCGCCACTGTGCTGGTAGGTGGGGGCAGAAGGGCTGGGAGGAGGCAGAATGAGGTCAAGAGTGAACTGAGTGAGGAGTTCCCTTCGCGGCGCAGTGGTTAACGAATCTGACTAGGAACCATGAGGTTGCGGGTTCGATCCCTGGCCTTGCTCAGTGGGTTAAGGATCCGGCGTTGCCGTGAGCTGTGGTGAAGGCTGCAGACGCGGCTCGGATCCCGCATTGCTGTGGCTGTGGTGAAGGCCGGCGGCTACAGCTCCTGTTAGACCCCTATCCTAGAAACCTCCATATGCTGTGGGTGCGCCCCTAGATAAGGCAAAAAGACAAAAAAAAAAAAAAAGAGTGAACTGAGTGAGCCTGAGGAAGGTGGGAGGGGGCGTGTTGAAAGAGGGCTTCTTGCCAAAGGGAAGAGGAGATGGATTCCTCCCCAAAGGATGCCAGAAACCCTCACTGCTGGGGCTCGGGTCATTGCTGTGGTATGGGTTCAATCCCTGGCCCAGGAAGGCTCACATGCTCCGGGTGCGGCCAAAAAAACAAAAATGCCACCCTCCCCCGAAAGACATGTATTCTGTCACAGTTCTGGAGACCAGAAGTCCAAAATCAAGGTGTTGTCAGGACCACGATCCCTCCAGAGTCTCCAGGGGAGGATCCCTCCTGGCCTCTTCTAGCATCTGGCGACTCTGGCTTTCCTTGGCTTGTGGCAGCGTCACTGCAGCTTCTGCCTCCATCTTCCCACGGCTGCCTGCCCGCTGTGTCTGTGTCTCTCATCTTCTTATAAGGACGCCAGTCATACGGGATGAAGAGGACACCCCATCCCAGCAGGAACTAATTTTAAATTACATCTGCGTTGTTCTAGTTCCAAACAAAGTCACATTCAGAGGTTCTGAGTGGACTTGAGTTTTGGGGGGGAACGCTAGTCAGCCCACTACAGGTGGTATGAGAGGGCCTCTCAGAGCAGGCCACCTTTTTGCTGAGGTCTGGAGAATGAGGAGGACCTGGCCCCGCCCACGTCTGGGGGAGGATCGGTCCAGGGTGCAGGGTGAAGGCCAAGTCTGCGATGAACACGGTATGTGGGAGGGCCAGCAGGACTCCTGTGGCTTGAGCAGCGTGGGAAGGGGGGAGGGGAGGGTGGGGGTGGCACAGAGAGAAGGCGGGGTGGGGGTGGCGACTAGAAGGAAGATGGGACCATTGCCAGGAGCTGGGGATTTTTTTCATGGGGCAGCAGGACAGGTTTTGAGCAGAGGAGTCACATGAACAGGTTTGGGTTTTTCGCTTATTTGTTTGTCTTTTTAGGGCTGCACCTGAGGCATAGAGGTTCCCAGGCTAGGGTGGAATCAGAGCTGTAGCCACCGGCCTAGACCACAGTAACAGCAACACCAGATTGGAGCTGCGTCTGCGACCTACACCACAGCTCACGGCAATGCCGGATCCTTAACCCACTGAGCAAGGTCAGGGATCAAACTTGCGTGCTCGTGGATACTAGTCCAGTTCGCTACAGCTGAGCCATGATGGGAACTACCCAGGTTTGGTTTTTAAGTGAGCACCCTGGCGGCTGCAGACAGCACAGCTTGGAGGGGAATAAACACCTGTATGGCGTCAGGGGGTGTGGGAGACTGTCCCCGTGAGTGCACCAAGGAGATGAAGTCAGCTCTGACTAGTTTAGGAGCTGGCGGGATGGAGAAGAAAGGATTCAGGCTACATTGCTGATGGATCGATTATACGTTGGGGGAGCAAAGGGCGATCTTGCCATCTTAACTATTACACTGTACACACATCCACCTGCAGCTGGCATTTGCACCCAACCAACACCTAGCTCCTCTTTCCATGCCCAGACTCAGAGTTCAGCCTCATTCCTCTTAATAGCAGTTTCATTGCCTTTCATATTCGGAGTTGATGACAATTTATTTTTTTTCCTCTTTTCTTTTTCCTCGACTGCACCTGTGGCATATGGAGGTTCCCAGGCTAGGAGCTGAATCAGAGCTGCAGCTGCCGGCCTACGCCACAGCCACAACAACTCGGGATCCGAGCTGCATCTGCAACCACCACAGCTTGTGGCCATGCTGGATCCTTAACCCACTGAGCAAGGCCAGGGATCAATCCCGCATCCTCAAGGACACTAGGTCAGGTTCTTAACCTGCTGAGCCACAGTGAGAACTCTGGTTACAATGTATTATTTCTAAATTCCCCCCACTGTTGGGCACTCAGGTGGTCTCTGATTTCTCAGTTACGTCAGTGCTACAATAGACACTCATTCAATTCCTCATATCTTCAACACGTTTCCGGAACAGAATCTGCGTGTGTGTCTGAGAGTTTCTCCCAGCTGGCAGGGGTGTAGTGGGGTTGTACGGTATTCTCATTCCAATGGGATTACAGGTTTTTGCCAGATATACTCTCATGGGTTCGGGGGCCATAGACGTGCTGTCTACTCACTAAGCAGAGAAAAGCCCATCCCCTCCCCTCCTTCTGAAGCTGCACAGTCCCAGAAGGGTACTCCCCCCCACCAACTTCCTCACTTCCTGTGCTTTCCTAAATTTAAAAATTGCCGAGTTCCTGTAGGCCATATGCTACCTTGTGTCTGGTCTTTAAAAACATGGAGTGGCATTTGGGGAATGGGACCAGGCTGCCAAGTATAGCTTGGACCTGGGAAACAGCCAGACCCTCCTTGCAGACGGATTTTCCCTCCTCTAATACATGCCCTCATTTGAACCCAGGTTCAGTGGGAGAAGAGGTGATCAGATCCTCATACCTGTTCTGACTCATAGTTTCCCATCTGCTACAGCAAAGCATTCTTGGTAGAGGGAGAGGATTGGGGAGGGAGAGAGAATCTGGCTTCACTTTCTATCCTTTCTCCAAAATCTACCTGTTTTTTTTTGTCTGCTCTGAATCTCCAGCCTCATCAGAAGCAAACAAAAAAAGTGAAAGAGGTGACACATATGACAGATAGAAGAATAATGTCCTTAATATGCAAAGAGCTCTTAGAAATTAAAACAGAAAAAAAGAGAACGACCTAATTCTATTAAATGGATGAAAGTGCATATGCAAAGATGTGCGCCCTTGCTCATTACTGAAGGCAGGGAAATTAGACCATGCAAATACTACTTGCTGGCTCTCAGAATGACAGATGAAGCCGCTTGATCATTCCCTATCTTGTAAACGTCAGGAAAAAAGGCTCTCATACCCTTGGGAAGGGAGGATGCAAACTTGCAAGAGGACAAGATCTTCCACTAGGAATATTAACAATTCCATTTCTAGGAATTTATGATAGAGAGAGAGATAGAGTGGGTCTCCAAAGTGGGGAGAGATATACCATAATGCTTATTACTGTATTATCGTTTTAAGGCACAAATTCTGAAAACAAGCTGTTTGTGAATCAGTGAGACATGGATTAAATAAAGGATGATACATCTAGAAAATAGAACACAAAGCAGATTCAAAAAAGAACAGGGCAGCTCTAAATGCACTGATATATTTTAAAACCCAAGGGACAAAGTTTAGAAGAAAAGGGAAGTTTCCCAGCAAGACGCATTGAATGTTCATAGAAACCATTTCTGGAAGAATGTAGAAGAGAGCACAATAGCGGTGGCCTCTCGTAGACAGGAGTAGAAAATGAAGAGCCTTTCACTTCTGTGTACTTCAGCAGTGCTTCCTACAAACTATCACCCTGTGTTCCTTCTATGATTAAAACGTGTTGAAAAAATAGTAAGCAGAAAGCATATGATTCAATACCGGACTTAAAATCTAGAAATTGGAATGTCTGAGTCTTAATACCAGTATATGTTCTAAATGCACCTGTGTTACATCAGGTTCATGCTCAGCCTCTCTGGGCCCAATGTTGTCATCACTGAACTGGAGATGCTGTGGGTTTCCAGTCGTGCTGTCCCTGTTGATCTTCTTTATGCTGCCACAGGAGCACTAGGGTCCAGAGAAGCAAGCGGCTTAATTGTTTGGCTCCTAAATTTGTTTTGTTTGTTACTCATGGGCAAATATCAATCTATTCTTGGAGATCATGTCACTTCCTTAAAGAAATAATAAAGCCGTTTCCCCACCGTGAAGGCATATCTGGAGATGTTGGAGGGCGAACCAATTTTCACCCGTCCTTCTGCTAATTCCACCTGTAGCCTAGTGCATGCTGGGAGTAAATAGTATCACCTCCAGGGTTGATGTAAAACACCTGGCGAGATTTTTCTCACGCGCCTTCCCTCAGGTTGAGAGGGTAACAGGGCCGTCCTCCATCCTGGTAGGAGTAAATGAAGACATAGTAGATGCCAACAGGGGAAATCGCTATGCAGGGGAGATACTATTAATAGGGACGAGAGAACCAGACATGCTTAGGGGAGAGGTAACTAACAAAAAACAATCAAGGAACTTGGCAGGGTCTCTGCAGAGAAATAGCAAAGAACGGTGGGCTAAGGAACAAAGGTAGAGGCCACAGTGGGGCTGAAGAAGCTGTTCCAGGTAGCAGGAGCGCAGCTGAAAAGAAACGGAGGGTCTCAGAAGCAGACCCTCAGAAGCTCATCTTGCGGGGGCGGGGGTTCATTGGCTGATTAAACAAAGGCAGGGACGGACAAGGTGAAGGACGGGAAGAATAAGAGAGAGCTGCTCTTCAGATCGTAATCAGTTTGCCCTCCAATTAATTCCAAAGCAGGAAAACGAGGAGGGGTAGAAAAGGCTGAATCCGGAGGCAGGAAGGATGGTAAGCAGAGACAGAAAGGTTTGTCTCTGAGGAGTGTCGCTAAGCCAGGGGACGTCCTCCTGGGAGCTCTGTCATGGGAACCTTGGTTAGAAAGACGCCGCGTAAGTCCCAGCTCAGACGCCCTGTGTGCCGGCGTGTTGGAGCTCCCCATGGGTGGGTCTGTGCACTTGATTCCTCTCCAACCAAAGAAGTGGTCCATCCTGAGAACGTCAGGAATGTTGGCTGCACAAAGAAATGAATGTCCTTCCAGGGAGGTGAAAAGAAAAACTCTGACCCTCTTCCCCATGTAAATTCTGCTGGCTTACGTCAGGACGTTGGCTATGGTGCAACTCACAAATGTTGCCGCCCTGAACATCACAGCCAGTGCCACCGAGTGCTTCGCCATATCAGGACACTGCGAAGCTCTTGCAGACGTCACGGTAAGTAATCCTCACACCCAGGAGGAAGGTATGAGCATCACCCCCTTTCACAGATGAGGACAGAGCTCAGAAAGGTGAAGCAGCCTGCCCGAGGGTGCCCGGTTGGGATCTGAAACCAGATCTGTCAGTTCCAAAGCCCACGCCCTTTGCACCAAGATGCTAGAGACTGACAGTGGCCCACATGGGAGAGGTCCTAGTCTTCCTCGTGCCTAGATGAGAAGGCTGAGACCCATCAACTTAAGTTCAGATCGTCAGACACCAAGCACGCGCTCCTTCTGCTGAACAACTCTGCTCCTCCCTGATCCCCTGGGAAGGCAGGAGCCATGACTTGGTGTGGCTTTTTTTTTTTCTTTTAATTTTCAAAGTCTTCCAAAGTGCTGATTTTTCAGCCATGCCTGTTGGGTCAGTGGGTTTCAACCAGTAGCAGTTTTGCCCCCCAAGGAGACATCTGGCAACCTCTGGAGACGTTTTTGGTTGTCACCACTAGAGGTGTGTTGGTCGGGGGCAGGGGGCCAGGACATGCTATTGGCATCTAGTGGGTAGAGCCCAGGGACACTGCTAAATATCCCTCGGTGCTACTTGTGTGTCCTCCACCTACTCTTTTTTTTAAAATTCATTTTTTAAAGTTTTATTGAAGTATAGTTGATTTACAATGTTGTGCCATTTTCTGCTGTACAGCAAAGTGACCCAGTCCTACACACACACACACACGCATGCACACACACACACACATACATTCCCCTTTCTTTTTTTATTGTCTTTTTTTTTTGCCTTATCTAGGGCCGCACCTGTGGCATATGGAGGTTCCCAGGCTAGGGGTCTAACAGGAGCTGTAGCTGCTGGACTATGCCACAGCCACAGCAACGAGGGATCCAAGCCGCATCTGCGACCTACACCACAGCTCACGGCAACGCCGGATCCTTAACCCACTGAGCAAGGCCAGGGATCGAACCCACAACCTCATGGTTTCTAGTCGGATTCGTTAACCACTGAGCCACGACGGGAACTCCTTAAATTAATGTTTATACACATAACCAATACAAGGGAAAATCTTGTGATTTATGAAAATCTTCTCATTAAATATATATGCCACAGAGACAAAGCTAAATATCCGCCAACCCCTCATCTGCCTTCTTCAGCAGTGACACTGAAGCAGTTGTGTGGCACATCCCCAAGTGCATGGGACAGTCCCCAATGATGAAGGATTTATCAGTTTTTTTGAAGTGGATAATTCCCTCTTTGCCCTCCCATGTGAGGGGCTGGTACTTTTCACCCCCAACCACTTAATATACGTAGGTTGTCTGAGCGACGCATCTCAGAAAACATTTTCTGAGCCCCTACTATGTGCCAGGCACTGACTTGAACCTGTTCTGACACAAAGGAAACAGCCCCCCATGGCAAAGCGTCATGAAACATCAGTGCCTACAGCTATAGCCGTGACACACGTCGGCGCAGGGACTGAGAAACAAAGGGGGAAAATGATCTAACCAAGCGGAAGGGGAAGAAGCATCTGGAAAACTTGCTTGGAGCAACTAGTACTGAGCCTTATTCACACTTTATCAGTCGGTTTCCTCGTTGATGGTCAGCACCTCCCCACACCCCTATCTGTCATGGGTTCTCTTGTATCTCTGACCACCAGCCTAGGAGCTGGTATACAGCAAGCACTCAATAAGTATGTGCTTTCTGAATGAATGATCCTATCTGATTCAACAACCCAGTGAACAGGTATTACTATTATCTCCACTTTATACAGAAAAACCTCAAGGCTCAGAGAAGTGAAGTACTTGGCTCAAGGTCACACAGCCAGTGGGGAGCAGAGGCCAATGAGAAACCAGAGGTGCCAGGTCCAAAGTTCTACTCTTGACAGTGGGCTTTAGAAGGCAGCCCTGATGGCTTTGTGTATGAAAGCCTTGCTGGGCAGATGGAGTCAGGAAAGAAGTGTGTAACTTTTTCAAATCTTTTCTTCAACCTCTGGATTGAGGAAAGCCTGGCGCTTTGAGGCTGGGGTCTGTGTGCATCTCCTCCTTCATCCCTCCCCATCGGCTAGTGAGTCCCACATCCCATCCCTTCTTGCCCCGATTCTCCTATTTAATTGTCTTTCTCTCCCTGGCCTGCCTCCCTCTTCCCCATCTCGTCCAGTCCCCTGGGGCTGCCAAAGATGCCGATTGGTCGATCGGTCGGATAATTAAAGTTCCCCTCCTGTTAGCGTCTCGCTCCTGAGCCCTCCCAGCAGCTGTTCAGCTGGAGTGGGTCTGGGAGAGCCGCACAAAAGCTTTACTAATAATTGTGTCTAGGAGCTGCGTGTGCGCGTGCGCGCTTGTGTGTGTGTGTGTGTGTGTGTGTGTGTGCGTGCACGTACACCACCAGTATGCAGTGTGCTCCTGGTCTCACTCCTCCCCCTTGGGCGGGGGCCATGGATTCATTACAGATTTTTCTTGGTGGCTTTGAGAGGAGGGAGGGGAAGGGGGCCAGATGGCAGACAGGCGGGTGGCGGTGGGCCCTGCCTCCTCCTCCTCCTCCTCTCATCAAGCAGATGCCCTAGGAACAAGGGCCCTGGGGGCAGAGGCAGGATTAGAGGGGGAAACTCCGTATCAATTAGTGTCAAAGGCCAGCAGGGGAGCTGGTGGGGGAGGGGCGGCCAGTTGGCTCTAGCTGGTGGGGGAGGGGGGCACACCGATGGAAGAGGGGCGCCCAGATCTGCCCCAGCAGCCCACAGGCGTTAACATGCATACCCACGAAGAGCTGGCAGTGAGGACCAAAACGGTCATCAGAAATTATCAAGGGTAGCACCACACTTTCAGGTGGGTAATCTAAGGCCCAGGAGGGAGAAGGGACTCTTTAGAAGTCCCACAGCCCCTGCCCTGGGGCTAATACTATTACTAGAGCTCTCATAGTATTAGACAGTATGCTGGACAATAATAGATACTAGGCAATGTTAACAACACTAATAAAACTATTAATCTATTCTTGTAACTGGTAATATCAAAAATCCTAACAGCAATGAAATAGTATTCGCCTCACTGCTGAGCTCTTATTATATGTCACGTACACAGTGGACAATCTCTTATCTAATCTAATCTCCCCACAATGGCCTGATAAGCTAGATCTTCATAGCCTTGTTTTCTGGATGAGGAAATTGAGGCTCAGAGAGGGGAGTGAGGCTGCCCCAAATCACACAGCCAGTGAGGATGGGGCTGAGATGCTAACCCAGAACTGAACCAGCTAAAGAGTCAACAAGCAAGGCTTGTCTGAACTTCCCCTCGGAGTAAGCTTGGGTCCATACCGTTTTTTTTTTAATGTTTTTTAAAATTTCTTTATTTTTTTAAAGTTTTAATTAAAGTATAGTTGATTTAAATGTGCTAATTTATGCTATAGAGCAAAGTATACACACACACACACACACACACACACACACATATACATTCTTTTTCTCATATTATCTTCCATCAGGTTCTATCCCAAGAGATTGGATATAGTTCCCTTCATATGGGTTTTGAGGAACAGCATTCTTAAATCCTCATTTCTTTTACCATTAAAAAATAGAACTGAATTTAAAGTCCCAAGACCAAAACTTCGAGTTCAAGCTCTTATTTACAAGCTGTGTGACCTTGGGTAAGTCACTGAGCCTCTCTAAATTTGATTTCTCCTCTGTCCTATGATGTCATCCAACAATGGTGGATAGGTAAATTACTTTTGATGAATGCCTGTAATGGAATACTATGCAGGCTTTTAGAAATAATGAGATGGATGGGTATTTACTCACATAGAAAGATACTCAGACTGTATTGTTAAATTAGAAAAAACAATGTCTGAAATAAAAAAAACATGCCCAGTATTATCCCATGTTGATAAAGACACATACACACAGAGAATGGGATGAGAAAATGAGAAAGAGAGAGAGAAAGAGTAAGTTAGTGAGTCCAAAGGATGAAGTCCGAAACAGTCACAGTGGTTAACAGAGGTTATTCTGTGCAGTGATACTTCCTTTCTTTTTTGTACGTTGATATTTACAAAAATTGGTAGGAGTACAAGCGATAATATTAAAAGGTGGTCTTCTCATTTTGCCCAGTCCTGAAAAGTTGTGAGAACCAAAGAGGCTGGCTCTGCATCCTGAAAAGTGCCCGACACAGGAGGGGTGGCTTGTTCCCTGGGTATGACAAGACAGGGAGGGCCAAGGTCCCCTCTCCAGCTCAGTCAGAGACCCAGCAACGTCTGAGGGTCAGGTCAAAGCCATAAAGAACCAACTTCTGAGGGCTGCTGGGGAAGGAAGGGTTAATGTGCAAATCCATAAAGCTGACCCCCCCGGGGGGGGGGGTCCCACTTGGGAGACCATCTGCAGGCCCGCAGCTGCCAATCCAGCCAGGCCCCGCCTTTTCCCAGGCTCCTCCCAGACCACACAGCTCCCAGCCAGTGGACCAGATGCCTCTGCCTTGGCCCCTGACGCCAGCCAGCGGATCGGGCCAGCGGATCGGGCCAGGCGGAATCACTACCTCTCTCTCCCCACCCCCGCCGGCAGCAGCACCGGCTTCTGAGACCACCGGGGTTCCCAACTTCCCCGCTTGACGGTCTGACCAGCAGATAACGAGGTGGTGGTGATTTTTCCCATCTTATAGTCCGGGAAACTGAGTCTCGGCAGGGGCGGGGGTGAAAGGCCTTGGCCAAGGACACCAACCCTTGGGAGACAGCCCAGGGTCTTGGGGAAGCAGCAGCCCCCGCCCCTACTCTGGTACCCTCGCACGGCACTGACTCCTCCAAGGGAGGCTGAGGGGCTGGATGAGGCGGACACTCCAGAGCCCATCGCCAAGCCTCAGGGCAGTGGGGTGGGGGTGGACGGGAAGGAGAAGAGCACAGGAGGGAGTCAGGAAGCCAGGTCTGAATCCTCGGCCTGCCTCTCCGTTCTGCCTCATCTGACGGTCTAGCTAGAAAGTCTCAGAAGGACCTCCAATCTCTCCCACTGCAGGAAATCCGAGATCTCTGACAACTTCCTGAGCCCAGGCAAAGAAGGAGACAGGCAACTCCTGTTCCTGCAGTCACCGCCCACTTTGGAGTCAGGCACTGGTCCCCACAGCCGAAAGAGGGGAGAGAAAAGAGTTAACTTGAGGGGCAGACCGAGAAGGGACAGAAGCCTCCCTGGAACCCGCCCAAATGTCAGACTGAACCGCTCAGGACTGGCGGCCAAAGGAGGCAGAGAGAGACCCAAAAGCTCCCTGAACAGATGGGCCAGCCACGGCGCGAGGGGGCCGAAACGGCTGCCATCGCCATAATATCTCAAATTCCTCTGGAGCAGTCCTGTTTTCAAAGCTCATTCAAATCCATTATCTTACTGGAATCTCACGTCTCCTCTGGACAGTAGGTGGCCGGGGGACTGAGAGACCCATCTGGCAAGATGAGTCAACCAAACTCAGAGAGGCTAAGGGGTTTGCCCAAGGTCACACAGCTCGTTTGCTGTCAGAGCAAACAAAAAGAGTCAGGTCTCCAGAATCCTAACTCATCCGTCAGTGGACTTGTGATCTGATCCTCCCATTTCCCAGCTTGGGAACTTGAAATAATGATATGTATTAGTAATAAAATAGCAACAACAACAGTAATAAAAACCAACATGCACTGGTCACTTATAGAGGCACTGCTTTCAGCACATAATAGATATTATCTCATTTAACTACTAATATTCATTATATGAGATAATATATATTATCTAGTGACCCTGTCTGAGGGTAGATATTACCATTAGCTCCAACTTAACAGGTGGAGGAGACAGGCTCACATGAATGAAATCAAGGACAAAGGTATAATAAAGTGGTGCTAGGATTCAAACGTAGGCTCTCCCTTCACCACCAAGCCAGCAGTTCCCAATCATCACTGCACATCTGGTGTTTAAAAATTCACTACGCTCAGACATCACCTTGAACCAATTAAGAAGGTCTAGACTTGGGGCTTAGATGTATTTCTTAAAGATGTTCAGGTGATTCCACTGTGCAGCCAAGTTTGGGAATCATCACACTGTACTCTCTCCTGGACTATTCCATTGATTATCTCAGAAGAGCTCGCTCAGTTTTCCCATCTGTAAAATGGAACCCCTTCAGCATCAAGGGACCAGGATCCATCCTCTCCAGGCTCAGGTCAGGAAAGTGTTAACACCTCCAGAAGGCCGTCTACTCCAAGCTCTCCCCTTCTCCCCATCCCAATCAGCTGGAATTTGCAGACCCTACACCCCACCAAACCTGTTGCAAATCTTTTTTTTTTTTTCTTTTTGCAACTGCAAACACTGGCACCTACAGCCTGAGCCTCAGGGATTGTGTTGTCCCTAGCCCAATCTTCATTTTCTCTGGATGCACCCCCACACCTCCAAATATAGTGAAGTTCTAATGGAGATGGGAGCCTGGCCTAGTGACAGGAACAAAGGAAAACAGATCCTGGAAAAAAAGGCTGTTGCATGGTGGAAACTGGGACATTCTCCACTCCTGCCTTTGAAATCACCTCCCAGTTTCTTCCTGGGCAGGATGCAAAGGGTCTTCCCTGTGCCTGCTCTCCTTTCTGAGTCTGGGGGAGCAAAACGTAGGGGAAAGGCAGTCTCTGCCCTCGGTTCGAGTCCTGGCTGTTGGCTGATTTGTGTGGGTTTGGACCACCTGCAGCCATACTCTGGCCAATTTCCCTGCTTACAAATAAGGGCGTTGGAGTCCCTCCTGATCCTGACCTATCTAGTTCTGTCATCAGATCTGTTAGCCTTAGGATGGATAATAGAGAAACCCAGATGCATATAGAAATCCAAAGGAAACTGGGCCTCCTCCTCTGAGAACTCTCTGCTCCATCCGCCTTGCCTGCACTGGGAGCAGGTGCCAGAAGCTGCAGTGCTTTCCTGACCCTCTTGGAACTGGAAGTCCTGGTCCACAAATGCTTCAGTCTCAAAGCAGGGACCTTTAGGATTGTGAAATCTAGGAATCAAATGTCCTGGTGAACAATGTCCCAGAGGAATCAGGGGTGACCCCCAAGGGCTCAGGTGATGACAAATCTTGGACTTGTGGAACAAAAGAACCATAGGATGCTATGGTCTCGGAAGCTTAGAACCAGCATAACCATGTGTGTGTGGCCCGAAGCCCACACAGCTGGGGGGCCTTCTTTAGGAAAACAGCCTGAAATACTTCTATCCTACTCGATCCCCCACATGTTTTGGTTGTATATTCTGATCACCCCTTCATATCATCATCTACAGAGGGAACAGGAAGATAACTCAGCCCTTTCTCTGCGCTGGTTGCTTAGGACTTGGAGACCACGTGGTCCAAAGGTCCCAATAAGATGTGAGCGTGAAGGGAACCCACAGCAGTGACTGACTTCAGGCCATGGTGACGAGCGCGGGGGGGAACTGGGAGGACAGGATCTTTTCACTGCGCATTAAGAGGGCTTCCTTTTGAAGTTGAGCCAGGATGCTGTCTGAGCCACAGTGAGCTACTCGTGCATAGAGGAGACCTCATTTTCAGTTGGTGGCCTCCCCTTATGGAATCTACCAGCTCTCCTACTGAACAACCCCAGACCCTCGGGGGAAAGCAAGCAGGGGTAACGTGAACGGATAAGACAGACAAAATGGCCCTCATTTTTTGATAGAGATACACGCAATTAATGACCTCAAGTCTTTTTGCAGCAGGTCCCTAAGAGAATCAAGAATCAAGGAGGCCAGGAGTTCCTGTGGTGGCTCAGCGGAAACGAATCTGACTAGAATCCATGGGGACATAGTTTCGGTCCCTGGCCTCGCTCAGTGGGTTAAGGATCTGGCGTTGCCTTGAGCTGTGGTGTAAGTCACAGACGTGGCTTGGATCCCGAGTTGCTCTGGCTGTGGCATAGGCTGGCAGCTGTAGCTCCGATTTGACCCCGAGCCTGGGAACCTCCATATGCCACAAGTGCAGCCCTAAAAAGGCAAAAGAAAAAAAAAGGGAATCAAGGAGGCCACAAAATCCTAGGTCTGGGGCTGGGGACGTGCTGGAGACCATGATGGTGTGAGTTTTTTGCTTTGATTGGACGATGCTGTTGCTGGGGATGAGGGAAGGTAGGCAAATGCAGCCCAGGTCTCTGTGTTCAATCTACTTACCCCCAGCGCTGGATCACAGGCTATACACCAAGCCTAGCAAAGTCTTCCCACAATCCCCTTCTTCCCGGGGACCCAGAGATGATGGGCACCAGGGCAGTACAGAGCTTCAAAACCCTGATGCATTCTTCACTAGCTGTGTGACCTTGAATTAGCACTCTTACTTCTCTAAGCTCCAGGTTTCTCGACTGTAGAAGGAACATGATGAAAATGTACCCACCTAGGGAATGCAAATTGGTGCAACCACTGTGGAAAGCAGTATGGAGATTCCTCAGAAAACTAAAACTAAAATTACCATTTGATCCAGCAATCCCACTCCTGGGCATCTATCCAGAGGAAACCATGACTCGAAAAGACACATGTATTCCAGTGATCATTGCAGCACTCTGTGCAATAGCCAGGTCATGGAAACAACCTAAATCGACAGAGGAATGTATAGGGAAGATATGGTACATACAAACAATGGAATATTACTCAGCCATTAAAAGGAACGAAATACCAACATTTATAGCAACATGGATGGACCTAGAAATTATCATGCGAAGTGAAACCAGTCAGACAATTAGACAGCAACACCCAATGCTACCGCTTACATGTGGAAACTAAAAAGACACAATGAACTTCTTTGCAGAACAGACAATGACTCACAGACTTTGGAAAACCTTTGGTTTTTCAAACAAGACAATCGTGGGGGGATGAACTGAGGGTCTGGGACGCCAATGCTATCGAACTGACTTGTGATGATTTTTGTACACCTACAATTGTAATAAAATTCATTAAGCCAAAAAAGAAAAGAAAAGAAAAGAAAATGTACCCACCTAGAGAAGTAATATAATTCACATACGGTTCTTAGCACTGCCTGGCATGCGGATAAACACTCAGTAAACACTGGGTGTTACAATTCCTGTCCAGCTTGGCTTTCCTCACCACCGGAGCCCCAGGAGAGTCCCTTCCCTTGCCCGGGATCCCAGGGAAGGGCTGAGATTAGTTCTTTTAATATCATAGGCTAGCCCTGCACCAGTTACAGCGTCTAGGGTAACTGAGGAATAGAATTGTGTCTCTTGGAGTTCCCGCTGTGGTGCAGTGAGATAAGGATACAGCATTGCCACAGCTGTGGCGTGTGTTGCCGCTGAGGCTCAGATTTGATCCCAGGAACATCCATATGCCATGGGTACAGCCGACTGCAAATCAGACCCCAATTTTCTTTTCTTTTTGTTTAAATGTTACGGCTGCACCTGGGGCATATGGAAGTTCCCAGGCCAGGGACTGAATCCCAGCCACAGCTGTGACCTACACCACAGCTGCAGCAATGCCAGATCCTTTAACCCACTGCCCCAGGCTGGGGATCGAACAAGTGCCTCCACAGTGACCCAAGCTGCGGCAGTCAGATTCTTAATCCACTGTGCCTCAGTGGGTACTCCCTGGACCCCAATTTTCTGACAACCCTGGTGTCCTTCTCAGAATCTCCAAGAATTCTGGGAGAAAAAAAATCCATCCCATATCATACCTCTGCTCCTTGAGCTCAGAGACATTATCTAGTTCATTGTTACAACCCAAGCATTCCCCTCATCCCCGGTCTGGCACACAAAACACACTTGATAAATATGTTACTGAACGTACACACGAATAGATGGAATCCTAAATTTTCAAAGGAAAAAACAAGCAAGGGAGACGACTTCTTGACGATCAAAGAAATACTTTGTGAAAGTGAAGTATTTTTCCTTGCTTTCTTTTTTGTAACTAACATTTAATAAGCATTCTTGGAGGGCCAGGCACTGGGCTAATCACTCTGTCACCACATTTAATCTTCCAACCAACACTTTGAAAGCTGCCCTTCACATAGGCAGTGCTGTCTAGCAGTTAAGAAGAATGCAGGCTTTAGAATTAGACTGATGTTCAAATCTCGGCTCCAGTAACTTCAAGCTCTGTGATCCTGATCAATTACTTCTCTCCTTGGGGCTTTCCATGTCCATAAAATGGGAAGAGCAATATATACTTGATGGAGGTAATATATGAACCACGTTACTGCATATAAAGAGTTTAGCACAGTGCTTGGATCACAAGAAATGCTCAATAAATAGTGACTGTTATTTTTTGCCTGCCCTTTTCCACTTTTTTTTTTTTTTTAGGGCTCAGCCTGTGGCATATGGAGGTTCCCAGGCTAGGGGGTCAAATTGGAGCTACAGCTGCTGGCCTACACCAAAGCTACAGCAACATGGGATCCAAGCCACATCTGCAACTTACACCACAGCTCAAGGCAACGCTGGATCCTTAACCCACTCCTTAGGGATACTAGTTGGGTTTGTTTCCACTGAGCCACAGTGGGAATTCTGCTCTTTCTCTTATATGGAGAAAGAGCTTATCAGAGATGCCTCAGATGCTCACGCTGGGACGTGATTCCAGGAATGAAAGGCAATTCCTGTGTATAGGAAAGGATGGCACCAAATTCCCTTCCCTTCCCATCCCAACTTGATACTAGATCACCTCCCAATTCTCTTAGCACCGAGGAGGGAACCTGTAACTAGCTTTTGCCCATGGAATGTAAATAGAAGTATCGGGTCATTTCAAGGCAGAGGCAGTTAAGAGCAAGTGTGACCTCTCCACTTTGGTTCACTTTCCTCGTCTTCCAGCTGAATCATGCCGCATATACTTGAAGCCACGTGATGGAGGTGGGTCCCTGTATGGCTACAAGAAGCTTAGTCCTCTTCCAACCCATGTAGGACTAAGACACGAACAAGAAGTGCTTGGATCAGGTTAATTCACTGAGATCCCACACAGCTGCTACTCTTGCCTACCCTAGCTACAGTTTTTATTTCATGACCTTCTCGTAACATCCATGATGATGTCTATTCTGCTTATTCTGTGAGTCTAAATGGGGTAAGAGCCAGCAGACACTCTCGGATGGTGAGACAGCGTGTTCCTGGGAGAAGAGGAGCCCTGGGAATTGACTCCAGTGGTCTGATGGCTTCAAGAAGAAAGAAGATGAGACATGAAAGGAAGTCCCCCTCCCTCCAGCGTCACTGGGCCCCCATTGGGCAAACAACCCCATGACCGTGGAGAGCGCCAAGTTCCCCCCTAGGTTAGGTCCTGGCAGAATGCCTTCATCTCTAGCTGTTCCTTGAGAACAAGCATAATTACAGCCCAAGGAGAGGGCTGTCCATGGTGAGTTGACTTATCACAAAATCTAGTTCCAAGGGTAAATACACTTTCTGTGCTCTTCTTGCTTCTCTTTTCCCAGAGATGAAAGCTCTGGTCTCATTTTGTCCAAATGGAGACCAACACCACTCTGGTCTTTAACATAGGGCCAGTCACTGGAAACAGGGTCCACTGGGGTAAAATATATTGGAGATTTTATGGCTCCTGAGTCCAAATTCCTTCCTTTCCAGTGATTAGTTGTGCAAGGGATGAGAAGAGGATGCTAAAAATAAGTGATGTTCCTTTTCAGGTACAGATGACCACACTAACTGCCACCAATCACCTCTTATTTGTTCATTCCCATCCTGAAAGGAAACCAGCAAGGGAAGTATTTGCTGACTCCAATAAAATGATAGGCTCCAAGGTATGTGTCTGGGTGCTTCTTTGATGTAAAGATGTCTTAAGCTCTTTTCTAATTTATCATCTCCAATGCTCATGGTAACCTTGAAAGAATTATTTCTCCCATTTGAGAGATGAAGAAGTTGAGGCTTGGGGAATCCCACCCACTGGCCAACTCCTCTAGCACTCACTGATTCCACAGATATTCACTATATCCCGAGTTTATGCCAAGCACGGAACTAGACACTGTCCCACTATATGTGCAGCCAAATGTCTTGACCCTCTAAACCACCCCTTCTGGGGTATATGATACAATACCTGTTCCCAGTTCTCCGTAAATATGGATTGAGTACCAGTTGTGTCCTGGGTCCTGTGCTAGTTGCTGGGTATATGGAGATAAACTAGACAGAGCCCTCTGGCCAAATATATATGTTTACACACTAATTAACAGGTTCCCAGATTTCTCTTCTATTGACATTTCTATTTATCAGCCTAATGGTTTATGTATTTAAGAGTTGTTATCAGAGCTGGTTAGTCACCCTCTAGCTTCACGGTAACCTTGGAAGAAAGTTATTTCTCCCATTTTAGAGATGATGAAGTTGAGGCTTGGGGAAGTGAATTATAGTTCAGGGCTCGGGTTACTTTGCTGTGCTATTCAAAGTGTCACACAGACAAAGAGAGCACAGTATGGGGCTGAGCAGAAAGTACCTTCCCAACTCCACGTGCCATTTTTGATGTGTCAAAGGATATGAAGCAAAAGAATATCTGCGCCACCTGCCTTATCGTAGCAGAGCCAGAGCATGGCTCAATGGCAGAAACATACATAAAATACTTGGAAAAGGTAAAACACTATATAAATGCAAATTATTAATTACTAAGCTAATTAATTGATTGACAAGGAGGCGTATAGCATGGAGGTGAAAAGCATGGGCTCAGGAATCAGATAGCATGGGGTTGGATGAAGTGATGACCTCTCTGAACCTCAACTTCCTCTTCTGCAAAACGGAGATAAGAATATCCCCTATCTTGTAGGGAACACTGAAGCTTTAGTGTATATGAAATGCTTAGTATAATGTCTGACTCACACTGTTGCTATATTATTATTACAGATAAGTTGATTAGTCTTTTGTGAAGTTTTTCTTCTGTGAAATGGAAAAAAAAGCAATTCTAATCATCTCATCGTGCTTTCATAATTTGAACCTCTTTTTAAATTTTTTTATTAAAAAATTATTTTTGTCTTTTTACAGCTATACCTGTGGCACATGGAAGTTCAGGGCTAGGGGTCAAATGAGAGCTTCAGCAACCTTGGTCCAGGGCACCCCCTTCTCCTCCCGGTCCTGCTTCAGCTCCCTGACTTGCCTGAGGAAATCATGAGATGTGTCTGCTTAGCTTGGCGTCTTGAGGGTCAGCAGTGGGCAGACTGGTCCCTGAGCCCTGCCATAATCAAAACTGCCTCACCTTAGGAGCTTAAAGGGCTCCCAGAAAATACTGCGTGGAAATGGCATACTATTGTGAGATACTGATCTAGGTGTTTCTTCCTCCCTGTATTTTCCCCTATTCTTTTTTTACCATTTAAGCAGATCATGGGTTCTACCCTCCTTGCCTCAGGGAAGGCAAGTATCGGAGATGAAAACAAGAGGAATATGAGAGTGTTTTTAGCTTTTGCTTCTTGGAAAAGTCAAAACCTTTAGGGGGAGGGGGATTTATGGACTTAGGAGAGAGTTGTGGAGAAACATAAAGAAAGAAAGATTTCTCCAGATTAGAAAGAGATTGCCTCTGCTGGCAGACGAGAGGAGAGAGGAGGGGAAGGGGGAGAGATCTTCAAGACCAGAAAGGTGCACATGGGCAGAAATGATGGGTGTCTCCGTGGTCTCCATGGTAACACATGTGAACGGATGGCCAATGGCCAGAGCTCTGTCAAACTGGGCAAGTCTGGACAAGTAAAATAACGTCTCTATTCTCAAAATGTAAGGCTGTTTTTAATCATCCTATAAGTTTAGAGCAAGGAAATGGGAAATCCTGGGGCTTAACAAACATCTCTTCTCCCAGGCCCTTCCACAACACCAGTGATCCAGCTTGTGGTCCTCTACACTGCCATCTCTGGGTTTAGCTCTGGGCAAGAAAACACATGGTTAACTACCAATATCTCATTTCCTTGTCTTGGAGGGTTATCCCTCTTCATGGATGGTTGAATAATCCCCTTGTTGAAAGAGCACTTCTTGCCTGAAAGGCACTTCCTGCTGGCTGACTCTCCTTCTGAGTAATTGCCCAGGTTGAGAAAGGACCATCACTACCCCAGGAAACCCCTCACCCAGCCTCATGAGGTCAGCCCCATGCTGGGCAGGCCCTGGCCCCCTGCCTGAGCCCAGGCTCTGGGTAAGCTTCCGCTGAAGTGATCCTCTAGAAACCTGGAAGCAGGAGAACAGCTTGGCCTCATCAGTGACATGCCCCACCACCCCCGCCCCATCTCGCCTCAGGGAAGAAAGTGTTAGGCAAGAGAGAACGCTGTGGCAGCAAGTTCATCTGGGTTACAATCCTACTGCTCATCCTTACAAGATGGTGACTTTGGCCAAGTTGCTTAAACTCTAGGAGCCTCACTGCTACCATCTACAAAATGGGGACAAGCGTATCTACCACATTGGGTTGGGATGTGAATACAGTGAAATAATATCCATAAATGGCCCAGCAAAGAGCTTAGTGTGTGAAAAGGAGATCTCTAGAAGTGCACGGCAATACCACTAACTTGTATGAAGTTAGTAGTAACTTGTACTCTGGCTAGTCGCTTTTACCTGTTGAGAATTTAACCCTCTTTTTGACAAAACTAACTCCTGCCCAGCCTGCTAGTTGCTAGTTATTTGTAGACATGTCTCCCCTACTAGAAGGTCAGCAACTTGAGAGTGGAGAAATTTTCATTCATTATTATGCTTTGCATATAGTAGAAGCTCAGTGCTGAGTGAAGGTATGAATGGATAATCATAAGGGATTTCTGATGCGAAATCCTTTTGCACAAGTTTTAAAGAAGGATCATGGCAATTGTGATTCTTTGTTTCTGATAAGAATGAATAAGTACAATCATTTAAATCTCAATAGCAAAGGCCTCAGAGGAAAAAAAAAAAACCTAAGATGCTTGAATTCCTTGGGATGACAATGTTTTAGTTGTCTTGGAAAGAACCAAGATTGGGAGAACAGGTTCAACCAGGCTTTATCCCTGTAAGTTCTGGGAAAATAAATTATCAGAGCTGCTATTTATCATCTGTTAAATGAAACTAGTAAAACTTACTTTATAAATATAGGGAGATGGTGAAGAAAGGCATAAAGTAGATGCTCAATATATGTAGGTTGGTTGGCTGACTGACGGCTGGCTGGATGCATGCATGCATGGGAGAAGAAAATAGTCAGAGAAAGGATGAAGGAGCAAATGGCTGGAGAATAGATGAATGGATGGATGAAATGAATACATAAACTATTTAATAATGGTTTCTTGATCCATGGATGGATGTAGGATGGATGGATGGGTGGGTGGGTGGACGGATGGATGGATGGATGACGAATGGGAGAAGAAAACAGAAAAAGGATAAAGAACAAATAGCTGGAGAATTGAATGGATGGTGAATTAATGAATAAATAAACACAAACTAATAATACTCTTCGATCAACGCATGGATGTAAGGTGGATGGATGGATGGATGGATGACTAGGTAACGGATGGATAAATAAATGGATAGAAGAATAGATGATGAGTGAATTCATAATGAATGGATAGATGGGTGGATGTGTCAGTCAAGTTCTCAACAGGCATGAAGTATTGTGCTTGTGAAGAATGACCGTGTTTGCATAATGGATGCACCTAAATGGGTCAGCTTAGGGTAGGTGTTGCAATCAGAGGCATCAGATTTCTCACTCAAGAAAAACTTATTCTCCTGTTTCCCTCTCTCTCTCTCTCTCTTCCCTGGGGAAACTTGCTTCCAGGAAAGCTGCTTTGTTAATGTAGCATCAAACTCCTTCAGTGACTTGGCTCACCCCAAAATAAAACTGGGCAGTACTCACAGGCACATATCTTGAACTATGTTCTCTCTTATACATTATTGTGGCACTGGAATGGGGTAACTAAACAGCTTGTCAAGAGCTTCCTTGTTCCTATCTGATGCTCCTAATTTTTCTGATCTTCCCTTCCCTAGAAGAGTTAGTAAGAGTTATCAGCACAGGATTCAAATTACATTTCTGACATTACCTAGCTCTGTGAGCTTAGACAAGCTGCTTACATTTCTGATCCTTAAACTTCCCCTCTACAAAATGGAAACTGTCATACTACCCTTAAAGGATGGTTAAATGGATTAAGTAATAAACTACTGATAAGCATTTTGCTCAATCATGGGCATATAGTGAGTACGCAGAAACTATTGTTAGGAGCTAAATTAAAATTTTGGCAGATGAAGAAGTTGAAATGTTGACATTCATGAGGTTACTGAGGCAGAGAAGTGAATCCTAGGAGTCAGAAGACATGTTTTGATTAGCTGTTTGACTCTGGGCAGGCAACTTCCTTTTCCTCTATGAGCCTTACTTTCTCCATGTGTTTAACAGGGAGTAGAACCCAAGAGCTCTGAGATTTAGGGTTCTTGATTAGGGGTATAATCCTGGTGTCTTTTTGCCTTCCCTCTCTGCCAAACTGATTCTATTTTGAACATGACTCTTAATGTCCAAGGGCAACCACTCCAAAGATTCAGACTGGGACTCAGTAGTCACTTGAAGATTTTTGATACCATGTTGCTACAGTTGAAGGGCACTGGGGCCCAGGATAGCAAAGTGACTTGCTCAAAATCACACAGCCAATAGACGAGGTAATAAGATTCAAGCCCAAGCTCATTACCGCAGAGCCAGAACTCATCCAACTCTGCAACACCTCTCACTTGGCATATGTCATCATAGCATGTGCTTGGAGAAGGGGAGTTGATGCCTTCTTTAGGGTTGGATGGGGGTGGTGTGCTGAGCATGAAAACTTTCCAAGGAGAAGGAAAGTACCAGAGTGGGGATAGCCAACATCAGGTGGCTTGGATGGCATCTTGCCCAAGCCACAAAATGGGGGTCCCTGTGTTTCTGATGGAAAACAGCAAAAACGTTGAGGAGCTCGTAGACCACAGTCTCAGGCTCCTGCATTCAAACCACCACTGGGGATGGTTTGAGGGTTGATTTGCTCAAGGACCATAAACGTTGTAGGTACAAGGTGGAACAGCCAGTGTTTGGGGGTATGGATGGGTATGGGCAGTGGGTAGCCATCATATTTGCTTTTTTTTCTTTCCTAAAACCCATGGGTGCTCTACATGGAATTAACGTTTATAGCATTAGGCAAATTACTTCACTACTCTTGGCCGGATTCCTTCCATAAAATGAAGTTAGGGAGGGTGGGATAAAAAGATGCTTAAGGTCACCCCTAACTCTCCTAGTGGTAAAATGTCCTTTCTTGGGGGTGGCAGGGGAGGGTCATACCCAACCTTTCCGATAAAAGGAAGCTTTCAAGACTCATGCTCTTCCCGCTGCAGCAGTTTGGGGCCTGTTTGCCCTCAATCGGGGCCCTACAATGATGGGGTGAATTTCCTTCTAAGGCTCCTGAGCTCTGAGTCCTCTTGCAATTTTGGGGATCCTACCCCCATCTCTCCCTTCCCCCTTGGCCACTAAAAGGGATGTCACTCTAAGGGGCGTCTCCACTTAGGGAAAAGAACATACACTGTGGCAGGTGAAAAGGGCGTGAGGCTGGTACACTCCGCGCAGAGAAAGAAGTGGGCTTTAACCGGAGTGACACGGGCAGTGCCGCCTGGTCAGCGGGCACAGCACTCATGCCATTCCTCCCCTTTGCCTGATGCATCCACGCTCAGTGCCTGTCCTCCTGGGGTCACAGGTTTTGTCGACACTGGGGTGGGGACACTGAACTTGGAGTCCAGAGGCCCGGGGTTTACACTGGGTCTTTATAAGGCCTTGAGCCTCAGTTTCTGCTTCTGTAAAATGGACGTAAAACCGGCATTTACTTTTGTGAGCATCAAATGAGATTAATGGTCATTGTTAAAAGCACCACCACTGACACAATGTATTATTTCATGATATGACTTTCAACAAGTCATTTCCTGTCTCTGAGCCTCACTTCTATTTGTAAAATGGAAATCAATTAATTTTTCTGCTTACTTCTCTGAGGAACTCTGAGCAATGTGGTGTCTTAGAATTGGGTGTCTGGTGACCCATATTTCAGCCGTATTTCTGGCATTAACATTCTGATACCCCCCTTCATGCCCTGTGCTCTTGCTGTGCCTCCATCTAACTATCTATAAAATAAAGAGTCTGTATTAGGGTCCCTCACATGTCCCCTCTGGCACCCTTCCTCCATACTGACTGCAGACTAAATGCCACCATGAGCTGACACTGGTTTATAAGGAGCTGATCACTGGGAGGTGCTGTTATGATGAAGGTTTCCTGCTGGAAACAACTGTCCCCAGGGTAAATATTTGCCCTGAGCCTAGCCACCCTCTATGGGAGTGGGCTGGACCCTAGAATCACCTGCAACCAGGTTTTGGAAGGGAGGCTGGGTGGGGAGGCTGGCTAAAGAAAAGCCTCCTTATTGGCTGAAAGCTCTGAAATATGAACCCAGGAATAGCCCGAGCTGTTCACCTGCTCTTCGAGGCACAGGCTGGGTACAGATGGATGTCTCATCAGGATCCCCAGACCAGGCTTCGGGGAGCATATGCCGCAAGAAGTCCTCATGGGGCAGGATGCCACATCTCACGGTGAGGGGGAGGGTGGCAGAGGACTGTGGTGTCTGATCTCCTGATCACAGCAGGGAAGTGCAAACACAGACCGTGAAGCTGGGCAAACACCGCTTCACGGAACCCAGAGCTCAGCCAGGCTGACTCAGGCTACGTGCCTTGGGCAAATCCGTGGTCCCTTTTCTTGAGTCTCAGTCTGCAAAATGAGGAGCTAAGTAACACGAGTGGGCCCTAGTGATCTTCTGAGCTCGTATCTCTCTCAGTAGGAAACTTTGAGAATGAAACCCCCATACAGGTGTATTTATTTATAAATTATACCTACACACTATTGTTTCAATCCATTGTGACTATTATAAAACATATTCCTGAATCCTCTACACATAAAATGAGGAGACTGGGTGATCTCCAAGGTCCCTTTAGCCCTGAAATTCTGGTGAA
This sequence comes from Catagonus wagneri, assembly GCA_004024745.2. Classification (NCBI taxonomy): domain Eukaryota; kingdom Metazoa; phylum Chordata; class Mammalia; order Artiodactyla; family Tayassuidae; genus Catagonus; species Catagonus wagneri. The sequence continues at coordinate 18,027,702 of PVHT021183555.1, read as the reverse complement.
GTACATCTCTGGGTTTCTGCGTCTCCTCACCTGTACCAGGCACTTGTACCTACCTACATACCCTCGATTATTCATTCGACAAACATTTTAAGATCCCCCAACCATGGGCCACTGTTCTAGGTGCTCAAGACAGCAAAGAATGAGACAGGCATTGTCCCCAACCTCTGTGGTTCAGAGGGTTCTCCTGTGAATCAAAGGAAACACTGCCATTTTTGAATACTAGAAATTCCTTAGGGTTCAGACTATTAGGCGTGAAAATGATTTGATAAGGGGGAAGTGTTACAATTCATGTATTCAACCAGCATTTATTGGGTTCTCCTGCTATGTATCACATGAAAGAGATAAGCCAACAAGCAAACTGACACAGTCCTCATCCTCATGATGCCTTCAGTCCATTTAACCGGTGATCCCATAAGCCAGTATGGAATTACAAACGCGTAGAAAAGCAAGAGAGGTACTGCAGAAATAAGAAAGTCTGTAATGCCGGTGTCACCTAGTGTAGAGCACTGTGGGAGGATTCCCTAAGGAAGTGGCATTTGAGTTAAATCTGAAAGGTGGAGTAGGTGTAAATTAGATACCAGAGACAGGGGGAGATTTCTGGGCGTCATGTGCAAAGGCCCTGTGGTAAGAAGGGCATGGAAAATGTTAGGCACTAAAAGGAATGAGATGCAGCTGGAGCAGCTGGGGTGAGGAGCAGCGGTTTAGAATGCTTTGGCTATAAACATCAGCTAAGAGCTCTGGACTTTGATCCCAGTTATGACTCTTACCATCCATGTGTCCATGAGCAAATCAGTCACTTCCACTCTCTGAGCCTCAGTTTCCCCATCTGTAAAACTGAGTCTTAAAAATACCTCTGTCCTAAGTTACTGTGAGGACGGACTCAGACAACAGAGGCAATGTATTTAGCATAGGGCTGGGTACATAAGAACATAAGGAGCTTGGCACATGCATTTCCACTGGGATGAGCGTGTACACACCCCACGAACACACACACACACACACGTCAAGCCCAGATGGCACCTCCCTACCCGTAGGAGTGGTAACTGTCTTGTAAAATTCCAGCTCACTTGCCTAAGCTTAACTTTTAATAAAGCCAGAGAACAGTGATCCATTGGCGTTTCTGCTCTGAGCACCTGTCGGTGGGATGGAAGCCCAGGGAATCCGGCAACTCGGGGATTCTCCTGATGTGAAACATTTGCGTCCAGAGGCTCTTAATATTTGTTTTGAACAGACACGTGTAGATGTGAATTACTTAATGACTGTTTTAGGGTTCGGCATTGTTCCTGTGTTTGGTGTGGCTTTGTCTCTATGACATCTTAATTCGGTGTTATATTTCACGGAGCTCCACATACAGGCTGTGGCATATGGGAGCTCCCTCAGCAAAATCTCGAGATGGAGATGGGGGGAGGAATGGGGGAGCACAGGCTATAGCCTCAAGGGTGTGCAGAGAAAGGGGGCTGCAGGGCGAGAGGGAGAGGCTAGATTTGCAGGCATGGATGTGAGAGATGCACCAAACCCTCACTGTCATGGGAACAAGATTGGCCACTGCTATTTGGAAGCCTAAACAGTGTCTTTTTCAATTTCCTAATCTGATTGATCACAATCAGAGAGATTATAAATTTCATGCTTGTCCATAATGCATGGAGGGGCGGGGCCCTGTTAAGCTTCTGATTCTGCTGTTCAAAGTCATCTACCGCTGCAATGGAGTCATGACAGAGGAGCCAAGAGAAGCAGATCAGACCCGGGATCCTGCCGGGGAGTGATCCCCATGGACCTGCTCCCTGCCCTTAGCCTGGGAACTGGGGGCCTGGGAAGCCCTTAAATGTCAAGGCCCTGCTTGATCTGTTTCCTGCCTGCGTCTAGGGAGGCATCTTCTGCCAGTCTCCTCCTCACTGAGTTCTGCTCCAGCCACCATGACTACTTCCTTGCTATTCCTCAAATACGGCAAGCATGCATCTACCTCAGGGCCTTTGTATATGCTGCAAGGCCATTGCTGCTGTCTCCAACACTTTCCCCCCAGTTATCCTCATGGCTGGCTCCCTTTCTTCTCCAGGTCCCTGACCACTCAGTCCAATAATGCAGTCCCCTTCCTCACCCTCCAGCCTCACCCTCCAGCCCTGCCATATATATATATAGGCCATACCTGTGGCATATGGAGGTTCCCAGGCTGGAGGGTGAGTCGGAGCTGCAGCTACCAGCCTATGCTACAGTCACAGCAACGCCAGATCTGAGCAGCATCTGTGACCTACACCATAGCTCACAGCAATGCCAGATCCTTAACCCACTGAGCGAGGCCAGAGATTGAACCCGCGTCCTCATGGTTACTAGTTGGGTTCATTACTGCTGAGCCACAGTGGGAACTCCTGCCACTCCTGCCTTGCTTTCTTCTTTAAAGTACTACCATCCTGACCTTGTATTATTCACTTGTTTGTTTCTTCATCGATTATCTTTCTTCCCCATGAGATCGGGGGCTTTGTGCTGTTCACTGCTATACCAAGTAGAAGCTCAAGAAAACTGTTGAGTGAAATGAAAGTACAGCTTTTTTTTTTTTTTTTTTAGCCACATGCAGCTTCTCCTACCTTGTGTATACATTCCCTGGTGGTTTATTTTCTCTTTGACATGTAAGGGCTCACTCTGATCCCCGCACCATCAGCGGCTGCTCAAGGAATGCAGACTGGATTTCGTTTTAGCCAGAGCTGGACCGTGAAGGACAGGAAACCTAATGGGCCACACCAGAGCCTGCCTCCTTGAGCCACTGACAAGGGGAGCTAGGAAATTCAGATCATAAAAGCACTTCCTTTCCACAGCCCTTCTTCACTGCCCTGACCAGGATTTACCACAGATTGATGTCCCCATCTGGAGAGTCTAACCTGCTCTGTCTTCTGGGAAAAGAAAAGAGCTTTCTTGGAACTCGACTGGGGAGAAAAGCCTTATTCATTCTGGTCATTCCTTGCACTCGAAGGTAAAACTGATGAAATAAAAGAATCATTCCCATTTTATAGATAACTAAGGATCACTGTGTGACGATAAGCAAAGGGCTCTTTGCCTCCCTGGGGGTCTCTTCTTCCTCTGGCTTTCCACCCCCGCCCCCTGTCTTTATTCCTACCTATATTGTAGTACTTAGGACCGTATGCCTCAATCACACACACTTCTGCTTCTGTCTCCCTTGGCCGTGAAATCCTGAGGCCCTGAAAAGGGACGATTGCATTTCATTCATCTCTTCCTCCCTGATGGGCCTGGCACAGAGTAATAATACAAACGATCATTTATTATTAATAGTAAGAGCTAACACTGACGGAGTCCTCACTATGGGCCAAACAGCACGTTCCATAAATTAGTTCATTCAGTCCTCCCAACCACTCTCAGGGGTGGCTGCTATTCTTAGCCCCATTTTATGGATGAGGAGGCTGAGATTGAGAAGGTCAAGGTGCTTGCCAGAAGCCACGGAGCCTGTGAGCATCTGCAAACAGTAAAAGGAAACAATTCTTGTGATCAGTTTGCCTTTGAGGCCCATATGGTTTTGAAAACAGCTCTGTTCAAATCTTCAGTGGCTCTTTAGGCAATTGCAGTGAGAAGTATCTCACTACAACCCATTTCACTGATGGGGAAACCGAGGCATAGAGACCTGACTAGCAGGTTTCGAAGCTAGGAAGTGGCCCAGCAGGATGTCAGCCGGGGTCCGTCTGACTTCAGAGTCCAAGCTCTTTGACATTCTGCCTCTTCCACCTCAGGAACAGAGACCGTCTGAGTAACAAGCAAGGAAAGAACTCCTGTGTCGTTAAGGCCCCGAGAACCCCTCCACTTCCCAGGAAGGTCAACCCAGCCACCCTGAAAGAAAGGATGTTTTAAAAATTGTATTGTGGAATCCCCGTCAATCCCGCGCAGCGGAAACGAATTCAACTAGGAACCATGAGGCTGCGGGTTCGATCCCTGGCCTCGTTCAGTGGGTTAAGGATCCGGAGTTGCCATAAGCTGTGGTGTAGGTTGCAGATGCAGCTCAGATCTGGCACTGCTGTGGCTGTGGCGTAGGCCGGCAGCAACAGCTCCGATTAGACCCCTAGCCTGGGAACCTCCATATGCCACAGGTGCAGCCCTAAAAAGACCAAAAAAAAAAAAATTGTATTGTGACTGAGGTGCCCATGGAGCCAAAGGCACGTGACCTAGGCTTCTCTCCTTATTACAGGAGCCAGACTTTGAGTGATGTCCGCCCTTCTGGGTGGCCTGGCATTGAGGTGGACTTAATGGAGACTCAGAGGCGCCTGGAAAACACATCCGGGTGGCATTAAGTTCAACCCCCTGCCCCTGTGCTGCCAGCGTGTCTACTCACCCAGCCAGCCAGACATCTCGACCTAGAAAGCTTCATTCCAGAGTCAAATCCATTTGTCCTGTGTGTGTCTCCTGGTTGCATTGATCAGCGTCCTCCGCATGTCAGGACAGGGAGATGGGGCTGGGAGAGGGCTGATCCTAGGCTGGATTTAGACCAAGGGTACTTATTCAATGAACGCATCCAACTTTCATTGACCATCGACTGCAGCCGCAGTCGTTGAGACGGCGCGGCTGCCAAGCGAACGCGGCGGTGTCAGAGGCGAACCCCTGGCGGACCTTGTACACCATTCAACACATTTCACCTTCCAGAAGGAGAAAGCTTTGACCCGAACGATAGCTCTCTCTTCCCAGAGAAAACGTGCATTCCTCGCCAGGGCAAGCATTTTCCCTGACCCTCTCTCTGTCTATTGGCTCTTAACCAGAGCTGGTCAGGAAATCGCCTCCCAACAGCCTCTCATTCTGCTCCCAAAGACAGAGTCAGCACAACTCTGCTAAATGATCCCTTGGCACAGAGGGGAGGTTTGAGTTAAATGGTTCAAAGGCATTCTTCCTGCCTTACAATTTGGCCACCTTCCCCTTTATGCAGTAAAATCTCCAATAGTTTGGAATTTATGATCCTTTCGACAGGGAATGGGCTGAAGTCTGCTTCTGGACTATTCTGCATGGAAAGGATTTTCGAAGAAAATGAATAGCTTGCCAAAAGAATGGTAGAAGGAAAGCTTTTTCTATTTAAGGGGACCACCTGTCTAGCCCTTGCAAACATACCTGCATCTACAAACAATTGATATGGTAATTACGAATGATAGTTATGAGAGTTCATTAAGTCCTCAACTACTCTTTGTTTGTTTTTGTTTTCAGCCATGGGTGCTGCATGAGAAATTTCCAGGGGCCAGGGGATTCAAGGAGCCACAGTAGTGACAACACCAGAGCCAGACCTTAACCGACTGAGCCATGAGGGAACTCCCTCAACTGCTCTTTATTGATATGATTATTCCAGTTCGAAATGGCTTCCAACGCTAGGTTTTTCCCCACTTTGAGCCTAAACTTCTTGGGTACAAACTTTTCCAGACTAGGCAATTAAAAAAGAGACTTAAATTCACACCAGGAAAATGACTCTACTTCTTTGGTAGGGACAAAAGAGGGGGACTCTTCCACTCCCGTATCTTATCGACTCAAGCTGGCTCTCTTCCAGCTGGTATAGGATAGGTTTGCCTGGAATGGTCCCCGTTAGAACTTTCCGGTCCTAGAATTATCACTCGTAGGCAATACCCTTCATTCTTGATATGAGCTATAAATTACATAGTTACTTTAAATTTCATGGACTAGGGATTAGAACTGTGGTTTTCAAGGAGTTTGAGCCTTCTCCACACTGGCGGCACCTGGTCATCTCTATACAGACAATATCAATATTGTACAAAGATGTTGTACCAGTCATTTCTGAGTCCAGATCATTCTTCACCAGCCCTTCACCCCCTAAATGAAAGAGATGAGAAAGCAGCTACCTCTCCCTAAGGGAAGGAAATCTGAGACCTCAGGGAGGAAAGTATGGGACCTCTCCCACCCCACCTGGTCCATTTCAGTGCAACTGGCTGTCAGGAGCTGACATCTCACGATTTTTATTGTCAGCTTTGTTGGGGGGGGATGGTGAGAAATGGGCAGGCATGAAAAACACAAAGCTGAAAGGAACTCTTGATTTCCTAGGGCTGTTGGAGCTCTGAGCTGTTTGTTTTAGAGGCAGTGTCTGTGAAACAATCTCTTTCCCCCCCTTACGTGGTAGGAAGTACTTGACCTGACTCAACGCTCCCAGCTCACTGCCCGAGATGGCTACTGGTATTATTTCTATTTTCAAGCTGATAAAACAGGCTCAGCAAGGTAGAGCCAGTTGCCTAGGGCACTCTGCTAAGTGACAGAACCAGGGAATCCAGGTTTATCTGAAGCTCAACTCTTAACCACTGTGATATACTGCCTTCTACTCCGCTAGGCTGTTCTGACATTTGAGTCAGACATCTGCTTGCAATTTGATACATTATAAAGATATTGCCTCATCAAGTATGCCTCACAGAGGGGGAAAGAGAGGGGGGGATAGGGGATGCTTTGCTTGGAGTGTGTTTGTATGATGTATGTATAGTGCTATGAAACCAATGAATTGACTGTAAGCTTCTATCCTGGTACTCACTTATCTTCAGAGGTGGACTTAAAATATCCTGGGGAAGTTCATTCAGGGGGTAGCCCTCATCCATAAACAAATATTAAGTGTGTAACCAGGACTCTCCCCCATCTCCCTGTAGACAGCTACTTGGGCAGATCTGCCAACTGTGAGCTGGGCCTCACTCATGGAACTAAATGACAATTCTGATGAGACCAAGTTACCAGGTGGCCTGTAGAGGAAGCTACTAGGGCCCGGCTGATGCTATGCCCATGCCTCTGTCCCCTTCCTTTCTAAGAACTCTGCTTCAGAATCACCCTTAAGTATAGAATATTAAAAAGGAGGCAGAAATTGACCATTGCTGGATGTGGTTGGCTTGGGTGAGACTGGGGATGATTCAGACTTTACAGCTGTTGAAAGACAACTCCAACCCCACCCTTCCTGAGGACTTGAATATAAACATCCCCTGCTCACTCTCCACCCCAAACCAGGAGTAACAGCTATAAAACTGGAATCTGTTCTACCCAGAAGCCACGCCTGTTAGAGAAGTATTCAAGAGGATCCTTTCAGCGTGACAAAAATTCAGGGCTCTGTGCTCAGACTTTCAGCTGGGGAGTGCTTTTGGAGGGGGGGGGGGTAGGGAAAGGAGACTCAGAACATTAAAAGACACCAGGAATGAAATGATACCTGGGTGGGGAGGGCTGGCTACTGTGAGAGGCTCATATTGATTAATTTAGGGTTTGCACAAAGCAATGGAAAGCATGAGTGTAGGGAAACCTTGTGAGCAACTCATATAATCGTGAGTCTAAGAAAAAGGCATGATAGTAACAGACTGACGGAAAAGGGCGAAGGTACCAAGCAAGAGGACACTGGGTATGCAGTTCTGAATTAAAATATCACAGAGAATCTGCTCTCCTCCTTCTGTGTCCCTGAAATACAGGGAAGACTCTGGACCAACTGCCACGCTCCGAGTTTCCAATGAAATTTCCTCTAGTCCCTTCTGCAAGGGCATGTTCTTTGGCTAATGCAGAACCTGATTTGCCAACGGTAGGTGCACTCCAAAGGTGGAACGGATGGCAGAAACCCAGGAAGATAAAAGCGCTGACGTCAAAGCTCTCTACAAAGAACCTCCTTAAGCACAGCAATATCAGCTTTTGGTGGCATTTGGTGTTACTGCTCCCCTTCTCCAGCCTGTATCAGGGGATGTCCCCTCATCCTAGCCACAATACTGGCTGTTGCTGCTGCCCCCCGCCTGCTATATTCTGCTGGCCCATCGTGTTTCTAGTCCGCCCGTTCCCAACGTGGGGCACCCATTTTTCTAAAGACCTGTAGGAGCCAGGGCTATATCAGACTATGAAAAGTTCTCCAGTCTGAGTTTGATTCTTAAGATATGATTCCCTGTCCGTCCTCCACCCTACACCCACTGGAAAGTTCAGATGCAGTTGAGCCAGAACAGGCATTCTGTCCGAAGCACTTTCCCAGGCATGTTTTCAACATATTCCCTAATGTAGCCTGCCAGGATTAATCAGTCCTCTAAGTGGTCTCCCCTGGTCCACTTCTTTCTTTCCTCCCACCCAACCACTCATCCAACACCAGCAAAAGATGAGTTTTCATACAGCCTTGATGTTCCCTGACAGAGGGCACAGCCTTCTTCCTTTCATTTTCGAACTCCACTAAAGGGAACGCTTTCCGAAAATAATTGGGTTTTCTTTGTCTTGGAATGCTTCTGTTTTCCCCAGCCTCCTCCCTGTTTTACCCCCATATCCTCTTCTTCCTCTTTCTGCCTTCCTTTCATTTCTCCCCTTATCCTGCCCCCATCATACTAGTTCCATCACCATCTAAGGGTCGGTTCTCATGCCTGAGTTCAAAGCAACTGGATTCTTTTTGAAAAACCACATAAAACTCTTCTGAGACCATCTTCACGATCTTGGAAGGCTCCTCCCTGACTCTTGAGCTCAGAGTCCTGGTTTTGGATGCTGGAGACGAGATAATTCAGCAGCAGCAACAGCAGCAGCCAGAAAGGCATGGAGGAGGGTGCTGTTTAGGGTGTATTTGAGGGAACAGCATATGGGCTTTTGTCAAAACATTCAGAGCTTGCTAGTTTCTGAGCTGAGTATAGAAAGGCGCTGCTGTCTCTGAACAAGGCTTGAGCTAGTTCAGTCCTCAAATTCTCTTCTAGTACAACCACCCTCACCACTTCAAATCCACCCTTCTTTCACGCTCTACCCGCTGAGCTCTGTGATACCAAGAAAAGTTTCTTAGTCAAGTCGTCTCCCACCTGCACTGCCCACCCAGAGACAGCAAAACCTCTTGCACAGCAGCTGCCAGGTCAGCTGGTTGAGCGTTGCTCTGGGTAAAGACTCTCCGTCCCTTCTCACCAGCTTCCACCTCACATAAGCAATTAGTTCCCATGCTCCAGTGGGAGATACAGAGTAGTGATGGGAAAAGACCGGCGCCCTGGCCCAGCTGCCTGCATCCGCCCCTCTGGACTCTGGGGCACAGGCCAGAAATGGAGACCCTCGGGTCTTCCCTCAAAAACAGGAGGTCATTACCTTGGCAGCGGCTTGCGGGCGGTAATACTGGCGACGATGATGCTCTCAGGACGCGGGGTGGCCACGGCTTTAAAGGTTCCTCGCCAGAACTTCTCAAAAAGCTGTTTCTCTCCTTGCTGAACGCTGGCCATAGCCAACCCCAAGGGCCCGGGGCTCCCGGGCGCTGTCCGAAGTGCTGAATCGTGGATTCCAAACGGGGGCACACCCGGCTCGGGTCTCCGTGCCCGCGTGAAAGCGAAAGGGGTGGGGTGGGAGAGCTCGGGGTTCAGGGCGGGGGAGGGGGCGCCTCAGCCCGGCCAGGCGGGGGAGAAAGAAGGCTTGTCCGTCGGTTCTCTTCGCCCTCTGGGTTGGCTCTGGGCTGTGCTTCTAAGCCTCCGCACCCCGGGAAGGGAAGGGAGGGCTGGCTTTCTCGGCAGCGCCGGAGAGAAGAGGCGACGGGGTCGTCTGTGTGTGCGTGCGCGTGTGAGCTCCGGCGCGCCCGGGTTTTGTCTCTCTCACAATGTGACGTTGGAAGAGGAGGCTGGTCGCGCGAGCTGCACTTTCCTCCCCCCCCTCCGCCTCCTCACCAACTCCCTCCTCCTCCGACTCAGCCTCCTGCCGCCATCTGCATAACAAAAGCCCGCAGGTCTAGGGAGGGGAAAGGGCGGGGCGTGCGCCTGTCACCCGGGCCCCGCGGCTACCGAGTTGCAGCGCTGACCCCTGAGAAAAGCAATCCCGGCACCCCGAACGGAACCCGGCGTGAGATCCTGCTTCCCAGCCCCCTCTCCTCCGCTACCACCGTGAGCCTTCCCCCTACCCTTTCTTGGGCGCCCTCTGGGCCCGGCCATCTCCCTTCCCACCCCATTCGCAAGTCTCCTAGATCTTCTATTGAGGGAGGGAGAAAAAAACTTAATCTATCCGCCCCTGCCAACCTGCACCCCCCCCACCTCCTCACTTCTGGGAGGGACTGTCTATACAGCAGTAAAATGGGGGGTGGGGGTGGGGCTTGTCTCCTGAACTCCTCTTTGCGCTGCGAGATCCCCACCACCCAGAAAGTGCCGTTTGATGGACAATCCGTCAGCAATTCGGCCTCTCGCCATCTGCCGAGCCGGCCCCGCCCGCAGAGGGGTGCAGGGTTGCATCTGTGCACGCGGCTCTAAGGGGTATCTCTTTTGTGCCTCACAGCCAGCCCGCCCAACTTCCCGCTGTCAAACCCATCCAAAGGAAAGTGTGCCCCCGCCCCCGCCCCATGCCGTCCACTCCTGGGGAACTGCAGCCACTTTCTCTTAATACAGCCTCTCTTGGGAGAGGAGTCTGATTTGAAAGAGAAAGCTCTTAGGGGTAGGGTTTTGAGGGGGGAAATAGAGGATTAGAGGGGGGTAGTTACTTTTCAGTTTCCTTCCTCTTCTACCCTCTCGCGGTCCAACCCTAATCCCGGAAGATGGAAGTGCAGAATCATAATAAAACCTAGATGCAGAGACTTTCTTTCCTTCACCCCCAGGGTTTTCATTCAGTAAAAGAAATGCTGGACCCCTCTGCCCATCTTTCCCTTGGAGTCCTTTACTCTCAGCAGAGTTGCTACCCCCACTCCCTAGACCGCACATTCTTGGAAGGAGGCTTCGCCAAGTCTTAAAGGCCTGTGAATACCTGGCATTGGTTTTCAGCCACAGCCAGAATAAACTCTTGTTTCTTGCTGATGGTGAGGATGATGGGGACCCAAGGGACCAGAGCACAAATGTGAACTTCAGACATTCTTTGAAAGGGAGCAGGAGGGGAATAGGAGAAACAGGGGAGGAGGGACGTAGAGTGAACTCTAGAATAACGGAGTATTAGCCCGGAACTGTATCTTCGTGTGGATATGCGTGTATTTGGATATTTGCGTGCCTGCTTGTTTGAGTGCCTGAGTGCGCTGCTCGCTCTGCAGTGACCCCTTCTGGTGAAAAATGAGAAATGCATTTGCTGGCTTCTGAAAAGTGGGTTGTCGGTGCCAGGAGGTGGAGGTAGGGCTGGGGAGTTTGCAGATGGAGGAGAGACAGCGGAGACTAGGCACAGATGCATCACCATCTCTCCCTCGGGCCTGAAACTCTCTCGTCTCTGATCACTCTCAGGTGCTATTTCCCACCTCGAAGTTAGTGTCACTTTCAATGCCTTTGAGAAGTGGCTCCTTAAGTAGCCTGGGATATTTAAAACCATCCTCAGTCATGACATTTGGGGTCTAAACTGAGTCACTCGCAGGGAAGAGGTAGCTGCGATCCTACCCCCACAAGATCAATCAACATTTCCCAGCCTGTTCCAGCTCTAAGTTCTTAGACTGTTGACAACATTCCCATTTGCACAGATTTGCCTCTTTTGAACTTGAATAGCAGCCAAGGCAAGTGGGAGGGGAAGCTGTTCTCACTGCACTTTTAAAGGTGAGGCAGTTGAGGTGTAGGATGATCAAGTGACTTGCCCAAGGTGATTCTCCAGGGAGCAAAAGAGTCTGTACAAAGTACAGTTTCTGTTTTCACTTGGGGAATGAGAAGTCTCAAGATACTGGGCACTCCAGGGTGCGCAGTGTAAAAACTTCCAGATCCCAAAGGAACCACATACTGAGAAGCAGTTGAGACTTCTAAGTTGGGAGTCTTGGGTGATAAATTCAGGGCCTCAAAGCCAGACCACCTGGGTTCAAATCCCAGCTCTGCCATTTCCTAATTGTGTGATCTTGGAAGATTGACTTCACTTGTCTATATCTCAGTTTCTTCACCAGTTATACAGAGATTCTAAAAAAAATCAAATACCATGGGTATAAATGGACTTCAGGTCTGACTTCTCCAATAGGACTCAAACTCCAGTTCCACCATCATTTTATGAATACATAACCATCTTGTTCTCATTCCCTCAGGATACTGCTCTGTTTTCCAAGGTGCATGCAGCCCATGGCATACACTGAGACATTTCAGTATGCTAGTAAACGAATATGAACATGTGACACAATCGCTGCCTATTCTCTACACTATGCCGGTGACAGCACCTTTTTGGATAAGACCTCGGAATCCTTCTCAGCACATTCTCTAAATAGCCAGTACGGATTGGCTGGATTAGGCATTCCACGGAAAATCAGTTTGCCACATCTATATGGTCAAAGAATCTGAAAAAGAATGGAGGTGTGTACGTGTATAACCCAGCCACTTAGTTGTACAGCAGAAATTAACCCAACATTGCAAATCAACCAGACTTCAACAAAGCTTTAAAAAATGGGGAAGAAAAGATAAGGAATAAAATGAAAACAAAAATCAATTTTCCAGCCATGTCTAAAGGGTGCTTCTTTACTTAATTGGCACTGTTCTTATATTAGAAAAAGGAGAGACCAGGAAGAAGTGATTCTAGGATTTGTAAACCCAGGTACTCTAAAGCAGGAGCAAAAGAGATTCTTATACCTCATTTTCCCTAATGATCCAAAAACCACCAGTTCAGAGAGATAGCTACCTCTCCTCCAGAGGCAGTTCGAATCCCACCTCGCCGACATTACTGTCTTACTGGGGTAAACCCCTTACCCTCTGGGTCCATAACTACTTTGTGTATAATACGGCTGATCATTATCCACCATCATCAAGGGACATCAGGGTTCTTGACAGTACGTACCCATTTCCAAATGTCCAGTGAACAGTGAATGATTCAAATAATTACTGAGATAATGGGAAATATGGTAATGAGACCAATTCATCTGTCTTTGTGCCCTTACGCAGGATCACACTAAACTATTCAACTTATAAGATTCTGTATTTCTTCCTATAGACTTTTGGGGAGAAAAAAAATGATCGTACTACTCAGAGCTTACTAATACTCACTTCTTCAAAGTTCTAACTCATGTCTAACCTGAATCCCACCATCGTCATTTAATGTCCATTTCCCTTCTAGAATATACACAGCACTGCTTCAAATGTCCCTGGACTAACCTGGATAAACCAGAAATTCTCCTTCCTTGGTTGTGTAGGTCCCCAGAGTTTATAAGACAAATACGTTCATTGCTGTCTCAGAGAGAAATGCCTGTACGTATCGAGTAAGTGTTACTATGTTCTATGTTCTAGTTGCCATTTATGCTAGACCCTTGATAAACATTATCACATTTAATCCCTGTCAACAAATCCACGAGAAAGAAACGATCACTGTCTGAATCTTGCAAATTTGGAAAACTGAGTTTCAGGGTGGTAAGAGGATTCAGTATGTGCAGAGACCACATACTGGAACAGAGTTGGAGGAGTTCCCGTTGTAGCTCAGTGGTTAACGAATCCGACTAGGAACCATGAGGTTGCGGGTTCAATCCCTGGCATCGCTCAGTGGGTTAAGGATCCGGCATTGCCATGAGCTGTGGTGTAGGTTGCAGACGCGGCCTGGATCCCGCGTTCCTGTGGCTGTGGCGAAGGCCGGCAGCTACAGCTCCTGTTAGACCCCTAGCCTGGGAACCCCCATATGCCGCAAGTGCGGCCCTAGAAAAGGCAAAAAGACAAAAAAAATAAAAAGAGTTGGATACACACAAGGAAGAAGCCAAAGACCAGAGAACATAGTAATGGAAGAATGGAGGAGAAATTGAAGAGCTGGTGATGGAGGAACATGCTCCACGCAACGAACTTAGAGGACTGCCATTATTCTGCTCAGTTTTAAAAGCCAGTGATATTATATTGTTATTTCTCAAAGAGAGGTTCTGGTGGTACTCCCCACCAGAAGGTTTTAGGTGGTATCCAGGCAGAGTTTAAATAACATCAGAGCACATGGTCATACACAGTTAGAAAGCATTCCTTTTATCATTTGTTTTCCTAGCCATTCAGTTACTTCCAGAAGTAAATCTCCATATTTTGATTTTCTGAAAATGTCTTTTCTTTTTTGGCTTTCTAGGACTGTAGGTACAGCATATGGAAGTTCCCAGGCTAGGAGTCAAATCAGAGCTACAACTGCCAGTCTAAGCCACAGCTATAGCAACGTAGGATCTGAGCTGCATTTCAGACCCATACCACAGTTCACAGCAAGCTGGATCCTTAACCCACTGAACAAGGGCAGGCATCGAACCCACATCCTCATGGACTAGTAAGGTTTGTTTAGGCAACTCCATGAAAATGTCTTGAACACATCTCTTAGGACTTACTTTTCAACAATGAGAAAGTGGCTTCAGAATCAGAGGCATGGACCACTACCATTTAACACTGCTTTGCTTTCACTGAATTTATTTTTATAGTTATCTTCCATTATTGGTATGTGATACTAGTTTTTCATTTCTGAAATGTCCTCTTTAAGTAAATATGTTAGATAAGAGGTGAGTCACTTGTTGGTTATTTTTTTTAAACTTACTCTGACCTACTTTCCATACTCCTAAATTATTTTGAAGCAAATCCAAGACATTATATTATTCCAGTTGTAAATACTGCAGGATGTATCTCTAAAAAATAGGAATTGCCTTTTTTAGCATAATTGCATTATCATCACATAGACAAAATTAACAATTCCTTAATCTCATCAGATATCCAGTCGATGTCCCCTTTTCCCCAATTGTTTATTAGTTTGAATTGAGATTTAAATAAGGCTCATTCATTGTGATTGGTTGCTGTGTCTCCTTAAGTATCATTTACTCTGTAAGTTCCCCCCACCACACACATATATACATACATTCCATTTCTCTTTCTTCTTTATTTTTGATAAGAAACTTGGTTGTTTGTCTAGTAGAATTTCCCAAAATCTGTATTTTCCTGATTGCATACTCTGGCATTGATAACATGTTTCTTGGTGCCCTCTATTTCCTGTTAAGTGATGGTTAGATCTAAAAATTTAATCAGATTGAAGTTCAAAAGAAATTTCACTAGGAGGTTAATAGTGCATGATTTTTTTTTCTTTTCTTGTGATGCAAGCTGACACTGAAGATCTTTGCTTAATTTATTAATTTATTAGGGGTTGCGAAAATGGTGGTGTTCTAATCTATCTTGTATTTTTATGTATTAGCTAGAATACTTCTAAAGAGAAATATGCCTTCATCAGCTGTTTGGGAAGCTTACGGCATTATTTGTATAGAAAAGGCAGAATAAGTACTTGACCCTGTCCCTTTATTTACTAGTTTTAAAAATAATTACTTGGTATAGTAACACTCTTAAAAATAACTACCGAATTTTTTTTATAGTTAGGATGAATTCATAGATTTAAACATATTTGTTGTGCTTTAATTATTTGCTGTAATTCTTATTAATGCTAAAATTATCTCACCTTTAGCCAGGTAAGTCTATTCAACTGGTTTCTGAGTCCTGTGAAATGACCTTAGAAGCCTTTGATGACTTTCTTGCTTTCTGCCATGTCAAGATGTTCCAAGCTCAGCTTAGAAATTTTCTGCCTGCCCCAGACCTGGAACCAGCCATTTCTCCAAACAGCACTGTTTTTTTTAATGAGTGCCAAAGTTGCTCATCCCTGATGGATTAGTTAGTCATTCTTTCTAAGACTTTTTATAGGAAATTTTATTTTAAGACAAAAAGCATATCCTGAGTTTCTACAGCTAACTCCAGCTCAAATAACGGCTGCAGGTTTTTTTTTTTTCATAAATATCCATCTTACATTTGTATCTCCTTTCCGACATGCAAAATTCCAAGTTTAGTGACACTGACATAATTACTCATTTTCTTTATCCCACAATACATGTTTTAGAACAATCATACTTGTATTACCACATATAATATGATTACTGAAATGTTTCAGATTTTGAAAAAACTCTCATGGGTATACATTCAAATTATGGAGTTTTAAAGTCAACTGGAATAAAATCACATTGAGGTTTATTGATTTACTTTTATGCTTGATTTTTAGAGATTAATTTTTTTTTCTTTTTAGGGCTGCACCTGCAGCATATGGAAGTTCCAAGGCCAGGGGTCAAATTGGAGCTGTAGCTGCCACAGCCACAGCAACACCAGAGCGAAGCCACATCTGTGACTTACACCACAGCTCACAGCAAGCCAGCTCCTTAACCCACTGAGTGAGGCCAGGGATCGAACCCACATCCTTAAGGACACTAGGTCAAAATCTTAACCCTCTGACCCACAATGGGAACTCCAGGATTGCTTTTAATAAGACTTTACTTATTAACTATATAAAATATTTACATGGTTCTAAAGTCAAAACTTCCATAAAAACTTCTAGACAAGTCTGTATGCCTTGTTCTGCCTAGTCCTTCTCCGTGGATAATCTAAACTCTTTTATGGCTTATCCTTCCATTTAAAAAATATTCCTCATTCGAAATTATTCCATTTTTCTTAAAGTGTCAACAGTAAGTAAGAGCACAAGTGAGACAAAGATGCTACAGAAATCCTAAAGTAAAATTCAAACTTCTACTGTTCAGGGCATACTGCATTACCTATCTGTGTATAATAGCTTGAACTGCCTTTTCCTAGCCTGGCATGTGACTTTTGCACAGAGGTGTATAGAACAGCTCGTTGACTTACAAGCAAAATGTATGTGGCATATGTACAGGTTAGCATCTCATCGACTGCACTAAGTTGGTGTAACATTTATTTATTTATTTATTTATTTATTTATTTATTTATTTATGTCTTTCTGTCTTTTTCCAGGGCTGCACCTACAGCATATGGAAGTTCCCAGGCTAGGGGTCTAGTTGGAGCTGTAGCTGCAGGTCTACACCACAGCCACAGCA
The DNA here is from genome assembly GCA_004024745.2 of Catagonus wagneri. NCBI lineage: Eukaryota > Metazoa > Chordata > Mammalia > Artiodactyla > Tayassuidae > Catagonus > Catagonus wagneri. The sequence goes on along the minus strand of PVHT021183555.1, from coordinate 18,011,042 downwards.
ACACGGGATCCGAGCCGCATCTGCAACCTACACCACAGCTCATGGCAACACCGGATCCTTAACCCACTGAGCGAGGCCAGGGATCGAACCCACAACCTCGTGGTTCCTAAACAGATTCATTAACCACTGAGCCAAGACGGGAACTCCCTGGTGTAACATTTAAATGTGGACACACAAATCCATTCATGTTCTAAATAGCAAAGTGGGAAAGGCCTAAGAGAATACAGTTTTGAATCGAAAAGCATCACTTAGTCCCTCAAGATGGCTGCCCTTATTTAGCTCGTGCGTGTGTGTGCGCGTGCGTGCACGTGCTGTATCTTGCTTCTAGTGCCTTCTACTTTTAAAGGTAGGATGCAACTTCTGAATGTGGCTCACTTTGTCTTGTTTGTTACTTCTTTTCTCCTGAAAGGAATACAGAAGTCTCTCCTGGAATGCTTTGAAGCAGAAGACAAAAGCAACTAAACTTTGCTTTGGGGGAACAAAAAAAAAAGGACAAGAAAGAGAAAACCCGGGCTATTCCTATTCCTAGGCCCCTGGGTACCGCTGATGTGGAGGCAGAGCTGAAAGCCGGGCATCTTCTGCAGCCAGGGGCTTTGGGACTAGTGCTCTGCAGCAGCACCTCCCAGCTGCCTTGCCCCTTGACTGGATGTTATGGAAATAATTACCAAGCAAATCGATAGTCAGTGTTGTGATGTGACCATGGTGGTTAATGCGTTATTTTCCTCCTGGAAACTTAGTTTGCCTTATAAGTGGGCCCAGATTCTAAGCAAGCTCCAGCCAACCCAAAGCCCAGAATAACTTCCAAAGCATTTAATCTTTCCTCTCTGTGCAAGAACTTTATGTGCATTTTCACGTTTACTTCCTGCTGTGGCCCTTGAAGCGGGCTCTGTAAGAGGTGAAGGAACTTGTCTGAGATTAAACAGCCAGGATGTCTGAGGGGCATTTCCTTTTTACTTTTCTTTGGGGGGAATGATTAAAAGAAATAAATTAATCAAAATATATTCTGTTTTTAGAAAAGCGATACATGCTATTTTTATAAAATCCCTCTCAACTGGACTTCAGAGAGAATACACTTGGTTTGTGATTCAGGAATTTGAACAACAAGGTTCTGACTCTCAGCCCCATCTCCTTCCCTGGGTCTTTTCGATGACGATGGACAATGCACGGAGAGCTTGTGGTGCCAGCATTCTTGTCCTCATTCAACTTGGGCAGCTCATTCCTAACTTAGCCTCAGTTTTTGCATCTGTGAAAGTATAGGGTTGGGTTGTCAGAGGTCTCAAGCTGGCAGTCCACACGATGAATTTCTGGCCTACAGATGTGTTCTGTTTGAAGTCCATGAGGTTAAAAACTAGAGAATTTCAATGACTGCAGGGCAAAGGCAGATGTTCTCTTTGCCACAGACCTCACCACTCCAAACTGCCCCTCATCCCAGCCTTCCTCGTGCATATACATTTCCTGCCTCAACCCAGTGCGCAACTCCTGGACTTTAGCATCTCTAAGGGCCCTCCCAGAGGTAACATTCTATAGTTTCTTTATGTTTGTTTGCTTAAAAGAGTCATGGCAATCATTTTAATCACAGCAGAAACTTAGCATTTGTTGAGTGGTTACTATCTGCCTCTGCACTGGGTTAGGCACGAATAACCTTGTTCCCCCTTACAATGATCCGAGGAGGAAGCTATTTTTGTGATCCAACCTTTGCAGGAATGAGGAGCTGGGCTCAGAGAGATAAAGTGCCTTGCCTAAGGTCACACAGGTAAGTGGAAAAGCTAGGATTTAGGTCTAGGCCTTTCTGAGCCCAGGAGCGATATTCAGAATACTTTACAACTAGTACAGCATGGAGCTGATGAATCAGACGGATGCTAGGTGTAGAGAGGGTAGCCTCCATTGCAGAGAAGTGGATGGAGTGGCCAGGACAGCACAGACCGTGGGCCCTGGAGCAGATGGGAGGAGCAGCTATTTACTAAGGTAAATGCAAGTACTTAAATATTAAGCATCCAGTGTGACTGCAACTGTGCTTCCTGACTTCATGGCTGGACTGCTCTAAACCACACCACTCACGTCATTTCATGATGACCCAGACACTGCCAAGTATCTTTAGAACCCGTGTTCCAGAAACGCACAAAAATGGTGCTGAACAGAGGGCAATGCTGCCAGGTGATTCCAGGGTGGACAGGGTTTCCTGAGAGATGGAGAAATGAGGAAACAGAATAGCCAGGCCCCCTGCTTTCAGAAACTCAGAAATAAGGAAGGGAGGTGAAACTGACCTGGAAAGACAGTTCCATGGGTTTAAACATGAGTTGACGGAGGCTAGAGTTCCTATTAAGTGGACCACTTAATATGGCTCTGGCCCCAAACCACAGAGATTAACTGACTCTCAAAAATATCATTCAAGTTATGGACCCTTTCTAATTATTATAACCCATTTACCAAATTTATTGGGCGCGGATTGTGCCAGGGATTATACCAGGTGCTGAGGTTTCAAAAAGAAGTATGAAAATATCTCTGCCTTCAATGAGCCCCCATCCAGGGTGGGTGAAGGGGCGGGGACAGGTAGACTGGCGCTGCCACTGTGCTGCAATCTGTGATGTTATGGGCTAAACTCGGACAGCCGAGGATGCACACCGGAGGGGCACTCTCCCCTGCGTTGAGGCAGACAGAGCAAAACAAGAGGTTATCCAGGTCAAGGAGGTAGGGGGTGGGAGAAGCCTGTCCAGGGAGACAGCGCACGTGTACAAAGACCCAGAGCTCAGAGTACACCAGCGACTGTCCAGACCAGCGGCAACAACATTGCCTGGGATCTTGAAAGAAATGCATGCTCTGAGGCCCCACCCTGGACTTCTTGCATTGCACGCTCTGGGAAGCAGGACGGAGCAATTTGTGTTTTTAACAAGCCCTCCACGTGCCTCTGATTCAAGTTCAGGTTTGACAAACACGGAGAACGGGATTTCACCATGGTTGAGTGGTCAGAAATATGGTTGGAGAGGAGGTTGGGGCGAAGTCACAACTAAATCTATGTGATCGACGTTTTACCTTTAGGGTAATGAGGCACTTTTGAGGACTTTGAGGAGAACAGTGACACAGCACTTTCTTTTACCTACATAAGTGTTTCTCAAAACTGCTGAGCTGGTTCCGACCTGTACACCTTTGTATTTGCTGTTTTATTTGCCTGCAACCTTCTACCCTTTGACTTTAAAAATACTAATTCTTTTTGTCACTCAGATCTCAGTTCAAATGCTCCTTCCTCTGATCACCCAACAATAAACGGTCCTTCTGCTCCTCCCTCCCCTGTCAGCTGGTCTTTTCTTCTTCTTTTCCCTCTCTCTCTCTCTTTCTCTATTGTCTTTTTAGGGCCGTACCCACAGGCATATGGGAGTTCCCAGGCTAGGGGTCAAATTGGAGCTGCAGCTGCCAGCCTACACGACAGTCACAGCAACTAGGGATCCTTAACCCACTAGCAAGACCAGGGATTGAACCTGCACCCTCATGGATACTAAGTGGGTTTGTTACCACTAAGCCACAATGGAAACTCCCTTCTTTTAAAAAATAAATTTTCTTAAAGTATACTTGATTTACAGTATTGTGCCAATTTCTGCTGTATAGCAAAGTGACTCATTCTTTTTTAAAATACTCTTTTCCATCATGGTCTATCCCAGGAGATTGGATATAGTTCCCTGTGCTACACAGCAGGACCTTCTTACTTATCCTTTCTATATGTAAGAGTTTGCTTGTTTAATCTTCTTCTTTTTTGTTTTTTTTTTTTCTGTCTTTTTTAGGTCTGCACACACAGCATATGGAGGTTCCCAGGCTAGGGGGCAAATCAGAGCTGAAGCTGCCGGCCTACACCACAGCCACAGCAATAGCAGATCCAAGTCGTGTCTCTGACCTATACCACAGCTCACAGCAATGCTAGATCCCTGACCCACTGAGCGAAGCCAGGGATGGAACCTGCGTCCTCAGGGATACTACTGAGATTTGTTTCCTCTGAGGCATGATGTGAACTACTTGTTTTATCTTCGTATAACTTTTATGTTCACCCATAATCACCTTGTTTATTATGTGTTTCTTGTCTGTCTCCCTCTACAAAAATGTAGCTCCAGAAAGGAGGAAACCAGTCTGCCTTGGTCACTCCTGCACATCACCCCCCACACACACCCCCAGCGCAGTATCCAGCATTCGGTAGGTGCTTTCAATAACTAAACTCAGTGAAGGGAAGAAGCATGGAGCCCACGGCCATCATGAAATTCCCACAGTGGTGATCAAATATAAAATGCTGATGGAGCTCAGAGGAGAGGAACACCCAGCCAGGTGGGTTTACCTGGGGTGGCTTCCAGAAAGAGGCTGGTTTTGAAGGTTCTTCAGGATGGTAAGGCAAGGTAAAGAGGAGAAGGGAGGAAGCCATTCAGAAAGAAAACCCAGAACAAGCTCAGAAGCCAAAATGAGCAAGGTGAAGGCAAGGAGCCCGGGTGGATGATGTGTGTTAGGGCAAAACAGAGAAGGGGCATGGGGGGGGGGGGTGAGTTGGCAGCAGGAAAGCAGGTGTGAGGGGTGGGGGTGGGGGATCCTCGTGAACTTGAGACCAGAGATGAGTTCCCTTCTTAGCCACTGCTCAAGATGCCATTGAGCTGTCTGTCCATGTGCCTTACTCTGACTATCGACCTCTTCTAGGTTAGAAATGAGTGTTTCCAGGTGTTGGGTTTTGAAATATAAAGAAATGAAATAAGTAGAGGCTGCCAGTTTTGTCAAGTGTTGACAGGTTTTTAAAGAATCAACAACTGTAAATTATCATGATCATTTCACAAAAGGAAGAAACTTTATACCCAAAAGGAAGAAAGAGAAAGACATCATCTCAGAACGAAGAACTTACCCCTCAATTGACTAAATCTCACTTGCTTAAAAAAAAATAAAACACAAACACAGCATTGTCCATACTGGATTTTTAGTTCTCATTTCCCCACAGATTGGTGGAGAAGACCCCTTTTTACACCCTGCCCTGGATGTGAGACAGCCAGCCCCCAAAGGAGGCCGGGCAGGTATTGAGTATATTTAAAATAAATAACAAAATCAGTGGCTTCTTACCCAGCTTGGAGTGTTAAATTCACAGAATCATTAACCTTATAGACCCATCTGTCCAAATCTCCTCCCCATTTGGGGGGTACTTTCTATCGTGGTAAAATATATTTTACCTAAATAAACCTAAATAGAACCTAAATTTTACCATTTTAACCATTTCTAAGTGCACAACTCAGTGGTGGCAAGGCCGTTCACAATGTTGTACAACCATTACCGCTATTCACTTCCATTTTCACCATCCCGAACAGAAACCCTGTGCTCGTTCAATATTAACCCTCCCTCTCCCATTCCCACACCCTGGTAACCTGTATCCAAATTTCTATCTCTGGATTTGCCTACATACCTTACAGAAATGAACTCATACAATATTTTTCCTCCTGTTTCTGGCTTACGTTTACAAACATTCATGTTTTTAAGCATAATGTTTTAAAGATTCATCTATGTTGCATCATGTATCAGAATTTCTTTCTTTTTTAAAAAAAATTTATCAGAGCATAGTTGATTTACAATGTTGTGCCAATTTCTGATGTATAGCATAGTGATCCAGTCATATATATATATATATATATATATATATATATATATACATACACATACACACACATATATATATACGTACACACACATATACACACAGACACACACACACACACACACACACTCTTTCTCATATTATCTTCTGGAATATAATTCCCTGTGCTTTACAGTAGGACCTCATTGCTTATCTATTCTAAATGGAATAGTTTGCATCTACTAACCCCAACATTCCTTTTTAAGACTGAATAATATTCCATTTTATGTATATGTCATGCTTCGTTTATCCATTCATCCATCAATGGACACTTGCTTATTTCTACCTTTGGCTATTGTGACTAATGCTACAGTTAACATTGGTTTATGAATATCTGCTATAATCTCTGCTTAAAGTTTTTTGGGGGCATGTGCCCAGGAAGGGAATTGCTGGATCACATGGTAATTCTAAGTTTAATGTTTCCAGGGACCTACCCCTCATTTTACACGTCAAGGAACTGAGGAGGGGAGTGGGTTCAGGATATGCCTAACTTCATTCAACACTGAGTGGGTGGAGAGCTGAACTCCACCGATCCCAGACAGTGGAGAACAACAAAGGGAGAGGAGAAACCAGAGGGTCCTGATCCAGGAGAGTGACAGGGGATGGCTATTCCATGGGCAGAAGAGTTCAGTCTGGCAGCCAGTTTTTTGAATATTAGGCCACAGGCACAAATAGTCAAGTCTCTGACCGTAAACCTAAGAGGCTGGGCAAGCAGTACAGAGTAGGAGAGGGAAGGCCAGGAATGAACAGAGATTAAATTAAAAGAGTTTTGCTCAAGTGTTGGGGAGAAAGCACCTACATCTTGGGAGAAGTTGGGAAGCAAAAAGAATTGAGGGGGAGTTCCCTTCAGTGGAAACAAATGGCTCCATGGAAACGAAAGTGACTAGCATCCATGAGGATGCAGGTTCAATCCTTGGCCTTGCTCAGTGGGTTGGGGATCCGGCGTTGCTGTGAGCTATGGTGTAGGTCGCAGACTCAGCTTGAATCCTGTTTTGCTGTGGCTGTGGTGCAGGCTGATAGCTGTAGCTCCGATTCAACCCCTAGCCTGGGAACTTCCGTATGCTGTACCTGCAACCCTAAAGAGCCAAAAAAAAAAAAGGGGGAATTGATGGAAACACCTTGGTTTCAGAACTCTGGGCTAATTCTGCAAAATGTGTGCTCCTAAATAAATTATAACCAAAACGTGGCGGCATAGGATTCCTACCCAGGAGACAAAGTGTAGCATTAGTACAGCAAGAAAGAAAAAAGGCTTCTTTGTTAAGAGGGTGTGCTGGGAATGGAGCCTGCAGGCCTGGATATAAATTCCCAGCTCTTCCACTTACCTACTTTGTGACTTTTGGTAAATGACAGGCCTTCTCTGAGTCTCAGTTTACCCCTCCGTGAAATGGGATGATAACAGCACCTACCTCACAGAGAATTGATACAATGATGGCAATGCAGCTTCTGATGCTGATAATCTTCTCACCCCAATGATTCTGGACCCTGGTTGCACACTAGCATCACCTGGACACAATGTGAAATTCCTGATGCTTGGGCCTCACTCCCAAAGATTCAGATTCAAATGGGTCTGAGAATCTGAAGAGGGGGCTGAGTATATTTTCTAAGCTTCCCAGCTCATTCTAATGTGCAACCAGAATTGAAAAAACAGTGTGTTCCAGTGCTTTTGAAGACTCACTTTGGGATCTTGTTAAAATTTAGACTCTGATTCAGTAGGTCTGAATTTCTAAGCGATTCTGCATTTCCAACCAGTTCCCAGGTGGGCCACAGATGCTAGTCCTCAGACCGTACTTGGAGTAGCAAGATTTTAAAAAGCCTTATCTGGGCCTGGTATGATCCAGATTAAATGCTTGGTAAATGCCAGCTCAGAAATAATAAGGATATTCAGTGGATTCTGGCATAAGGAGGTGTGATCTAGTAACTGGAGCACATTCACAAACATCCTAGAAGAGACAAGGGGCCTGCTGCATCCCCGTGGGGTTTATTTGAAGGGAAGAACGCTTTAGGATAGCTCCTGTTGCTCACAGAGATGGGAAATGGGAGCCCTGAGTGTAAAGGTAATTGTGAACCAGAGTCCCTAGGCTGGACGTCAGCTGGAGTCTGGGTTCATGCATGCAGGTTTGGGTCACACAGGGGGCAATGCTACAGGGTGAGGAAGTGACCTTGGAGCACCAGGCTGGGGCACTCCATTAATTTATCCAGGAACTATTTCCTGAGCACCTACAGGAGCACAGAAGTAGTAGGTACTGGAGCCTCATGAAAACCATATCCCTGCTTTCAAAGAGCTCACAATCTGGTAGCTGGGGGGACAAAGCATTAAACAGGCAAAATTTAGAACTGGGAGTGATCAGCACTCTGATGGACAGAGCTCTGGAGTGGGATCCTTGGCCCAGCCCAAGGGAGTTTATGGGAAGATTCTCAAAGGAAGCCATGGCCGAGCTGAACTGTGAAAGGGAGATAAGAGTTATCCAGGAGAGGAGCTAGGAGCAGAGAGCATCCCAGGCTAGGGGGCGAGCCTAGGCTAAAGCAGGGAGGTAGGAGAGAATGGAGTCTCTTCCCAGATTCAGCTCAGTTTATCAGCAAAGGGGCTGGGGACACAGCCAGAGAAGTGGCTAGAGATGCAGAAAGGGCATGAATGTCACACCAAAGCATCCATATTTCTCTAGGAAGCCAGAAGTCTACGGGATCGATGAAGCCCATGAAGCTCTCTGCAAAGTCTGTGCCCACATATCTATGTATGTTATCCTGGGATAAAAATGCTGGGTCTCCATCAGACCGGCCAAGATCACAGATCCTGGGATGGGTAAGAATCCCTGGGAGCCGTAGCTGGGATCTAAGCCTCCCACTGGTTAGGGCTCATTCTCTGCAGGCAGGGGATTGTCGCAAACACTGGGATGGAGGAAGAAACGACCACATGTTCTTTCCTTCTCCCCTGAATCTTGGCACATCTTCTGCTTTGGATGTTTCTCCTCCCCACTGTCGCTCACCTCTCACTTAAGTCTTATTCAGATCTCAACTTAGAATCTTCCCCAGCCTCGAGGTCCAGCTCTCTGCTGTGATATACACCTGCAGCTTATCTGAAACGATTGTCACATTGTGATTTTATAATAAATAATGCAAGTCATCACTCAAGACTATCTGCCCCCCCATCCACTAGAATAGACACTCTTTGTTGGAAGATACCTTCCGTATGTTCATAGCTAGCACCTCAACACCATGAGTAGGTCCTGGCACAGAGTGGACACTCAATAAATACTGTTGATGAATGCATGAATATTTGAGAGAACGGATGAGTGAATTCACATAGTTGATCACTCCTGCCTGAATGCCTTCCCCTCTCAACCCTAAGCCCTAACTCCCACCCAGCTCTTTGTTTAGCATTTCAAGTCCCCCCTTGCAGTCCAGTAGGTACCATGGAAAAGTCTTGTGGTAGGGATTGTACCAGGCAGGTTTCCGAAGCCTGCCCCAGTGGTTCCCTAAAGATGATATTTTTTTTTTTTGGATTTTTAGGGCCACACCTGTAGCATATGTAAGTTCCTGGGCTAGGGATTGAATCAGAGCTGCAGCTACCGGTCTACACCACAGCCACAGCAATGCCAGATCTGAGCCATGTCTGCAACCTACAGCATGGCTCATGGTAATGCCAGATCCTTAACCCACTGAGCAAGGCCAGGGATCGAACCCACATCCTCATGGATACTAGTCAGGTTCTTAACCCACTGAACCACAACGGGAACTCCCCTGAGGATGCTATCAACCACTTAGTGAGCAGATGCAGTCTATAGATGAGGATCCAAGAACCTTTCCAAAGCACTCAGCAAATTCCATCACTGACCGGCATCAGCATGTCATTCACACCTATATTTTGAAAATCCTGATATCTATTTTCTAATGAGCCTGTTGCCTTATTTGGCTTATTCCTTTGAAGCTGTCAGGAAGGTGGGAACACTTTGATTTGTTCTACGTCACCCTATGTGAAGAGTGAAAAAAAGACCCACATTACAATAGCAGCTTGGGGATTAATATTATTAGAGTAAGGATGAGTAATTATGAAGGCAGAGTGCAACCAGCGTGAGTCAAGGAAGTCTTTCAGTGGGTGTCAAGTTAGCAGCATAAGCCTTCCTGTTCTAACTCCTCCCCAAAGCCTTCACCTGACCTTGCCTAGCCTGAACCCCCATGAGCCTCAGTTTCCTAATCTGTAAAGTGGGGAGAACAGCATTTTATATGATAAGATTGTTGAGGGGAGTATATAAGATAATGTATGTAAAGTGTCTGCTTCTGTATTTCCTTTTCTGCATACACTAGCCTATACGTTTAAGCAATCTTAAGATTAACATAACTATTGGACCTCAAATTCTAAACTGCCCCAGCAAAACAGAGGGCAAAATGTGAAGCTCTGGGACAGAGGGTTTGCAGAAAAATGGTCAAACCAAAAGAAACTGCATAGAACAGCATTAGTTTTCATTAGCCCCAAAGATTTGATTATGGTTCTTTAACTAACAGGGGACTTTCTATGTCTTTCTCACACTGTAAGCATTTTCCCTTCAAACTGTCACTTGGAAAAAAAAAAGCTGATGGAACAGGAAAGAAGGAGGGAAGAAGCCACACTTTTTTCGTTTCTTCAAAGGCAAACCAAATTTGACCCCTTTAGTGAATGGCTCAAGATAAAAACTCCACTTCAGTCTGCTTTCTGTGATTAAACAATCCTCTTGTTTGTCAAAGAGCAGGGAGAAGAGAAGTAAGGGAAGCTCTTGGGACTGTTAAGTGCTCTGAAATCGTGCTCCCTCTCAGCCCCCTCCCTTAGCCGCACGGATGCCCACAAAGGGATTCTCCAGAAGGAAAGCAAATCTGAGGTTCAGCTGCCCAGAACAGAAGAGAAAGTGAGGATGGGGTGGGAGGCCTACCAAGCCCCCTTAGGATGGTAGAATCCCCAGGCTGGGATGGTCTTGGACACTTATGGCCCCTCCCACGCACCCCCCTTCTTTTAGGGACATTGCAACATTTGAAACCACTCTTCTGCTCTATGACATTCTCCATGTAAGAAATTGTAGTATTGAGTAAAACTAATAGACTGCCCTTTCTTTTGCAGGGGTGTGGAGGGAGGCGGCTATTGCTTCACTGAAATCCAATTTCAGCTTGACAAAAGGAGACCTTGCATTTCCCTGAGAAACAAGAACTTTTTACTCAAAGCTTTTAGGTTCTGTAAATTCTGGTTGGCATGTAGACGTAAACGTGTTGGTCTGTTAACGAGGACAACAGATGTAGTCCATAAAAATGTAGGGCACTTGGTTAAATTTGAATTTCAGGTGAACAATGAATGTTTCTTTACCTATAAGTACATCCTGTGTAATGGCTGGGATATAATTATACTTTTTAAAAGTTTCATTGCTTATCTGAAAATCAAATTTAACTGGGCATCTTGTATTTTATTTGTCAATAGCTTAGCTATTGACAATCTAGCCCCAGCCTGCATTTCCTGTATCATTTCTTTATGAGCAGAATTGGGAGCAGAGAGCCATTGAAGGCTTTCTGAGGAAGTTTCCAGAGTGGTTAAATCCATGGGCTTTGATGTCAGGCAGGGTGAGATTCAAACCCCAGGTCTTTCTCTCACTATGTCATCTCCAGCAAGTGACTTTCCTACTGAGCCTCATTTCTTCATGGTGAAATGAGAATTGTAATACCCACCTCAGAGAGTTGTGTTAAGATTAAGATGGTACAATCACTATGGAAAACAGTATGGAGGTACCTCAGAAAACTAAATATAGAACTACCATATGATCCAGCAATCCCATCCGGGGCATACATCTGGACAAAACTTTCACTGAGAAAGATACATGTACTCCTATGTTCATCGCAGCACTATTCACAATAGCCAGGACATGGAAACAACTTGAATGTCCATCGACAGATAAAATGATTAAGAAGATGTGGTACATATACACAATGGGCTACTACTTGGCCACAAAAAGGAACAAAATAATGCCATTTACAGCAGTATGGGTGGAGCTAGAGACTCTCATACTAAGGAAAGTAAGTCAGAAAGAGAAAGACAAATACCATATGATATCACTTATATTTGGAATCTAATATATGGAATAAATGTACCTATGTATAGAAAAGTAACAAACTCATGGACATGGACAACCGACTTGTGGTGGTCAAGGGGAAGGTTTGGTAGTTTGGATGGACCTGGAGTGTGGGGTTAGTAGATGCCAACTACTGCATTTGCAGTGAATGAGCAATGAGGTCCTGCTCTATAGCACAGGGTACTATATCTAGTCACGTGATGGAAGATAACGTGAGAAAAAGAACATATGTATATATGTATGACTGGATCACTTTGCTGTACAGCAAAATTTGACAGAACATTGTAAATCAACTATAATAAAAAATAATAAAATATTTAAAATGAGGTTACATTAAAGCATTTTTCTATAGCTCCAGGATAAATGGCGGCCCTTAACCACACTCTCTACCTTTCCGCAGGCAGTTCCTTCTGCTTGGAGGACACTTCCTCAAATTCCTCCTCACCTATGAAGCTTTCTCCATCTTTCTCTTCAGCCCAGGTAGCTTTTTGTCTAAACTGCTAGAAATACCAATATACTCTAAGGTATTGTATTGGAATCAGCACCATTGCTCACAAATGTTTTCCCAATCAAGACTGCGTTTTTTTTTTTTTTTTCCAGAATCAGGTATCATGTTTCCTTTTCTTCTTTTTTTTTTGTCTTTTTGCCTTATCTAGGGCTGCGCCCGTGGCATATGGAGGTTCCCAGGCTAGGGGTCTAACAGGAGCTGTAGCTGCCGGCCTTCGCCACAGCCACAGCCACAGCCAAGCGGGATCCGAGCTGCGTCTGCAACCTACACCACAGCTCACGGCAACGCCGGATCCTTAACCCACTGAGCAAGGCCAGGGATCGAACCCGCAACCTCATGGTTCCTAGTCGGATTCGTCAACCACTGAGCCACGACGGGAACTCCAGATATCACGTTTTCTTCATCTCCACTGCTCCAGCATTTAGCATGAGTCTTAACACATAGAGGGAGCTTGATATTTCCTAAATGAACATATTATGCAACCACTAACACCTTAGCATAAATTACCCATGGCTATAGTTTCCAAATGGTAGTACATACACACAAAAAAATAGTCAGTGTAGGGAAATTTTATTTCAAAAGCTGAAATTGTTTCATTTAAAGGATTGTCTTTATTTGATACTAGTCTTTCTTCTTTGGGGTTGAAAAAAAATGTCACTTATAGAATAAGTTGTTAAAGGTATTTATTTGACAAAATAGAGTCAGCAACCTCCATGTTGAAATAAATCTGTATCTCTATACCTCTGTCTCAACAAAGACGTTTCCACATTGAAAATGCACTAGTACTTGAAATTCAAAAGACTGAGGACCAACCCTTTACGAGATAACAGATTGAAAAGCAGAATTAGAGGGAATGTAACCCATGACTGGTAAGTTTCAATGGGAAGATGTGGAGAGGAAAGAACTACATGGTTGGGACATAAGATTCAACAATGATCTAAATAAAAAGGTCTAGAGGAGTTTGTGGGAGCTAAATGGTAAATGAAAAAAAGCAAACAAAACTTTCCTACTTCCTCACTTACCTAGGATATAATCCCACCATGCCAGAGTTCAAGATCTTCATTTACTCAAGTCTGGGGTCCCTCCCACAACTGCTCAGGTCAACAAACTCCTTCAAAGAACAACACAGTACCAGAGGGATGTTCATCCCACTGACCTCCAAGGACCTTCTTGTCTTGGAATCCAAGTCAGGCCCCTCGCTCTGAAGGAGAATGGCTGTACCAGTGCCCCATGCAAATTCTGGGAACTTGCCCTTGACTTGGCCCCAGAATTACATTTCTGTAAGGATGGTTCCATAAACCTCTGTAGCTCCATTGACCATGATTCCAGGCATTGTCTGCTCATTCCTCGGCCCCTCCTCCTTTTGTCCCCTCCTAGTTGGACACATCTGTCACTTTTAAGTCCCCAGTGTTCATTTGTCATGGTCCACAACCAGGAATAGTTAGTTGTCTTGTGGGAAAAGGCCAGATGAATGTTTTGCCACTAAGAGGAAGACTTAGAGGTTTTATTCATCTTTCAGGGTAATTATGTCTGACACCCTCAACTCATTAATAATGATAATAATAATAATAATAATGGCAACTGTTTACTTGTTGGGGGCTATAATAATAACAATAATAACAATATTTAACAACTTGTTGCCTAGGACAGGCATTGCAATAAGCACTTTATAGCATTATGTCATTTAATCTTCACAAAAAGCCCATAGAGGAGATGTTATCATGTTACAGGTGGAGAAACAGAGGCTTGGGAACTTAAGTCACTTGCCCCAGGAGCTTCTCACAGCTGGTTAGCAGCAGAGCTGGGGTTGGAAAGCCAGTGCTCCTGCTCCCAAACTTCTGTGCTTAACCTCACTTAATACAGCCTCCCTTCAACCACCTTCAAAGACACCTATCGGTCCACTCAACAGAACTCAAGGTTTTGAGGGCTCTCAAGGCCTTTCAAGACCAGATTTCCATCTGCTTCCACTACCTCATCTCCCACTAATGCCTAGATGCCCTAGAATCCTCCATGGCACATATCTTGGAGTCTCTTTTGCTTACGAAGTCTCTCCTATCAGAGCTTTCCCACACTGTTCCTTGCCCCTTAGTGGACCATTTCCCTACCCTGAATCGACCCACCTTGCAAGCCCCAGATTGAGCTCCACACGCCCAACATACCAGACCCAATGAGTTTACCTCCATCTCAATTTCGTATCATTAAGGGTTGGATGAACCACTCCGCCCACCCCCTAGATGGCCTTGTGTTACTGTGTCGTCATTCCTCATGTGGGCGTTTCATCTCCCCACCTTGACAGACACCCACAGGGAGGAGCCGTGTCACAGCCTAGGTGTATCTTATGTTATCGTATGGGGAACACGACAGCTGTCCAGTTAGTGTTTGTTGGCCCACCCCTTTTTCTCCTCTTCCTCTGTCATCTTTGTTCCTATTTTTTCTTGCCCCTCTCCTCACCCTTCCTCTTGGGATTTTATTCTCTTCTCTTTGTTCCCCCCTGCATTTCCAAGAGTGACAGGCAGCTGCTGACGTGGCTCCCAGTGTTCTCTGCCTCCTGATGTTCACAGCTTCAGGTAACCCCCTCTCCTTGGTGTGGGCTGTTGCTTCTAATGAACAGAAGAGAGTGAAGGCAATGATATGGCACTTCCGTGATTACATTACAGAAATCTGTGACTCTCTTGTTAGTACTCTCTGACTGGCACTCTTTCTTGTCCCCTCTTTTGCTCACTCTGATGAAGGCAGTACCCTCATGGATACTAGACAGATTCATAACCTGCTGAGCCACAATGGGAACTCGGAAAAATGTGATTTAATGTTCACTGTTAAGTTTTAATATGGAGTATCTCATGGAATTCCTCTAACACTTCTATGAAATGGAAAATCTCCATTTATAGGTGAGGAAACTGAGGCTCAGAGAGTAGAAGTGACTTATTTAAGGTCACAGAGCAAGTTGCTGGCTAAGTCACAATCTGAGTATTGATCTACTGCTCCAGTAGATCTACTGCTCTCTCCACCACTCACTGCTTGTGTCACATCTGTGACAGGTGATTCCAAAGGGAGAGGCTTCCAGCTTCTGCTGGATGAGTCTCTCCAAGCCTGTGGACCCTCAGAATCTACTCACAGGCTGGTATGGAAACAAAGAAGCTGAGTCAGTCAGGTTCCCTGTCCTGGGGCAGGAGCGAAGTGCAGTGGATAAGGGTGCAAGTCTGGGTTCAGACCGTGGCTCCTCCATTTACCAGCTCAGTGACCTTGGGCAAAGTATTTAACACTTTTGAGCCTCAGTTTTCCTATCAGGAAAATGGAGAGATCATAACAGCACCCAAGTCATGGAGTCAAAGTTATAATCCACAGAAAGCAGAAGCAATGAGGGCAAGAAGATGCCATGTAGTTGAAGAGCCACAATAAGTTTACCTATGTAAAAATCTAGTAAAAGGAGTCTGAAAGAGAGGGAGAGACCAGGCAACGCTGTACCTTTTCCTTAGGTTCTGATGACACTGCACTTCTGATCTCCTTATATCCTTAAAACCAATATGCCATTTTCTTGAGACCAGCTGATATTGCTGTAGGAGAACAGGGGACCACTTATTCCTTAGGCCTCATGTTTCCCTGTTGGGGGGACCTCCAATAGAGTGACACTCCGGCCTCTTGCCCCACCTGATTGGTGCGTCTGGCAGAAGGAACTGAACATGCTCAGATAGTCTTCATTTTTTGCTGAACTGCTTGCCTGCAGAGAGGGTGCCCTCTGGGCTTAGCAGAGCAGGCCTCATCCCACTGGATTTGCCTGATGTTGGGGTTGGGTGTGAGTTCAATTTAGAAGAGTATTAGCAAGCTGTGTCTTCCAAAAGAGCTTCTTATCAGTAATAAAGCTGACACTTTGATCTCCATCTGACTGGCTCTTTCGGTGTCTCTTGTAATTAGTTTCGTACCACCTTGAAAAGATTCACTCCTCTCCTTTTATGTGGCTCATTCCAATCCTCCATTAAGTCTCCCTGTCACGATTCCAGATGGCTATCCTAAGCAAACTTTCTGCAAAGACAGCTCTTCTTTTGGCTTTCCTCTCCCCTGATATTCTAGCTTCCCACCCACCCAGGTCCTGAATCATAGAGCAATTTGGCAGATCCACCTTATACCCATGCCTCACCCTCTGCCAACCCTGCAGACGCCTCGACTCATCCAAGTCTTTTCTAATTACATCCTGGCTGATAACTATTCTAGCAATTTCTTCGTGTCTGGTAAATGTTCCAACTTCACTTTCTCATTGAATCCTTAAAAAAAAAAAAGGACTTGGTAACTCTGGCATTCTTGAATCATCATTAATTTCAAGCTTGTCTTATTTTATTAGCTGCCCTACATTCCCTCTGAGATCTCTTTTCTCCTTGATGCCTTTGAAAACCTCCATGCATTTTCTTTCCCATTACTGAGCTAGGACTACCTTGGACTAACTTGCTTTAATAAAGTTCTTGCAGAAGCGGTGGTAGATGTAGCATCAGGGTGAGGTTCCCCCGGGGTAGACTGCTGGCACCGTGAGCTCTCAAAACATCTCTTCCAAGGGCTCGCTGCTCCTCTTTCTGGTCTGAATTACCTTCCAAGAATTAGTCTTCCTGAACTAATCAGCAGTAGGCAAAGTCTCTAGAAGGGCACCGTGATCTACATATTTCAAGAAGTAGGAGGGCTGACCCACTCGCCTTCCCCCATCAACACATGTGACATGATTTTCTTTTCTCCCTCCAGATAAGCTCTCTTGTTGCTGGCTGAGATTTCCCCAGGGGATTAGGCAACAGAGAGGTGTCTTACGGGGGAGGAGGAGCAAAGAAAAGGGTCAGATCCAGAGTCTGATTCTCAATAGCACTGTCCAGTAGAATGTTCTGTGATGATGGAAAGGGTCTGTATCTGTGCTGCTGAGGGAGTGGCCACAAACTGCATGACACATGGTGAGTGTGATTCAAGAACTGAATTTCTACTTTTATTTAATTTTTTTTTTTTTTTTAGGGCCGGACCCGAGGCATTTGAAGGTTCCCAGGCTAGGGGTTAAATTGGAGCTACAGCTGCCGGTCTACACCACAGCCATGGCCATGCTGAATCCAAGCCATGTCTGCAACCTATACCACAGCTCGGGGGTAATGCTGGATCCTTAACCCACTGAGCAAGGCCAGGGATTGAACCCACAACCTCATGGTTCCTAGTCAGATTCATTTCTGCTGCAACACAATAGGAACTCGTACTTTTATTTAATTTAGTTAAATTTAAATAGCCATATGTGATAGCAGTTATGCTAGTGAACAGTGTAGCTCTATAAAATACTAATTTGGGGTCCTGTGGACCTTCCTTTTACAGTAGCCATAGTTCTTTGTGGGCCCTGGGATAACACACAAGAAGACGATGCTCCATCTGATTCACAGCATCTAGGGTCAGTGGATGGAGGTCGTGATGCTCCAGGCCCATGGGAACTGCACACTAGTGATGTTTCAAGCAGAGGTCACTGTTCAGCCTGTAGGCTTGTTTGATTTACACAACTTAAAAAAAAATCAATTAGTTGCTGACATTGAAAAACCAAGAAATTTCTCATAAAGATGTGGACTTCCAGCTTCCCTTGAAAAAAAATTAGAAAGCCCCACCTGGCAACATTCAGCTGAAGATAACTACAAGCAGCCTCTTTTACACAGGACAAGGACTCCTCAGTTTGCACAGACCCCACCACTCCCGAAGGACTAAACATTCCATGCAGGCATCTGGGTTTGTTTGTCCTTGCATCATGGGTCTAAACATGGGCTTTGTTTGGCATCAGACCTACTCGGTTCAAATCCTACTTCTGCCTTGTAACGAACCGTGTAGACTTGAGCAAGTAACTGCATCTCTCAGAGTCTCTGCTTCCTCTTAATTGAACTGGGGAAGGTAATAAAACGGGTTTCAGAGTGTTGGAGGGATCCAAGAAAACAGTACTCAGTTCTTGATATGGAGCCAGCCTCCTGAAAGTGCTCCAAAAATACATGGTAGATGTTGGGAGGAGAAGAGGTAGGAAGAGGAGATGGAGGAGGAGGAGATCTAAGAAAAAAAGAGAGAAGAAGAGGAAGAGTAGGAAGGAAATGAGCTTCTAGTTAGTTTCCAAACACATTGAAGGCCAACAAAGCAAGAGAAAAACTTCTTTCCCCAGTGAAAAATTTATCCCCTAATTCCCTACAGCTTTAGCTTCTTTCCAACATAATACCACAACCACCCACATTGTAAGCCCATGACCATGGGGTGAGAGTTGAGAGGTTAAGAAGGAATGTAATAAAGCAAGGAAATAAATCAGATGGCCCCTAGGACCTTTACCCTTGGATCTGCAACCTTTGCCCTGAGAACCAGTTCTCCTGCCCACTTCTTGGGGGCATTTGAGACTTTGTGACAGAAACACAAAGGGTCTGAGCTTCATAAAACCTGCTGGGACTCAAGTTCTTCCCACTTGTCCAGCATCTGTAATCAGAAAAGATCTCCATGTGGCATACTTTGTACATGCCTATCATTGGAAAAGCAAACCTTCCAAGACAAATGCAACAAAAGTTACTAGGTATCTGTTGGCAAATAAATAAAATGAATGAATGAATGAATGAATGAATGAAAGAAAGAAAGAAAAAGAAAGAAAGAGAGAGAAAGGAAGGAAGGAAGGAAGGAAGGGAGAAAGAAAGGGGGAGGACAGGAGATCTGCCAAAATTCTCAAGGAATTATGACCTCAGATTCCCAGTGTTTAACTTTACCCAGTTTCTCAAAGTTAATTCAAGGACTGTATAATTAAGAATATGCTGGGGAAAGTCAGGTCAAAATGCTGATTCCAGGGGCTTGCACCAGACACATGGATTCAATGTATTTGGGGGTAGGGTTAGGAAATCTGAATTTTGTAGATATACAGGCCATCCTACTTATATGACTCACTGAATCAAGGCATATTAATGCTGGGGAAGCAGCTGGGTAAGAACAGCCCAACACACTTCCCACCTCTGGGAGGCATAATCACTGCAAATTTCAGTGGTCATGGAAGGCTTCTCAGAGGAAGAGAGCCAGTCTTTTACTGTGCTTGAAGTATATGGACAGGGGCCATGGGATAATTAATTCATTCAGTTATCCATTCACCAGATATTTACTGAACATCTGCTATGTGCCAGATTTGTTCTAGTAATAAGCAAGACAGAGAAAACCCTCTGTCTTCATGGATCTAGTTGGCAGAGGCGGGCAATAAACAAAATATGTAAGCAAAATACTTAGCTTATAAGACAGTGATAAGCACTAGGAGCAACACAGAGACCTTTGGTAGAAACATGTCTCAAATGTGGATGTTAAGATAACATTATACAAGCATGAGTCCTGGTTTGGTGGTCAGATGTTGGCAGGAGGCTGCCTACCATGGTGAACCATCATATCCAAGATCTATTCATCCACCCATCTTCCTTCCATCCATCCATCCACCCAACCACACAATCACCCATCCACTCGTCTAGCCATCCTACTTCATCATTCCACATTCTATTCCTTCCTTCTCTCCCTCCTTCATTCCTTCATTTCTTCCCTCCCTCCTTCCTTCCTTCCCTCCGTTCTTCTTTTTAAATTGAAGTGTAACTGACCTAAAAACTATGATAGTTCCTTTCTTCATTTATCCAAGCTACTTAGGAACCTGCATGCTAAACCCTCTGTGAAGTTCTGAGGATACAAAAATAAGACAAACATGGTTTTGAGATTAATTGCATCCTCTTTCAAATTCAGATGTTGAAGCTCTAACCTCAGAATACGGCTGTACTTAAAAACAGGGCCTTTAAAATGGCAATTAAGTTAAAATGAGGTTATTAGGGTGGGCCCTAACCCGATATGCCTGGTGTCCTGCTAAGAAGTGGAAATCAGGATACAGACTGAGAGAGGCAATACACGTGTACATGCAGAGAGAGAACCACGTGAACACAGAGTGAGAAAACAGAGTGCAAGCCAAGGAGAGAGGCCTCAGAAGAAACCCACACTCAAGGCATATGGAAGTTCCCAAGCTAGGGGTTGAATTTAGAGCTTCAGCTGCTAGCCTACACCACAGCCACAGCAACACGGAATCGAGCTGTGACCTACACTACAACTCACAGCAACACTGGATCCTTAACCCACTAAGCAAGGCCAAGGATTCAACCCACGTCCTCATTGATACTAATCCGGCTCATTGCCACTAAGCCACCACGGGAACTTCTGTTAGCCTTGTTAATGAGAATTTGATAAGAATTTTTCTCATGGGCCTAAAAAGACCTAAAAAAATAAAAGCGTGAATTATGAGGTCAAAAAAAATAAAAAAGAAGAAGAAACCAAACCTGTTGACCATGGTCTCAGACTTCCAGGATCCAGAACTGTGAGCAAATAATTTCCTGGTATTTAAGCCACCCAGTCTGGGGTATTTTGTTATGGTAGCTCTAGCAAACTGACATGGACACCATCACGGAAGCAGGTGTTCATGATTCAGGGGCAAGAAGGAAAATGAAACAGAAAATTATAATATAAACATCTCTTCACCTTGCCTGAAAGCCCACTGGTAGAGTCACCTCCATCTGAATTTATCATTGCTTTCTCATTAATCCAACAAACACTTGTTGAGCACCTACTATATTTCTGGTTCTGCACTAGACGATGGGGATGATGTGACAGATAAGGTTGATCTATCCCTTGCCTTTTGGAGTTTCCAAGCTCCTCTACCCCTCCCTTGAGACCCGGTTCACCACCCATTCTCAAATAATGTGGGGCAGCGTTCTGTGGTAGATATGATCACAGACTGTGGAATCAAACAGATCTGGATTTGGGGCCTGTTATTTCAGTGCACTAAGGGGCTGTGTGGCCTGGGGCAAGCTAGTTAATGGGTCTGAGCCTCAATTCATCTCTAAAAGGCACCAACAACCCCCAGGTATGATTGCTGTGAGAATTAAAGAAGATCATGGACATAAATCAGAACAAGCATCCCATAGATGTTTGCTACGGTTATCACTGCAGCCTCTGAAGCCGAGCCAATCATATGATAATAAATATTATCACTAATACAGAGTGCTTTCTCGATACCCAAGCACTCCAAGTAATTTGCATATATTATCATTTTATATCCATGAAGTATCTTCCCTACAATCCCAGCCGTTCCTAGTTTAATTTTCTGGTTTCTCTTTTGTCTACTTAGTGTTTTATCGCTCCCAGGAAAGCACTTAAGACCCAAGATCGTCTGAGGGAGAGGCTATAACCCTGTCTGGAAGGAACTTGTGTCTTTCTCCCCAGCCACGGTCCCCCCGGGTCTCCAGTTTGCGCGCTGGTTCAGGCAAGCTGGCAGAGGTGCCTGGAGAGACCAGTGCCCCAGGGCTCTCCTGTACAGCTGCAGTCACTAGTAGCGCATTGAATGGCAGGTCCCCAGTAAAGCAGCACCGTTGTCCCTGTATATGTCATTCCTGGCAGGCTTCTGCAGTTCAGTTTCTTCCAGCGCCATTGGAAGGTATGATCTGCTTCCCTTCGAGGGACTGGAGATGGGAGCCGGTGAGGACTTGTTAGCATGGAAGCCACGTCTCCCCCTGGGCCCCAAGGGGCACTTCTGGAAATGGTCTGGAATTTGATCACAGTCTTCAAGCATAAGAACCGTGGTTAAAAGCTGTTATTTCCTCACTTCTGATAAATGCTTGTCGAGAAGCTGCCAGTTCTGGTTTCGCTGGGGGAGATGGGACAGACGAGGACATGGGTCGGGAGGATGGGGGGAGAAGTCGGGATGGGGCTCTCGGAGCCTCAGGCTGCACAGCATCCCACACTGAGATGACAGCTGGGAGGTGGTCCTGCCTGACTCCCTGTCAAGGGTGATACGGTCAAAGGGACACTGAGATCAGATAGGGTGGGTCAAACGTGACCACCGTCTCAGGCTGGCAAGGGGGTTTGGCGTTAGGTAAGGAACTGAAACACGTGAATAAGAGTCATCGATTCTGAGGGTCCTAAAAAAGAACTCCAGGTACAGCATTTGCAAACTCAAATACCTATTAGGCACCAAGAGGAAAATATGATGAAGTGAAGCTGAAATGAGCTTGGTGACGCTTTAGGGCAACGGGAGCTTGCACCCCATCTAAAGGAGAAAATAGCTACCTGCTTCCCAGGTGGGTCTGCAACTCCAGCACAGACCAATCACCCACGTTTTCAACAAAGCCCCAAATCTGGAACTTCAGGTGAAACCTCCTGACGTGGAAATGTAAGGTCTGGATTCAAATATTTAAAAATCGCATTGCAGGCCAAATAAAACATGCCTGAAGGTCAAATACAGCTCATTCATCCAAGTTTGCAAACTGTGCTGTGAGTGTTGAAAAGAAGCTCGAAGTTCCAGAGGCAGAAGGGAGTTTAAACACATCATCAATTACCACAACAAAAAACACAGTGAAAAGAACAGTTATGATTTATTCGGTACTTACTGTGTGCTTAGCGATTTGTTTATATGACTCCATTGAGTCCTCACCACAACCCCCAGGGGTGTAGGGATTTTTTTTTGTACCCCAACTTGGGAAGAAACGGAGGCTCACAGAGGTTAAGTCCTTTGTCTGAGGTCACGCTTTACTACACTGGAGTCTCTGCAGGGCAGGGGGCATCATTCTCCCATGTATCTTCCGCGGCCCAGAACCCCAAGACACCTCCAAAAGCTCCTTCTTTCTCCAAAAGTTTGCCTCACTCTATCCATCAGGCTTGTTCTAATGTCATGGTTTTTAACGGCGGCAATTCTGACATTCAGCCCTGTCTCTAGTCATTTTTGGTTGTCATACTGGTGGGGGAAGGGAGGGGGCGCTACCAGCATCTAATCGGTAGGAGCCAGGGATGCGATACACACCCTATGACGCACAGGACAGCCCCCCCCCCCGACCCCTACCGGGAACTCTCCAGGCTCAAAGGTCAACAGCGCCAAGGGTGATAAATCCTTGTTTGAAAGGGGGTGGGGAGAGCTGAGGGCTGGAGGTTCCTAAGGAGATGAGAGGGAGGAGGAAGAGGAAAACACTGAGGATGATACTTGCGGAAGCAGTTCTGGTGTCAGGGAAACAGCCCGATTTACCAAGTGATCTCCCCACACTGTTTCACTTGTACTTCGTGACATCCCTCAACACCACTTCTTATTGCCATTTCACAGATAAAGACACTGAGGCCCAGAAAAAGAGATTTTCCCGCAGGCTTCATGAATGGGACATCACAAATACTTACTGAGTATCTAGGATAACTCGGTCCTGGTTGGCGGATCTGCCCCTTCCGCTAACACTTGTTAAGAATTTTCTATCTGTCAGGCATGTCACTAAGAATTTTACATGTCTCCTCTTAAATCCAAAAGTCCCATGAAACGAGCACTCTGTGTAGCGCCATTTCTTAGAGCTGAAAAACTGAGGTTCAGAGTAGTGACATCACTTGACCAAAGGCCTCAGAATTTGAACCATGCATTCACGACTTTGAACCCTGGGCTCCTAACCATTCCACTGTCCTCTATTCTATGATAAGTATCCCCTGCTTGTCCAACGAGGAAGCATTTATTGAGTTTCCTCTTTGTGGGTAATTGGGAAGACACAAGGGTAACTCCAAACTCATCCTGACTTCAAGGAGTTTACATTCCACTGGAAAGATCAGGCACAGTCACCGTTAGTTATCACACAAGATGAAAAGTGACCAGGGCACAAAGAAGAGTCAGTAAAGCGCTGAAAGACAGGAGTCAGCAAACTATGGCCCATAGGCCAAATCCAGCCTGCTGCCTTTTTCTTTTCTTTTCTTTTTTGCGTTTTTGGCTTTTTAGGGCCACACCTGCAGCATATGGAAGTTCCCAGGCTAGGGACTGAATCAGAGCTACAGCTGCCGGCCTACACCAAAGCCACAGTAACACAGGATCTGAGCCGCATCTGTGACCTACACCACAGCTCACGGCAATGCCGGATCTCCCACCCACTGAGCAAGGCCAGGGAGCGAACCTGCAACCTCATGAATACTAGTCAGATTCATTTCCGCTGAGCCATGATGGGAACTCCCCGGCTGCCTATTTTTGTAAAGAAGGTTTTATTGGCACATAGCCATGCCCATTTGCTTACATAAGGCTCATGGATGCTTCTGAGCTGAGTAGTTGCTATAGAGACCACCTGGCCTGTAAAGCCCAAAATATTTACTACATGGCCCTTTACAGAAGAACTTTCTTGGCCCTTGCTGTAGCACAAAAGAGAAACGACCAATACTGAAAACAACCCACCTTCTGTGCTTCCCTCTAGATCCATCAGTGATTCGTCATAAACATTAGGATAAGGACCACAGAGATGACATTAACGACATTACAAACCCCAGATACTAGGTGTTGATTGTGTGCCAGGCATGGGCCTAATCCTCTCTAGTTCCCCCAAGAAGCGCATCAGACAGGTATTATGAACCCCTTTCACACATTAGGATCATGAGGCCCAGAGAGGTCAAGCGGCAAACCCAAGTTCAATTAGCTATCGGGCTGGGGGGGCAGATGCAGGGTCCAAAGGTGCACATCCTCCTAAGCTCTCAGCCTCGTGTGTGTGGAAACCCTCAGCAGGAGCCTGGGCTCTACTGGGCCAGGAAACTGATAAGGTTTCCATAAATCAAATGTTCTTTCTTTCTTCCTTGACCAGGGCTCCCACCCCTGTACACCAGTGTGATACTGTGATTTCTCATAAGAAATATATATATTTAGTCTTTGTCCCCCTTCCTGGCACAGAGCTCTTAAAACCCGTGGAATTTCCTAAGAGATGAGAGAGAGAAAGGGGTCTCGTTCGGTCAATGAGGTGACTTTTGAGAAACTCCTACATAACCTGAGAATGGAGGCTGGTGGCCAGGGGAACTGAACAGGTGATTAGAAGAGGGTTGGAACTTTCAGTTTTCCCCACGTCAACCTCCAGGGAGGGGAGAGGGGATGCGGATTGAGTTTGTTCACCACTGGCCAGTGATTTGATCGATCGTGCCCAAGTAATGTAGCGTCCATAAAAACCCAAGGAACAGGTCCTGAGGCTTTGGGGCAGTGAACACACAGAGGTGCATGGAGAGCGACGCTCAGAGAGCATGTAGAAGCTCTGTGCTCCTTCCCACATTCCTTGCCCTGTGCATCATCTGAATGTCCCCAAGTTATATCCTTTTATAATAAACTGGTGATCTAGTAAGTGAAATGTTGTTCTGAGTCTTTTGAGTTGCTCTAGCAAGTCAGTTGAGGAGAGGGCTGTCGGCTCCTCCCACCTATAGCCAGTAGGTCAGAAATAGGTGACAGCCTGGACTGCAGTGGGGGTGGGGCGATCTTGTGAGACTGAATCCTTCACCTGTGGGATCTCATGTGATTCTCCAGTAGACAGTGTCAGAATTAAGCTGAACTCCAGGACATCCAGCCGGTATTGGGGTGGGGTTAGAACCCACAGGTCAGAATTATAACCAGCAAGAGAAGCTCCTGTCAGGCTCTGAAAGTCCTGGAAGCTCTTTTCAGAACCAACCTGTCCATCTCAGGCAGCCACCGGCAGGTCCCAAAATTCAGAGGGCTGCAAAGCTGCTATCTCACCCTCACCCCCCGGGAGCTGCTGCTGCTTCTAGAACGGCTCAATTGCCTTCCTGCCCCCAATGGTCCAGCAGTTGATATTTACACAGCACTTTACAGCCTCCCTTGGCTAATCCAGCATGCTCCCCGGTCAATTCTCATTAAGCTGAGTGTAGCCTCCTTTTCACTTGTTCTGAATTAAATCGTCGCTTTCCCAGCAAGGGGCTGCAGGTGGAAAGTACAAGCACAAAGCCTGGAAGAAAAATGAGGGAAAGGGGACAGCCCCCAGTCAGCCCTGACCCCCTTTCCCCGAGCCACCATGACACTGTCACTCACCACCTCCGCCCACCACCTGTGAGTTAAACAAAAACATGTCCCAGTGTGTCAGGGATTTTTAGGAGCTGAGGGTATTTGGCCCAGCTGGTGCAGGAAAATATTCAGCTGCAGCAGCTGGACCTGTAAACATCTTTCTTGGTGTTCCCAGGCTGGCCAATTATCCCAGCTGTGCAGCCAAGGCCCACCTGGGATGTTTTCAAAAGAACTAGCTCGCTGCAGACATGCTGCTCTGATTTCAGCTGTCCCCAGTCAAGGACCCCAGAGCCCCAGCTCTTCCTCTCCCCAGCTTCATCTCAGACCACAAAATCCAATTGCCTCCCCGAGGAATTCACTGACCGACAAATTGCTGCCCCGGCAATGGTAAAATAGTTACCAGGCCTCCCTGTGGCAGCAAATCTAGGAGCAAGTTGTATATTTTCATGGAGAGAATTTGGGTTTAAATGCCCCAACTCTGCTCCTCCCGGCTATGTGATTCTAAGCAAGTGCCTTTGCATCTTGGAGCTTCTGTTTCTTCTCTCATAAGATGGGTTGTCATCAGGGCTTGTCTCCCAGATGTAATTAAATAACACAACCTTTTTTTTTTGCTTTTTTTTAGGGATACACCTGCAGCACATGGAAGTTCTCAGGCTAGGGGGTCGAATCAGAGCTGCAGCTGCTGGCCTACACCACAGCTGCAGCAACGTGGGGTCCGAGCCACATTTACAGCCAATGCCGCAGCTCGTGGCAATGCCAGATCCTTAACCCACTGAGCGAGGCCAGAGATCAAAATCACATCCTCGTGGATACTAGTCAGGTTCATTTCTGCTGAGCCACAAGGGGAACTCCAATTTTTTTTAGTTGTGGTAAAAGAGACATAATGTAAAATTTGCCACTGGAACCATTTTTCAGTGTACAGTTGTGTTGTATCAAGTATATTTGTGCTGTTGCACAACCATCACCACTGTCCATCTCCAGAGCTCTTCTCATCTTGCAAAACTGAAACTCTCTACTCATGGAATAGCTCTCCATTCCCCTTCCCCCCTGTCATCACCATTCTACTTTCTGTCTGCACTCTAGCCACCTCATATAAGTGGAATCATACAGGGTTTTCCTTGTGTGACAGCTTTATTTCACTGAGAATAATGTCCTCAAGGTTCACCCAGTTGGTAGCACGTGTCAGAATTTTCTTCTTCTTTAAGGCTGAATTATATTCCATTGTATGGGTATAAGACAATGCATTTGTGTATCCATTCATCCACTGATGGACCCTTGGGTTTCTTCTCCATTTTAGCCACTGTGAATAATGCTGCTATGAATAGGGTTGTACAGATATCTCTTTAAGTCCCTGCTTTCAGTTCTTTGGGGTATACACCTAGGAGTAAAATTGCTGAATCATATGGTAATTTTATTTTTAGCTTTTCGAGGAACTGCCTCATTGATTTCCTTAGCAGTTGCACCAGTTTCCATTCCCAACAGTGCACAAGTGTTCCACTTTCTCTACATCCTCACCAACACTTTGTTATTCCATTTTTTTTTTAATAGTAGCCATCCTAGTGGGTGTGAGGTAGAATCTCATTGTGGTTCTGACTTATGTTTTCCTAATGAATAGTGATGTTGAGCATCTTCTCATGTGCTTGGCTATATAGAACAATATTTTCAGTTAATGCCTGGAACATGTAAGACCTGAAGCCCATAATCACAAATTCTGTAAGATACAAATTGTGATTCCAACTGAATCTTTCTTATAGGTATGAATGCTTGTCACCTCTAGGGCTCAGAGTCATGTAGAGGGAGAAAGCTGACGTTTTCTCCATCCCCTTCTCTTAGACTTTGGGCAGTCACTTCATTTCTCTGGGACTCATCAAGATGCTCTGAGAACATATAAAATAAATTCAAAACGACCTTACAGGTAGTGGAAAGATCACTGTACTAGGAGTCATACCTGAGTTTGTGTCCTGTTCTGCCTTTTACTAGCTATGTGATTTGGCCAAGTGATCTCAGATTCCAGCATAAATGAAACATTCCATAGATATTTATTAAATAGATGAATGAATGAATGAATGAGTGAATGAATGAATGGGTGAATTATCTCTTTGTCATAAGCAAAATTATACCCATTCCTGGAATAGTCTATCAACTACTAGAATGTGTTTGCAGAGTGCTTTGCAGTTTTGAAAATACTTGGGATGAAGTATAGCTGAGTGGTTCAGAGTATAGATTTGCATATCTACAAACGGACAAATCTCAGTTGAATTCTAGCTCCCCTAGTACTATCCACGTGATTGCAGACAAGTTACGCAATCCTTTCAAGCCTTAGGGGCTCTGTTTTCAATATGGGAATAATACGAATTCTCACTGTGATAATCAGCTGATGATCCTTGTTCCTAATACTCAAGTTCTTTTTTTTGTGGGGGGGGGGCTGTGCCCATGGCATGAGGAAGTTCCCAGGCCAGATATTAAACCCAAGCCACAGGAGTGACCAAAGCCACAGCACTGACAATGCCAGGTCCTTAACTGCAAGGCCACCAAGGAACTCCTGTAGCCCCCATGGAAAGTGAATTGGGTTGACGTACACAGCCAAAAAGATGTGGCTAAAATGATGTAGCATGACTCCTGAGACTGTCGTAAAGGGCAATGCAGCCTCTGCTTTGCAGGCTTGCTCTCACTTGGATCAGTCAGTGTGGAGGAAGCCAGCCATCATGCCATGAGGATACTCAAGCATTAGGCAAAGAATTGAGGCTTCTTCCCAGCAAACAGTACCAACATGCTAGCATGTGAGTGAAACACCTTGGAAAAGATCCTGCAGCCCCAGTCAAACCTTCAGATGAGGCTGCAGCCTAAAGAGACAGCCTGACTAGAACCACTTGGCTAAGTCACACTCAAATGCCTATCAGAAACTATGCATAAGGATTATTGAGATTAAGATGGCGGAATAGAAGGACTGGAGTTCAACTTCTCTCCCGAAAAACAGCAAAACTACAACCAAATGCCGAGCAGCCTTCAGCCAACTGGACTGTAAACTTCCAAAAAAGTTATTCTACTCCAGAAGACAAAGAGGAGACCACATCAAGAGGTAGGAGGGGCGATTACGCGATAGAAGCAACCCCATACCTCCTGGGTGGGAAGCCCCACAGACTGGAAAGTAACTGCATCACAGAGACTCAGCTACAGGACTGAGAGTTCTGAGCCCCAGGTCAAAACCCCATGCCTGGGGATCAGGCACAGGGAGAAAGAGCCCCTGGAGCATCTGGCATTGAAGGCCAGTGGGGCTTGTGTGCAGGAGCTCCACAGGACTGGGGGAAACAGAGACCCCATCCTTGAGAGGCACACACAGACTTTCATGTGCACTGGGTCCCAGGGCAAACCAGTCTCCATAGGAACCTGGGTGGAACCTGACTACAATTCTTGGAGGATCTCCTGGGAAAACAGGGGTGACTGTGGCTTTTTGTGGGGGAAGGGCATTGGAGGGGAAGCTCTCGGGAATATTCATTAGCCTGCATTTCTCTCGAGGTGGCCATTTCTGGGAAAATCTGGTCCCTCCCATCAGCGCTGAGAAGCCCCAGGCCAAACAACAATCCAGGTGGGATCACAGTCCCACCCATCAGTAAACAGGCTGCCTAAAGACCCCTCAGGCACACAGCCAGCCTCTAATCTCATCCAGAGACAAAGGCCCACCCATCAGAGGGAGAGGAATCAACCCCACCTACCAGTGGGCAGGCATCAGTCCCTCCCATTGGGAAGCCTACAGCAAGCCCCACCATACCAGCTTTAGTCACAGGGGAGGCAAACACCAGAACTAAGAGAGGCTACAACTCTATTGTTGGCAAAAAGGTCATCACACCAAAAACCTATAAAAATGAAAAGACAGAAAACTATAACACAGATAAGGGAGAAAGAGAAAAGCCCAGAAAAACAGCTCAGTGATGAGGAGATTATCAGCCTCTCAGAAAGAGACTTTAGACTGTTGATGCTGAAGATGATGCAAGGCATTGGAAATAGACTGGAGGCAAAGATTGATCATTTACAGGAAACACT
>PVHT021183555.1:17913012-17980862 GCA_004024745.2 Catagonus wagneri | reverse complement strand
TAAAAAATTCATTAGAAGCAGCCAACGGTAGAATACAGGAGGCAGAAGAACGAATCAGCGAGGTGGAGGACAGATTAGTGGAAATCACTAATGCAGAAGAGAAAAGAGATAAAAGATTGAAAAGAAATGAGCAGAGTCTCAGAGAACGCTGGGATAATGTTAAACACACCAATATCCGTATTATAGGGGTGCCAGAGGGAGAAGAGAGAGAGAAGGGAACAGAAAAACTATTTGAAGAGATAATAGCTGAAAACTTCCCTAATATGGGAAAGGAACCACTCACTCAAATCCAGGAAGCGCAACAAGTACCATATAAAATAAACCCAAGGAGGAACACCCCAAGACACATATTAATCAAAATGACCAAAATCAAAGGCAAAGAGAAAATTTTGAAAGCAGCTAGGGAAAAGAAACAAATGACATACAAGGGAACCCCAATAAGGTTATCAGCAGATTTTTCATCTGAAACTCTACAGGTCAGAAGGGAGTGGCATGATATACTTAATGTGATGAAAGGGAAAAAACTGCAACCAAGATTGCTTTACCCTGCAAGGCTCACATTCAGATTTGAAGGAGAGATCAGAACCTTTACAGATAAGCAAAAGCTAAGAGATTTCTGCAACACCAAACCAGCTTTACAACAAATCTTAAAGGAACTTCTCTAGTCAGAAAAGAAAAGCCCACAAATGACAAGGCTCACCAGTAAACGCATATATACAGTAAAGATACTAAATCATCCCTGCACAACTATGCTATCAAAATCAGAAATCGTGAGAAGAGAGCACAAATGCAGGTCATTGGAGACGCATGTGCAATTAAGAAACCAACAACTTAAAATAATCTCATTTGTATATAGACTCCTATATCAAAACTTCAGGGTAAAAAAAAAAAAAAAGCAACAAAACCCCCAAACAGTTAATACAATGACAATAAGAACATATATATCAATAATTACCTTAAATGTTAATGGACTGAATGCCCCAACCAAAAGACATAGACTAGCTGAATGGATAAAAAAACAAGAAAACAACCAATGGATCACTGAAGAAATCAAAGAGGAAATTTAAAAATACCTAGAAGCAAATGACAACAAAGACACGACACTCCAAAACCTCTGGGATGCAGCAAAAGCAGTTCTAAGAGGAAAGTATATAGCAATACAAGCCTACCTCAGGACACAAGAAAAAGCTCAAATAAACAACCTAACTTTACATCTAAAGCAGCTAGAGAGGGAAGAAGCCAGGTCATGGAAACAACCTAAATGCCCATCAACAGAGGAGTGGATAGGGAAGATATGGTACATACACACAATGGAATATTACTCAGCCATTAAAAGGAATGAAATAACAACATTTATAGCAACATGGATGAACCTAGAAATTATCATACGAAGTGAAACCAGTCAGACAATTAGACAGCAACACCCAATGCTACCGCTTACATGTGGAAGCTAAAGAGACACAATGAACTTCTTTGAAGAACAAACAATGACTCACAGATTTTGGAAAACCTTGGTTTTTCCGATAAGACAGTCTGGGGGGTGGGGGGATGCACTGTAGGTTTGGGACACAAAATCTATCGAATTGATACATGATCTTTGTACACCTACAACAAAAAAAATTCATTGTTAATAAAAAAAAGAAACTATGCATAAAGATTTAAAAGACAACAAATAAAAACAAACTATGTGTGAGGTAGCAAATATTTACTGGTGTTTTAAGATGCTAAGTTTCAGGGTGATTTGTAGCAATAGATACCTAGTACCCTCTCCTCAAAGGGCCATTGTGAATTTTAAATGCACTATGCACTTTCTTGCACAGTGCTTGGCTCACAATAACAGCTCAAGAAATAACTCTAATTATTGTTATTTTCAGCTATAAAAAGAAATTACTTGCTCTTTGCTCTGATTCAACAACTCAGGGTATGTCTGTAAAAACATGCACTTGAAGAGACATCGATGAGTTACTTAAAGCACAGATGACATGGGGCCAAGAACATAGCCTTTCCGTTGTCCAAGCAAAACAGAGGAGAGACGAGGCAAATAAAAGCCTAAAAGTTCTTCCCAGCATTGCAAACATTTAAGTAAGTCAGTGGCAGAGACCCAAATTAAATACAAATTTTGAAGACTAGAGCATTTGGAGCACTATATAAACATACATGGAATTATTATTTCCTGCACTTTATAAAGTCTATGAAATGCTTATGGAATTATTTCTTTTAATCCTCATAATAAGGAGCTCCTGCTGTGACTCAGCAGGTTAAGATCCAGCATTGTCTTGGCAGTGGGGTTTTGATGCCCAGCCCAGCGCAGTGGGTTAAGGATCTGGCATTGCTGCAGCTATCGCATAGGTTGCAGCTGTGACTTGGATTCAGTCCCTGGTCTGGGAACTTCTATGCTGCAGGTGTGGCCAGAAAAACAAAAAATCCTCACAGTAAGACCTGTGAGATGGTTATTTTTGTGTCCATTTTATGGAAAGGTTAACTGAGACTGGGAGGGCTGAGGTCAACTTCGCAGAAATACATAGTCATCAGGTGCTAGCGATAGGCTTCAGACCCAGGCTTCCAGTCCCCCTGACTCAGACTGAGCCTAGAGATGGTTCCGTGGTGCCAGGCTTCTGTCTTTTCATCTCTCTGAACCTCAGTTTGATAAAAAGTGGGGTTTGGAAGAAACCAGAGGTCACATGTTCAGGCACTTAATGCACAAGGCAGTTTATTTAAGTGCAAGAAGTAGGTCAATAGAGAATGATTTGTCTACTATAAGAAAAGCAAGAGCAACATGCAACAATACATAGCAAATGACACTGGGCCTCAGAGTTGGGGAGGCCATAGCGACTGGTGAGGACTCTGGCCAAGCACGTCCTTCCTTGAGAGGGTGTCCTCCTTGCTCTATCCAGGTGTTGCTATGTAGGAATATAAGCCCAGCACTGCCAGATTGCTGACTTCTTCAAGAGAAGCCTGAACCTGTATTTTGGATGATTTCTCCCCAAGTTTAAAAGTTGGCTCAAAGAAAATAAAAATAAAACAAAAAACACTGTATGAGTCAAACACACACATCTACCAGCTAACTCAGCTCATGAGCCACCACTCGGTGATCTCCTGAACTAGCTAATTTGCAAGGTCCCCTCCTGCTCCAGGACATGCTATCTCTGTCAGCACTCAGCAAGCACTGTCTGTTCACATGGGATATGGGGCAGCCTCATAAATATTCTAAACTGGTTTTCATGTGCGGATGTGAGTTGTGTCCACAAATAAATTCCAGACTCTCTGAGGGCAGGGACCAGGTCCCTGGTTTTCTGGGGAGGGGGGGTGTCTTTGTTTCTGACTCTCAGTTTAAGGTGCAGCCTCTCAGAGTGAGGGCTCACCCAGCTGGGGCAGAGGGTCAGGCTGCAAGATTCTCCCCAGGCAGGGGCTCTGGAGAGCTGTGAGTCTCCCACCCCTGGTGGGGTAGAGGTGGGGTGTATGTGGCAGAGCTCTGAATCTTGGGACGGCAGCTTCCATCACTCCTGGTGTTCTAAGGAAGTAAGGCCAGGGAATCAAGGCTAATGACTTCCATTTACATCATGTCTGCCCAGATTTATAAACGAGGCCTCCATTTCCTTTGGGGATCTGGCCTGCTGCTGGGCAGATGCGGCTGCTCTTGCCCAGGGAACTGACTTCCTCCAAATCGTTCCAAAGGAACAGACAGGTTCCTTGCAGTGACCCCTCCTTGGAGTCCCCAATCCACCTCAGAGTGTCTAACAGTAGGGGTTCTTAAGCCCTCTTCTTGGGTTTGAATCCCAGCTGCCCCATTTACAAATGAGCAAAACTGAAATTGCTTCTTGATCATCCCTGTGACCATAATGTTGAAGAATCTGTGTTAAAATTTTAATTTCTGTCCCCTGCTCTTCAGGAGTTTATAAGTTAATTGAGGAGATAGAACCAAAAAAATTGCAAAAGTTTAATAGAGATATGCGAAGTTATGGTCCACAGAAGTAAACGTTCATTAGCCATTGAGCTGTGCAAAAAGAAGTACCATAAGGGCAGAAAAAAAGACGGAAAGATCATGGTCAGATTCATACAGGAGGGTTAAGGCTTTCAAAGCTGTCAGAGCTGGTGAAGAGCCGGAAGCAGAGAGGACTGATGAAAAATGCTCTGTAGGGTCCCACTGAAGAAGACAAGGTTGAAGAGCGGTTAGCAGTACAGACTTTGGAAACAGACCTGATCTGAATCCTGAATTTACCACAGAATTTTTTAAGTTGAAGGTGAGGGTCCCAGCTTCAGACAGCTCAAGCAAAATGGGGCTCTCCTGGTCCACAGAAGGGGAAGTAGCTCACAGAATAAACTGAGGTAATTAGGGCAGTCCTTGGACTCGAGAAACTGAGGCCACTGGTTTTGTCTGACTCTGTCCATCACACTTCAGGTGTTTTTTTTTTTTTTTCCTCTGCCCAGTATCACACGCTCCTGTAGCAGATGCACCTTCTCCATCTGGAAGCACACACGGCACCTGGAAGCTCTAGATGAGGGCTTTTGAGTTCCACAACCACAGAGAATAGGCTATTTCTCCTCTAGCTCTAAAAGTCTCAGGGAAGAGCTCTGATTGGCTTGGCTTGGCTTGGTCATATGACTTTCATAGGCCCCTCTAGTGACCTTGGAGGAGTGTGTTCGTATGATTGGATAGGTATAGATCTTGGTTGAAGTCCTGTGATTGGCAGTGCCACCAGAACCATAGTAGTAGGGAGGGTATGGAGAGAGGTTTCCACTATCCCAAGAAGGATAAGATATTTATCCAGGCTTTGTTTTGGTAAAAGGTCTTAGAAATAATCTAGCCCAGTGTTTTTTACTCCTGGATGGGCTTGTTAAAATTCAGATTCCCAGGCATCACGCAATACCTAAACCTGTATCTAGGCACTGGAGCCCAGAAAACTGTTTCTAACCAGCTTTTCATGTGATTGCAGTGATCAGCTAGATAGAAGGACCCCCAGTTAGTCTATCCCAATCCTGTAATTTTACTGGGGGAGACACTATGCACAGAGATGAAAGTGATTTTCATCAAAAATTACAGATCCAGGAAGTAGCAGAAAATAAGACTTGAGTTCACCTACAGGAGATAGCAGAAGAGGAATAAGACTTGAGTTCACCTACTCTTCAGTCTCCACTTCATTCTCCTTATAGATCCTTGTTTTCCCACACTATTTCCACATCTCCCCTGACCATACAGGGTGGAACCCCCATGAGTCATCTTCTCTGTGGCCTTTCTATGACTGGATTTCTCCATGACTGAGTCCCCAACACTGACCCTCACAACGCACACACACACAGCTAGACACTCTTCTTTCTGCAGAGGATGTGTCTCCTAAAATACAACTATCATCTGGCAAACAGGACCCAGGGCTGGGGAGGAAAATCTAGTGGGCTGGAGACAACTTGATGTGATATAAGGGGCTGCAGAGAAGGGCACTTCAGGAAGGGGGAACTGAGGAAAGGAGGGAACCAGAGCAGGACTGTAAGGCATCCTCTGAAGATAGCCAAGGCTAATTCCATGGGACACACTGAAGTGAGAGTGGTCCTTCAGAGGTGTCCCAAGCTGGGTCTAAATGGTCAGATCTTTATACCCCCCAGGTGCATCACTAATTCCTGGTGGGCTGTCCTAGGAAGGGTATACCTTTGGGGGAGGTAGTTATCTGCAGCAGAGGCAGTGCTGGGAGGCTGGAGGTGAGGACCAACTACTAATAACACCCCAGTAGCTGCATAATGGGTCCTTCCTTGAAGGAGGGTCCAGGAAGTGCATTAGCATGTCCATCACATATAAATGTTTGTAATTTATTGTAAATAATATTAGAATTCATTTATTATAAATACAGTTCTCTGTATATTCTTCTACATAATTATAATAGCACACTTACCCAAAATGTTCAACATGCATTGCCTGGTTACTCCATTTAATTGTTACGAGAACACTGAGAAGCAGATATTGTTCTCCCCATCTAACATTCAAAGAAAAAGAGGAGGCTCAGAGGGTTTAAATAAGCTTATACAAATAGTATGCAGTGGATCAAAGACTCAAGCCCAATCCTGTCTGAGGTCAGAGCGCTAGAATAAAACCACTATATTAAAACCGCTGCATGAGTTATTCAGGTAAAGTGGGAGAAGGAGGTTACCAAGAATTGACAAGAGGAAATAACTGCATTTGGGAGGGTCTAGAGGCAGAGGAATGCATCCAACACCCTCTGAAGGATTCCTTCATTTATCCACTAAGATTCACAAGCAACTCCACATTACTTAGTTTATCAGTGTTTTCAGTTACCTCATAGACCCTGAGTACATGGTTATGGGGGATGGAGACCTTGACTGGGAGGAGAAGACCGATAAAGGAAAGAAAATTCCTGACCACAAAATGGTCTCAAAGTGCTGGGGAGGGAGTTCAAGCTGAGGGGTTTGGGGAGACCCTCAGCTCATCCAGAATCTGAAAAGTTAGGTTGGCATTAAGAGGGTAGTTAGGACTGTGAGTCAAGGGCACATTTCGTAAATTAACCAAAGGTCAGCCCTGTCTTGGGATTATGTCCCACAAAAATCCTGAAAATTAAAAAGGCTCTTGGAGATCATGCAATCCAACGTTCTCAAATTTTAGCAAGAGCGATAGAGACCTAGTTATGGCCTAGCTACGGCTTGACAAAGACGGCAGAGAAAGAAGTAAACGACAAACGAAAACAGGAGTTCCCGTTGTGACTCAGCAGATTACAAACTCAACTAGTAACCATGAGGATGCAGGTTCAATCCCAGGACTCACTCAGTGGGTGAAAAATCCAGCATTGCCATGAGCTGTGGTGTAGGTCGCAGACATGACTTGGATCCCTCATTGCTGTGGCAGCAGCGTAGGCTGGCAGCTGCAGCTCTAATTCGACCCCTAGCTCCATATGCCACAGGTATGACCCTAAAAAATAAATAAACAAACAAACAAACAAACAAAAAGCATAGATTTTGGATGGCAAGTGGCACTACTTATTAACATCCCTTCATTTTTAACCCCAGTGTTGGTTAAGTTCTCCAGGAAGCAGATGCTGATATAAAACAAAGAATGCAAAAGGTTTACTGCGGAGCGATACCCTTGAAGGAAAAGGTTGGGGAGCAGGATGGGACGGAGGCAGCTGTGAGACTGCAGCATGCCCCGGAGTAGTCCTTACCAGCCTGGGGAGCCCCGGTGCGAAGAAAGTACATTAGAAGCATCTACTTTGTTCTATTCTCTGCTTCTATAAGTTTGACTGTTTTAAGTCTCTCACACAAATGGAATTTTCCTTCTCTGCCTGACTTATTTCATGTAGTAAAATGTACCAGGGGCTTCTGGGAGAGGAAAATGGGGGTTGTTCCACTGGTATAGTTTGTTATGCAAGATAAAATGTTCTAGAGATCTGCTGTAGACACAGTGCTTATAGTCAACGATACTGCATTGTGCACTTAAAACGTTGTTGATAGATACTGTGGTGATCATTTCGCAGTGCACACAAATAGTAAATCATTATGCTGTATACCTGAAACTAATAGAAAGTTATACGTCAATTATTCCTCAATTTAAAGAAAAAGGAAACTTTTGGAGGTGATAGAGATGTCTGTTATCTTGGCTGTGGTGATGGTTTCAAAAGTATATTCATATAACCAAACCCACTGAATTGTATACATTAAATAAATGCAGTTTTTTGTATATCAATTATACCTCGATAAGACTTTTTTTTTTTTTAAGAGCCTATTCTGGGTAGAAATGGCTGCGCCCTTTTACACATTCTGTGCCCTCAAAATGTGTGACCTTGGGAGGCTGTCCACCAACAATACTCCTTATGGCTGGGCAAAGAGTCCTTTCTTGAAGGGGGACCTGAGCAATGTATTTCTGTGTCTGTCACAACTCCCAAATAAAAGAGCTATTCTTCTTTTTTCCTGACTATATAAATAGTCCATGCTCATTGTAAAAATTTGGATGGCATAGAAAAGTAAATGGCAAAAGGTAAAAGTCACCTAAAACTGCTAGCATTTTGAAAATATTCTCTTGTATATTTTTATGCATGTATATTTTATGTAAATGGCATCATATAATACAATAAGTTTTTATCATTGAAATACACATACACATATACGCACACACACACACACATATTTCTTTTTTGTCTTTTTGCCTTATCTAGGGCCGCATCCACGGCATACGGCGGTTCCCAGGCTAGAGGTCTAACAGGTACACACACATATATTTTTAAACCTAACACCTTTCCACTCCTCCCTGCCTTTCCCCAAACAAACGATAACAGTAGTCTAGTGCATTATTTTTTTGGACACATAAGAACTTAAAAAGCACTTTTACATAACAGAATTTTATACACCCTCACAACAAGTACCTTGTCACACGGCAAATGCAAACTCTGTTTCCCACCTCCAGAGGGGAAGACTAAAGTCTAGACAGATTAGGAGATGATCTAAGAAAATCACTGAACTTATAGGTGACAGAACCAAGGCTCAAAGTCCTGGACGTCCCTATAAATGCCCTGGCCCTGAGACCGACCCGGTCTTCCTTCTGCTCGACTACATGCACCTGTCCCCTCTCTGTGACTGGTTACATGTCAGGTAGTGACCTTCCCATCCCCGGAAATAATCAAACTAAATCCCAAGGGCCATTCATCAGAGTGTCAGGGTTGAGCAGACTCTCATGCTGTAAGAAGGTCCTGCTGCAAGGCCATGGAAGCAAGTGCAGTGTTGTTATTGAGGTAGCATCTATCAATAGACAAGAGATCAGCTATGTCAGTTCCTGGCTTCACACCACCATCTTGCCTTCCAAACAGCAGTGTTCAGATGGTAGCTGGATTTGCTTTTGCTTTTCAAAATTTCTACTTCACTCTGCGTCTCTACAGAACTGCAAACACTGGCCCATTAAAAGAGCACCGAGACAAATGACAATACAATAGTAATAGCCATGTTAATAGTCCAAGGGAGCTGCTTCAGCCAGGATGTAGTAGAAAACATGCTTGTTAAAATGGGAGGTGGTGCTTTGACTGGATTCCCTAATCGAAACATAGACGTGCCAAGGAAACAATTGTTATCAGAGATCACCAACGCATCGAGTCAGGTGATTTATTTTTAAGCTTTTAAGGGTGAGTGAGAGCGCTGGTCTCAATGCCAGCCAGACCTCAGTTCAAATACTGGCCCCTCGACAACTGGCTTAGTGACCTTGGGCAAGTCATTCAACTTCTCTGAGCTTCTTCGCTGTGTCTGGCACCCAGCAAGTGTTTGAAAAATATTAGCTGTTACAAGTAATAGTGCTACTACTACTATTACCCCACTACTAGTATTATAAACTTGAGTGCTGAAAAGCTTTCTGGGGCTAAAGTTTCCCCCTAACTCAGTATATTAGCTCTCTCCCCACTAACCTGCCCTAGGCCATGGACCCAATCCCTTAGCACACCAGTTAACTACATTTGCACTATCAAACTCATGCACTGTTAGCCTAAGACAGCATATGTTTCAGTCCCGTATTTCATGAAGTATAGAAATAGCAGACCTCTGATATTAATTACTAGACAAAAGGAATGGGTGGTCAAATACATTTGGGATACACTTGGTTAAAGGAAGTGAAACACTTGGTTAAACAAAGTGAAACAGATTTCCTTCCTGCAGGACTTGTTAGAAACTTTTATATTCCAGTAGGATTTGTGCCTCTCTAAGAAGCAGATACAATATTGTACTAATCTTGACATTTTCAGTTGCAAATGGCAAAAGCCCAGCTGAATCTAGATTAAGCAAGAAAGAGAATTTACTGGTTCATGTAACTAAATCCTAGGATTGTATATACTTTAGGCCAAACAGATCCAGGGGCTCAAATCATGCCTTCTAATCTCTCTCCCCTCCTCCCTCCTTCTTTCCTCCCTTTTCTTCCTCTCTTTTTCTCTCCTCAACTATTCGAACAACTCTTCCCTGTCTGGCCTCATTATTAGGCTTTTGCGCTTGACAGCAATACTGCTCCACGGAAGTCTCAAGCTTACAGTCTATGATTCAGAGAAAGAATATATTTCCTTCAATTTACTCACCATGGGTCATTCAATCCCTGTGGCCAGGACTGTGAGGTAGCCTGACTGGACAGGTGAACATAAACATAAAACATGGAAGAGGGGGAAAGTGTTCCCCCAAAAGAAGAATTGCAATGGTGACCCCAAAACTGTATCCACTCTGAGTGTTTAGCATTTCATCTCACTGGGCCAGTGTTCTTAAAGAAAGGCTGGTTTTGTACAAACTCACAGTCAACAGAGGAAAAGGAAATCACCATCTGACTGATCATTTTTTTGAGTATCTATTACATGCCTCTTACTGTTCATGGAACTTGGGTACAAAGATAAATGAGATACGTCAACATCTTCCAGAAGTTCCCAGTCTGAGAAGTAAAGATCTGAGTCAGACAGTAGGCAGACAAGGACAAGGCAACTGTTCCCGGTATTACAGAGTGGTATAAATCGCCACCACTGGAACACAGAGGAGAGACTCGGTGAGTGTGCCTTGGTGATGACAGCAGCGCTTCATGGAGGAGGAGACATCTGTGTTGAGTTTGGGACGAGGCCAAGTTTGAGAAGGGCAGGTTATCTTGGCAAAGGGAGCGACCTAAGAAAGCTTCTGCTGTTTGAGAGCTCATAGCTTCATTTGGAAGTGATGACAGCTGTTCGATTCCTATGCAGCCTATACGATCAAGTAAGAGAACTGAAGAATGCTGGAGTTAGGTTGAACTTCTGACTCCCAAGTCACTTCTTCTTCCCCAGTATCCCTCCTGAGAGCTCTCTTCATAAAATAATGGACTGTGGACACTGTCATTTTGTATAAACCTAGAAAGCCTCCTCACCCCCATTTCTCTACTTTCTCCTGGTCCACAGGGGTTTATTATGGGACCCAGGCTGAGCCAATCATCTATATTTTCCTGATCACTGTGATCGACCTAAGGGTTGTCATGTGACCCAGCCAGAAACACCCAAGCAGTGTCTTACCCTGCTCGTTAAAGAGACTTACTTGAAGAAAGTTGTTTTTTTATTCCTGCTCTGGGTATGCAGTTAAAATACACATCAGGGACTTCAGCAGTATCCTTCCATGCAACATGTTTTGTAACAAATTGTTTTTTGTCCTTCAAAATGGTCCCCTCAATGGTTTCAAATGAATATGGCCAAACCTCCCTGCAGTTTCTGAAAAAAGCCTGTATTATATGGCATTAGTACAGCCAGGAAGTCTTTGGGCCTCTATCCTGCTCCTTCTCAGGGCTGTGACCCCTGAGGACTGGATGTCAAAGTCTGTCAGTCCAATCACACTTTCTTAGTCAAGTCTCATCCCCTCCTCCTCGGGAGACCCACCTAAGTTACACACTTTCCTTCATGTTTCCCTCCACCTCCAACCCACTCTTCCTGCTGTGTGGAGGACTCTCTGGGAGCCCACATCTGACCAGGCCACTTGTTGCTAAACCAAAATGTACTGCCTGGGGGAAAAAGGGTCCCGGTTCCACAAGTGAGCTTACAAGACCTTCCAAAGTTTGGCTTCTGACCGTGTTCCAGCCTCATCTCTCACCACTCCTCATAATTTTCCTTCCACCAGCAGTGTATGGCTTCCATTTCTCTGCATATTCCATTTTAATTTATTTTTATTTTTATTTTTTGGCTGCATCTATGGCCTATGGAAGTTCCCAGGCCAGGGATCACACCACAGCAGTGATCTGAGCCTCTGCAGTGACAACACCAGATCCTTAGCCTGCTGGGCCAGAAGGGAACTCTGATACCATTTTTAGAGCCTCTTCTTCTCTTGGGAAAAGCCATCCCACTCAGCCTTTAAAACTCAGTTAAGGTATCTTTGCTACTTCCACACTAGGGGCCCCAGAAGCACTCATATGTACCCCTATCCCCACACTTCACTCTGCTTTACGATCATATGCTCAGGTGTGTGTCACCCCATGAGAGCAAGGGTCTGTTCTTAGCCTTCCTTCTCTCACAGCTCATATTCAATCCACGTTCAAATCTTGTCAGCTCTACCTTTAAAATATATGTATATGTTCCAAACCCAATACCCGTTATCACCACCCCACACTACCTTGGTCTGAGCCCTCACTATTCATCCCTCCTATTGCTGCATTAGCCTCCTCCCAGGTCTCCATTGATTCTGTCCTAGCCACCTTCCAGTCAGGAAACAGCCTCCAAAACGCTGCCATCATCAACATGTCAGCCAAAATGTATCTTAAAAAACTAATGCAGTTTTGGTTGGTCCTCTGCTCAAAGCCTTCATGTAGGCTTCTCATTCACTTATAAAACATCTGAAGTCCCCCCAGTGGCCTAAAAGCCCTCCTTAATTTTGCCCCTCTATCCTGCTCCTTCTCAGGGCTCTGACCTCTGAGGCCTGGATGTCAAAGTCTGTCAGTTTTGACATCAGGCAGAACCTGATGTCATCCTCCACCATTCTCCTCACATTTCACGCCACTGTGGCCCCAGCGGCCGTCTCACAGCTGCTGCAGCACGCCAGGCACGCTCCTGCCTTGCAGAAGATACACCTATTATTCCCTCTGCATGGACTGTTCTTCCACAGTCTTGTTCCCTCACCTCCTTCAGGTCTTTTCTCAAAATGTCACCCTCTCAGTCAGAATTTTCCAGGTACCTTGTTTAGAATGATAGTTCCTTTTTCAACACTCGCTACCCTTCTTTCTTATTTTCTTAATTGTGTGCCGTCATTCCATGTATTTCACTTGCTCATTTACTTTATTTATTGTGTTTCCTGAGGAGTCCCCCATCCCCAAAAGATAAGCTTCCTTGTGACAAGGAATTTTGAGGGTTCTGTTCATTGATATTGTTGCGGAGCCTAAAAGTGTGTGTAGTACATAGTAGATGTCCAATACATACTTGTCAAATAAACGAAT
Source organism: Catagonus wagneri (assembly GCA_004024745.2). Lineage (NCBI taxonomy): Eukaryota > Metazoa > Chordata > Mammalia > Artiodactyla > Tayassuidae > Catagonus > Catagonus wagneri. The sequence goes on along the minus strand of PVHT021183555.1, from coordinate 17,967,979 downwards.
AAATAAATGAATGAGCAAATTATCTGAATACAAACTGTCTAGCATATAGTAGGCACTCAATGTAATTAACTATATAAATTAATTAACTAATGAAGACTTCTTTAAGACTGCTTTTTTTTTTTTCTGGCATTTTCAGGGTTCTTTCGCAATGCCCTTCTCAAATTTCTGAGTCTCCAGCATCCAAATTAATTGTCCATGGAGTTTATTTTATTTTATTTTATTTTTTTGCCACTCTCTGGTTGACTCTGTAAATATCTTCTCCAGGAGCAAGAACAAAGTCAATCAATGAGCCATGAGGGGTCACATACCAACTGACAAAGGAGAGTCTGTTACTCTTAGGGACACAAAGCTGGGCAGCATCACAATTCTTTATCAGGATTTTCCAAAACACCAGGTTGCACATTCATCTGCAGGCAAAACTAACGGAACTCTTTGGATTCTAGGATTGTATAAAAAAGGGCTGGAGAGAGTGAAATAGATGTTGAAATCAGCAGGCTAGCCCTCAAACACGTGGGGAAGATATCTGAAGACAAACTGGGGAAGATATCTGAAGACAAACAGATTTCCACACAAATAGATTCACAAAATATGTCTCCATTCAACCTCTAGGAGAGGCTGAACCATTCAACTACAGAGCACTTGACTTTAAAGAGTAATAATTAGCAGGCACACAGAGCTTAATAGTTTGTAATAAACTTCTATGTGTACTACTGCATTTGGGTTTCACAAAGGTCATATGAAGAAGGGGGTATGATCATCTCATCGTGGTAGGCTGAATTATGGTTCCAAATTATTCACTGCCCAGCCTGTAAAAGAGGTTTTCTACCTTGCTTACTGCCATATGAGCCACTGTCTCTCTGTGGGAGACATATAATATCCCTGCCCCCTTCAATGGAATATGAGCAGAAGCGAAGAGAGGGGACACTTGAGAGACACTGCCTGACTCTACCTCATTCCTTATCCCCTGGGCACATAACAAAGCTAAGAAGGGGATGCTCCTTCACCTTGGACCTCAGAATGAAGAATCCACCTGGAGAAGAGCCACAAAACCACAGCTGAGAGCTGACCACAGCACAAATACAGTATGAGCGATAAACAAACCTCTGTTGCTAGAAGTCACCAAGATTTTTTTTTGGGGGGGGGGGATGTTTGTTACTACAGCATAACTAACTTAAGCTGACTAGCACACTCATATTTACAAAGAATCAAAGAATCTTTGAGAAAGGCACTCATCTAAAAAGGTACGGATCCAGGACTCAAACTCAGGACGCCTTACCCCCAAAACCATGTTCATTGTAGCAGATTGTTCTGATTAAGAACAATGCCTCCTTCTGCACAGCTCCTGCAGTGACCTTGGGAGTGGTATTACTTCAAGCTGGTGTATTTTTCACCAACAAGAGCCCTTTCCTCTCTGAGCCCCTGCCAAGTCAGAAAAGGGCTCTGAATTTCACAGTTATGTAGCAAAACAGAGTTGGCTCAATCTAGCTGTTTTCATAGACTGGTCTCTGGAAACCATCCCAGCCCAGGGTAAAATATGAAATTTAATCACAGTGGGAATTTAGCCAGACCACCAAGCTCCATTGACTGTTCCTCTTGTTTCCTTTCAGGACTCAACTGTTTTTCAGAAGCCCTTGGATGGGTCTGGAAGAGCTCTGCGGGGACAGGATCAGAATCTGCATATGTCTGGACCTTCCCTGATGTTCTTAGGAGGACATCTGGGGATGGAGGCACTCTTGCTACCAGGCTAATATTCCTGAACATGTACATTCTACACCTATGTGATTTGTTCCCTAGGGACACAGTTTGGAGCATAAACACTGAATTCCTAGGAACTAAAATCTGGGCCTTGGGCAATGAAGCAAACAAGGAAATGATGCACATCACCCAGGCAATCTGACTGTCCATCAATATTTCCAAGAATTCTACAAAAGAAATGTCCTGGGACACTCCTGGTAGAGAGCAAATGCCAGCTGTACCCAGGACCCGTTCATAAGGAGACAGGAGGGAAAGGCTGAAGTTGGCTTGGGCGTCCCAAGGTCACATGCAAGAGCCTCAGGGTCACGTACAAGAAAGCACAAGAGGAAATCAGTGGTATCTGGGCATGGGTATCACTATGCAGGGAAATGCCAATGCCAAAGAAGTTTCATTTACTTAACAAATGTTAGCTAGCATTTGGCTGTGTGTCAGACACTTTTCTAAGCCCGATGCAGTATCCTTATTTAACGCCAGAAGTGATTCTCTGAGAATAAACTCACATTGTCCCTATTTTCCAGATGAAGGAATTGAGGCACAGAGAGATTAAGTATCTTTTCCAAGGTCTAAGAGCTAGAAAGGCAGCAGGTGCAGGATTTGGACCCCAGCAGTCTGCCTCTGGAGTCCATGCTTTTTATCTCTACGCAGTGATGCTTCTAAGATGTCATGGAAGAATCAGACCTTGGCAAAAAGTGAAATTGATTGAATGTCTCTGACAACGGCACAGTTTCTCTTTCAGTTTGACTCCACTCTTTCGAGTAAAAGCCCACCTCCCAAGATGGAGGTTGAACACAAACACTTTCCCCATATCTCAGGTCCCTGGGAAACTTCTAGACTGAATTCAAGATATGTAGGAAGAGAGCTATTCTCTGTACCACTGCTCCTAATGCAGTGCCCGAATCAGAGAGTGTCCAATAAGTTTGTGTCAGAGGGAAGGGGGTGACTGATGAAGAGAGCTAGGGGAAGGGAGGAGGGAGGGCAGGAGGAAAGGAGGGAGGAGGAAGGAAGGAGCTAGCTAATCCTCAGCTATGCATCGTCTCATCCCTGGCTAGGAGTGAGCTGATGGCAGCTTAAAGGGTTGCTCCTCCTAAGGATGTTTGGTGATACTCCCAAAAGAACTTCAGAGAGTTCCCTGGTGGCTCAGTGGGTTAAGGACCTACAATTGCCACTGCAGTGGCTTCGGCCACTGCTATGGCATAGGTTTGATACCTGGCCCAGGTAAACATCTGCATGCCATGTGTGTGGCCAAAAATTTTTTTTCAGAAACTGTTGTGGTTTTTGTCCCTCCTCACTCACTCTACTGCAATATTTCCCCCCTGGTTTTCCAGATCCCTTATTTACTACTGAACATCAACACACACACCTACAGAACACCATTTGCCCAACCATTAAGCCACGAGACCTTGTGTTCTGCTGTTCCTTTTTTCTTGGCACAGAACCAAAGAAAGGACCCAAGAGGGCTGTCACTCTGACCACCTTTTGTTGGGGGGCAGCAGGAAGGCCCACAGCTCCAACCTCTTCTCTACCAGTAGCACTTAGATGAAGGTGAAATGTCACAGAATCTGAGAACACAACAGCCCCAAGGGACCTGTTAGATCACCTCGTCTAGGAATTCTTCATCTTAATTTGGGGGGGAAGCCATTACTGTCCCTCCAAGACCTGACCCTTCTCATTACACTGCACTGTCTTCCCACTCTCGTGTCTTTTCCCATTATTTCCTCAGAGCAACATCTTCAACCTAGGCAGCACAGCATTTTAGCTCAGAGAGCTCAAACTGGAGAGAGACTTCAGACCCCTACCTCACTCAGGCAGCTACAAGCTGTGAGTTCAGCTCGTGTCCTGCCCTCTCTGGGCCTCAGCTCTCCCATCCTTACAAGAGGGACAAGCACAGATGCTGCAGCACAGCATTTCCCTAAGGAGCCAATGAGATGATGCATCTGAAACACTCAGCACAGAGAGCGGCACATAGTGAGTCTCAGTTAATACCTGTGATGGTCCCAGTTCTTCATGCTCCATCCACACTCGAAGCAGCAGCAGCATGGTTTTTGTTTTTGTTTTTTCTTTTTTGGGTCAAATCCACGGCATAGGGAAGTTCCCGAGCTTGGGGTCAAAACAGAGCTGCCGGGCTACACCCCAGCCACAGCAACGCAGGATCCGTGTGGCATCTGTGGCCTATGCCGCAGCCTGCAGCAACACCAGATCCTTACCTATTGATGGAGGCCGGAGATTGAACCTGCATCCTCACGGACACTATGTCAGGTTCTTTACCCGCTGAGTCACAGTGGAACTCCAAGCAGCAGCATGCTTGTGATTCCACATGATTTCACTTGTTTCCAGGGTCAGGAACAGCCCTCCCTTGTTAACCTTCATTTGGAAAGCAATTTAACTCTCTGACATTAAAATTAAAATATAAACAGCCCAGTGCCTGATTTAATGGACAATTAAAAATTAAATTAACAATTAGTAAGTGATAAACTAATTTTGTTATCATAACCATATTAGCCTCATACTTGGAGGAATATAAAAAGGGGGAAATTGTCCCCTTTAAAAATATATATATATATATGAGCAAGGAAAAGTTTAAGTTCATATACCGTAGCCTTGACAGATTCAGTCTTTAAAGGTACTCACCCCAAGACTCAGTTGTCTGATATTTATGCAAATATGTTTAGATGCCAGAGTAATGAGAACTAATGATCTGATAGAAAGAAAAAGAATGCTGAAGGAATATTTTGTTGCAAGACAGAGAATAAACAGCTTGATAGAGAAGCCAGGGTCATCTTCCCCTGTGCTCATTGGCAGCTTCTAGACAAACCAAGGGTTTTCTTACTTGTCTTCAATTACATGGATCTGCCAGGTGTGCTAACTGCAAACCTGAGGTATGACATTTTCTGTCGGGGTCCTTGGGCTCAGCTGTTATAGAAGGTATGGTGAAAAACAGCACAGGTGACCTGGAGGGGGCTCAGCAGAAGGTGGGGTGTGGAAGAACTCTTTAAAAAAGTCACAGAGCTCACCTCTTCTCCCTTACCCCCTTCCCTCTGTGCCTATCCATCCCCTCCCCCCAGGGCCATACCGCTCCCGAAGCTCTCATCACTTTAGGTTCCCTGCATATTAATGTATCTCTCCTTCCTGCCGATCCCTACGGTCTACGAGTCAAGTGATGCTTCTATCTTGTTTACCTTTATACGCCAGCAAATGGCATAGTGCCTGGCATGCAACAGATAGGTGCTCAGTGTTTGTCTTCTTGAATGGATTTCATGTAAATGAGCCAAAACTTTGTTTAGTCTCAGACGTTAAGGACCCAAGATGCTGCCCCTTCTAGGGGCACCTGCCGTTTCAACAGGGGGACTGGAGATAGTGATGCCCAACGAGATAGCTTATATGCACGGTGTGATGCCAGGCACTGAGAAGTGGCCAGAGGCTAATGGGATAGCGTTGGGAGGGGAGTCCTCCCAGAACTCATCAAATCACAGCTTGTAGATGCCTGTCTGTTCCGATTACATGCTGGTCTGGCTTCAGTGAATAGAAACGGTCTTAGGAGCAAAGAACACCCCCTCAGTTTTAACAATGTGTGAAGTGCCTGACAAAATACGATCTGATTCTTATAAGAAGTGAACTGAATGGGGCAGCTTTCTGCCCACAGGGTCCTCCTCACCTCTGTTTTTTGAGATTCTTACTGTCATAGTCTCTTCTTTGGAGTAAAGAGCGTTTGGAGGCTCCTGGGGGCCCAGGATCCTCTGGCTTCACGGTTCCTTCTTTTCCTTTGGGAGACTTCCTCTCCCTCAACCTGCACAGTCTCAATGATACCAAGAGTCGAGGCACTTTATCTCCCACCCAGGGACATTTGATTCAAGTGTGGTAGATCAATCCTTTCCTGCTGTGACCATGAATCTTGAATAGAGGACAATATGGAGGAAAAGAATTTGCCATCGTTGCTTCCAGAGTGACACCTTTTCAAGACTGTTCAGTTCACACCACCCAGATACCAGAATGTCCCTTTCCTTTTCTGAGCTGGATTCTCCAGGATTCTCACTGATTCTATGATCCAATGTCCTTCTAATAACTTCGTTTTCTGCTTAAATTAGCCTGAGTCTGTCTTAACATCTTTTTAAAAATTTTACTGACATGTATAATGTTGTGTTAATTGCTGTAGTCCAGCAAAGTGATTCGGTTACACACCTACACATATCCATTCACATATAGGTTATCACAGAATATTGAGTAGATTTCGCTGGGCTATTCAGCAAGTCCCCATTGACCATCTGTTCCATATATTATAGTATGCCTATGCCACGCCAAGCTCCCAATCTTTCCCTCCCCCACCCTTCCCCTTTGGTAACCATAGGTTTGTTTTCAAAGTCTATGGGTCTTGGTGCAATCACTATGGAAAACCTATGCAGGCTCCTCAAAAAAACTAAAAATAGAACTCCCATACAATTCAGCAATCCCACTCCTGGACATCTATCCAGAGAAAACCATAATTTGAAAAGATACATGCAACCCAATGTTCACTGCAGCACTATTTACAATAGCCAAGACATGGAAATGACCTAAGTGTCCATTAACCGAGCAATGGATAAAGAAGATGTGGTATGTATATACAGTGGAGTATTCTTCATAAAAAAGAATGAAATAATGTCCTTTGCAGCAACATAGACAGACACAGAAATTATCATAAGTAAATTGGACCGTGAAAGACAAACGTCATACCAACTGTATGTGGAATCTAAAAAAATAAAGGATACAAATGAACTTATTTGCAGACTAGAAACAGACTCACAGACTTTGAAAAACTTATGGTTACCAAAGGGGACAGATTGGGGGCGGAGGGGAGGGATTAACTGGGGGTTTGGGATTGGCATATGCACACTGAAGTATATGGAATGACTGGCCAATGGGGACCTGCTGTATGGCAAAGAGAACTCTACACACTATTCTGTGATAATCTACATGAGAAAAGAATCTGTAAAGAATGGACACGTGTGTGTGTGTGTGTGTGTGTGTGTGTGTGTGTGTGTGTGTGTGTGTATACAAACTGGGTCACTTTGTTCTACAGCAGAAATGATCGCAGCCTTGTAAATTAGCTATATTTCAATAAAACAAAAAAAAACCCAAAGTCTGTGAATCTGTTTCTGTGTTTTAACATAGCCCCAAATCTCTAACTTATAGGGGCTGGAGAGCAACAGGTGAGGGCAGGCAGAAGCCGTTATCTGGACTTCCAAACTCTTGCCCAATAACAGTAATTTATCACATGTATTAACTAGACTCTTCCAGGTAAAATAACCCAAAAGAATTTAATATCTAGTGAAAGAACGGGGAGGGGGAGAAAAAACAAGGTAGAATCATGAAGAGGACAAGTCCTAATGGTGGTAAGGATCCAACAGGAGAGGTCTGCCAAAGGAAACCGATTTTTTGCCTATTTTGCTTGGCTCCAACCTCAAGTAAGTTGAACACCCTAATCAGGTTAGCCTCAGGTAGGGAAGTATAGATTCTGCATGATTAGCAGGACTCAAAAGGCCTTCCTGATATGTCCCCTTGAACCTAGTTTCTCTGTCTCATCTCCCAGAAGATCCAGTGGCCACCCATGGGATCCCTACCTCATCTCCATGTAATGGTCCAACCTCAGAGGCTTCACAGAGATAACCTCCCAGACACGGTAGGAACACCACATCTGAAACATGTCATGTCTTTCCAATGGTCCTTATATCTGAAAACAAACCGGAGGTTTGTGAAATTGGTCTTCCACCTTCATTTGCCTCAAAAGTAATATTATTTGCCACAAAAGTAATATTATTTTATTGTATGCAATATTAGGCAGAGTCCATAAAAGGAAAGGGGAGCAAAGAGAGAGTCACGTTAGAGATGCCCCCACACACTCACTCAAGGAGAACCATCTACCCCACGCTCCCCATTGCTTCAACCTCCTCCTTCTATCAGCTGACTGGGCCACGTACGGACTGTGTGACTCAAGAATGATGGGTCCAGAACATGACCACTGACCTGTGGGACCTGGGTGAAAAGTTGTATTTGGCCATTCAGATAGCTATTAGCTATTGAAAACTGTAAAGCTGGGATGTGAGCTGGCACAGGGGCTGAGGATGAAAAGACACCTTGAGATATGAGGCAAACCACGAAGAAACCAAAATTCTACATGAGCAGAAGAGATGAAGGTTGAGAAGAAATCAGCCAACAGAGAGAAAGGAGATGTGAACGAATAACTGAAGAGAACAAGAGAGAGGATGAGAGAGAGAATAAAAGAAAGACTGGTTCCTAAAGCAGCTGTGGGTCCTGACAGCTTTCTAGATGTGATTACAGTTCACGGTTGTCCTAATAATACACTGCTATTTTTTTAAGGCAACATGAAGGAGTCTGTTTCTTGCAACCGAAAGAAACCAAATGAGACAAAGGGAAGCCAGACCACAGAGACCGGGGCGACCACGTGAACCAATTTTCTATGGCTCTTGCTTCCCAGCCAGACAGATCTGGCTAAAACGGCCTCTGATACCTGGAGCATGCTCTATTTCTCCAACAGTGTGCACTATTATCCCATTTGAGCCTGACAACAACTCTGCCAGATAATAGTGTCGGGCACACATTCATTCAACAAAATTTGTTCAACTCCTGATATATACAGAGCACCAGCCCTCTTCCAGGGGTCAAGAGGGGAAAGAAGGAAGACCAGAAAATCATGGCTCTTGCCCTGGGAGGAAGATGCCAGCTTGTGGACAGAGGCATTTACACTTCACAGATGAGGAGCTAGACCAAGACGGGGCATGGGGTGTTCAGGTTCACCCAGCCCATCAGCCAAGGAGATGAGATTTAGCTCAGGTTTCCTGAGCTCATCATCTTTCTAGACTTCTATTACAAAGGATTTCTCCCATAGCCATGACCTCACTGGGGGTCGGCAAACTTTTACTTAAAGAGCCAAATGGTAAATATTCTAGGTTTTACAGGCTCTTTTGGCCTCTGCCATGACTACTTAATATTGCTGTTATACCACAACTTTTCTTGCTTTTTAGGGCCGTATCTGCAACATATGGAATTTCCCAGGCTAGGGGTTGAATTGGAGCTGCAGCTGCTGGCCTTCATGACAGTCACAGTCACGCAAGATCCAAGACACATCTGCGACCTACACCACAGCTCATGGCAACACCAGATGCTTAGCCCACTGAGTGAGGCCAGGGATTGAACCTGTATCATCATGGACACTAGTTAGGTTCTTACTGAGCCACAACGGAAACTCCGGCACAAAAGCAACTTTAGACAGTCTGTACACAAATGAACATGGCTGTGTGCCAATATAGCTTTATTTAAAACAAAGTGGCTGGCTGGGTCTGGCCTGTGGACCAGAGTTTGGCATAGTTCAATGCCTACAAAACTCCTAAAGACTTGAAGGAGCATCCCCTTCCCATGGCTATTACCCACATGAGTCCCCAGAGCTTGAAAGATGGCAAAGCTGTGTGAGCCAAGTAACAAACGCTTAGATGCTTTATCAGCCTCATGACGGCTGACTGATGGGGCTGTAGGAGGAGACCATACACTATTCCCAAACTGACTTACAAATGGATCATTGCACATAGATATATATTTTTTCCAAGAGCCTCTCAATATCTCAGCTGCCCATCACCCTAACAACCCACACCCTATAATGAAAAAGCAGAAGCAATAACAAATAAGGCATTGGCTTCTTCGGATATAAGTTTAGATATTTCAGGGTATGTTATAACAGACCAGCCAACAGTGTCTTCAAACATTCTGAATTTCTTGGATCTTCATGCTATGGTGAGCATGTTTGTGTTTTCCTGAAGACTGGTGCTTATATATCAAGAATCTTTAATTATTTAGAGCATATATATGCACCAAGAAGAAAACTCAGCCTCAATCAGGGAAGGCAAAAATGTGGGGTCAGAGAGGATAGATGTACTAAAAAATTAACTGAGAAGAGCTAATAAAGACCATTGTGGATGGAAAGACAAAGAGGTCCTGTTGTACAGCACAGGGAACTATGACTAGTCACTTGTGATGAAACACAATGGGAGATAATATGAGAAAGAGAGTGTGTCTAGATGTATGACTGGGTCACTTTGCTGTACAGCAGAAATTGACAGAACAATGTAAATCAACTATGATAAATTTTTTTTTTAAAAAGACCATTGTGGAAACACAGATAAGTCAGCTTTATGACAATTCCTGGTGGGGCATATAGAGAGGGAGCCAGAATATATATATTCCATAGTTTTCTGCCACTGGGAAGGATGCATTCTAATTCTTTTTGCAAGTGTCCTAACTTTTCTATCATCAGAGTCCACTCTGATTAGAGGGATGAAAGACAGACCTCTGAGTCAAGCCCATGTCCTCCCCACTTCCTCTGGGTCCCTGTGAGATAATAGAAAATACACGTATTGGTCTCTGCCCTCAGTTCCTGGCACAGAGCTCCTGAAACGCTTGTCATTTCTTAAATGATAAGAGCACCAGGGACATCTCTTGTTCTAATGGTTGGTCTTTGGCTCTAGTTCCAGACAGAGGGTTCCCGAAACCCTTGTAATTTCCAGGGTGATCGGAGTGTCTTTTCTTCCAATGAGGTGACTCTGGATGGTTTCTGGATGAGGGCTGGTTCCCAGAAAGACAAAACCATGACCAGAAGCTTGGAACGTTCAGCTTCATCCCACTCCCATTCTCTTGAGAAGGGACAAGGGCTGAAAATTGGATCAATGATTAGTTGTGCCTGCCTGATAAAGCCTCTGTTAAAATCCCAAAATTATGGGGTTTAGGGAGCTTTCGGGTTGGTGAACACATCCATGTACCAGGAGCATGATATACCCCAAACTCCACAGGGACAGAAGCTCTTGTGCTCGGGTTGTTCCCAGATCGCATCCTATGTATCCCTTCATCTGTTCATCTCTGTCCTTTATTACATCCTTTAGTAAACTGGTGAGTGTGTCTCCATGAGTTCTGGGAGCTGCTCTAGCAAATTAACTGAACCTCGGATTTACAGCCACGCTGGACAAAAGATTGGGTAACCTAGTAACTTGCTACTTCCAACTGACATCTAAAGTTGGTGGCGGGGGGGCGGGCAGTCTTGAGGGGCTGAGCCTTTGCCCCGTGGGACCTGACACTATCTCTAAGCTGACAGGGTTGAAATTGAGTTAGATTGTAAAATACTCGGCTGGTGTTGTGGAGAATTGCTTGGTGTGAGGAAAACGCTCCACACATTTGGTGATCAGAAGAGACAGAGGGGAAGTGTTCTGGATGAGAAGTAAAGGAGACAGACAAAAAGGGGAGACAGCGTTTTTCCAGCAAGGCGCCCATCACGGCTATCAGTACATGGTATCCTTGTTCTCTACCTAAGCCCTTCCAATTCCCTGATCCTATACTCTGGGAAGGGTTGAAAGGCACATGATGGCTGTTTGCCCAGGATACAGACTCCAGAAACATTCTCTGCCCTGTAGCTTGCTGAAAAAATGGGGGAAGAAGGAGCCTAATAAAAGATCAGTTCTGTTCATGAAATCCTGACTCGTGAGGAAAAGAGTATCCTGGGAGTGTTGTTTAGAACTGTCACACCCTGCTTAGTTTTAGACAAATCCTTCCCTCCTTGCTTTTCGTGACTTCCGGGGAGACACTGACAGAGGAGGCAAGACTGCACAAGCCTGCAGTCGTGGGTCACCTGGGGACTGCCATTTCAGGTTCCCCAGCAGTGGTGGCTCGTGAGTGTTTTATTAAATACCTTCCTTGGGATGATTCCCTTTTTTTTTTTTTCTTTTTGCCACCTTGTGGCATATGGAGTTCCCTAACCCACTGCACTGGGCATGGGGTTGAACCTGCATCCTGGTGATGAAGTGACGCTACTGATCCTGTTGCACCACAATGGGAACTCCAGGATGGTTCTTTTGTTTGTTTTTTGTGGGGTGTTTTTTTGTTTTGTTTTGTTTGTTTGGTTGGTTTTTTTTGCTTTTTATGGCCGAATGTGTGGCATATCAGAGTTCCCTGCCAGAGGTCGAATCAGAGCTGCCACTGCCAGCCTACACCACAGCCACAGCAATGCCAGATCCAAGCTGCATCTGTGACCTACACCATAGCTCACAGCAATGCCAGATCCTTAACCCACTGAGTGAGGCCAGGGATCCCAACCCACGTCCTCATGGATACTAGTCGGTTTCGTTACTGCTGAGCCACAACAGAACTCCCTGGGATGGTTCTTAATGAAGGCAAAGAGCTACTCTCTTGAAGGCAACTATGAGCATCTTCTCAGCCTTCATGTTTATGGGACTGGCTTTTCCTTGCTCATATCTTGAAGGTATCAAATAACAAGAAAGATAATATTCACTATAGCTGACATGTATTAAGCCCTTACTAGGGGCCATGTGCTTATCCAAGCATTTTACATTCATGGTATCATTTAATTTTTACAAAAACTTTTGAAGTAGGTATGAGAAGTATCTGCATTAGAGTAAGGTGGTAGAGTGTGGTGTTTACGAACATGAACTCCAGAGCTTGGTTCCCTGAGTTTTAAATCCACATTCTCTATGTACTAGGTGTATAATCTGGGGCAAGTGACTAAACCTGATTGTGTTAGTCACCAACTACTGTGTAACCCCACAATTTAGAGACTTAAAACACCACTCATTTATGATCTCACGATGAGATTGGATTAAGATGGCAGAATAGAAGGACTGGAGTTCAACTTCTCTCCCGAAAACCAGCAAAACTACAACCAAATGCCGAGCAACCTTCAACCAAATGGACTGGAAACTTCCAAAAAAGATACTCTGCTCCAGAAGACACAGTGGAGACCATATCAAGAGGTAGGAGGGGCGATTACGCGATAGAAGCAACCCCATACCTCCCGGGTGGGAAGCCCCACAGACTGGAAAGTAACTGCATCACAGAGACTCAGCTACAGGGCTGAGAGTTCTGAGCCCCATGTCAAATCCCCATGCCTGGGGATCGGGCACAGGGAGAAAGAGCCCCCGGAGCATCTGGCATTGAAGGCCAGCGGGGCTTGTGTGCAGGAGCTCCACAGGACTGGTGGAAACAGAGACCACATTCTTGAAAGGCACACACAGACTTTCACGTGCACTGGGTCCCAGGGCAAAGCAGTCTCCATAGGAATCCGGGTGGAACCTGACTGCAATTCTTGGAGGATCTCCTGGGAAACAGGGGTGACTGTGCCTTGTTGTGGGGGAAGGGCATTGGAGGTGAAGCTCTCGGGGACATTCATCAGCCTGCATTTCACTGGAGGTGGCCATTTCTGGGAAAATCTGGTCCCTCCCATCAGCGCTGAGAAGCCCCAGGCCAAACAACAATCCAGGTGGGATCACAGTCCCACCCATCAGGAAACAGACTGCCTAAAGACCCCTCAGGCATACAGCCAGCCTCTAATCTCATCCAGAGACAAAGCCCCACCCATCAGAGGAAGAGGAATCAACCCCACGTACCAGTGAGCAGGCATCACTCCCTCCCATCAGGAAGCCTACAGCAAGCCCCCTCCACACCAACTTTAGCCACAGGGGAGGCAAACACCTGAACTAAGAGAGGCTACAACTCTTTTGTCGGCATTTATGATCTCACAGTTTGGGGCATGACCTAATAGGGTCCCCTCATTCCCGGTGTCTCAGAAGATGATAATCCAGGTGAATCAAGGTGTCAGCCAGGGCTTTAGTCATCTTAATGCTTGACACAGGGAGCGTATCTGCTTCCAAGTTCATACAGGCCTATCAGGACTCAATTCCTTGAATGCCTTTGGGCTGTTGGTCCCAGTTCCCACATAGAAGTTTGCTTCATCAAAGCTTACAAACTGAGGAGGCAAATGAAATGGTCTGCTAGCAAAATGGGAGTCACAATCCTTTGGACTAATTACGGGAGGGTCAGTCTATCATTTTTGCCATATTCTACTGGTTAGAAGTCAGTCACTGATCCAGTCCACTCTCAAGGGGAGGAGATAATACGGAGGCATGGCTTCTAGGAGATAACTGGAGTCTATCGTAGACCTTCTGAGTATCCTCAACCATAAAATAGAGGTAATAGTGCCTACCTCATAAGGCTGTTATACACGTTAGGTGAGTTATTACATGCAAAAGCATTTAGATTGGGGACTGGCATATACAGAAAGTTACCAGGGTTTTATATTATTATTTTCATAAAATTTAACAATGAAAATTTAAGTCACTAGCCCAACATCATTCAGCTAGCGAGTACCAAAGAGAGGATCAAAGTCAGGTTATGTTAACCAAGTCTCCACTCTGCACGTACAGGGGCAGCTGTAACTCAGGTCAGATATGCTTCCTGATAATGGGACACCTCTAGTCTAGAGGAGAACAGACATCAGTCAGAGAATTACTCAAACAGTTGAAAGTGTAAGTGCTACAAAGAGACACCACATGCCAAGAAAGTGTATAAAAATCCAGAGTGTTGTCTAACCTAAGTATGGCAGGTGGAGAAAGGTTTCCTAAGGATGAGACACTCCAGCTGGGACTGGAAGGAAAAGTAGAAGTTGATGGGAAGGGAGGAAGTGTGCTGCAGGAACTGGGAACAGCCTCTGGGAAGACCCTGGGACAGAAAATGCATAAGTGATGACTTTTGTTTTCAAATATTCCTGTCTAATCTTGCACGCACTCCCCATACATCAGTGACAGGTCAAACACCACCTCATCCATGCAAGCACCTGTGGTTGTCTCTCTCCAATACCTGGAGATATTCTGGCTGTTCTCCTGAAGCATTTGTATCTTGTTCAGAGGGCACCTGTCACACTGATCTGCTTTGTCCAAGTAAGTTTGCCTTTGTCCAAGTAAGGTGCTTTTCCTGGCTTCACAGTTGACCTTGAAGTACACAGTGACCTCTTGTAGGACACTCCATGGAATTCTCACCTCCTCCTCCCTGGGGATGTTCCTGTGAAACTTTGGGACCAGGAGGTACAGGTGGAAAGGGGGTGTTGCTCTATACACTGATGCACCTTTGGATTTTGTAACATTTGAAGATAAAACTTACTTTAAAAGATGAGACACTAAAATTAAAAATAAAAACAGGAGGTAATGTTACACTTTGTGGCCAGATGTGTATCTGCACCCAGCGATTCTGGGTAAATGTCTCAACTCCTCAGAGCCTGCTTCTTCTTCTGTAAAAGGGGGATTGTCCCACTTCCTTTGAAGGGTGGCTGTGATGGTGTATCTGATGTGCCCAGTGAACGACTTAGCACAGAGTGGGAACTATGACTTCATGATGCAGGCCAATGATCCTGTGGGGGTTTTTAGGTGATTGAGCTTAGATTTTCCCTTTTCCTTTCCCTCCTCTACCTGCTACTGGCATGGAGATTTTCCAGTACTCAGTTGTAAAGCATTTGTCTTAGGTGGAGGAAAAAAGTCAGAGTCTTGAAAGGTGTTACAAGATGTAACTCAGACAGCCTCCCCTACAGTGTTTTTGATGCAACTGAGCAAAAACGAAGACATACAGGGCAAAGTGCTCATGGCAGTTAGGCAGGCTGCCATCCTTTTGGAATTTCTTCTGGGCAAATTGGTGAAGTGATGGAGATGCTGAGCAAAACCCATATGAAACAGTGGGTTTTCCTACAGACCGAGTTATCTGAAGACAGGGCTGTGTCTTTTCATTCTTGCATCCCAAAAGCCCACCACAAAGTGGACTTTTTTTTTTTGCCTTTTGTCGTTTTTTAGGGCTGCACTTGCGACATGTGGAGGTTCCCAGGCTAGGGGTCTAATCAGAGCTACAGCTGCCGGCCTATGCCACAGCCACAACAATGCGGGATCCGAGTCGCGTCTGCAACCTACACCACAGCTCACGGCAACTCCGGATCCTTAACACACTGAGCAAGGCCAGGGATTGAACCAGCAACCTCATGGTTCCTAGTTGGATTCGTTTCTGCTGAGCCACAACAGGAACTCCAAAGTGGACATCTCTTAATTACTAGTTCACTGATCCAGCCAGCCAGCTCTTCACCCAGCCCTCCAGTTTCTCATGAGCCCTGGACTTCTTCAACCGGTTCATACACACTGAATTCCCCAGTTATAGAGTCATCCCTTCACCCCTCCCCCCGCAAACACAAGTTTTTTTTTTTTTTTTTCTTCCATAGATCTGTTCTTCAGAGAGAGGTTTCTAGATAAGGAGGCATCAGGGCCTAGTGGTTAAAGATCCAGGCATTAAGGTCAGATATGTGGATACAAAATCGCAGCCATGCACTTCCTAGCTCTGTGACCCTGGCCAAGTCACTTCACCTCCCTGGATCTTTGTTTCCCCAAGTGCATGATGGGATGACAACAAACTGCTAATATAATTGGGTATTTACCCTGTGCCAAGTGCTGAGTGAGTATCTCACACATAATCATTATTAATGATACTTACTTCACATAGGTTCTTAAACTAGCTAAGTGCTTAGCCCAGAGACGAGCATACAGTAAGTGCTCAATAAATGCTACTTACTGTCAATGTTATTCTCCTCCTGAGGCATGAAGACTTTATTAACTTCTATTTCTTGGTCCAGTACTAGCCCAATATCTAAGACAACTTCCTTCTACCCTAATAGATGGAGGATATTTCCAGCAGAGAATAAAAGCTCAGTCCCAAATCACAGGCATTGATGTTCACATTTGTGAGAATAAGGAGACCCACACTTTTAGCAACAGGTGTTATGGCAATACTACTAAATACACTGGCAAAAAATGCCTTCCAGTCTAACGTGAGATAAGTGCCAACTGCATCCCTTTCTGAAGTGTCTGCTGTCCTTAGGGATTCATGAGTTAAAACATTCACATGCAAAAGCCACAGTTTTCTTCAGGAGGAACTTTGGCCAGTGTACCTGCTTTTGAAAGCGTGGTTGAATAGCATTTTCCTTGGTTTATAAAAATGCCTGCCACGGGCACAGGCCAGGCAGATACCTGGAGGTAGAAGCCCCTCTCTCCTTATATCACACAACATCCTGCCCCAGTGATGAGCCCCATGCTCGCTAAATTGCTCCTAACCCTTCTCATCTCCTATTGTGCATTACCACCTCCGCTACATTGCAGTATTAATTTGATTTATGACCCAGCCACCCCACCTGAGGCCCGAGAAGATGGCTCCCCTCCGATCGCTTCCATCAGCAGCGTAAGTGGAAGGTAATAAAAACCCATACGTGGCTCAGACTTTCAATTTCAATTGGAAATTGAAACTGTGCAATATGATTAAAGTTTAATCTGCATCATCAATAAACATGTGTGCTAAAGCAAAGAGGGCTGCTTCACCTCCTGGTCGCCAGCATGGATTTGATGAGAGCATGTCTGCTGACTCTTGTCTAAATGAGGTGTTTACTGGAGTGGGGATTGCACACACCAATATACGTGCGTGGGCTGTGGGGACTTGATATATTTGTACAAAAAGAGAAAAATCATCATAGAGACAAGTTGGGGAGGAAAAGGCTGCTCCTGTGCAGATGAAACTGGACTGAATCAATAGCTCTATGAGGATCTGCTATGGGTGTTACGGTTTTTCAAGGAGTACTAATCACTCTTCATGGATTCATTCATAAAGTATGCATTGAGTGCCTACTGTGTGTCAGACCCTGTGCTGGATCCTGGGGTCATAATTTTGTTTTTGTTGTTTTGTTTTGTTTTGTTTTTTGTTTTTTTGGCTTATCTAAGGCTGTACCTGCAGCATATGGAGGTTCCCAGGCTAGGGGTCTAACAGGAGCTGTAGCTGCCGGCCTTCACCACAGCCACAGCAACGCGGGATCCGAGCCGCGTCTGCGACCTACACCCCAGCTCACGGCAACGCCGGATCCTTAACCCACTGAGCAAGGCCAGGGATGGAACCCTCAACCTCATGGTTCCTAGTCAGATTTGTTAACCACTGAGCCACGACAGGAACTCCCTGGGGTCATAATTTTGAAGGGGAAAAAACAGGCACCCTTTCTGCTCCTGTGGAGCTTACAGTAATGGTTGAGAGGGATGTCAGTCAAATAATTTGGCGATTAAATGTAAAATTGCTCCCATGTGGAGTGCCTGCAATGAACAGGTTTTACAACACTCTGAGTGCTGTCAAGAGGGGGATGTGGCCTGTCCTGTAAGGTCAGGGAGAGCTTCCTGGAGGTGGTGATGACTGAGCTAAGATCTAAGGAGTAAGCTGTGCAGGGATAATTAGGTGGGTGGGGGGGACACGGCTTGGGAGATGGTACAGACACAAGAGTGATCCAGTCACAGGAATGTTCCTAGGCAAAGGCTGGGGAGGCAAGAAGAAGCATGGCAGATCTGAGGAAAGGTTAAAAGAAAGCAGGGTGGCTGGAGCAGAGAGCAGGGGGCTAAAGGTGAGCCTGAAGAGTTGTGTAGAGAAGTCACACAGGACTCTGTAGGATGTGGCAAAGGGTCTTTTTTTCCTAAGTGCAAGGGGAAGCTCTCAGAGGGTTTTAATCAGGGCAGTTACTTGATCTACTTTAAAGGCTGCTGCTGCCTGGAGAAGGAAATGGAGGAAGCAGGAATGAATGGGCAGGGACCAGGGTGGTGGCTATATCTGTGTTCCAGGGGGAAGGTAGGGATAACCTGGCCTCAGCGATGACAGTGGGATTGAGAAGTAGACACATTTTCCACAGGGTGGAACTCAGTGCCCACCCTTCCAACATGTAATGAATTGACTCATCTCCATTCTCACAGCCCTTATTCAAAATATCTCTGTCACCCCCATTAGTTTCCCTGGACTCCTACTCTCCAAGGAAACAGGCCACTCAATATGTACTTTGGCAACTTTGAATTCTACTCCCAAACTTCACTGCATCTTTAACCATCCTTCCCATGTCTGCTCCTCCTGAGAGTAAAAGGTAGACCATATGTGCTTTGGCCCCCAGACCTTTACAAACATTTTTCCTCCTGCAAGAACACTCTTTCCTCATCCCCTTCAAAGTCTCAGCTAAGAGCGTTTCTTCCAGGAAGTCTTCTCTGATCCTCTCTAAACACCTTGGCTGGAGACCATGTGTCACAGTGCCCACAGCTGCCTGCTTAGTTGGCTCTTAGCAATGAATAGACAATGAAAACCTTGCAGAGATGGCCGGGACTTGTTTCCCAGCATATCCTCCAGGACCCTGGACAGAGGCACACAAAAAGGGGTTCAATAAATGTGTCCTGTGATTGAAGAGTTCTTCCTTCTTTCTAAGGCCAACTTCTGCCCTTGAGCTATTTTTACCAATTCTTCCCACTTCAGCAAGACTCTGTGGCATCAACTGCCCTTCTCTCCCTCACATATTCAAGCTGTCTTAACTAGATCCTCCCCCACAACAAGAAAGGCATGCTTCCTCAGTCTCAAAAGAGCTTTCATTCAGTCGTGGCTTCCCCCCAAGAGTAGAATCATCCTCCAAGCTTCTGTTCAGTCAAATGTCTAGAAAACATAGTCCATTCACTCCTCCCGCTTCCTCATGCTTGTTCCCTCTACCATCTGGTTTCCATTCACACAGGTCCACCCAAATAGCTCTCAAGAGCCCTGGGACCTCTCTGTGCTAAATTCAGTGGTCACTTTTCAGCCTTCATTCTACTTGACCTTTCAGGAACACTCAGTGCTATTGACTGCCTGCCTTCTGCTTGAAACTCTTTTACCCTTTGATTTTCACAGTACTATTTCATGGCTCTTCACTTATATTTTTGACAGTGATTTCTCATTGATTATCCGTTAATGAACTTTCTGGGGTTTTTTCATGCCATTTCACAGATGCATAAACTAAGGATACAATAAGCCAGATGACTGTGAATATGCTTTTTTCAAGTCTTCATCTTTTGATCTTTTGGAGATACTCGCTAAAGCACCTTTTTTTTTTTTTTTGCTTTTTAGGGCTGCACCTACAGCATCACTAAAGTGCTTTTGAGTGAAAGGATATATCATATCTTGCAGTGGCTTGAAAATACTCAAGATACGGTCATGTATTATTTGCGTAATTTAGAAGGTAAGCAAAATTTTAAAATAAAATGAAACGAAGATCTATATGGTCCACCAGGAGTCCATCTTACAAAACCAGGTCTCCTTTGGAATCCTAAAATCAATGGTCTTTCTACCATAAAGATCAACATACTTCGGGTCACCCACAAGAGGTCTGGGTCAGAGTAAGGGTTCAGAGTGTTCTGCCTGATATAGGGAAGGTCAGGGACCACGTGTGGATGTTGCCACAGAGGACACTGGGGCATGTTGCCAGGCTGGCCCTGCCAGGATCCATACATGGAACCTTGAATGGCATATTTATCTATACTGAGGTGAGTCTCTGTGTATACAAAAGCATTCTACAGAAAAAGAGACTTCTGTAAGGGAAATCAATTTTGCATCTCTAAAATCTTAGAAATTATAACTATCCAGGTATCTGAAATGTTTTAGGATTTGTAAAGAAGGGCAGCATGGTGCCATGGTAAAGAACACAGGCCCTTGATTAAGACAGATCTGGATCTAAACCCCTGCCCAGTGACTTAGTAGCTAGGAGACCTTTGACGAGACACCAGGGCTTTGCATGTCAGTTTCCACATATGCCAGAAGGGGAGAGCAGTTTCCTACCCTGAGGGGTTATGGAAAGGGTGAAAACATGAAAACACCCAGAATACATCAGACGTCTTCAAATTCTTATGGAGTGGGGTGGACAAATGGAAGGCAGGGAGCAGCGCTGGCTCTCCAGGAAAACCTTACATTGGTCCTTCTTCCCATTTCCTGGGCATCTCACTCACTCAGGATGATTTGCAGTTGGTGGCAAATTCAGCCCTGGGACCAGAGATCTGAAACTGGTGATAAAACCGTCAGCCAAGATTTGCTACATCTTTTTTTTCCCACCCCCTAGCCTCCCATTAAAAATGATTTGTTGTTAGGACTAAACATGGGAAAACAAACGTGATTAAAATTTTCCCATATTAAATGCCTGTGTAGCAATGGCAGGACTGAGCTCAGCTCTCTGGAAAGGCTCTGATTCATCCATCTGGAAGGGGGATGAGCAGCTGGCAGAGTCAGGGAGCAGAGCAAGAGTCTGGGTTTGTTCCTCTGCTGACTCCGACACATCCTGGCATCATTCTTCCTTCTGGCTGACTTCATTCCACTGACTCCGTCCAACACAGGTACAAGGATTAAAGCGGTGTGGGGCCAGGGGTGGGCATCACCACAGCACTGGGGAAGTAAGAGAGGGTGGGGAGGAGGATGTGCTCCCCGGTCATACTTTGCATTCCCAGAGGTGAAAAGAAAATCTCAGGTAACCTTCGGAAATGTGACAGATCTGTCAAAGATCTGTGAGGTCAGTTACATAGGCTATAAAACTCACTTCGCAGCTTTTACATCTTTCAAAAACCTTTCACTTTCTTAAGTGCTGTGGCAGGTCAATTGCAAAAGCATCCAAATTCTTCACCCCTCCCTGTATCTGTGCCCCATGCAGTGTGACTCTGCAGCTCCTCTCAGCAAGAGGCACAGACTCTCCTGGATCCTTGATTATGGGCTGGTCTTGTGCTTTGGCTTTGGTTTAAGTGAATGCAGTAGAAGTGAGCATGTGCTGGTTCCAAGTTTAGGGCTCAAGAGATCTTAAACACTTTCTCTCTCCATCCCTCTCTCTCTCTCTCTCTCTCTCTCTCCCTCTCCCTCTCTCCCTGCCTCCCTTCCTCTCTCTCTCCCTCTCCTACTCCCTCTCTCTCCAACAAGCTTATGGGATGATGAAGCATACAAGGCTCAGTCACCACCTATCACCCCACCCAACAACCAGTAACTCCTAGACATGTGAGTGAGGCCATCCTAGACTAGTAAGCCTCCAGCCAACCACAATCTGACCACAGATTCATGAGTAAACCCAGCTGAGATCAGCCCAACTTGTCCTACATCAGTAAAACTGCCCAGCTGACTAGTAAACAGTTTTAAAAAGTTTATTGTTTGAAGTCACAGATCTTTGAGGTGGTTCGTTATGCAGTGAAATTAATTAAAATCTGTATGCGTGTGATTTTTAAAATTTTTCCTATTTTAAAAAATTTTGTCGAAGTATATACTTCGATACTTGAATTATAATGTGTTAATTACTGCTGTGATCAGTTATATATATATATATATATTCTTTTTCATATCCTTTTCCATTATGGTTTATCAAGGATATTGAATATAGTTCTCTATGCTGTGCAGTAGGACCTTGTTTATCCATCCTATATATAACAGTTTGCATCCGCTAATCCCTAACTCCCAATCCTCCATTCTCCCACCCTCCTTGGCAACCATAAATCTGTTCTCTGTAAGTCTGTTTCTGTTTCGTAGATACATTCGCTTGTGTCATATTTTAGATTCCCACATGTATGTGACTTCCTGTGATGACATTCTCATAACATGTATCTCCTAAATCCATTATGCCCTGAAATCGAATTGGGTGCTGTTTCTGGTTTTCTTCAGCTCTGATGAATCTGGTAAAATCCTTGATTAATGTGAAAAGCCCTCCCCAGGGGCTCAGACCATAGGAATTTCCTTTTGAAGAGGCCAAAGTATTCAGTCAGTCACTCAAGGACCAATGGAGAGATAAGCCCTTGCTCTACCAAACCCACCCGAGCCCGATGAACAAGGCCTATATTCCCCCACCCCAGGCTCAACTTACTACATTGATTTTTTCTCCTTAGAAAGAATATGATGACTGTAATATGCTTGATTGTTTTAAAAAATTAGTTAATAAAAGAAAGAACTAGAACCAAAAATAGAAGTATATTTGTCTTGTCATATTCACCGTACTCATAGAATTCCCGTCCCTCATTTGATAACCAAAGATAGGCTGCCAAGGTGATTCTCAAAATCCCTTTCTCCCTTCCTTCCTTCCTCTCTCTTTTTTTTTTCTTTTTGCTTTTTAGGGCCATACCTGCAGCACATGAAAGTTCCCAGGCTAGGGGCTAGGGGTCGAATCAGAGCTTTGGCTGCTGGCCTACACTACAGCCACAGCAACTTGGGATCCAAGCCACATCTGTGACCTACACCACAGCTCATGGCAACGCCGGATCCCTGACCCACTGAGTGAGGCCAGGGATCGAACCCACATTCTCATGGATACTAGTCAGATTTGTTTCTGCTGCGCCACAACAGGAACTCTTTCTTTCTTTTGTTCATTCGTTCCATCTCCTCCCCCCCCCGCTCCTTTTCATGAGATTGGAGAAAATTTGCTAACCCCTCCATCTTGGGAAGGGGCATTTTCCCCATGCCTTTGGAATCTAAAAGAGAACTAGGGGGAAGCCCAGAGGAAAGGTTATCCGTGCTTGTCTAAGCTCAACGAAGGAAGCTACCCACATGCTCCAGTATTTGAGAGTATAAATGGTGGTTTGAGAGCAGGAGTCATGCATTCTCTTAAGGGCCTATATGCTCTTAAGGGTACCCCTTACACATTCACTCCAACTCAAAGACTTTTTCAGGAAAGCTCTCTCCCAGAGGACAAAGAGCAAGGAGGGGATTACTGGATCCCAAAGAAACACACACAGACTGGGTTACTTTAAATGCCAGTGCTCACCAGGAAGGAAATAAAAATGGTGTCAGCAAGGTAGAAGGCTTGGCATTGTAGGTAAAATTGCATCCTGTGGAAATATTAGAATGCAACTAGAGTGTCTGAGATAGGACTCTCTTTGACATAAAGGCATCGATCATCAACTGATCACGAAAAGGGAATCTGAACACATAAGAAGAGATTTTTGAAGTGTTTACCTAAACAGAAAGCTTTCCTTCTCAAACCCATCTCCACTGGGCAACTCTTTAGTGTTATCAGAATTTTTATTACAAGGATATTTCTCTTTCTTCGGGGCCCTGCTTAGCCCCACCAGCCCCATTTCCTTACATTTCCCTTCTTGGATTTTACCTTCAAGACACTGTTACACCTTGGGCAACACTGGGTTAACACCTCTCTCTGTGCTTTTGCAGATACATTGCACCTGAGATGTTCTTGCCCCTTCTCTCTTCCTCGATAACTGCTAATCATTCTTCGGGTTTCCGGTTAGATGTCCCCTTATCCTAGAATTTGTGTCAGGGGACTTTTGGACAGTCCTTTGCCAGCAGGTAGGAACCCATGGGCATTTTATATGTGTCATTGCTTCCTTCCCTTGAAGATACAGAGCTGGATAAGCTGTCACTTGGGGCTCATGACACCATAAGGCTCTGGCCATTTCATGCCCTTGAGATAACTTCTATGAGTTACAAGGGAAGAAACAGAATCGCGAGTCTTTAAATTCATCTTGCTTTAGGGTCATATTTTTTTTTCCACACTTGCTAGTTATTTCTATCACAGCATATAGGTAGCCTGGTAATTGGACGTCATCACTGTCCATCATCCCTCTTAGGGAAGCAGCGGTGCAGTAGTGACCAGGTTGTGGTCAAGGAGTATGACCTGCACTAATCTTATTCTGTCATATTATCTAAGACCAAGGCAGGAGAAGGAGAGCAGGGTGCTTACATTTAAGTGAGACCCTTGAAATCCTTTAAGGAGAGAGCCTCAGGAGCAGGGAGTTAAGAAACCAAGGGGGTAATATCTTATTATTTCTTAATGGTACCTTGAGTGGAAAATAAAGGAGTTGGGGGCAGGGAGGAAAGCTATGCTAATTGATTTCTGGTCCTTGGAGTTCTAAACCTCTCCCCTACTGCTTTATAAAAAGAAGCAATTAATGAATACGCTACTGGCAGGAAGACCAGTGTCCAACCTGTTATTTGAGCAAGATTACTCCTAAAATAGAATTTTTGCTAATCCTGCCAACAATAGGTTTGGGCCACCTCCTCCAGCCCCCACAGATCCTGTGGAGGTTGAAGATAGAATTCTTCCCAGAGTCTGTGTCCATCACCTCTCCCCAATGCCAGATTATGAGCTTCTTGAGGACATAGGCTTTGTCTTGTTCATGCAACTGTTGATGGGTTCTCAGAACTTATGGGAATGCTAACTTATGAGCCAGGCCCACACTCATGGGTCAGTTTGGCATTCCTTCAGCAGCCATGGAGCTAAGCATCAAGAGAAGATCTGACCACCGGTTTTGTTCAGACCGAGGTTCCAAGATCAACAAATTACTTTGGTCTCACCAACTCAACTGACTTAAAGCAAACACCTCTGAATTTATCAGCTTGTGATTTTTCTCGTGAGCAAATGCTCCAGCTGGCAGTTCACCTACCCTAGGTATCCAAGAACAGACCTGGGCTCAAATCCCAGGCCTGTCACTTACTTGGGATAATTACTTATCCTCTTTGTGTCTTGGAGTCTTTCTCTACAACATGGGAATAACAACAGTACCTCCTCTACAGAGTGCTTGTAAAGAATCAAAGAGAATAAGCACATACATAGTCTTTGGGGAACACAGTAGACCTACTTGAGTATTTGCTATGATGACAGTGATAATTATCACATTGTTGATGACACCATCAATGACACAAGGATACTATGCCTGTTTCATTCTTGGAGAGTGTTCATTGGCTGGGAAACATTTCAAACGGGATGAAGAATGGATATGGACTCAATATATACCTGGTACCTGAGAGAGGCTTCAATGTAATTAGCACACTTTGGGCAGGATGACAAGATGTTTCTGTGTTCTTATTTATGTTCCTTCCCCCTTTTCCTTCAGTGTTTGAATCAGCTGGTGATTTGCTATGCACAAACATTTCCGACTGACAGGAAAGTCAGAGAAAGTGCAGTCTTACAGCTCAGATATTAGTTCAGTTGCTCCAAGTCTTGGTAGTGTGATTGATGGGAGTTTTATTGCAAATGTAAAAGATCTGTATTTCTTCCTTCCTGTTTGGCACATCAGTGTTTTGGTCTTGCACAACACGTCCTGGTGTGTTGACGATAATAGAGCTCTAATGTGCTTGATGGTTCTGCATCAGAGCCGGTCAATGCACCATCCCCATGACAGAAACCACTGGATCAACAACTCTCATACATCCACTACCTACAAAAGACAGTGAAAACTCCAAAAGCCAGAGATGGAGAGCATTTCCAAGCATAGCACCAATTCTACCAGCATTAATGGAGTACCTGCAGGGGTGTGGCTTAAGCCAGCACAATGTCTACTGCAGGGGTAGGTGTGAAATAAATTCCTGTTACATGAGTGAGTGGATGAACAGAAGTCTGTATATAGTGAAATCATTGAGTAAATCATAATGCTTCCTCTTTTGGAAACTGAATTTTCAAAAAGCAATCAAATCCCAAGGAAATTAGCTGGAAGAGATGAATATATGGCAAAACCCCAATGGTGTTAGTCCAGCTGCTGCAAATGTGACAAATGCACAAACCCAGGGGAGTGAATAATGGTTTGGCTGTTAAAAGATGAAAATCCACAGAGGTTTAACTTAATTTCAAGAAGACAATGTTTGACCATCAGCCACAGGCACAAATTGGATCACACAGATGTGGTGAGAGTGGGCTTTGTTTTAGTCAATGTGCTTCAAAAACCTTGATGTCATTCTATCCAGTTGTGACTGGATTACTGTGGGTGTTGGGAGCCAAAGAGTTTTTGCTCTAGAGGAGGAGAGACAAACAGATTCTAGGCTCTGTGTCTAGAGGTCCTGTCAGTCTTTTCCACTGATGTAACCCTGGTGGCTAGCACAATGCCTTGCACACAGTACATGCTAAAATATAGTTGAGTAGATGAATGAAGACATCTACAAAGTATACTACCTATCTCAACTGTGATACAACATGCTATCTGCATTACCATGAAGGTAATATATAGTGTATCACATATCTAGTGTATCTGCATTGTTCTCATGGTTCCAGAAGATAACATTTAGTTTATCATATTGGGCCTATAATCTATAACTGGAGGTACCTTAATGAAGGAAGAGAGAAAATTGTGTGGGCAGCTAAGAAAAAGAGAAATGCCTTCAAACCTGGGGAAGCTGGGAAAAGCATTATGGAAGAGGAGACATCCAACACGGGTCTTAGAGCGAAGGCAGAAGCCAGGCAACCTGGACGCTGCACAATCCAGGCTGAGGAAACAGTAAGGGGAATTTTTCAGAAAAACACAAATAAAGAACAATGTTTCTCCAAGCATTTCCTAAGGAACCATTAACACAAAACCACCTAGAAATGACCATTTTTAGCCTAACACATCAGAACCTCTTTGATGAGGCTCGTGAATCTGAATCATCCTCATGTGCTAGATTTTGAGAACCATTTCCAAAAAGTATCATGCTCACAATTTCATTGAATCCTCTCAACTGTCCAAAGAGCTAGGCATGATTATCCTCGATTTATGTCCAGGGATACTGAGGTTCAGGGAGGTGAAGTGGATTACCCGAGGTCACCCTGTAGGTAAAAAAGCTGTGATACGAACACAGAACCTCAGACATCAAACCTCCCCTCTTACCCACCACTAGTCACTGCTTCTCTGAATGCAAGGCTACAGGGCAAGGTGTGCAAAAAGCAGCTATAGGAAGGGACTTTAAAGAGTATGTTCTGATAATAACAGTAGTAGGGATCGATAAAGACAGTGATACTGTTTTATATCTTTTAACAGAAAGAAAGAACACACTTCCACTCTGGCTGCAGCAGACTTTATCAGGAGGCTCTGATTAATGAGCAAAGCCCTGGACTCCGCTCCTTAATAGATGCCTGTTATATCACCTAGAGATTTCCATCTCGGCGATACATTGCTATAACGTGCTTTCGGCTGCAATGTTGGTTTTGCCCGGCATTTGATCAGGCTCATCTCAGTTGTTAAATAAAAAGGTCAGTAGGTACATGCAACCAATAGAGTAACTCCTGATCAGGAGACAAAGTTAAAGCAATTGCTAAATAATCCTTGGGGTTCAGTTCAGCACTGGATGTGAATTGCGTGGCTGGACATTTTATTTGTGGTTGGCTAGACGTGGAAGGTTAAAACATCCAAGATCAAAGGTCCGAAGTCATGGGTCCAAATGACCAAGGGAGCCAACATTTCTTATTGTTCAAAAGCCTCACGTGCCTCCCAACACTACCTGGCCACCTGAAAGGTCCATAGAGGGGAGATCACCTGAGAAGGTCTGAGGAATCAGAGGTCTGGCTTTCTCCAGTTCCCTGCTCAAAGGTCAACTTCAAAGGACTTTCTGAGCACCTATGGGAATAGCATGGCCTTTTGCTTTACTTCCGTTTGCCTTTCTTCATGAAGCTTAGCAATACCCAGTATTATATTATCGACTTATTTGTCCTTTTGTTTATCGTATTTCTCTCTCCACTGGACTGTAAGCTCCATAAAAATAAAATTAGAGACTTTTGTTTTCCTCCATTTCTCCAACATCCAGGGCTGTGCCTCTTACATCTGTAGACATTGCCTAAATATTTATTGAATGAAGAATAATGTGTTGGCACAAAAGCATCCTCTGTTCCAAGAGTCAACTTTATTCTTCTGTTTTTGCTTAGTGAGGTCACAAAAATAAAAATTTTTTCTAGTTAAACCTCTCAATAGCTTTCTTCTAACCTTCCTTAGGTTTGCTTTGTGATGTGGTTTATTAGACCCTCTGGTTCTGGCTGAGGTTTCTCCTCCAGCCCATCCCATGCACCTTTCTGTTTCATATCTGTGCCTCATGCATTCTTTCCACTGGGCAGCAGTGCTCTGATTTCCCCCACTTTCAGGTTCTTTCTAGAAGCATCCTCTCATCCCGAAACACATTTTCTTCTTCCTCTGTCTTCACCTGGTTAGTCCCTCTACATCTTTCCATTCTCAGCTTAAACACTGCTAACCGGGGTTGCCTCTCCTAATTCTCAGGCTCAGCCAGCCTCTCCTCCTATATTTTTCAGTGGCATCCTGCATTTCCACCTTCTGTCATGTTTAAACATTTGAACATTTGTTCCATGTTTGTCTTCCCCACAGACTCCACTTGTGAACTCCACCAATGTAGAGTTGGGTCTTTTCTCCAGACTGCTGAATTCCCAGAAGACGGAACTGTGCTGGAGAGAGTCAGTGCTCAATAGATACCACCTTTATGAATGAATGCATGCATACATGCAGGAAGAGCAGAGCCCGAGAGTTCCTCCCCACCGAAATTACCTGCAAACACAGGACAAATGCAGATGCTCATCCCCTGAGGTGGTGTTTGAGCACAAGTGGGTGACTTCAGATCTCAGTATTAGCAGAACCTTACTCACCCCCACTACTCTTCAGGTCCAGTCCCTCACTGAGCACATTAAGTGACTGTTTATCACCAAAGACCCTGGTCCTTTCCTCAGGAGCTGAGGCCATTCCACAGTCTAAACCCTAAATGGCAAAAACATTAGGGAGCTGGATCTGTTGCAAATGTATTATTTAAGCCTCTAGCTAAGAAATAACACTTTTGTTTTGGTAGGTGAAAAATTTGCAACTAACTCAGCATCTAGAGTGCTGACAAAATTTGAAGCAATGTAGAGAATTGTGCTGAAATAGCAAAGCTGGGAGGCCAAGGGGAAGAGGCCGTGCTAGCTTTATATGCACAGAGAACCCCAGAGCCAGTCTGGAGACCACAGGGGAGAAAGAGGGGCTGAGTAGGGGAGAAAAATACATGGAGACCTTTTACTGCTTTTGTTTAACTCTAATTACAAAAATCATACACACGTGCAAAACTCTCCCCATAATTAACTACCCAGAGATAACAACATTTAATATTTTGTTGCATGCCCTTTTGGTACTGAAAAAGATGGGCTGGAGGCTGCACTTATTATTTAATAGCCAGCTTTCTTACTTAGCAATGCAACACAAACATACTCCAAGGGGAGGCAGATGGCATCACTTGAAACATAGACTTTGTATGCAGACAGACATGCATTTTACTCTTGCTGGACCATTTGCTATTTGGTTCTTGTGGCAACACCAGATCCTTAACCCACTGAGTGAGGCCAGGGATCGAACCAGCATCCTCATGGACCCTATGTTAGGTTCTTAACCCACTGAGCCAAAACAGGAACTCCTCCCATTTTTAATTAACTTAAAACCACTATGATGGCTCATCCCCGATTCCTGCATCGACTCTGGGGCAGTAACCACTGCCCCAAACATAATCCCAATCACACAGCCCATTATAGGGCTTCTCTTCCTTCCTAGCCAGCAGTGATCTCACCTGTGTTTCTAGACAAGCTTCTGCCTGCTCACCTATGCTACCTAATAGGAGGGTCCTCACCCACTGCTCCACTGGGTGGACTCCATCCCCTGACATGGGGAGCAGGGAGGATCTCTGACCCAGAGGGAGAACCCTCTGGGCTGGAAGGGGCCTTTGATTTGCATGAACTGAGTCAGTAAGATTTTCCCTCTCAGCAACTTGAACTCAGAGGAAAGGACAGTCTTTAGAGAGTTATAGGCACTAGAATTTAGAAGGTCATATTGACTTGCAAGCTACAGTGCAGGTGGAAGCCATGAGGAAGCAACAGGAAGACGGAACAGTTGCACGAAAGTAACGTAGAAAAATATAACGATAATAACAGCTAGCAGGTATTGAACAGATAGTATGTGCTGAGTATGGCATAGTCATTAACCCATTTAATATCGGACACAGATGTACATACAATAGCATCTCCACTGTTGAGACTGAGACACAGAGAAGTGAAGTTACTCACCTGAGGTCATACAGCGAGCAACTTGAGGAGTCTGCTGTCAACCAGCATTCTGTTAGTTCCAAGTATTCTACCTTTCCTGAGACCCACTGTTCTGTTTTCTCTGGATTCCCATGTTTCTACATCTCATAGAATAGCCTCACTTGCACTTGAGTTCATCAGAGTGGGTTTCTGATGATTCCAATCAAAGGGACCCTGAGACCCAGGCCTCACCGTGATATCAGCGTGCCTCTGCCGTGAGACTGGATTTCCTTTAAAAAGCTACTCATGCCCACTCTTCTGACCAAGTACATGGAAGTTTGCACCTAAAGGCCCACACAGCTGGGGAACCGAGGATGATGCATGAAGATTAATTACACATGACCCGTTATCAACAATTTAATAAGCATAACCCGTCTTTGATGGTTTCCTTATTTAGATGCCACCTTTGCTTTACTTTATGTAAAAGAAAATTTATCAGGACTCTCACACTTTCCCTTGTGACCTTATACAAGATAACCGAATTTCTCAGAGGAAATCCTAAGCTTCAGAGCTTGAATTTCTCCAACACTGGAATTTTCAGGGAATTACTGTTTGCTCGATCAGGGAGAAACTTTTTTTTAGCATATTCAGGTAACCAATTTTTTAAAAATCAGCGTCCTCAAAGTACAGTTAACACTAATGACAGCAAACATAATTGAATCTCTCCCCAACGATTTAGGAGGTACTTCTGAATGTCACTTATCTTTCAGGAAAAAAAAACCTGGGTAATAAAATTAAAGCCTTACCTTTGCTTGCTGGGGCTTGCTGGGTGTTATGTGGTTGTGGAACTAATTCAAACACAGATGTCACATCGGTATCTCAGGCTGTTTATCAGAATCATCTGAGGCAATGATGGTGTGAGAAGATATTCAGCTCCACTGTCTGCAGTCAGCGTACCGATTCTATCATAGAATGCCTCCACCAAGCAGGTTATGTGCCTAGATCAGCTCCTTTAGAAGTTGGGCATTAGCTCTGAATTCCAAGATGGTTGGGAAAAATGAAGGCATTTTCATGTTTGGAAGATAACAATTTCCACCCAGGAGAGCTGGGTTTTTGAGGACTAGTGATTTATATGTCATGTTTATAATGCAGTGTCCGGTGCTTGATAAGTGCTCAATAAATAGTAAGTGTTATTAAGGAAATAAATACTTGAGAGTTTGAAAGGAGCCAAAAATCTATTCTTCTGGTTATCTCCTAAATATTTTGACTTGTATTTGGTTTCATAACAGGTGGAAAAATCAATTGTACTCCATTATATTCCTCTTTTTCTTTTTTGGCTGCCCCGGAGCATATGGAGTTCCCAGGCAAGGGGTTAGATCTGAGTTGCAGCTGCTGCAGTAATGCTGAATCCTTTAACTCACTATGCTGGGCTGGGGATGGAACCTGCATCCTGGCGCTGTAGAGATGCCGCCAATCCTGCTGCACTGCAGCAGAAACCCCTCCATTCTATTCCTCTTTAGAGAAACTTTCAGGTCTCTCTTAGTGGAGGGAGATCCAGAGAGAAGGAAAAGAAATGCAGGAGAAAGCCACAGGTTTGAGGAAGTGTTGATGTCATGGAAATTCATGGGACCTGAAGGCGAGAATGGGATTTGTGTCCCCACTCTGTGGCCAGTGCTTGTGAAGCAGCCCATTTCACAGCAGCCCATGCTGGACATGGCCCAATATTATGTAGTCTTTCAATGGAATCCACACCTGTTTCTTTTTTATTTAGCTCCCCCCTCCTATCTGTTGCTTTGTTCATCAGGCAAAGGTACATTAGACACCTAGTTTGAGCCTGGAGCTGTTCTTGGTACTGAAAAAACACCAAGAAATGAATTGAATCTGGACCTGCCTTCATAAAAGAAGTGTAGAGTGAGACAAGAGAGTGGGACGACTGTATCCAGTCTTACAGGTGAGGAGGAGGTTCAGAGAAGGCACCCCAGAGAAAGTGACTTCTAAGCTGAGACCTAGAGGATAAGAAAGCGTTAGCACCCAAGGTTTTTCTTGAAGAGCAGCACAGAAAAAATCCTCAGCGCCAAACACTGGAGGCTGGCTTCTGACCTCACTTCCTATTACTGCCCTAATCTCTCAATCCAATTTGACCATACTGGTCCACACTAAGGATTTCCCTTCTCTCAAAATAACATTCTCTCTCCCACAGACGATATGATTCTAGGCCTCTTACCACCCTAGATGACCCACTATCAACAGCTCCAATGGTCAAAACTTCTTAAAAGGGTGATGCCTCATTAGTTTCTATCCCTGGCCACATGCTTTATGATGAAAAATTATACCCTGAGGGTAACAATAGGATTGGAGTCTTCTTGTACACCAAAAGTTCCACACCAAGAATGCCTTTCCTGGAGCTCCCTTGTGGTTCAGTGTATTAAGAACACAACATAGTATCTGTGAGGATGCAGGTTTGATACCTGGCCATGCTCAGTGGGTTAAAGATCTAGCACTGCTGCAAGCTGTGGCATAGGTTGCAAATGAGCCTTGGATCTGGTGTTGCTGTGGCTGTGGTGTAGGCTGGCAGCTGTAGCTCTGATTGGACCCCTAGCCTGGGAACTCCCATATGCCCCATAGGTGTGGCTATAAAAATATAAACATAAAAAATAAAAATAAAATAAGGAATGCCTTTCTTACTTATGTCCACACAAAACAAGTATTCAAATGTTCATAGCAGCCTCATTCACAATAGCCAAAATGTGGAAACAGCCTGAGCATCCATCAATGAACAAAGGGACAAATAAAAGGTGGCATATCCACACGGTGGAATATTACTCGGCTGGACAAAGGAATGACACACTGACACATACTACTGTAAGAACGACCCTTAAAATTATGCTAAGTGAAAGAAACCAATCACAGAAGGCCACATATTATGATTCCATTCATATGGAAGTCCAGAATAGGGAATTCTGTAGAGACAGAAAGTGGATCAGTGGCTGTGGGTGGGGTGGGCAGAGGGGTAATAGCTATAGAGAAAGAGGTGTCCTTTTAAGGTGATAAAAATGTTCTAAACTGACTGTGGTGACTCTTTCATATTTCTATGAATACATTAAAACAACAGAATTGAACACTTTTTTCTGGTTGTGCCTGTGGCATGTAGAACTTCCTGGGCCAGGAATTAAAACCGTGTCACGGCAATAAATCAAGCCACAGCAGTGTCAGTCAATGCTGGATCCTCAACCTGCTGAGCCATCAGGGAACTCCCCAGAACTGAACACTCCAAATGGGTGAATTGTATGGCGTGTGAATTATACCTCAAAAAAACTGTTAACTTAAAAAAAAAGTCTTTGTTTGAAAATATTTCCAGAACTCCAATGATTTGCCAACTAATGTTGCCAGTCACTGGGAGTTTCTATAAATTGGGTTCCCCAGGAATCAGATGCCAGGACAGAGTTAGGAATGCAAAAGGGTTTCCGTGGAGTTTACACATGTGAAAGGGAGAAAACCGTATTGGGGAGGAGGAGGTATTACATCCCAAAGCGGATCTAATAAAGTTTCTACAAGTTCAGCAGGGGCCTTTGGAACAAAGTCTAGATAAAATAGTCTTGAAAAAGTAGAACAAAGTCAGAAGCCTCTCACTTGCTAATTACAAAGCAGATAGACTCATGGACATAGAGAACAGAGGTGTGGTTGCCAAGGGGGAGGGGGCAGGGACTGGAATGTGGGGTTAGTAGATGTAAACAATTAGTTACATTCAGAATGGATAAATTATGAGATCCTGTTATATAGCACAGGGGACTATATCCAATCTCTTGAGATAGAACAAGATGGAAGAGTGGGATGGACTGGGAGTTTGGGGTTAGTAGATGCAAACTATTTCATTTGGAGTGGATAAGCAATGAGATCCTGCTGTATAGCACAGAGAACTATATCCAATCACTTGTGATGGAACATGATGGAGGATAATGTAAGAAAAGGAATGTGTGTGTGTGTATGTGTGTATACATATATGTATGTATGTGTGTATATGGTATATATAACTGGGTCGCTTTGCTGTACAGCAGAAATTGACAGAACATTGTAAATTAACTATAACACAAAAAACTTTTTAAAAGAGAACAAGATGGAAGATAACATGAGAAAAAAGTATATATATGTACGGCTGGGTTGTTTGCTGTACAGCAAAGAAAAAAATGGCACAACACTATAAATCAACTATAATTAAAAAAAGAAAAACTTAGTACAAAATTAAAATGATCAAAGCAGTTTGGTGCTAGCATAGGACAGACACAGAGATCAATGAAACCAAACTGATAATCCAGAAATAAATCCATGTAGTCAACTGATTTTTGAGAAGGGCACTAAGACCCAGTGGAAGATTCAGTGGAAGAAAAGAAGAATCTTTTCAACAAATGGCAGTAGAACAGCTGGACAGCCACATGCAAAAGAATGAATCTGCAACTCTAATACATATAAACTTTTACTCAAAATAGATCAAAAATCTAACTGTGAAAGTTAAACTATAAAACTCTTAGAAGGAAACAGAGGTATAAACCTTCATGACCTTGAATTAGGCAACAATTTCTTAAACATGAAAACTAAAAGCAAGCAACAAAAGAAAAAATAGATAAACTGGACTTCATAAAAGTTTAAAACTTTTGTGCATCAAAAATCACTATCAAGAAACTGAAAAGATAACCCATGGAATGGTAGAAAATATCTGCAAGTCATATACCTGATAAGGATCTGCCTAGTATCTAAATATATTAAAATTTTCTACAACTAGACTACACCAGCAAAAATCAACCAACCAAAAACAAAATAAAACCAAAAGCAAGCCAATTTAAAAGTGACCAAAAGAACTGATAGACATTTCTCCAAAGAAGATACACAAATGGCCAATAAACACATGAAAAAATGCTCAACGTCATTATTAATTAGGGAAACACAAATTGAAACTAGAGGAGATACCACCTTACATCCACTAGGATGGCTGTAAGAAAAAAAAAAAACTCAGAAATTATCAAGTGTTGAAAAAGTGGAAAACTGAGCCCTTGTAGACTGTTTAGGAGGATGTGAAGTGATGCAGTCATTGTGGAAAACGGTTTGGCTGTTCCATAAAAAACACAGGACTACCATACAACACAGTGATTTCATTCCTAGCTAAGAGAACTAAAAACATACATTCAAACAAATGTTTAAACACAAATGCCCACAGCAGTAGGATTCATAATGGTCATAGAATAGAAACTAACCCAAATGTCCATCAATGGATGGATGGATAAACAAAATGTGGTGTTTCCATGCAATGGAATACTTTCAGCCATAAAAAAGAATGAAGCACTGATATATGCTACATGGGTCAGCCTCAAAAACACTGTTAAAAGAAAGAAGCCAGTCACATATTGTATGAGTCTAAGCATGGGAAATGTCCAGAATAGGAAAATCCATAGAGACAGAAAGTAGATTCGTGGTTGCCAGAGGCAGGGAAGAGGAAGGAATGGGGAATGGTTTAGTAATGGGTATGGGGTTTCCTTTTGGGGTGATCAGAATACCCTGGAATTGGAAAGTGGTGATGGCTAAAAAACATTGTGAATATACTAAAAAAAGCCCCACTGAGTTGTACAATTCTAAATGATCAAAAGGATGAGTTTTGTGCGCTGTGAATTTTATAAGAGGTACAAGGTGTGGTGAGAACTATCTAACACAAGAGTCAGGCCTGGTGTGAAGCATCACTCACGGTTAGAGGAAGAAGTCTTGTTTATTCTTCTCAAAATCCAGCTGCTGAATTTCAGATGCTGTCTCATCTCAGAACAAGGCTACTGCAATTTTTTCTCCTAAACAATGGATGAAAGAAATTTGAGTTGAAGAGATGATAAAGTGAGAGTTGGGAAAAGTTTGTGTAACCTTGGGGCTTTGATGACCCCCAAGTCCAAGAAAGGGTGGCCTCGGTAGAACTTCGGGCCAGGTACTTGATCTTCCAGAAGTAACTATCAGGACAGAATAGAGGACAAGGAAAGGAAAGAGAAGAAACAGCATAGAGGTCTGAGCCAGGAGGAAAAGAGAGAGAGAAGAAAACATTCTTTTCTTCTTTTTGTCCCCAAAGCCAGGTGACAGAGAATGGAAATGGGGAATGTATATCAAAATGTAATTTTCCCTTACAAGCTGTGGTGAGGCCGGAGGCCGGGAAGGTAGCCTGCCCTGGGGAGCTGCTCGCTTGGCAATAACTCATCAACAGCTCTGCACAAAAGCCGCACTTATTAAAGGTCAAACAGAGCCATCGGGGGAAGGGTGGGTGGAAACAATCAAGGGGCACAAGAGGGAGGGGGCCATGAGGGCAGCTGGTTCTGACTGAGAAGTTGTCCCAAGCAGGGCAGAGGCCAGTCATTCAAGGCAGCAGGTGATGGCCCTGACACCCCAATGGGACCCCTGGGCTGGGAAACGCTGCCTTTGTCTTCATGGCCCCAGAATTTCCCTTGCCCCATGAAGAGATCAATGACTAATCATAACACACTGGATTGCATAAGAAAAATTATCAGCAAGCTGGAAAAACAGCACTGGGAGCCCTCTGCTCCTGCTTACCTGCCAGTGGAAAGGTTGTTAAACTCTCCCTGGTCAGATAGCTGGAGAATGACCGGAGCTCCCAGGTGCCCAGGTCAGGCTAATGCATCACCGTCAGTTACTTCTCCAACTTGTCAAACATTCTACACAGCTCGTGACCTTACTGGATCCTCTCAACAATATACACACACAAGTGCTGTTATGATTCCCATTTTACAGTCAGGGGCACTGAGACTCAGAGAGGTTAAGTCATCTGCCCAATAGCACTTACCTAGTGAAAGGCAGAATAAAGCATGACCCTAATCTGTCTGACCTCAGAGCCTGTGCTCTTAATCATGATACTTGCATGTTTCTCACAAAAACCAAGTGATTATTGAGTGCCTACCATGTGCCAGGTCAGAGATGTTTGTTGGGATTTGAGTAATTCACTTTTTCCATTGGGGTCTCGGCTTTCTTTTCTTTTCCTATCCTTTTATGACTTCACCTGCAGCATATGAAAGTTCCCAGCCTAGGTGTCTAATCTGAGCTGCAGCTGCCAGCTGCACCACAGCAACACCAGATCCGATCCACATCTGCAACCTACGCCACAGCTCACAGCAATGCCGGATCCTGAGCCCACTGATGGAGGCCAGGGATTGAACCTGCATTCTCAAGAATACTAGTTAGGCTCTAAACCCACTGAGCCACAATAGGAACTCCCTCAGCTTTCTATAAGTCACAGAGAGTTGTCGCTGATGTCCTTATCTAGGAGGGAGGTTCTGATTATCAGGTGATAGTCACTGCTATCCATCTGGATCATGGAAACTTCGTGTGTCTAAGAGGCTGTGCTTCTCAGAGTCTTTCTCACTGGGGATGCTGTCCTGGCTAGAATATAGTACAACCCTCACACAGACAGGTATTGGAGTTCCAAGCTGAGACTAGGATAGATTGATCTGTCACTCATCCTGGGGTAGAAAACAAAAAAAGTGAAGGTCACAAGGGTGTAAGAAATTGCATTTGATCCAAGATAACCAAGTACAGCATTAAACAACAGGCATGGCCCAAACCATCAGGCCTCTGACCCTTCCCTGTAAACAGATAATCAATAATCCCTTCCTAGTCAGTTGCCCCCAAGATGCTGAGCTACTACATTTTTACATGTGTATATTAAATTTTAATTTTTTTAAGTGTGAAGCATGATTTTTACTTTTAAAAAGCCATATAATCCATTTATAGCCCTCACTTGGGTTGCTAGAAAAAGCTGCTTGGAAAGTTTGAGAAGAATCCACCTCAGCAGAGAACAGGGATGCAGATTTTTTTTTTTTTCTGAACAATGGAGGAAAATAATTTAGGAGTTAAAGAGATGATAGAGTGAGAGTTGAGAAAAGTGTGTGTGTGTGTGTGTGTGTGTGTGTGTGTGTGTGTGTGTGTGTGCTACCATAACAGAACATTAAA
This sequence comes from Catagonus wagneri, assembly GCA_004024745.2. NCBI lineage: Eukaryota > Metazoa > Chordata > Mammalia > Artiodactyla > Tayassuidae > Catagonus > Catagonus wagneri. The sequence continues at coordinate 17,929,818 of PVHT021183555.1, read as the reverse complement.
AGTGCTAGAACTTTTATTTATTTTGGCTTTTACATAGATCTTTAATGTCATTTTATTTGTTTCTTACCGACTAACTGGTATCTCTGAGATTTGATCCTGCAAACAATGAATTTGCCAGGATAACAGATGCTTCTGCTGCCCAAGTCACAGACTTTTCACCCTTGTCTGTGGCCTTGGCAACCTGGGTACACTGACACCATTCAACTTCAAGCACCTGCCCAATGAATCTCTGGGCCTCAATGCTTTCTCTAATGCCACAAGAACCCACTGAGCCTCAAGCAGGTGAATTCTCAGAGAGTAGGGCAATGAACACCCTCAGGACAATCCTTTTTTTTTTTTTTTTGTCTTTTTGCCTTATCTAGGACCGCACCCACGGCATATGGAGGTTCCCAGGCTAGGGGTCTAAAAGGAGCTGTAGCTGCCAGCCTTCACCACAACCAGAGCAACGCGGGATCCGAGCCACGTCTGCAACCTACACCACAGCTCACGCCAGATCCTTAACCCACTGAGCAAGGCCAGGGATCAAACCCGCAACCTCATGGTCCTTAGTCATATGCGTTAACCACTGAGCCAGGACGGGAACTCCAGGACAATCCTCAAATAGGTGAATGGAGCCAGCAGATCAATACCTTAGCCTTCCTGCCTCCCATGCTTCCAACAGAGACTTCTGGGAGACAATGTGCACACTTCTCAGATGCCCTAGTGGACCTGAGCCCCAATGCCTATGGCAGCAGCTTATAAACAGTGAGTAGAGAATTCTTCATTGGTTTTTCTCCACTTCCTGGTTTCATTCTCCCTGCTCCGTCTCTTCTGCTTCCTGGGATTAGCTCCCAGATAAACTACTTGCCCCCAAGTACTCCTATCAGGGTCCCTCTTTGGGAGAATCCAAAACAAGACCCCAGGTATGCATCTTTCAGGAATAAAACGTCCACGGTAGATGTGTCAGTCAGGGTTCAATCAAAAAAGTGGGTCCCCTGGAAGGTGTATGTATATTAAAGAATTTATCCCAAGGCATGTGACCTTACTTCATTGTGATTGATTACAGAGTCTCTGTAAGGCCGCTATTGTCTTTGCATCTCATGATGGAGCTTGAAATCTGCAGGGCAGGCAGTCCCAAAGGGCGGATAGATGAGAAGTCAGAGAGAGCAAGGACAAGTTGGAATTTGTGAGCCCAAACTAGGACCCAGAAGGACGCACACTCGAACCCATGTCAGGTCTCACTGCCTCTGACCTTGGTGATGTGGGTGTCCTCAAGGACTAGCTGGTACCCTTCACATCATGGGAGCAAACACACAACTGGCCCAGGAGTCAGAGAAGCTGAAGGAGGACCCATGGGAAGGTAGCCTTGTACCAATGAGGTGAACCGAGGCAACGAGAGTGAGCTACGCAAGTGCCTCACCTGACCTACCTGGTGAAAACTAGGCTAGCTGGTGCCTCCCTTCCACCTCCCAAATCTCTCACAGCAATCTCTCTTGTGGTTCTGAGAAATACACCAGAAAGGGGATGCAGGGAAGTGTAGTTCAGGCTGGCCAAGTGGACACTTTATAAAACCACTCTACTAGAGGAAGGTACAAAACATCAGAATTGGGCGAGACTTGACCTCAGGATCAATTGTACTTGGAAACGTCTCACAGTGACTCGCAGACATTGTAAAAAGCAGCTTCCTCCTTCTTAGCTGCTGAAGGCAGAGCCACTCACTGCATAGTCACAGTCAGTGGGGTTGTGCACAGCAGGACTCCAAAGCCTCTTCGGTCACGAGGATTACAATGGAATGATGTCCCCTTGAGCCAAGACCTCCATGCAAAGCATCCACGCCTACCTGCAAGAGCTCCAGCTGGTAACAAGGGGGAGCATACCCGAGAATAGAATCCCCCCCACCGCCGGCCCATCTGAGATATCCCATGCTGATTTGGGGGGTGGCCAACAATTAGAGTATTGTCATTTAAAAGACTGAGCTAACTAGAGGGAGGCACCAGGACTAAGAGGGGCAGTCATGTGGGTCTGGGGAGTAACAGCAGTAAAAGCAGGCAAGAGTTGAAGTCCAGAGAAGTCGCTAGAGACAAGTGAGAAGCAGCACATGGCTCTGACCCCATGTAGGGAGCAGAGCCCAAAGCAACAGAGAGGCAGGTGAGTACTCCCTGAGGATCAGTTCCAATTTAGTCCTGTGCAGTTTCTCTGGACTCGGGCCACCTGGCTCTGGGCATCTTTACATTAACTTTAACCAGAGAAGACATCAGTAAGGGCGTTTTTAAAGGTTTTGGAAATGCCAGAGTTGAGACAAAAGAGTCAGGTTTGTAACCAGTGCACGGGGGTGGGTGGTTACTGCGCTACATCCATCCTCATTTCTCCTCACATGGCAACAGTTTCCCTGGTGGACCAGCTGCCCTCCCAGCCTTGGTCAGTGGGAAGCCCAATTCAAGGTCAGGAAACAGGCTCAGAGACACGTGAGGTAACCTGTCCGATGCCGCACAGCATGGTGAAGCCTGGTGAAGACCCCTGACTTCAAGACCAGGGCAGCGAACCTTTCTGCGAGCGCACTAACCAGAATGGTTAAGCCGACCCTGCAGAGCCTGCGTTGCAGGGCTTTGGGTCAAGCTGTGGGGTGAAACTGGAATTTGTCTTCTCACCTTCGCTCTCCCCCTCATGCTCAGTCAGACAGTAAACACTGAAAGAGTACAGGCAGGAAGAGAACTGAGCTCATTAAATCGCTAATCTTCTCCCTCCTGCACTGTCCCCAACACAGCCCCAAAGTCAGCAAAACCCGTTATCTACTTAATCTGATTTTATGAAATGGGGCAATTTATTTTTTGAAATTTTTTCCTTGTTGGATGGATAATGGTGACTCTTGAGAAGCTCTATTGATTTTTTTGACGGCAGGTTTATGGGAGCTGAGTCAGCCCAGGCTCCGCCAGCTGGAGTCGCCATTCAGATCTTTATCTTGTCTCTTCATAGCTTGAAAGACCAAGTTTAGTCAAGGCCGTAGGGATGGGTCCTGAGGGCTGCATTCACACTCATAATGAAACCAAACTAGAAACTGCTTTAGGTCCTAACAACGACAGTTCACTGTGCTGAACGACACACAGAGGAAAGAGTATGAGGACAGCGAGGTGACGTTGGTATTTCACATATGCTCGTACTCTAACTGCAGCCATATAACTTGCAGGGGGTTAAAGCAGACAGAAAATCTAAACCTGGCCCTGATGCTGACACTGTGCACCTATACCTATATCTGCATCTCCAGATCTGTTCTTCATCCCCAAAGGAAGGAAATATCTATATTCCTTATGACATCACAGACTTATCAATAAAACTGATCATCCTCAGTAGAAAAATACTTGAGAATAGATGATCTGCACCCACGTGGTCCCTGTACTCGGCCTTCAGTCACAGAAGGGGGTCTTAAAATCTCACTTCCCCCAAGAATCCATTATTTTTCCTTCACTTATTTATTCAGAAAACATTTGTTGAGCAGATACAAGAGATGTGAATTATTTCCACCCAGACTTACACTCTCTTCTTAGACATCCTGCCCATACTTCCTGTACTAGACAACTTGTTTGCTCCGTCTCACATCATTTGGCCCACTCTCTTGGCTCTAGCCATCACTGCATCAATTCACCTGCCCGTAGGCTTATCCTGAAAGTACCTTGTTTTAGCTGCTCCGTGTACCTCTTGCTTTCTTCTCTAGGGTTTGATTCAAGGGCCTTTCTGCTGCAAAGACACGACCGGAAACGAGATGAAGATAGTACCCCTTGGGGCAATCCTTTGACCCATCCAGGATAGGAGCTGATGAATTCTTTCATTTCCCACTCCTAGGAGGACACTTCTGAGGTGCACTCTGCAAGGTTCTCAGAAGATTTCTGTTGAGTATAAGCCTCAGTTTCCCACATCAGCTCAGTAACACATCTTTGGGTTTTTTTTTTTTTTTTTGGCTTTTTAGGGCCGCACCTGCGGCATATGGAGGTTCCCAGGCTAGGGGTCTAATCAGAGCTGTAGCCGCTGGCCTACGCCACAGCCACAGCAACGCGGGATCCAAGCCGCGTCTGTGACCTACACTACAGCTCATGGCAATGCCGGATTGTTAACCCACTGAGCGATGCCAGGGATTGAACCTGCAACCTCAGGGTTCCTAGTCGGATTCGTTTCCGCTGCGCCACGACGGGAACTCCAGTAACACATCTTTGGACTGGCTTTCTTTCCTTCTCTATTTGACTCTTCAAGTCCTCCCTCTCCCATTCCCCAGGATCAATTCCCAACCAAAGGAACTGCGTGCAAGCCCTTCTCAAAAGCTTGGCTTCCAGGACAGAATTTGAGCTAAGACTTGCATACTTCAAAGAGATACTTCAAATCTTTAGAACAGGACACATAATTCCATTCCCTCACCCCTTACACCAGTTGATTTGCCCAAGAGTGGCTGCCTGGTAGGAGTTAGAGCCAATCAATTTTTCTCTTCCCTGGGAATTTAGAATAAAGATGCTATTTAGTCTATGCGTAATGTTTGAAGTAGAAAATATTGTAAAGCCTGGGCTGGGGATATTCATGTGCCCATAGAGCAGAGAAAGCCAGTTTGCAAGGAACAAAGAGATATCATGCAGCCTTAGAGAGACACAGGGAGAAACTACTGGGTTCCTAGTCATTTTCTTCTATTTCTTTTCTTTTCTTTTTTTTCCGTCCTCCCTTCTTTCGTTGCTCAAGTTCCTTTCTAGCCCAACTCCCCTTCCCACCTTTGGGTTCTCTGAGACCCTTCTGTCCTTCCAGTAAGTTCATTTTCCTGCTATACTACCTTTAGGGGATTCTATTATTTGCAATGAAACAGTTTCTAAATTAGAACATCTTAAGTGCCAGGCACTGTGTTAAGCTCTGGATATACAATAATGAACAAGACACAGTCCCTGCCTTCAAAAAGCTTAACGTCAAACTGATCAATAAAAAATGAGGTACCTCATAATATTTCCTATGCTGCCACAGCTAACGCTTTTCATTATAATTCTGTAAACTAAACCAAATAACTAATTAACCCATTCATAATAACTGCAGCCATTTCCTAATCCCTACCATGTGTAGGATACTGTGCTTTATGTGTGTCAGACATACATATTTAGTTCATTTCTTCAGTGTTAGGGATATTTCAGTAAGTAAGATCATTTCAAGTTATGATAAGTTCTGTAAAGGAATCAGAAGGTATGATAGTTAACAGCCGGGGCAGAGAGAATAGATGAAAACTCTTTTAGATGGAGAGATGAGAGGGTCAAAGAGAGCTTCCCTGAAGAACGAACATATTCACTGAGGCTTATAGAATAAGAAACAAGTAGATGTGCAAAAAAAAAAAAAAAAAAAAGGGGAGAACATTCTGGAAAGGGAAGGGAATGTGTAAAGGCCCCGAGGCAGGAATGAAGTGAGGGAATAAATGAATGACTAGACTGCACTAAGATAACTCTTCCTGACTCCTGAATCACATCTGTCATTCTCAGATCTCTAGCTGCATGGCGAACTTTTAAAACAACCAGGTTTAGTCTGCTCCCCCTTCCCCACCCCCAGAGATTTAGGTTTGATCAATCTGGGGTGCAATTAAGTCATCTTTTTTTTTTAAGCTCTCCAGCAGCTCCGATTCATACAGGGGGTAGAAAACAACTAGACTAGACGGACATTGGTGCAGCATAATTTATATTAAAAGGAGACAAGCATGATGGAGAAATGTGATGATTGGTTATCTCTCAAATCTTGGATCAATTACTTGGTTCCTATGGCAATTGTCTGTATCCAGGCAACAGTCTCCCAAATGTGAGTTTTGGGAGATTAGGCGAAAGGATGTGAGTACATCCCAACCAGGAAGTGCTTCACTGTAAGAAACTTTGTTAATGTTACCAGACCTGCACCCCTCCCACCAGGGCTGGGTTATGCCTCCACCTCTCTGCTCCTCAGCCCCCACACTTAGCCTCAGAAACGCTTACCACATGGTGTGATATGTGCCTATATATTTGCTCACTCTAATGGAATTCCATGAAGGCAGGAACTGTGTCCTCTTCCCCATGGTATCTTACATGGCTTTCAGGTCCCAGATTAGATGCCACTTCCTCCAGGAAGCCACCCTTGACCTCACCCCAGGAAATTCTAGGTGCCTTTAGTGGGAGTCCCTTTTTCACAGAGTTTATTGTCCTATGTTTTAACTGTATTTACATAAATCTCTCTCAATATTCTGGGAACTTTTTGAGTCTGAGACCATATTTATTGACTCATTACACTAATACCTATTGATCACCTTCTATGCGATGCATATTGTTCCAGACCTCGGAGATACGGCTGTGAAGAAAAACACACCTGCTCTCATGAGGCTTAGGTCACCCTGGTGGGAGGACAGGCAATCAACCCATAAAGCACACGAGATGTCAGACAGTGGTAAGGGCTCTCAGTGCGATGGGATAATATGGGAAGCCACTGGGTGGTTTTAACTAAAGGAGTGAAATGACCTCATTTTCTTTTCAAAAGCATCAGTCTGAATTTTTTGTTAAGAAGAGGGTGTGAGAAAGCGAGGGCAGGTGCCAGAGGGGCATGTTATGGGGCTATTTCAATTAGCCAAGTGACAGATGAAGTGGTAGCAATAGGAATGGTGAGAAGTGGTCAGACTCTGGGTATGTTTTTTTAATAGCTTAACTGAGGTAGCACTGGCATACAATGAACCAGACATACTTAAAAATATAACTTGTGGAGTTCCTGCCATGGCTCAATGGAAATGAATCTGACTAGTATCCATGAGGATGCAAGTGCGATCGCTGGCCTCTTTCAGTGGGTTAAGGATTTAGCGTTGCCGTGAGCTGCAGTGTAAGTCACAGACTCGGCTTGGATCCTGCGCTGCTGTGGCACAGGCTGATGGCTATAGCTCTGATTCAACCCCTAGCCTGTGAATCTTCATATGCTGCAGGTACGGACCTAAAAAGACAAAAAGAAATAAATAAATAGATAAACAAACTACTTGATAAGTTTCAATGCACATTATACCTGTGAAATCATCACCGCAATCAAGGTAACGAATATACCATCACCCCCCGCAAAGTCTCCTTGTGCCTCCTGGGTCATCCTTCCTGCTTCGTCCCACCCCCAGACAACCGCTGATGTTTTTCCTGTCGCTACAGATTAGTACAAATATTCTGGGACTGTATATACATGGCGTCAGAGAGTGCTCTTGCATCTGGCCTCTTTCACTCAGCATCACCGCTTTTTGAATCCACTCATGTTCCACGTACCGACAGTTTGTTCTTTTTCATTCTTGAGTATGATTCCATTGCACAGAGGTACCACAATTTGTTTATCCAACTACCTACTGATGGACATTTGGGTTATTTTCAAGAATGCAGGTATATCTTGAAAGCAGAGCTGAAAGACTTTACTGGTAGCGCGGCTGTAACACAGACAGAAAGAGCAGAGTCTCAGACAACTCCCAGCTTTTTCCCTTGAACTGAGAAGATGGAGTTTCCAACGGCTGAGATCCAAGACACTGCAGGGCTAGAGGAGAAGACCTCTGACACCAATACCCTGCTTGGCTCAGAGCAGGGGCTCAGTAATTGTTTGCTGAAGAATGGAGGAGGATTGGGAGAACAAAAGGGAAAAATATAAACTCAGTTTGGGGTGCTGGCAATTCAAATCCTAAGCTTCAAGCCAAGCTACACATATTCTCTCCTTTTCCACTTTCCTCATCTCCCTCCTTGAAGCCCAGGCAGTCATCATCATAAAGAGACTCCTCGAGCACAAAGGAGGTAGAAGGCAGATTCAATTAGAGCAGGGCCCTTGTTCTCAAATGGCCTCGGATCCAGGAAGCATTGTTTCCTCCCCAGCATGGGGCTGAATGCACAACTGTCCTCTTTGGTTTCTGAACAAAAAGCTTCCAAATTACTCTCTACCTGGCAGATCCACTTAAGATCTGCGGGCCACAAAGTAGCCCCCCCCCACTTACCCTGTACTTCCCAAATGCTCCAATGTGTCTAAATGTGCTGAGCCCTAGCATGAACTATTATTAATCCGCACACACCAATGGTTTCAGTGGCTAAAGGACACACAAGACAATTCACAAAACAAAAAATATACATAGCCAATAAACATAAAGGAGGGCAGATGCCCAGCTTCATTATACTCAAAGAAATGGAAATTCCTACAATATTGAGAAAAACGTCTTATCCCTATCAAATTGGCACAATTAGAACAAATGCAAATAAGCTGGTATTGGCAAGAATGTGAGGACACAGGCAGGAATGCTGGTGGAAGAGCAAATTGGTACAACTATTCTGGAGGAAGCTTAAAAAACAGCCATAGTATAGGATCCAAAAATTCTACATTCAGGAATTTGTCCCGAGCAAATTGTAACGGATATCTGTAAAGATATTAATCACATCATTATAACAGGAAATGTCACAAACGACCTTAATACGTAAAGTTATACTTCCCATCAACAGAATAAAGGCATTGAGTATATTCACACAATGAATTACACAGCAATGAAAAGGCACAGAATAGTACTACAGGCAACAACATGGATGAAGCTTTGAAATGTAACATTAAGTGAAAAAAGGAAAAAAGAGAACGCGTAGAATGTGACTCCATTACATGAAGTTCAAAAATAGGGAAACTGAAACTATATTGTTTTAGGGATGCAAACACTAATGGTAAGACTGTAAGGACAAATAATAAAGTGATTTCAATAAAAGTGATTTCAAGTTCATTCTAGTGAGGAGTGTGGGGGTGCATACAGGGAGATTGGGCCGTGTTTTATTTCTTGCCCTGAGTGGTAATTATGTGGGTCCTCAAGTTACTACCCCTCTTTAGGCTGAATTTTCCTAACCCTGGTCATTCACTGCTAAGCAAGGTCAGGGAACGAGATTCTTTCAAAGTTTATAATGGAACCATACACAGAGCAAGGTTTGACTACTTTCACCTAGAAATTCTAACGAACCTGGCATGAATAATCTGTCCTTAAGATTTCTCCTTTTAGACCTCTGGAAGAACTAAATTGGCTCTACTTGGATGGGATGGCTTTGGAAGATAAGAAGGCCAGTTCATCTCTGAATTTGCTGAAATTTGGCATCACTGAGAGAGCGCGCGCGAGAACAGGTGATCTTTCTTGCTAAAGTTAGGCTGTTTAAACAAGTTGGTTAAATAAAAAGGTGGCTGAGTTGGGGGCAGTGATGAAGGAGAGAAAGACACCCCAGATAATCAGGGAGTCACAGGCTGAGCCACGATAGACAGAGCTCTGCCAAGTGCTAAGCACTGTCCTTGACATTGGGGCAGAATAAGTGATAGTATCTGGCCTTAAGAAACTCACAGTGCGAAGGGAAGGTGGCAAAGCTGCAATGAAATCAGCACTGGGAGGAGGAGAGAAAAGTTCGAGGCCACAGAAGAAAAAAGGGAAATGAGGTCATATTTTTTTTTCTAAGCCACTATTTCTATTCCAGCCCAGTTTAGCAGGATTTAGAAACTCACTGGTGCACCCAGAATGAAAGCTGCTTCCTTCTTCCGGGAAGGCCTAAGTTCAAGCACATGTCAGTGCACCTGGAGCCTCCTGCTAGGAGGTAACAAGACTGACGGTCCACAGGAAAAAAATACGCTCTTTCTTGCCAAGAGGATGTGGTACCCCAAGTACTCTTCATGCTGAGGATATTCTGCATCTAATTCAGAAGCTAACGACGATTGCTGATGATCATTAATTAAAACAACAGCAGTAGCAGCAACGACGAGGATGATGATAAAATTTATCGAGGAGACTCAAAACTGTTAGAGGCTTAATTTGCATTATTTCATTTTTCTCCATAACATCACAGGTAGTATTTTTAGATATTATTAATGCTCCCATCCTATCAATGAAGAAACAGTGGGAGAGAAAAGTGAAGCTACTTGATCAAGGTCACACAGTTGGCTGGTGGCCAAATCTGTATAGAATCAGGTCCTTCTGGCACAAGCACCACGGAAACAGGTACCATACAAATGCTGCCATGGTGCCAGCCCATCCTCCATGAGGGAACCTTAGCTATTTTATTTTTCTTTTTAGGGCCGCACCTGTAGCATACGGAAGTTCCCAGGCTATGGGTCCAACTGGAGCTGCGGCTGCTGGCCTACACCACAGTCACAGCAATGCCAGAGCTGAGCAGCATCTGCAGCCTACACCATAGCTGATGGCAACACCGGATCCTTAACCCATGAGCGAGGCCAAGGATCAAACCTGTATCCTCATGGATCTAGCTGGGTTCGTTAACCACTGAACCACGATAGGAACTCCTTAGCCATTTTGCTTTCGATCTGCTCACTCCAGGAGCACTGGTTTATGAGTGAGGGGATCTCCAGGCTAAGGAAACAGTACAGGGCAGAACTGGAGTGATGTCAAGTTGCTCTGGTGACTGTGTGGCTCAGGAGGATGGCCAAGCATCTCTGAGGTTCTAAAGACAGGTGACTGCATTCCCAGTGTGCCTGTGACTTACGTAACAACGTCCATCCTCTCTATCATGCTGGCCAAGGTCCTGGGCATTGGAACTGCTGGATGGTAGGGGAGTGAGAGAGAAGTTCTCAGGCTCCAGCCAGTCACTGGAGGAGAGATTCGATGATTATGTCCCAGTAAGATCTTTGAATAATTCCCACCAGCACCGGGAGGAATGAGGGAGAGGGCAGATTCCACACCTCCACTTCCGTCCTTCCTTCCTTCATCACTTGTGTCAAAATGATGGGGCTTCTGCTGCCTCTCATCACAGCATCTTCTCAGCATCCTTTGGAGTCAGACTCCCACAACGAGCACTCATGGCTCATTCTCACATCTCTGAGAGAGGGAGGATCACTGTGAGCGGGCCTTGCAGAGGTAATAAGACTAAGGGGAAAGATCGGTAGAATAAGGAGACTTGGAATGACTGGGAGGGAAAGGAGGGAGGTCATACAAAGATGCTAAGACTGGTTTCGATAACGACCACCACTTACTAAGCACTTACTAGAGGCCAGACCCTGTGCTTAAAACACTTCACCTACATGATCTCACTAAAACCTCACAAGAAATCTAAGCAGTAGGAATGTGCTCCATTTGACAGATGAAGAAGCTGAGGCTCAGAGGGGGAAGATGATGTCCCCAGGGGGCATAATCACTAAGTTGTGGGTTTGGAACTTAGATCCAAAGCCTGATCTATCTGTTTCCATGAGCCATGTTCTTAGCATTACAGGACACTGATGCTCATCCCAGAACAATTAGTTCTGAAATGAATTGCACAGCTCAAAGACAAATTTTTAAAAATTAAGTAGATGAGAAGAGAAAAAAGGAGAAATCAGAGTGCACTGTGTGTACTGAAATATGAAACAAATATGAATGTTATTTCCCACTTGTGTATATGTATACATCACCAGGTCAAGATGTAAAAATGCATTTCTTACTATTGATTATAGTCGAAAAAGTTTTGAGAAACACCGCTTTAAGGTCTTCGACATCCTTATTCTTTCTCTCCACAAAGTTTCAAATAGATGTCATGTGCTGTCCAAGGCAATAAAAACACAAATATTAATCTAGGGGCCCAGCCTCAAGGAATCTAAGTCCAACAGGGGACAGACTCTGTGCAAACAATGCCACATGCAAAAAGCTTTGATGGAGGAAGCCCAGGAGGCTAAAGGAAAAGCATGGGGAGGATAGAGAAAGCTTTGCGGAGAAAGGTCTCCAGGAGGTGAGTCCTGAAGTCATCAAAGCACATAGGTAATGAGGTTTCTGAGAGAGGAAACAGCTCTATTATCCATATGACAAAGAAGAACATTGGACAGACTTGCTTTGTGATCATGACATTGCATATTTATTGAGCACTTACTATGAGCCAACCTATTTGACCCTTCCTTCTTACAACTGCATGCACAGCACACATACAAGGAAGGTCCAGGGTTTTCTCCTCCAATTGAGGAGGAAACTGGGTCTAGAGAGTGATTTGCTCAAGGCAGCACAGCAGAAAAAGACAGGGCCAGGATTAAGACCTGAGCAGGTAACTTTGATGTGCATGCTCTTGGTCACTACTCTATCCCCCTCTCTAACCCAGTCATTACAGAGTTTGGAGAGAGGGGAGAAAAAGCAAGAGTGAGGAATGAGGCAGGGGTCAGGTGAACCTTGAGATCATCACTCAATGTATGTCATCCTAACAAGTCAGAGGCAGGTATGATGATCTTTCTGTTTTACAGATAAGGCCAGTGAGGCTCAGAGTGTTGTAGGGGTGTCCTTCTCAACTGCCACATCCACGTAAGCGCTGGTTCTGAGTCCCCACTGTTCAGACTCCCAACTCCCTGCTCCAGCAGCTGGAAAGCCCCTTTGCTCCCAGGCCTTTGTGGGAAAGCCTTCACTGCTGGCCCATCTGATGAGACGTCTCGTCTCTGCCATGTGGAAGCCATGCACCAGTAGCCCCAAGCCCCGGAGGAGGCGAGGCCACTAATTAGATGAGTCTGTTCTGGTGTCTGCCCAGACTCCAGCAGACAGATGGAGATGAGACAGGAATCCCAAATCACTGTTTTAGGACCTTGGAGTGCGGTGCCTGAGTAAGATGACATTTTTGAAAAATAGTGACGGGGCCTGGCTCTGGGCAGAGAGAACGAGGAAGGGCTGCAGGAGGGAAAGAGGGCTGGCAGTGAGTGTGGATGAAGAGCTGGCATGAAGAATTAGCTTTGTAAAGAGGGAAGAGCCCAGGGCTCAGGCACAGAAGACAGGGTTTGAAGCCTTATTTCTCCTTGGAGCAGCTACAAGGATCCTCCCTTAGAAAAGGTACATAAAGGTTGCCACGTCTAACACCGATGGGGTCCACACTGGGTTCCAGGCCTTGTTCTAATGACTGCTTTCTGTTATTGACAGTTTAACCCCCCAACACGGTCCCATGAGATGGACATGCCCACCATTACCCCCATTTAAGAGATGAGGAGACTGAGACTTGATGGCAACTCAGTGCAAGAGATGGGGCTTGAGCCCCAGTATATGTCCTTAGCTACTACCTTATACCGCCATGATGGAAAGTAAATCAGGGTAGAGCTGCTGCCTACCGACCGCCTATCGTATCCTCCTGCTCTTGTCTGATTTTTTGGTATTGGTCTCATCAGCCCCAGTTTACAGTTGGGGCAACTCCGGGGCCCCAGGGATCTGCAGGGACGTGGGTGGGGACACACAGAGGCAAGGATTCCACCCCAGGCTGGGCTGACTTCCAAGCCCACACACACAGCCACCACACTCATGGCTCCCCTGTGGGCATCATCATAAAAATCACTGCAGAGTGTTCAACACTCAGCCTCCCAAACTTCATTCTTAGAGCTGATGCGGAGTAGGTCCTAGGGATGTGTACGCATGAAAAACACCCAAGGTGATTCTAATGATCAGTCACTTCCCTGAAAAGGGACGTGTCAGAATTACATGAAATAATGAAGGACTACATTAGGAAGCTTCAAAGTGCTATAAAAATGCCATAAAGCATGATTTTGAGAGTAATATATTTCATCATTCTTAATAATAACAAACCATTATAAATGTTTGCGGAAGCATCAGTAAAAGTGTGCTAGGTTTTAATGAGCATGAAAGCTGAGAAAGAGAACACAGTGACTGACCTCAAGGAGCTAGCAGTCCAATAATTGAGAGAAAGGATCTTCTGGGTTTTTTCTTCTCCCCTCCCCAAGGGTGAGTTGCTAAGGAACATGTCAAGAAAGAACAAGATAATTCATGCTACTGCCAGCATATGAAGCCAGTGGACTTTCAATTACCCGTGTACAGAACAGAAGGATGCTAACATGCATGTGAATTCCGTGAATCCACTCTGTCAGAGGGTGAGGAAAAAAAGGTTGGAAATACTGTCACCAGCAGAGGAGGGGCTACCTTAGCATCTAGTGACTGTGAGCTTAGCATCTGGGCACGGAGGTGGGGGATCCTGGCAAAAGACCATGAATGGATGTACTAGCTGGCTGACAGGTTATAAATTCACATCACGTCACTTTCCACTTAAAACTCTCCAGGGGCAGTGGAACGCAACCTTTCCAAAGCATCACAAGGCCTCCTCCTGCCCTCGCACAGTTTTAATCATGTGATGCCTGTGGGTCCGACGCCTCTCTGCAGGACTGAGGAACTGATCCCATTCTAGGAGCACGGGAGAAAAACTAACCGGGCAAGTAGACTGATTCTTCAGCCTCCTCCCTTGTCCCCCCTTCTCAGAATGTGGACAAAAATCCCTTTCAAAACTGAGAGTGGGGTCACTGGGCAGGAAAAGAAAGCCCATTAGGGTGTGTCCTGCTTCCCTCCCACCACCCTCTCAATTCCACACCTGCTGGAAAACCAGGCTCTCTGCTGTGCTCTCCAGAGAGCAAAGTCAGCAAGAGGCTATGACACAGTTAACTCTCAGGAAGAGTCTCAGGAGTCCCGTGGGGGAGTGGCCGCGCTGGGCTAGAGAAGGACAGATTGCCCCAGGACAATCTGATCAGATGCTGCAGTGGACTCCCGTCTTGTCTGCCCAGCACCCAGGCCTCTTTCTAGTTTGGGTGGCCCAGAATTGTGCTCACGTTACCCTGGTCTTACTGATTGACTAGATGATGGAGTTATGTCCCAATCAGAACCAAAGAGACTCTGTTCTTTGACCTCTGGGGAAACGCTGATACAGAAGAATACCTCCCCCCTTTATTAATGGGTTTGCTGAAAGGACAGGACATAAGCCTGGAGCTGCTAGTGGCCTTCTTGTCATTGCCCGGGAGAGTCTACCTGAGAACAGAGCCAACAGGGAAGAAGTAAAAGCTTAGATGGGGGAGAATAAAGAGTGAGAGAGAGAGAGATACTATAGAATATGTCATTTGAACCTGTGGATCCAGCTGGAACTACCAAAGTTACCATTGTATGAATGACTGAATGAATACATACATACATAAATAATTTTTTTTGCCTAATTCTTTTTGAATTGGGTTTCTGTGCCTCAGAGTCCCAACTTTCACAGATGCATTCTCCATCCCTCCTCAAACTCTCACTGCACAGGCTCAGCAAGATCTGGAAATAGAGAGTTCCCATTGTGGCTCAGTGGTTAACGAATCCGACTAGGAACCATGAGGTTGCGGGTTCGATCCCTGGCCTTGCTCAGTGGGTTAAGGATCTGGCGTTGCCATGAGCTGTGGTGTAGGTTGCAGACGCGGCTTGGATCCCGCATTGCTGTGGCTGTGGTGAAGGCCGGCGGCTACAGCTCCTGTTAGACCCCTAGCCTGGGAACTTCCATATGCTGTGGGTGCAGCCCTAGATAAGGCAAAAAGACAAAAAAAAATCTGGAAATAAATGAGATGGAAGAGGATCATGCCAAAGAATGTCTACATTGGCTTCTCCCTTTAAACACGAGTAATGGGAGAGTTAGAATTCCTGTGAGTGGGGAAGAAGGAAGAGTCTGGAATGATGCAATTGCAGCAGGCACATTTCAAGCTAAACTCCTGGAAAGACTTTATCTACTAGAGGGTGCCATTCAAAGAGAGTACTGACCCTACCACCAGGATTCCCCTGACCCTTCTCTTAAAGGGAGCAGGCAGCTCTTTCTGGATTCAACTGTCCGCTCTGGGTCCAGGATAATATCTCGAAAAAAGGGGTGGGGGAGAGAAGGAAGAAAGGAAGGAAGGGAAGGGAAAAGAGGGAAAAAGAAAGAGAGAGAGGAAAGGAAGACAGAATGGAAGAGAGAGAGAGAGAGAAGGGAAGAAAGGAGGGAGGTAGAGGAAAAAGAGTTTTAGGAAAAACTCTTCCTAAATCAAGAGTTCTCAACCCCAACTGCAAGCTATGGAGCTTTTGAAAAATACTGATACCCAGATTTCCAGAAATTCTGATTTGATTTGTCTTGGGTGGGATGAATTGTTGGTATTCTTTGAGAACTACAGAGTAGTACAAGTGTCTTCTTTGTGTGGTCCCTGGACCTGAAGCAACAGGTCACCTGGGACCTTCCTAGAAATTTTATCATCTCAGGCCCCACCATAGCCCCGCTGAATCCAAATCTGCATTTTTTACACACTCCCTTAGATGATTCCTGTGTACATTCAAGAAGTACTAAGAGACAAGGGCTCCTCTGAAACCAGCTTCACCTCCGGGAGAAAACTAGAACAGCTCTGCACCCCCTGCTGGCAGGGTGTCTACAGAGGAGCCATCTGCCTCAGGGACAGCAGAGAGGAGAGGACTGTGGGAGTGGCCCACATCAAGGACAGGTGACTTCCCTCATTTCCAGCCCCCGAGTCTCTCCATCACCCCTGCTTGCCCGTGGTAACGCGCTGTGCTGTGTAACAGGTACTTAAATCATCCAGAAGCAGAGCACACATCTCCACGACAGCAGCACGCAACTACACAGAGGAAATCTCCTTTAGGTTTCAGTAGCGCTAACAGAGACAGTCTGCTCCCAGGTGTGACTGCCCAGGGGACAGGCTGGCCCATCCGTGTCCCCTTTCTACCCACAGACTTTAATGTGCATGGGAATCACCTGGGAGATTCTGATTCAAAGCATCTGGGGGTGGGGGTGGGGATCTGCCTTTCTAAGCAGGTGGCACCCTTGGTGCCAACGCCACTGGTCCTTTGAGTATCGAGATGGCCTGAGACTCCACAGATGTCCCCAGAAGGTCTGCTTGGAAACATGCCGAGAGTTTTTTCTGGCATGATCTCATTTATTCCTAACAATGCTGTAAGCTCAAGTCATTTAAAAATTATTCCCATTTTCTATCAGAGCCAACCAAGGTTCAGAGCCCACTCCAACCTCAGTCAGCTGAACTCCCACATCTGGCTGGGCATCAGAATCACCTGGGGACTATTGCAAACTATACTCAAAATAGACTCCCTGGAAGATT
>PVHT021183555.1:17881519-17912012 GCA_004024745.2 Catagonus wagneri | reverse complement strand
AGCACAGCCACAGCAACACGGGAGCCGAGCTGCATCTGCGACCTACACCACAGCTCATGTCAATGCCTATGGATCCTTGACCCACTGAACAAGGCCAGAGGTCGAACCCACATCCTCGTGGATAC
Source organism: Catagonus wagneri (assembly GCA_004024745.2). Lineage (NCBI taxonomy): Eukaryota > Metazoa > Chordata > Mammalia > Artiodactyla > Tayassuidae > Catagonus > Catagonus wagneri. The sequence continues at coordinate 17,911,887 of PVHT021183555.1, read as the reverse complement.
TAGTCAGGTTCATAACCTGCTGAGCCACAACAGGAACTCCTGTTTCTGTATATCTTTCATCTCAACTCACCCCCTGACCTCCAAGTTTGTATACCCACTCAGGACTCTAACAGGGATCTTAAACACAACACATCTAAAACCAGCCTCTAACTGCCCCCTACTCTCCTCCCATGGTCCTCCCCACCTCACTTTTAGCACCACAGTCCACCCAGCTGCTCAGTCATCCATGGCCACCTCCCTCTTTTACTCCAGGGGCAAAGTCTTTAGCAAATCCCCAGAATTGCACCTTCAAGACAAACCTCAAAATTGACCCACTTCTTACAGCCCCTCTGCTTTCGCCATGGTCCAAGCCACCACCACCACCTCTCTCCTGGATCATCACAACACCCTCCAAACTGGCCTGCTGGCTCTTCCGCTTGCCTTCCACTAGACTCAGTCTCAGTACAGAGGCCAAAGAGAACTTTTCAAGACAGACGTCACCTCACATCACTCATCAGAAGACCCTCTTGAAACTCACCATCTACCATCCATACACCCTCCTGTGGCTTTCAGCGGTCTCCACTACCTGGTGCCTGGCCCCATCTTCAATCACATCCACTGGCCCTCTTCCTGCCCCTGTGCTCTTGAGTGTTTCTGTCCCCAGCACCGTGATCCCCCCACCACCTGTCTTTGGACTCCCTGCCCGTCCAGTCTTCACTCAGATACTCCCATGGTTCACTTGCTGTCTTTGCTCAAATGTCACCTCCTCAGAGAGTATTTCAAATGGTGTCTCATCACTCCTACCCTCTTTGCTGCCCCTGTCCTTTTGTCCTTCATACCAGCATCACCATCTCATTATACTTAAACACACAGAGACACAGAAAGAGACATACACACACACCTACTCACATATGTATTTGTTGAATATCTGTCTCCACCCAACACTATGAGCTTCATGAGACCTTTCTATACTGATCTCAGCTGTATCCTTCATGCCATGGACAATGCCTGGAACACAGTATGTATCCAGCCCAGTTGTTGAACAAAGAGTTGAACCGTCCACCCTCTACCTTGCTCAACAGTGCGTTAATCTGGATTCTAAAGACCATGCTTTGTCCCTTACCATGTAGCTCATTGCCCTGGCATCTTGATTTTCAGCAAATAAGTTTCATAAATGCATGCTACTACAGAGCTTGTTAAATAAATAATGACACATTCATGTCACCGGATTCTACATCTTCTTACCCCATTTTTCTTAAAAAGCCAACACGCTTATAGAAAAGAAGACAAGAAGGGTATATCTAAAACTGAGAATGAGATCATCTATGCATTATAGGATTATGACTCAAGCTTGGTTTTTTTTGTTTGTTTGTTTGTTTTTTTGTTTTTTTTGCTTTTTAGGGCTGCACCCGTGGCATATAGAGGTTCCCAGGCTAGGAGTCGAATCAGAGCTGCCGCTGCTGGTCTACACCACAGCCACACCGGACCTGAGCCACATCTGCACCCTGCACCACAGCTCATGGCAACGCCGGATCCCCGACCCACTGAGTGAGGCCAGGGATTGAACCCACATCCTCATAGATACTAGTCAGATTCATTTCTGCTGCACCACAGCAGGAACTCCTGGTTTCTTCTTTGATATTTCTTCATTTTCTAGATTGTCTACCATGAAAATGTACCCCCGTTGAAGCAAAATCTAATATTTCAAAAACTTCAATGTGCTCCTGTTTGGAAGTGAAACCACTAACCATCTAAGACTGAGAGTCATTGTGCCGAGACCCAGATTCTCACCTCTGCTCCTTAGGTTGCCTCAGCCAAGTTACAATATCTGGGGGCTCGGTTCATTCTTCTGAAAAATGGGGGCACTATCTGTTGTTCTTGATTCAGAGTGTGATGACGCTGAAATGGCAATGTCTCCACGCAAGCATTTGGAAAAGAGTAGATCATTTTGAGGGGTTATCACCAGTGATTGGTGGCTGCTGTAGAGCTTAACCCTCTTAGCAAAGATGTTTTCATATCCACGCTTCATCCAAAGGCAGGATATTGGTGGAAAGGGTAGGCACTGTACTGAGGCACATGGAGAGACCGTTTCTCTACCAGGCAGTCTTTCTGTCCCACCCCCACCCCAGATCACCCACTGTTTACAGACAAGACCTGAGTTTCAGGGTATTCTTCTGAAAGGACCCTCCAAGGGAGGAGGGTACAGCAGGAGCTCAGAGCAGGAGCTGGAACCAACTAAAATCCCGTTCCTTCCCCCTTCAATTCAGAGCCAGAGTCCCAAGTACACCCGATAGCCTGCCTCAACACACCAACACACACACATGCATAAGACTAAAGAGACTTCATTTAAGTGCTGAAGATGTCCCCTTTAAATCTAAAAGTGGTCTGTGACATTTTGCGCAGACCGAGCTGAGTGCTTCAGACCACGGGCGAAGGCAGACAGGAGGTGCTGGCTCATTACCACTGCCTAGTGTCTCCCGCCACAGGCCCTGAGAAGGCTCACTGCGCAGCCACCAAATGAGAACTCCATCAGGATCCTCTCCCCCACAGGGGCCTCAATTTTCCCATCTGCAAAATTAGGAGGATAGATGAGAACAAGGAAGCAGAAATCCCCATCTTTGAAATCCAAATGAAATTAGTCCACACCCTTATCCCATATGCAGCGGCACACACAGTACCCTCCCCAAGTGGTCCGGGGATACTCGGGGGTGGGAGAGGGTGTAATTCCCCATCTCTGGGTTCTCTGTCTTGCTGAGTTTGGTTCAGTTTACAGATCATCATGTCAGCATCCCACACGTTCTCTTGTTTTCCCATATTATTGCATCTCATACTGGGTACTGCCGCATCCCTTCAATCCCCTAAATGCCACCAACGTGAGTCTCCAAATGTAAAACAGACTTTTATTGACAGTTTGGGTCAAACTACTCAAAACTGGAAATGGGATACCCTGATCTTTGAAATATTTGGCCACTCTGCCATTGTGAAGTTTTCACATTGTCTTCCTTTTTCTCTGAGGTTCAGCTGCCCATCACATGGTACAGCCTTTCCTCCCCTATGAATTCCTTTCACCCTCTCTTCCCTGCTCATCCATGGCCTTGAATTCCTATTAATTATGCAGAGCAGTTTAGCTCTCTCTTTGTTTTGCTGCGTTCTTACAGCTTCAATACCTAAAACAGACTATAAAAATACATTCCAAGACAAAGATGATTTTCTAAGATGAGCGCTGATGCCAACTCTGTATAGCTTTTTTGACCCCTAATCACATACCTTCCATTAACTCCTAGTTCCATGCCTGCGGCAGACATCACTAATCAATCTCACCACTACTTGCCATTAAGAAGGCCTCTTTCCAACAGGGAACTGTAAGCAGACATCACCAGTCAATAAGAGCTATCAGATTAAGTGCAACATTTTTGCAAACTCTGAGCCCCCGATGACCTCAAAGTTTCCTTCCAGATTTGACTTTCTAGGGTCTGGTGAGAAGAGAATATTCATTGAGTAAAAATAACTGAGGACATCATTAGCCATTTGCGTGGAAATAACCCAGGCACTCTGAATAGGATACCCTCTGACCTCAAACTGCCCCTCTCCCCTCAGCTCCAACAATCTGCCACAGACCTGCAAGTAGCCCATATGTGACCATTACTTTGGATTAAAATATGAAAGATCTTGATTAAATAAGAATAGCACAACCTCATTCTCAGCCCAGACTGTTTTCCCCTTGTCCATTTCCTTGACTTGACTTCCTCCTAGACTTTCTAGGTTCAGCTGGAATGTCACTTTCTTCTAAAAGGCATCTCTGATACCCACCACTCCAAAAACAGATCAGGTGTCCCTAACTACAGACCCTTAAAGCACCAGGCTCTCCCCACCATAACACTTATCGTTTAATTACATAATTACTATTTACCCACCTTCCACCTAGACTCCAGTCCTAGCATCCAGACATGCTTACACATAGTAGATGCTCAGAAATACTTGTAAAAACTGATGATTATTGAATATCTACTTTTTACTACTTTTTAGGGTCGTTGGGAGACTGAGGGACACATACTATACAGAATATGTTTAGCAAAGTGGCTGGCCCATAGGAAGGGTTTCAGAAAGGAAAGCAATATGAATGTGATTATACAGGGCTCTGTGCTCTCTCTCCTTACAGCATCTCATCAGATCCTCACAAGATCATACATGAAGGCACTGTGACTGTTGCCAGTTGATAAGTGAGGAAACTGAAGCTCAGAGAAGTGAAGGGTGTGGATGCTACAAACGGGCTCGGCTGAAATGGGTGCCGAGGCAGCTCGGCCTCAGAGCCTCTGCCTGCAGGTTGTCCAAGAGGGGTTGGGGAGAAGCCTTGGGATGAGCGCTTGAAGGTGAGTGAAGTTCCCATTGAGAGGAAAGGGCTAGTGTGGCAGCTCGGCTAAGGCTTGAGCCTTTGAGTTAGAACAGCCTGAGCTCCAGTCCCTCCCCAGCTCCTTCTTAGTTTCCTAACTTCCTTGGGCAAGTGACTTAACCTCTCTGAACCTCAGTGTTCCCCTCTATAAAATGGGGATAATAATACCTCCATTTGTCCTGTAACACATAGATGAAACAAGGCCCTATGAGTGAAGCCCTTGGTACACTGACACATCATCTAGTACCCTAAATTAAGAGCCAAAATTACTGCTTCCTCCTTATTTTCTTCTCTTCCCTCTCCCCCACCTCCTTCCTCTCCCACCCCCTCACCTCTTGCTTTCTCTGTCTCACACACACACAAACTCGTATATACCATTTGATTCTCGGAACATCATTTTTGAGTGGGCAAAGGAGCTAAGTAGAGGCCTCCTTACCTACCACCCAGAAATATGTATGTTTTGGGGGAGAACTGGGGCTTTTTCTCTTAATGCTTTGAAACAAAGAGAGCTTATTGGGTACAATTAATTGTTCAAACTGCCAGAGATTTGAGAGTGGAGGGGTAAACAGATGCTGCTCTGAGCACTGTGCTCATTAAACTGGAGAAAAGATTCATTTCCTATGCATGATTAACTCCCCATCGTCAGTGATTTACACAGCAGATGATCAACGAGAATTCATTATTCCACAGACAGAGAGTGTGGGCACTAGGCATTCAGCCTCCTTGGGGCAGCTCTGTCCCCTGAATTCCTGAGGTGTCTGTGGTTTGTGCCTTGACCCGGGAAGATGATGCCTGTCTTTGGCCCAAGGGCTCTAAAAAGAACAGTGACCCAAAGCAGCTCAGAGTGAGCCACAAGGCCTCCCTCTGTTCTGTGACTGGAAGGGACGCAGAGCCCAGCTGCCTTTGGTCTCTGTAATGTCTCGCCACCGCTTAAAGGAACACCTGTACTTGGGAATATAAAGCCAAGCATGGCAGGGCTCATGTTCAACAGAGAAAGCTCCCAGTACCCAAACAAAAAGTCAACCTCATAGACTTCAAGATCCATAGCGATCTGTCCAGTATTAATTGAGCACCTACTATGATATTACAAATCAAGAATGTAGCCACCTCTTCTTCCTACACTGGCTTTACAATGTCTTTCTTAAAGGCTAACGGAGTAGCTCTGGTGCTGAATTAGTAGGCAAAAATCCAAGGGGCTCTATATTGCCCTTAGCTTCCAGAAAAGGGTAATTCTACTGCAACGGCTTGTTTTAACCATCAGTGTCACAGAGGCCAAAGAATCAGGAACCAGAAGTAACCCAAAGAATGAGCAGGGTCTCCGCCCTTCATGATGTCCAATCAAAGACCCTTAGACCAATCACCGTGAGTGAGGCTTTGTCAGGGACATGATGCTGAGGTAGACACAGTCCCCACCCATGAGAAGTGGTAATGAGGTAGAGACACGGAGAATTAGAAGGCAAGTTTCCAACGTCCCTTTCTAAACCAAGGCTTATCTATGATGAATGGCTTACTAGGTCTCAGAAAGGAGAGAAAAATGAGAACCATCCTTGGATTTTTCATAGAACTAAATTTATTTCATTACTAAAATGATTATTTTGAAATAATGCCCTTCCTTCCCTTTTCTCTATTTGCATTTCAATAAAGTTATTTTATGAAATGGTTGTGGTGATATAATTTGAGTGTTTCAAGGTCTTTTTGGCAAAGTCAAAAGTTGCCAAATCTATGTCAGACACCTCCCCCTTTACAATGTTATTGGTTCATGAAATCTCTAAATAGGCACTTACAGCTATATTTAAAAGCAGTATAGATAAAGCTCTGTGGGAGATCAGCCTGGAGGGTGAGAAATCGTCTCAATTGGGTGAAATCTTCAAAAGAGCTGACATTTGGGCTGAGACTTTAAAGACGGATGGGCTTTGTATACTAGAGTTTGAGGTAGATTTGAAAGGGCATTCCAAGTGGAGGACGCAGGCAAAACAAAGGCACAAGGGTGGGAACAGAATCCCACAGTGAGTCATGCTGCAGGAATAGCAAAGACCTAGTTTAACCAGAGTGGTGGATTCCAACCTGTGAGACACCACCTCCTAGAGGGCTGTAGATGTATTGCGAGGTATCTGCCAATTTTTGTACCAATTTGCCAATGCCTCATCCCTAGTATGATAACTTTTCACATGTCTGCAGATCTATTTAACCAAAAGCATTACTGAATTCATAAGACGCACTTGGTCACCAAATGGTTTCTTGAGCAAAGTATACCAAAATATCAACTGTTAGTTTGGCAATCCATTAATTTTTTTTTTCATGTCAAAAAGGGAACCTCATGCCATTTCCTAAACATTCATGCATCCAGTATTTATTGAGAGCCCACTGTGTGCCAGGAACTGTGCTGGACACAACTTGCCATGGTAAGCAAGATCTGGAGCAGGGAGACCAGTGAGGAGGATGTTGTAACCTGGTTGAAAGATGGGGAAAAGACTTAGACTGGGATGACAGCAAAGGAAAGAATGGAAAGTGTCCAGAGTGGGGCATATGTTGAATGTAGAATAAACCAGATTTGCTGGTGGATTTGAGGATCATGCGGGTCAGAGAAAGAGGAATAGAAAATTACTCCTAGGATTTTTAGCCTGGACAACTGGTTAGATGATGAGAAAATGTATGAGAAAATGAGAAACGATTGGAAACCACTGGACAACAGAGTGAGACTTGTGAAGGTGGGTGAGAGGGGCACTGGAAATAATCCTGGAGGTCAGATCAAGAGGGTGGAAGATCCTAAATACCAGAGCAAGAAGCTCTGAATATGCATAACTAAAGGCACTTTCTTTCATCACCTCCAATGCTTGTGGGAGATCCCTTCATTCAACTACACTTTCTGAGAACCAACTTATACAAGTGTATACACTTGGCATCACAGGGTATACAAAGAAAGACAAGACCTAATTTCTGCTCTGAAGGCACCATCGTCTGATCACTTGAGTCTCAAACAGAGCAAGTGTCCCATCTTTGAATAGTAAGCATAATAAGATAGGCTGTGGTGGCAAGCTGGGATTCTGGAAGTCACCAATATCTCTATGAGGCATCAGTTGGAAATATCCTGGGTTACATCAGGGTAGGTCTTCCTCTCTTGTCAAGAGGTTCATCCACATGCTACATAAGAACAGGCTTAACACATCCAGTTTGTTCAGATTCCCCTCTGCATCCTTAACTCTGACAATTGAACCAGACTTCAATGGTGGACCCAATCCCAACACCGTTTACCAGCCCAAGGCATCCATCCCCCAGATGCTGTGAGCACTGGCTATGAGGCTCATATCTGCCCTCTGAGGGTTGAGGAGGGGCTTCACCCAGAGAGCGCCTTCAGTTACATCCCCCCACCAGGCATCCCTGTACCCAGTGACTAGCTGACCTGGAGTCTGGAAAGGCTTACCCTCTTCCTTCAGCACAGTTCATACTCCAGAGCTCCCTGTGGGGTCAGGCTGTAGCTAGTCTCCAACTGAGACCACGTCCTTGTTTAATTCCTTCTCCTGAGCTTTCCTGCCTCCCCTACTCCCTTGCTGCTGAGGGCTCAGTCTACCACATGCGTGAGAATCCCAGGGAACACAACCAAAGATATCAACTCTGCACCTTAATCTCTAACACGATTCTATTATTACTAATAACTTATGTTTCTGAGCTCCTACTATGTGTTAGACAGCCTGGGAAGTCCTTCATGTACCTTTTCTTCTAGGATCCCAAAGGTTCAGTGTCATTACTCCCACTTCACAGATAAGAAAACTGAAACTCTGACAGGTTATCACGTGTGACACCCCTAATGTTTCCTGTGGCCCCTCAGAAGGAACCCAGATCCAGGGGCTACCCTTCTCCTTCTGAAAAATGCTCATTTCCTCCACCTTACACATTCCTCTAAGCTACTCTTCCTTCCTCCTACTATCTGCTCACTTCACACACCCATCCTCCTGGGAAAACCACTGGTCAATCACATGGGTTTCCTTGCTTAAGATCTCCTAGGACAGAAAATTCAATTGATTTCCATCTATTTTAGTTTTCTCTCAGAATGGCTTTTTTAGATTGGCAATAAGCATTTTAGCTCCCCCAAGAATTATTTGCTCAACAAAATGTTCCTAGCATTTTTAATAGTTATGTGTATTGTGGGCAGAGAGGGTGTCCTGCCACCTTCTCTCCCAGGTGCTGAAAATATCTGACAAGACCTGGGGCTGCTGTAGGATCACAGAGGCTTCTCTCTCCCAAAGGATCTAGCCTCAGTACCAGCAAAGTCAAAGGGGAAATATTCTGAAATTCTAAACCCTTCCCTGAAGGGAGGGGCATAGGAAAGTGAGGATGAATTACAATGGCCATCTCTAAAAAAGAGAGGGGTATGGTGTGCATAGTTAGAAGCAGAGGGAAACAAACAAGAAACAAACCTTCATGCTTTGCATAGGCTGTTCATTCTGCCTGGAATGTCTTCTTTCTCTAACCACTGAACTCCTATTCATGCTTCAAAACCCGGTATAAACATCATCAGCTTTAAGACTTATATGACCTTCCCCAGCCTCCAACACAGTCACTGATTTCTACGAACATACAGAATCCAATCCACTCTCAATCTATAGCATGACAGGTGATTAAAAGTTCTTTCCTGGGTGAGATAACCCAGGATCAAATTCTCACTCCATCACTCTCTGGCTGTGCAACATTCTGCAAGTCATTCAGCTCCTCTAAGCCTCAGTATGCTCAGTAAAATGGTAGCAAATTTCTTCATTACTATCATCATCATCACTCCAGCTTCTGAATTCCCATATGGACCATTTTCCTATTGTCCATTCCATTAATTTGCTATTTACCCTAGATGGCCTTGTTTTGTTAATTAACATCTCATGTGTGCATATTGCCTCTCCTTAACTACACTGCAAGATCCCTGGGGACAGGAATGCAGCTTATACTTTTAGATCCGACACAGCTGCGAGAACAGTGCCAAACACGTAATACGTGCTCAAATATTTGCTGAATAAATTCTTAAAGCTTTGGCTACAAGTATAGGTGCTTATTTTGCTTGGCAACAGAATAACATGTTGTATTTACATTCTTGTTTCCAAGGCTAATTGATGTGGGTCTTATAATCATAAAAACCCCTCCAAACTCTCCCCTAATAATGGCAGAAGCCATCAATTAAACAAACCATTAGATGGATCAACAATCTATTAATCCCCTTTTAGTGGAAGGACACTGGTTGATTTTTCGGCTGTCTGGCTGCACAGAGGCCTTGGATTTAACTGGAATATTCAGTTTGGTTTCCAGCTCTCCATTAGCACTGCTTACTCTATGAAATGAGGCTTAGATGATAATGTAGCTAATATAAATACGGAGATAGAGAAAGATATGCAGACAGCATCTAATGCAGTCCCCAGCATATTGTAAATCTTTAATACATGGCAGCTCCAAAAACTTGGGGAAAAAGTAGAGGCGGGTAATAGAAAGGAGGTTCAACCCTGACTCTGCCACTTGCCAGCTACATGACCTTCAGAGAGTCATGTGATCTTGTGAATATCCAGTTTTCTCATAAGAAAAATGGGGATAAAAATATCTGCACTGGGAGTTCCCATCGTGGCTCAGTGGTTAACGAATCCGACTAGGAACCATGAGGTTACAGGTTCGATCCCTGGCCTTGCTCAGTGAGTGAAGGATCTGGCGTTGCCGTGAGCTGTGGTGTAGGTTGCAGACGCGGCTCGGATCCTTTGTTGCTGTGGCTGTGGTGAAGGCCGGGAGCTACAGCTCCTGTTAGACCCCTAACCTGGGAACCTCCATATGCCGCGGGTGTGGACCTAGATAAGGCAAAAAGACAAAAAAAAATCTGCACTGCAGGGCTATGATGAGGATTACGTGAGATTATATGTATAATATGATAGCCATGTGTATTGCCACAGGTGACACAGCAGACAAACAGGTACAGAGCACCTGCCCTTGTGAAGTTCATAATTGAGGGGAAGAGACACAAATAACCAGTTAGGATAAGAGGATGGTGAGCGCTGTGACTGAAGGCAGTACAGACAACCAAGGGGACACGGAAGAAGGTAAGAGACCAGCCAGAGAATCCAAAGGTTGCTCTGGCCATCATACCTTCATTACCCAGCTTCACACCCACCTCCCATGGTCTCCGTGGAAACTGAGCTGCATCCCTGGCAGGTGCTGTAAGATGTCAGCCAGAGGAGACAGCAAGGCTGGAGGCAGCTGTCCCCACTTCCCATGCCTGCCGTAGAGAAGTGCCACTCACTGGGTGGCTTAGAAAACAGAAAGGGATTCTCTCACAGTTCTGGAGGCTGGAAGTCCAAGATCAAGGTGTCAGCAGGGTTGGTTCCGTCTGAGGGAATCCAGCTCATGCCTCTCCCCTAGCTCCTGGTGCTTTGCCATCAGTCGGTGGTGGGCCCTGGCTGACAGAAGCACCAGCCCCATCTCAGCCTTGAGTTCTCATGGACCACGTGTGGGCCCAAATTCCCCTTTTTATAAGGACACCGGTCGTTTGGGATTAGTACAACCTACTCCAGCATGACCTCGTCTTAATTCCATCAACAGGGACCCTATTCCCAAATAAGGTCCCGTTCTGAGCTCCTGGGGCCTAGGGCTCCACCACGTGAATCTGAGAGGGGGGAATACAATTCAGCCCTTAGCGAGGGCAGAGGGGATGGATCTGTCCGGTCTGCTTCCTGCTCCCGTCAGTGTCAATGGTTCTCCCCTGACCGTGGGCAGGGCCAGTTGGTTCCAGAAACAGCAGTTAGCTCCCATGTCCAGGTGTTTTTTCTCACACTCCTGGACACAGCTTCTCTGTGCCCCATCAGAGTTTCTGGTGCCAGCTGGCCAGAGCCACCCCCTCAGAAGCCATCTCAGCCCCATGGGGCCCCTTCTCCAAACATCTCGAGTCTAAAACCCAGTCTGTTCCCTTTAAGAGTTCTTTCTGCCTGTGAGAGGCCCCAACCCCCACGATCCCCACACCTTGATATCTGTGTCCTTGTGCAGGATGGACGTGCTCACTAGCTTCTACTAGAAAACAGGGACAATGGGATGTCACTTCAGAAGTTAAATAAAAATTGGAGTTCACACTATGGCGCAGTGGAAACGAATCCGACTAGGAACCATGAGGTTGCAGGTTCAATCCCTGGCCTCACTCAGTGGGTTAAGGATCCTGTGTTCCAGTGTTGCCATGAGCTGTGGTATAGGCCAGACACAGCTTGGATCCTGCGTTGCTGTGGCTGTGGCATAGGCTGGCAGCTGTAGCTCATTTAATCCCTAGCCTGGGAATCTCCATATGCCGTGGGTGAGGCCTAAAAAACAAACAAACAAAAAAAAATATTACATAACAAAGCTATAGCCTCTGTCAAGGATATGTTATCTCACTGAGTCAGCTGCCAGGTTGTGAGCTGTGCCATGGAGAGGCCCATGTAGCGAAGAACTGAAGGAGGCCTCCAGCGAATACATGGTAATAAACTGACAGCTTCAGCCCAGGAGCCCAGGAGGAACAGAATCCTGCCCACAGCCACTTGAGGGAGCTTAGAAGCAGATCCCCCCTCGGTCGAGCCTTCAGGTGAGACCACAGCCTCGGCTGCCACCCTTACTGTTGCTATGAGAGACCCTTATGGAGAAGATCCAGGTAAGCCCAGTTCCTAACCCACAGAAAATAAGAGACAACAAACGGTTGTTTTAAGCTACTGAGTTAAGGGGTAATGTCCTAAGCAGCAACAAATAACTAATCCGCTGCAGTTACTGTCTCTGTGACCTCAGTGTTACCTTTTTATCTTTCCCATCTTCCAATAGGGCTTAACCAACTCCTTATTAAATTCTCACTTATTAAATGCCTAAGATTTCTATTTTCCTGATTAGACACCCACTGACACAAGATGATATCTAAATTATGACCTTGAGGACAAGTAGGGACTCACTAAGCAAAAGGATGGGAAGAATGTTTCAGGGAAAGGATATAACATATGTGAAGGCCTGGGTACCATTCCTTCTTTAAACATATTTATTAAGCACCTACTACATGCCAGACCTGGTCCTAGAACTGAGACTAGGCTCACAAAATTGTCCCGGCTTGTTCAGAATTAGTCAGCAGTGAGACAAAAGCCAAGACCAGCACATCAGAGACAGACCAAAGGACGCATGCACCCCGTTAAGATAGAAGCACTTGCCTTGGCGTTCTTCACCCAGGCGGAGGTGAGTGACCACCTCCCACCTCCACAGCATCTCCTCTGTGAAGCAGGGATAACAATCTCTCCCTCCCAGGACTGTCATTGGCCAGATGTGGTTTGTGGGGTGGGGTTTAAAGCATCTTTGCGTAGGAGACAGAGCTCTATTTGTGTTAAGACACAGAAGTCCTACTTTAAAAACCGGCATTCTCAACTCAAAATGATCCAACTTCTTCATCTGCCCATGTGGCCAGCGGCCCTGGCTGGCCTGGAGCTGGCTGCAGACAAGTCCTGGGTTAACGGGATTAAACAAAGAGCCTGTTGCTTCTGGTCCCAGCCAGCAGGTTGCTGGTCATTGATAAAAACAGGCTGTAATACAAAGAGCAACCTCCCCGCGGCCGCCCACCTCATAAATCATCAGCTACCAAGGGCTATTGAATTACCTTTAGAAGATGGATGACACCAAGCCGGAAAGCTGCTTGATAAGGTTTCCCTTTGAATAATTCCGTGTAGAAAGCTGGGTTTGAGAAATGCGGTCTATCCACTAGCTCAGCCCCATCTGTGCCGTCTCTGCCAGGTGCTTTCAAGATAAACACGTTTCCTTATGGGCTGCCAGAGCATCTGTGACAAAGGAAGAAAACTTACTGTCAGACCCTAGGAAAGGCTCTACTTCTGCTCAAGGCGTGAAAGGTGGTTTTGTTTTATTATTATTATTGATTATTTACAGTACTAACTTCATAATAGCTATGATCTATGAAGCATATTGCATGTGCCGGGCAATGTGCGAAGGATATGAACTCACTAAAATACTTAAAAAAACTGAAGGAGGCAAGTCGTGTCCCCCTCTCCATTGATTGATGGGAAAATTAAAGCTCAGAGAGGTAGTATGACTTGCTCAAGGTCACACAGCTAATAAGTGTTAGAGCTTGGACTCAAACCCATGGGTTTTTGTTGTTGTTGTTTTGGTTTTGGTTTGGTTTGGTTTGGGTTTTGTTTTTTGTTTTTTTTTTTTGGTTGAATATGTGGCATGTAGAAGTTCCTGGGCCAGGAATCAAACCTATGTCCCAGTTGTGACCAGCACCAGAGCTGTAGAAACACCGCATCCGTGACCTGCTGCACCACAAGGGAACATCCTCAAACCTGTGTTCTTAAAAGGAATGAGCAAACTTTTTCTGTAAAGGGCCAGACAGTAAATATGTTAGGCTTTGTAGGCCATACTGTCTCTGTTGCTACTACTTACTTCCGTCCTTGGAGTACAAAAGCAGCCGTGGATGATGCATAAACAAATGGGTGTGGCTGACTCCCAATAAAACTTTATTTACACAAACAGGCAAAGGACTTGCTTTGGCCAGTGGGCCATGGTCACCTATGACAACCTCTACTCTTAGCAGTCACATGGCCCTAACTCTACATTTGAACTTTGCAATTCCTTCCACTTCCCTATTTGCACACAGAAAATGCACTAGAGTTACTCAGTGTTACTTAATTCAACTCATTTCTAATTCCTCTATGGCCTTCTTGAAGGCTCTAGCTTTGAGGAAAATACAGAGATTCTGCAAAGTGGAGGAGCAAGACGTGTAATAGATTTCAATCACTCATTTTATCAGTGAGGAAAAGACCTGTTAAGCTGTGGTAAAATAAATCCCCAAATCTTAGTGACTTAGAAAGGGGCTTCTCACCCTGGCACTATTGATTTGGGGGGCTGGATAGTTCTTTGTTACCCTGTGCCTTGTGGGGAAAGGGGTGGAGGGAAAAGGTTAGGGAAATCTTTCCCATTGAAGCGACAAGAACTCTTAAGCATGTGTAGGAATCAACTAGAGAAAAAGGAGGAAGAAAGATTTTAGGCAAAGAAGTGGCAAGAAGCCTGCTGTGTTGGGGGGAGCTAAAAGGTCAGAGGAATGAACACACAGCAAATAAAGGGTGAACAAGGACAACGGGACAGACAGATCAGCCAGGGCTTTGTAGATCAGTGTAGAGAGTTTGGTTTTTCTCTTCTAGGCATTGAGAAGCCACCAAGTTTTAAGCAAGAAGTGAATAATCTATGGATTATTTTGAACAGATCAAACAGTGTGAAGTGATCACTCTCATACCAGGTGAGAGGTGGTGGGAGCTCAGACCAGGGTGGGAGGTGGGAAAGACAGGGACGAGTGCATGTATTTTTTTTTCTTTTTTTTTGTCTTTTTGCCTTATCTAGAGCCACACCCGCGGCATATGGAGGTTCCCAGGCTAGGGGTCTAACAGGAGCTGTAGCCGCCAGCCTTCGCCACAGCCACAGCAACGCGGGATCCGAGACGCATCTGCAATCTACACCACAGCTCACAGCAACGCCAGATCCTTAACCCACTGAGCAAGGCCAGGGATCGAACCCGCAACCTCATGGTTCTTAGGTTCGTTAACCACTGAGCCACGAAGGGAACTCCGGGTGCATGTATTTGAGAGATAATTAGGATGTGAGACATCAAGAGGGGAGAGGTTTTCAGACTGCCTTCTCCATTTCTGGCCTGTATAGCCAGGTGGATGACGGTGAGGTTCACTGAGATAAGAAACACTGGAGAAAGACCAGGTTTGGGGGAAGGGGAGCAGAGAGACACTATAGTTTGTAATAGCTTAAAAAGTCTTTGAGGTGGCCAGGTAAAAATATTAAGAAACCAGCCGGATATATTTGTCTGCAACTCAGAGAAAAGAGGAGGCAGAAGTTATAATACAGATGTTCGACCCTCACATTGTAGCCTGTGGCTTTGACCCCATTCCCTGGCTTCATTGTTTGTGGCTGGTTATCCTTGACTCAGTGGCAACAATGTACATCATAACAACCATAAAAAGATAGAACCATGTATCTGCTTCCCTCAGAATTCACTCACTCATTCATCCATTCATTCATTCATTCATTCAACAAACAGTCTTGGATGATACTGTGTACCCGACTTTGTCCTTGGGGGCTGATGATACAGCAGTAAATGAGGACAAATGGTCTTTACAGACATTGAATATTTTACGGCTTCTTCCTTTGTGTGAATGGCTCACAGTGTGGGACTCTTGCTCTTCCACGTCCATCTGGCCTGGAGTCACTCAACCCACACTGAAGGAAATGCTGGTGTATAAAATGACCTCAAAATTTTAATAGGAAAATAGAATTACAGCATTTCAGCCTCGCATTGTTAGGATTCATTTAGTTCAATGACGTCAAACAGATTTCTTCTCATATGCCAATTTTTTAACTGATTGATAGTGGCTGCCTGGAGAGATAGGCTGAGAGTGATTCAGCCAGAAAAAAGTGATCAATTAGTGATGTCAGCGGGAGCAGGGGAGGGGGTGATATGGGAGAGTAGGTTGCAACGTGTTCATGATTCTGATCTTAACTCCACTTTTTCATGTATTGCTGAATTCTGTTTGATAACATCTTAAGGAATTTTGTGTCTATGTTAATGAAAGATATTTTCCTTTTTTTTTTTATATCGCTATGATTATCAGAGTTATGCTGGCCTAATGAGATGAGTTAGAAACAATTCTTTTCTTTCTGAAAGGGCTTATGTAATCTTGGTATAATTTTATCCTTAAGCATTTGATAAAACAAGCCTGCAGTTGTGGGGCAAGGAAGTCAAAGAGAAGTTTTAATTGTGAATTCAATTTCTTAAATAGATACAGGGCTTTTTAGATTTTCTATTTCTTCTTCTGTTAATTTTGGCATGTGGCATTCTTCAAGGAATTTGTCCATTTCATCTAAGCTGTCAAATTTAACCCATTAATTTAAAAGATGTGGAACTTAGCTATGACAACTGACAGAGAAGACACAGAGAAAATGACAGATGATCAAGGATAAGAACTCAGGTCTTAACAGGCTGAGTCAACTGCTCTCAATCTGCCACATCCAGATTTATCCTACTTGCAAAAGCCACAGGGAAATCGTCTAAGGATCTTTCCCCAAAGGACAGACACATGCATTTTAAGTGCCCACATGCTGCCACATTTAGCATGACTGGGTGACTTAGAGAAAAAGAGATATCCAGGGTAAAAAAAATCACCATTAGCACCCAATTGGAGCCTCAGATTTTAGCGATCTTACCTGCTTCTCTGGTTTAGGTTGCCCTGGGAGGCATCTCAGGCTGCTCTCCCCTTGGTGGTCTCAGCTGAGCGCAAGACACCAGGCTGTCCATGCAGATTATTCCCTCCTGCATCTAAGTCTGACCATTAGAAGATAAAGTCCCTAGGGATCTTCTCTGCCTGGCCTGACCTACTTAGATGTGACATGCCTAATGAGAATGGGAATGGAGCTGATGGGGATGGACAAGAAGGCAAGCTCAGGGTGGCCCAAGGGAGATGAACTCATAGGACTTGGCTGCAAACGCTCCTGGGGAAAGGTCTCTCCAGAGGAGAAGCATCTGTTTGATGCAGACACATCAGTGCCCTGCTTAAAATTTTTCAATGACACCCTCTGTTCACTTGTGAGATAATCCAAACTCCTGCACGTGTCTCCCAGGGCCATGCATGACCTGATGGCTCCCTGCTTCTTTCTCCATCCTTCCCTTGACCAGTATCCTCTTGAATGAGTCAACCTACTTGAGTTCCAAACAAGCAACACGCTCTCCCTTCCCTCAGGGTCTGGCATGGGTTGCTCTGTTTGCCTAAACTCTGTCCTCCCTCTATTTTCACTTTGTTTGCTCTGTTTGATCATCAGGTCAGAGCTCAAAGAGATCACTGACTCCAAGAGCATTTCCCAGCACCACAAAAAGTCTGTGCCCCTACTTTATGCTTTCACAGTCCACTGCACTCACTTGTCACTCTGGAACAATCCGCCTGTCCACGTACCAGTCCTTCTCGCCAGTCTCTGAGCAACATGGTCTCTCCCCTGAGTCTCACAGTCTTTTGACCACTTGCCTACTCGCCATCTTCACTTAGATGCCTATAAACATGTAGGACCTAACACGTCTGACACTGAACTCCCAATTCGCCCTCCCAAACTGTTCCTCCCACAGTCTTTCCCATCTCAGCAAACAGAAACTCCCATCCGTTTCACTGCTCAAGCTAAAAAACTTGGAGTTATCCTTAACACCTCCCATTGCATCATGTCCCACATCTTATCCATCAGTCATACACCTTCCCAAGTAGGCCCAGGGTTGAGCCACATCCCAGCGCCTCAGTGTTGCTACCTGGTCTAAGCCGTCATCACCCCTCACCCGGGTTATGACCATGGGCTCCCAGCTGGCCCCCCTGATCTACCCTTGCTTCCACAACCTCTGCTTCTAACACAGCAGCCAAAGGAATCCTTTGAGAAAGGAAGTCAGATTATGTCACCTCTCTGCTCACATTTTATGTCACCATCTCACTCATGGAAATAAATCAAAGTCCTGGTCACGGCCACACAGCCCCGTAGGGTCTGGCCCCAGCTGCCTTCTGCCTCATGTCCTCCATGCCACCCATCCCTCATTCCATCTGCCCCACGCCCACCCCCACCGACTCTGGAACATGCCAAGCACACTCTTGCCTTACAACCTTTGTAGCTGCCATTCCTTCTGCCTGCAATGCTCTTCCCCCAGGTAGCCACAATGATCCTTCTCCCATTCCTTTCAGGTCCCTGCTTGAATCTCACTTTAGGAATGAGGACTCCCTTGGCTGCCATCTGCCAGATGGTAATCCCTCCCCCTTCCTATTCTTCCATCTTCCTTGCTCTGTTTTATTTTTCTACGTAACACCTATCATCACCTGATTTAGATGTTCCGTATTTACCTACTTATTATTGGTTTCCCACACACACACCCAAAGCAACCTCAAGGGACTTCTGCTCTCACACTGCTGCAACCCTAGTGAGAAGGACTGTCCAACCATACTGTTGGTTGAAGGATTAAGACTTCTGGCAACGTGGCAGATCAACTGGGAGAGACCACCCCCACAACACAAACACGTGTTATTAGAAAAGAAGAAATTAATGCAGATGTAGATTCAAAAATAACTAAATGAACATCCCTAGGGGGCAAAACTGAAAAGAGAATGAAACATTGTAAGAGTGAGCTCCAGGCGAGACCAGGGCAACCCAGGGGGGTGTCACACACAGAACATGAGGCTGGAGACTAGGATTTGAATGTCACCAGAAGGACAGGAGACATGGTCTTGGGCCCTGTGCAAGGAGGAGAGCTGGATATGAGATTTCTGCATGAAATCAGGTCTCTCAAGGAAACTAGAAAACTTCCCAGCAGCCCAGGAAACCTGAAGATGAGGGCAGCATCCGCCTGGACTCTTGGTGCTTTATTAGTGTGGGTTCCTTCAGAGCAGATCCTGAAACAAGGATCTGGATTCAGATAGCTTATTGTGGAGGTGATCCCGGAAAGGAGAGAGGAAGTAAGGGAAGTGAATGAGAAAAAGAAGAAAAGCCAACAGAGTCTGCCTAATAAGCAAGTTACTGCTTGTTACTGCAAACCAAGGCTCAGTCCTGCCAGGGGCCCTCACGGAGACTTTGATGAGCACATCTCAGAACCACTGCGTGGAGGATGGGGGATGGGATGTTAATCCAGCAATTCCCATCCCCCAGTGGTGGAAGGTTGCTCTGAGGGTATTGATTTCTCCACTCCCGAGGTCTTCCCAGACCTGGCAGGTTTTACCAGACCTCAGCAAGACAGGCTCTCAGCTGAGAAGAGAGGCAAGCACTTGCGGTAAAAAATCTGTCAGCAACACACTCGGAAATGTTTGTAGCTTAAGAAAAACTCAGGTGGACCAAAGGGATGCCCTTGCACCTGCTCTGTGGCGGGGCGGGGGGGGGGGTTCTCCTGTAAGAAGTTGGAACCCCAAGCATCTATGTACTGAATTTTACAGTTTCTGTGTGAAACAGAAATCCTCAGCCAAAAAAAAAATTAACATAAACGTAGGTCTGCATTTTGAAGCCCTTGGCCCTCAGGAGGAACAAAAGCAAAAACATGGCATAAAGATGGAAACTATTACCAGGAAGGTCTGTTGGGGCTTCCACTCCCTTGCACATAATCCATGGACAGTGAGCCAGACCAGTGGAAACGACCAGCAGAAAGAGGAAAACCTGTATCCCCAGCATGGATCTTTCCTTATGTGAATACATCAGTTAGACTAAACAGAGAGGACAGCCAGTCCACCAAGCACACTTCATGTCCCAAAGAAATATCCCAACAATGAGGACCACTACACACATATTCAAGTGGCAAAAAATGCAAAACACTGACAACACCAAATGCTGCTGAGGATGTGGAGCAACAGGAACTCTCCCACGTGGCTGCTGGGAATGCAAAATGGGACAGCCACTTTGGAAGAGGGCTAGCCAGATTCTTATAAAACTAAACATACTCTTCCATATGGTCCAGCCAACATGCTCCTGGATATTTCCCAAAATGAATTAAATGCTTCTGGCCACACAAAAACCTGCTCACAGATGCTTGCAGCAGCTTTATTCATCATCACCTCACCTGGGATCAACCAAGTTGTGCTTCTATTGATAAATGGATAAATCAATGGTGGTACACCCACACAGTGGAGTGTTATTCAGCATTCAAAAGAAATAAGCTATCAAACCCTGAGAAGACATGGAGGAACCTTAATGCATCTTACTAAGTGAAGGAAGCCAGTTTAAAAAGACTAAATACCCTACGATTCCAACTCTATCATATTTTAGAAAAAAGCAAAACTAAGGAGAGGATACAGATGATAAAAAGATCAGTGGTTGCCCCAGGCACTGGGGTGAGGAGGGATGAAAACGTGGAGCACAGAGGACTTTTAGGGCAGTGAAACTATTTTCTATGATACTACAAATGGTAGACACATGCCATTACACATTTGTCCAACCCACGGAACGTACAACACAGAGTGAACCTGAATGTCACCTATGCACTTTGAGTGATAATGCTGCGTCAATGTCGGTTCATTGATTGGAATAAATGTCCCACTCTGGTGAGGGGTACTGATGGTGGAGGAGGCTGCGCATCTGTGCGGACAGGGGTTATAGGGAACTCTGTGCTCTCTGCTTAGTTTTGCTATGAACCTGAAACTGCTCGAAAAAATAAAATCCAGTAAAAAAAACTGAAACAAAAAAAGGAACACCCTCTTCCCTTCTCTCTCTTTTCCACTTCAGTACAGCAGGAAAAAAGGAGCAGGGAAGTGCAGGGAGCAGGGGAGTGAGAGGCCAAATCCATCCCTTAAGTCCAGCCAATCCTGGGAAACAGGAGGGGGAACTTTGAATGAAA
The DNA here is from genome assembly GCA_004024745.2 of Catagonus wagneri. Classification (NCBI taxonomy): domain Eukaryota; kingdom Metazoa; phylum Chordata; class Mammalia; order Artiodactyla; family Tayassuidae; genus Catagonus; species Catagonus wagneri. The sequence continues at coordinate 17,891,155 of PVHT021183555.1, read as the reverse complement.
TAGAAGACAGAAGTTGAAAAATGGCCTGAGACTAGGCTATTTTAACAGCCCATAGAGACTGAAGAGTTACAGAATCCAGCTAACATCAGGTAGCGAGAAGGTGGGATGGGGTAGGGGAGGAGCAGCAGAGACCAGCTCCATAGTAGTTACAGGGGGAAATAATTTCACATTTATTCTTCAATGAGAAGAGACTTCCCCATCAGTCAGGCTCCAGAGGCAATTTATGAGATCTTTTACAAATCACATAAATTCTCCCTTGCTTCTATTGTTACATACCCATGTGCGCACACGTGCACACACACAGGGCTGGGAAACACCTTTGTGGCCGGTAATATCCTAACACCTGTTCTAGTCTTATCGGCAGCGCGCGGGGCATTTTAACAAGAATATGCTCTGGCTCCGCGGAGCAGCAGAGTATCAATAACAATCACAATTACAAAATCTCACCCTTCTATTCCATTTTGTTTCGGGAGGTTTAAAACACTCAGCAGACTCGAGTTCATTAGCATGTGCACACACACTCACCACCCCTGAGAGGAATAGCGATTGTGAGATCCTCCTGCCCGAGCCTGATACGGTGTAATAGATCCCAGGGCATCTGTCAGGCAGTTGCATGTAGTGCCATGTCCTGCAGCTGTTCTGCAAAGGTTGAGACAGCAACTCCCCTGAAGGCTTTCCATGTGGCCTGCGGTCAATGGGATGCCATACTGGTTCTGTTTTACCCACAGTGGTTATTTCCTCTCTGTTTTGACTTGGGTCTCATCTCATGGCTTCTAGGGATATGGAAAGACTGACAAGGTCCCCAAAGAACGGTTTTCTAATAATAGAGAGGGTCATGGTCACGACCCCACCTGCTATAAGCAGAGCTTTCCTCTTTCCTGCAAAGCTCAGCAGCCCTATCAATTAAAAACTTGGCCAAGTGCAAGGGAAATGCCTTAATCCTTATAATTTCCCAGGATCAGAGAGACAGAGATGGAAATCAGTTGGGGGGGCGGGCGGGCTGGGATTTTCTCACTACCGTGTTCCTCCCACTGCTGGACTTTTCTTTGCAAGGGCTGCTCCCTCTGCCTGGGACACTCCTACCCCCGTGCTCCCCCCACCTCACTTAATTCTAGGACTTCCCTTGGAGGTCAGCACAGGTCGCCTCCTCAATCCTGGAGCAAATTTCTCTGTTAGATGCTCTCACAGAAGCTAGTCCCCTGCCCCCCTTTTTTCACTTTGTAACAATTTACTCATTTTTGAGTTTATTTGATTATGGTCTGCCTCACCACCCGAACTCTAATTTCCAATAGAGCAAGGCCTGTGGTTAATTTTGCTCATGAACACAGCTCCAGAATTTAGCACACTGCCTAGTACATAGTAGGTATCCAGTAAATATTTTAATGCAGAAAGCAACTAATCCTATTTTGCCAAGAAATGCAAACCCATCCAATAATTACATGTTGAATAAATTAACCAATATCTTTAAAACTAGCTTAATATTAGTACCTACTTAATAATAGGACCTAACCAATAGAGTTACTAGAAGAATTACATTTTTTTTTTGTCTTTTTGACTTTTCTAGGGCCGCACCTGAGGCATATGGAGGCTCCCAAGCTAGGAGTCTCATCGGAGCTGTAGCCACTGGCCAGTGCCACAGCCACGGCAACGTGGGGTCCGAGCCGCATCTGCAAACTACACCACAGCTCACGGCAACGCCGGATCCTTAACCCACGGAGCGAGGCCAGGGGTCGAACCCGCAACCTCATGGTTCCTAGTCAGATTCGTTAACCACTGAGCCACAACGGGAACTCAAGAAGAATTACATTGTTAATGCAGATAAAGCTCTTAAACAGTGCCTGGCACATAATAAGACCTCAATAAATATGAGTTAATCTCATTGCTAGTATCGTGGTATCTTCATAACAGGAAGATACTTGGAATATTATTAGGTAAAGGCGGTTTTCTTCTTTACATTTCCTGGTAACCCTGCCCTTCTTGGAGCCTGGGGAGCATTTTTCAGATGTAGAAACAGAGGCTCAAAGGGACCATGAGCTATAGAGCCGGTAAATGGCAGAACTTGGATTCCAAGCCACTTCTCTCAGACTCTTGTCCAAAACACTATAGAGTTTAATCCACCTTTTTTCAGACCGTCTAGCAATTGTCAAATGAATCAACAAACAGAACTTCAACTTCATTCATTGGAAAGATCAGCTTCTTTTTTATTTGTCCTCTGAAGAGAAAGTTTCATTGTACTAAAGAATCACCATCATTAGGAAAAAGTACCTAAAATGAGAATAATCCCATGTCTGGCTAAGAAATAAATTCTCCTTTTTTATTATAACAAAGACAATAGTGTACTGATGCCTTACTGGAAACAGTTATCTCTGTACTTGGTTTGGACTGTGACTCACAAGTTGCTGCCTCAGCCAAGATTACTCAAAGTGGTGATTTTTTTTTCCATTTTGTTTTAGTCCCACGAAGTGTATTTTAAAAGCAAATAGGAGGCCCTCCTTGATAAATCGATTCCATATTTCCATTTTAATGTAACCATTTAATGGCCAATCCTCCGCCTCACCACCTCATTAGCATTTGAAGGCAAAGCACCATTTCAGACAATTATTTCAAAACCTTTTTTGATCTTTCCGGCAGAGAAGGCAAAGCGAGCAGCATAGAGACCCTTGCAGATCGTTGACCAAACAAATGCAATAATCCTGACGAGGAGTGGAGGGTTGGGGGTGCAAACTGCCAAAGAAATGAGAAAAGAGCAGCTTCAAATCCACCTTTGCCTCCGGGGAGCTGCTCAGGTACTCAGGTGGATTTTTAAAGAATCAATTTCTGTTTGGTAAATATTGCACCTTCAAAACATAATATACAAAGTGGATTTTATGATGGTCAATTTAGACCCTAAATGACCAAATGTTCTTCTGTCTCTATGCTGAGGAGTCACCCCCTCTGAGGTTACGAGACCCCTTGGCTAAAACTCACAGGATCAGAAAGGAAAGTACTGTTTGAAGCCCCCGGTGACCTGGTGTCCCATCTCTAAAGTGAGAGAAAGCAGCCTATACTCTTCCTGAGAAACATTCGGCCCGTCAGCGCTGTACATCCCGCGCGCCAGCCAGGTGTGATTGAGGCAATTTAGGCTGAGTGCGATGTGCTCCATTTCAGGCTGAAATCACGCCAAAGACTCCTTACAAAAGCTACATCCAGCACCTCCAATTCTGCATTCCATTCTGCGCATTGTCTGCCATCATTACCCAGGATTCCAAAAGCACTTGGCCGCATTAAATAAGAGCCAGGAAGGAAAACAATAGCAAGGGACTGCTTGAGGACACAAAGCTGGACTGATGAAGAAGAGCGCAGCCAGAGATGTCAGCTGAGCTCTGAAAACAGACGCGGCTTAATGACCGTGAGGGTGGTTGGGTTTCTCCAAAAAGGCAGATTCCCCCAGGTAAAAACTAGATTGTCAGGCTGTACGGATGGGGCGGGTCTTGGTTCAGCACCTTTGGAGGGCTGTCTGGCAGTACTTATTACAACTAAAAAATGCACGTGCTCTAGGAGCCAGACATTTCTCTTCCTGGCAACTCTCCTAGAGAAAAATGCAGATGGATACAATGTGCACAAGGAGGAATACACAAGGATTTTCAACACAGAGTTGCTTATAACAGCCAAAAGGCAGACCATGACCTAAAATCCTTCTACAGGGGAAAGTCACACTGTGGAATACTATGGAGCAGCAAAGGGATTATGCCGTAAGCAGAATCTGATAATAATATCCACACATATCTGTCCAGGGGTTAGGATGTTCCAGCAAGTCTCCTAAGTGCCTGACACACATTGAACCATTTCATCCTTAGAACAGTCCTTGAGGAGGTTCTGTAATCATGTTCACAGAGCCACTCAGGAGACAAGATGTTCAACGACCTGCCCAGGGTCATACAGGTACACGGGGCATAGAAACTCAGGGCAGCTGGATCCACAAGTCATACCGCCTTGCAAAGAATTTTAAAACAGATTTTTGCCCTTTCTATTAAAAAAGAAAAAAGAAAAAGCAGGTGGCAGAATGATACCTACCATATGCACCTGCCAGCTGGAGTCTTCATTCCTTGAAGAGCATGGAATTAACTTGGCCACCAAATGCCTCTCGCTCCTGCCTCTGTTTCCCAAACTCCTCTTTCCCTTCTGATAGCACATTATTATTATGTTTCAATATGTTCATTCATCAGTCAGGTCTCTATCAAGTTTGCTTTCCTGGGCACCTCCCCTTTATTTTTAAGCAGCACCCTACCCCAAACCGCAAGTAGGAGGAGAAAGTACATGGAATGGTGGATTTGTGACTCCGACATACCTGGGTTTGAATCTGTGTTCCTCCTGTGTCTTCTTGGACAAGTGACTTCACCTTTGTGAGCCTCATTTTCCTCATCTGTAAAACGGGCATGCTAATAGTTACTACCTCACAGGTTGTGAGGATGTGTGGGCAACATTTAGCATAATTACTGGTACTTCATAAGCCTCTCTCTGTGGGGGGAAAATAAATCACATTTTTTTATTTCTCCTTTCTTTGGGATTCACCTGACTCTACCCAGAGGAGGAAAAGTAGCAAATTCAGTTCAACCCCTACCACTTACTGCCTATCAGCCAGGCTACAATTCCTCTTCCTGTTGGTACATTGATTTCCATCTTGGAAACTCTCCCACTGAGAGTTTCTGGGATAAATTCTCTTCCCACTATGAAACTCAAAGGGGGGAGGAGAATGACGCGGTTTCTTCTAGTCACCTGCTTTCTCCTGGGGCTTGGAATCTTGAGCTAGTGACCAAAGGACATAGAGATGGTTGAAGTTTCTGCGGCTGGACATTTGCTATATTTCTTTTTTTTTTTTTCTTTTTAGGGCCACACCTGTGGTATTTGGAAGTTCCCAGCCAAGAGGTCAAATCAGGGCTGCAGCTGCCGGCCTACACCATAGCAACACTGGATCCGAGCCACATCTGTGACCTACACTGACAGTTGTGGCAACACCAGATCCTTAACCCACTGAGCAAGACCAGGGATGGAACCTGCATCCTCACAGACACTATGTCAGGTTCTTAACCCACTCACTGAATGACAATGGGCACTCCAACTTGCTATAATTCTTGATGCTTAATCTCTTGCAAGCCTGGTTCTCCATCCCATCATTCATTCCATACACTCCATATCCTTCTAACATACTCTCTTTTAGCTGAAGGAAGCTGAAGCTAGATTTGTGTCTCTTGCCACCAAGAATGTGAGCTGATATACCTACTACCCACACAATGCTGTGGATGTGGAAACCAATACGATGTCAGCCCCACTCACTGAATGACAATGGGCACTCCGACTTGCTATAATTCTTGATGCTTAATCTCTTGCAAGCCTGGTTCTCCATCCCATCATTCATTCCATACACTCCATATTATTCTAACATACTCAAGCAGTCCACAGCCTTGAAAGGAGGTACAGAGCAGCCTCATTAGGCGCGTGTTTATGCAGTACCCACCCTTCCCACCTCCCAAAAAGGGCAATATCCGACTAGAGCTGAGATGAGAGAGAAGAGCAAGAACCAATGATATCTGACGTCTCTGCACACTACAGGCCCATTCTAGACACCAGAGACCATACCCAAGCTTAATCTTATGGGCCTATTTAGAAGTCTGGCTAATTAATGGCTGTAAAGGCAGTTTGGACTTTGCAAGCCTTTTATAATATGCCTCATTTAGACATAATGGGCTCAAGATTGCCTCCGGCATCCTCAAGAAAATTAAAAATCCAGTTGGCAGTGGAATTGCCTCTACGTGGTTTTCCTATTAGTTTTATTTTTATTATGATTGCAAATAGTGGCATTACTAATGGTACCTTGGACCAGGAGATCTTTCTGGGGAAGGTCTCGTTGTTTCCCCACGTCCACAGCATGATTTATTGGTCCTTGAGCCAGCAGTGTACTGGCTCCTTCCTTGTGATGTTATTTAAATTTCCCCCCAGTGGAGGGAAGCTGGAAGGCTCCTGAAAATGAGTGGCCACTACAAAGGGCAACACTGACCAACATCCTCCAGTTTGACAATAGAAGGCCTAATTGATACTTGTCGAATCCTTGGCTCCAGACAAGCAGGTGTCTGGCTGTGTGGGCTTGGCAGGAGTTGGTATTCTGGAAGTCCGGGATAGCACGCACAGCAGAAAGATGGCAGCATATCAACTGGGTAGAGGAGGTATGAGTAATAATAACGATAACAATAACAACTCTATCTGCCCATTATTTGCTAATAATCATTGCACCACTACCAAGTTAACAGGAAAAAAAAAAAAAAATTATGGTGATACCAGTAAGTCCCTAGCCTCTCCAGTGAAGACTCCACGTATCGTGATCAGAGATTATATGGCCAGGTTCCTGTAGTGGCACAGCAGAAACGAACCCAACTAGCATCCATGAGGTTGCGGGTTTGATCCCTGGCCTCACTCAGTGGGTCAAGGATCTGGTGTTGTCCTGAGCTGTGGTGAAGGTTACAGATGCAGCTCGGATCTGGCATGCTGTGGCTGTGGCTGTGTCGTAGGCCGGCAGCTGTAGCTCTGATTTGACCCCTTGCCTGGGAACCTCCATACGGCACGGGTATAGCCCTAAAAAGCAAAAACAAAACAAAAAAAAAAGACAGCGATTAGATGGCCAGACATAAAATCCAAACTCTATCACTTCAGCACGCACAGCTGCCACCCCTGCTCCTTACAGACACCTCAGTTAATATTAGGGACTCTGGACTTGAAACGCAATGCCATGCCAGTGCTGCCCCTAAAAAGCTGGGCGTGTCATTCAAAAGCTGGGCACTCCAAGATGGAGTCCACCTGTACCTGCTTACAGCATTGCTTACCTCCAAAGCGAAGTTTCACCTAGGTGAATCAGTTTGGTGGGGCCAGGTCAGAGGTGGGCTAAGGGCTGTAGGAGTGAGAGAGGGCATGGGTAAAAGAGAACTGAAAAGCAACACAGGAGTATCCTTGTGGCACAGCGGGTTCAGGATCCAGTGTTGTCACTGCAATGGCTTGGCTTGCGGCCGGGCTGTGGGTTCGATCCCTAGCCCGGGAACTTCCATGTGCCACAGACACAGCCCAAAAAATAAAAAATAAAAAAATAAAAGCAATATAATAAGACTGACTGCAACGTCCAGCTTTATAGTTTTACCATGAGCCAGTCATTTTCAACCGCGTCAAGGATATATAACACACCTCCAGGTGAGGCAGACCACGCCCACCCTCCTCCTTACAGGCCACGGGACTAGTTTACATTTCTGTGCCCCAGATACAAAGGAGGGACGTATCTCAATGGGGATAACAACAGAACCTACCTCACAGGGTTGTTACAGGGGAAAAAAATGAATCAATATTGTAAAAATGTTGTTTCTCCTCAAACTGATCTAGAGATAGTAATCCTAATCAAAATTCCAGCAAGTTTTATTTTGATGGAAATGTACAAGGCAACTCTAGAACGTATGTGGAAAATCAAAGAGCCACAATTATCACAAAGAACAAAGATGATTTTCACTACTGGATAACAGGAGTTATTATAAAGCCAGGGAAATTAAGGGAGCATGCTTTGATACAAGAAAGATAAGCAGACCAGTGAAACAGCACAGAGAGCTCAGAAACAAATCCACCCATGTAAAGACATGCGATTTATAACAAAGGTGCCACAGGAGAGCAATGGAAAACAATGGCTTTTTCAATCAATGGCGCTCGGTCAATTGGCCATCTATATGGAAAAATCTGAATCTTGATCTCTCACTCATACTCTTCACAAAAATCAATTCCAGGTGGACTGTAAATCTGAATATGAAAGGAAAAGAAAGCAAGGTTTCTAAAAGACAGTATAGGAGTTCCCGTCATGGTGCAGCAGAAATGAATCCAACTAGGAACCATGAGGTTACAGATTCGATCCCTGGCCTTGCTCAGTGGGTTAAGGATCTGGCATTGCCGTGAGTTGTGGTGTAGGTTGCAGATGCGGCTAGGATCTGGTGTTGCTGTGGCTGTGGGAAACTCCATGTGCCGTGGGTACGGCCCTAAAAAGAAAAAAAAAGACAATATCGGAGGATATCTTGAGTTTTAGGTACACATTGTCTTAAAGGAATCAGGATGGGTGAAGCCCACTCACTGTGCAGTTGGTTCAGAATGAGAGAGAGGCCACAAATCCAATTCCTTATCTAAGTCCCATTGCTTAAATATTCACTGCCTCTGAACCTTTGAAAAATGTCTGAATGGAGTTCCTGTCATGGCTCATCACGTTAAGAATCTGACATAGTGTCTGTGAGGATGCAGGTTTGATCCCTGGCCTCACTCAGTGGATTAATGATCTGGCATTGCTGCAAGCTGCAGCGTAGGCTGCTGATGTGGCTGAAATCTGGTGTGGCTGTGGCTGTGGCGTAGATTGGCAGCTGCAGCTCTGATTCAACCCCTAGCCTGGGAACTTCTGTATGTTGCCAGTGCGGCCATAAAAAATAAATAAAATAGAATAAAATCTCAGAATGCTCGTGCTGAAGCATTCCAGATGAGGCAGGTATTCCCCAAGATGTTCTTCTTAGAAAGCATCTATGTCTAGGCTATTTTTATAGAGGCAGAGACTCTGATGTCTTCTATAGTGATTGTTTATGATATGCTAGGCACTGTGTAAAACACTTTGCAGTAATTTTCTTATTTATCTGTATTTCAGCCAGTGGTTGATGCCTGTCAGTTGGTGACCATGGAAACCACAACACAAGAACGTCTAGCTTCCAACCTCTCTCCACGAAGTCATCCTTTAACATCTGAAAATTTTAATTTGTAAAATTAAGACACAAAGAATCCATCATGAGGCTGAAGTTCAAATGAGTGTTTCCCGCTTGTTTTGTTCAATTTACAGTAAACCTTAATATCAGGTTGATGACTTCGACTTCAACTTTTAAAAATCTATCCCTATGGAGAGGATTGGATTAAGATGGCAGAATAGAAGGACTGGAGCTCAACTTCTCTCCCAAAAACAACAAAACTACAACCAAATGCCGAGCAGCCTTCAAACAAATGGACTGTAAACTTCCAAAAAAGATATTCTACTCCAGAAGACAAAGAGGAGACCACATCAAGAGGTAGGAGGGGCAATTATGCGATAGAAGCTACCCCATACCTCCCGGGTGGGAAGCCCCACAGGCTGGAAAGTAACTGCATCACAGAGACTCAGCTACAGGACTGAGAGTTCTGAGCCCCACATCAACTCCCCACGCCTGGGGATCTGGCACAGGGAGAAAGAGCCCGTGGAGCATCTGGCATGGAAGGCCAGTGGGGCTTGTGTGCAGGAGTTCCACAGGACTGGGGGAAACAGAGACCCCATTCTTGAAAGGCACACACACACTTTCACGTGCACTGGGTCCCAGGGCAAAGCAAAGTCTCCATAGGAATCTGGGTGGAGCGTGACTGCAATTCTTGGAGGATCTCCTGGGAAAATAGGGGTGACTGTGGCTTGTGGGGGAAGGCAGTGGAGGCGAAACTCTCGGGAACATTCATCAGCCTGCATTTCTCTGAAGGGGGCCATTTCTGGGAAAATCTGGTCCCTCCCATCAGTGCTGAGAAGCCCCAGGCCAAACAATAATCCAGGTGGGATCACAGCCCCACCCATCAGTAAACAGGCCG
>PVHT021183555.1:17832970-17880519 GCA_004024745.2 Catagonus wagneri | reverse complement strand
TCTCAGAAAGAGACTTTAGACTGTTGATGCTGAGGATGATGCAAGGCATTGGAAATAAAGGGGAGGCAAAGATTGATAATTTACAGGAAATACTGAGCAGAGAAATACAAGCTGTAAAAATTAAACAAGAAGAGATGCAAAATACAGTAACTGAAATAAAAAATTCATTAGAAGAAGCCAAGAGTAGAATACAGGAGGCAGAAGAACGAATCAGCGAGGTGGAGGACAGATTAGTGGAAATCACTAATGCGGAAGAGAAAAGGGATAAAAGATTGAAAGGAAATGAGCAGAGTCTCAGAGAACTCTGGGATAATGTTAAACGCACCAACATCCGCATTATAGGGGTGCCAGAGGGAGAAGAGAGAGAGAAGGGGACAGAAAAAATATTTGAAGAGATAATAGCCGAAAACTTCCCTAATATGGGAAAGGAACCACTCACTCAAAACCAGGAAGCACAACCAAGTACCATATAAAATAAACCCAAGGAGGAACACTCCGAGACACATATTAATCAAAATGACCAAAATCAAAGGCAAAGAGAAAATATTGAAAGCAGCTAGGGAAAAGAAACAAATGACATACAAAGGAACCCCGATAAGGTTATCAGCAGATTTTTCAGGTGAAACTCTGCAGGCCAGAAGGGAGTGGCATGATATACTTAATGTGATGAAAGGGAAAAACTTCCAACCAAGATTACTTTACCCTGCAAGGCTCACATTCAGATTTGAAGGAAAGATCAGAACCTTTACAGATAAGCAAAAGCTAAGAGATTTCTGCAACACTAAACCAGCTTTACAACAAATCCTAAAGGAACTTCTCTAGGCAGAAAAGAAAAGGCCACAACCAGAAACAAAAACACCACAAATGACAAGGCTCACCAGGAAAGGCATATATACAGTAAAGATACTAAATCATCCATGCACAACAATGTTACCAAAATCAGAAATCGTGAGAAGAGAGCACAAATGCAGGTCACTGGAGACTCACGTGCAATTAAGAAGCCAACAACTTAAAACAATCTTATTTGTATATAGACTCCTATATCAAAACTTCAGGGTAACTGCAAACCAAAAACCTACAATCGATACACAAACAAATAAGAAAAATCAACTCAAATACAACATTAAAGATAGTCATCTTGTGAGAGGATACAAGAAGAGAATAAGGGAAGAAAAAAGAGCAACAAAACCCCCAAACAGTTAATACAATGGCAATAAGAATATATATATCAGTAATTATCTTAAATGTTAATGGACTGAATGTCCCAACCAAAAGACACAGACTAGCCAAATGGATACAAAAACAAGACCCATATATATGCTGTCTTCAAGAGACCCACTTCACTTCTAGAAACACACACAAATTGAAAGTGAGAGGATGCAAGAAAATATTCCATGCAAACGGGCATCAAAAGAAAGCCGGAGTAGCAATACTCCATCAGACAAAATAGACTTTAAGATGAAGAACACTTTAAGAGACAAGGAAGGGCACTACCTAAATGCCCATCAACAGAGGAGTGGATAGGGAAGATATGGTACATACACACAATGGAATATTACTCAGCCATTAAAAGGAATGAAATAACAACATTTATAGCACCATGGATGGACCTAGAAACTATCATGTGAAGTGAAACCAGTCAGACAATTAGATAGCAACACCCAATGCTACCGCTTACATGAGGAAACTGAAGAGACACAACTTCTTCGAAGAACAGACAATGACTGACAGATTTTGGAAAACCTTGGTTTTTTAAATAAGACAATCTGGGGGGTGGGGGGATGCACTGTGGGTTTGGGACACAAAATCTATCAAATTGACTTGTGATGATCTTTGTACACCTATAATTGAAATAAAATCCATTGTTTAAAAAGAAATCTATCCCTATGCATCTCTCTATAGAACCTCTATGAGATAGCTACAGCTGGCCCTGTAATTTCCATTTTCCAGGTGGGTAAACTGAGGCACACAAAAAACAGCTATCAGGGTCTGGAACCAGTACTAAATACGTAAGCCACACCCAATATGAGTGGAAGAGCTGGCTCATTGGTTTTGCAGAGGCATGCTCAAAGGAGGCATGGAACTATTATCAGGGATTGTCTCCTGACAGGTGAGCAACTACAGAGGTGAGGCAGGAATGTCCTTGGCCTTCACTTCATATAGCCTCGTTCAGAACTGCCTCACCTCATTCCTAACCTGGACCTTCTGCCTCCAGTTTTCCCTGATTCCAGGCACCTCATAGCAACACTTTCAGATTTATCTTCTGCAACAGAGCTTTGATACGGGATTCCCTTGCCCCCAAGCCATCAATGGTGCCTCCTTTAAAATATCAGGTTCGTAATTAAACACCATCAGAAATAAATCTTGGTAGTTTCGGTCTACTTACTCGACCTCTCTGAGTCTTGGTCTTCTTGTCTGTAAAATAGGGATAATACTAGGGTTGAGGGGAGAGTTAAAAGGGATATTTTGAGTAGAATGACTGAGTGGGTTGATGTGCTAATTTTAGAAAACAGAAAGACACATCTGATTCAGTTAACGGTAAAACTTTTCTTTCTAAATGTTTATTTTTTGCTGTTTTGATCTTACTGTGCACAAAGTCCTGTACTCATACTTTTCAAGCGGGCCATTATCAAATCTGCACAACTACCCCAGGATAGGAAGTACTCTTTTCTGCATTTTATATGTACACATGGCAACTGAAACTCAGAGGTGTCACGCAGCAGGTAAATGGTAGAACTGAGTTTCAAACTCATATCTCACTAAGTCCAAAAACTCATGCCCTTCACTGCTATATTTGGACACCCTATATCAAAGTCATCTGGGAGTGGGGGGGGGGGCTTGCAAAAATGCAGATCTCTGTGCCCCAGTCCAGTCTGCTATACCACCAACAGAATCCATTCCCCTTTTTCCTCTTAGCCTGATACATGGCTGCATAGCTAGAAGATCGTATTTCTCCATCATTTTTGCAATTAGATGCAGCCAGGTGACAGGTATGCACCAATGGAATGTGAACAAAAGTAATGGGTACCAGTGCCAAGCCAAGGTGAGGAAGAGATGGATGCATCTCCTCTATTCTCTTCCACTGACTGGAACTTGGATGTGGTGGGAACCCAGCCTTGACTGAGCAGATGAGGACAAGTTTATAGAATGCAGGGAGCCTCATGATGGAAGGGTCCCCGGACCCTTCTGGTCCACGCAGTTTGGTCTTAAACAGCTGCACAGCAAACCACCCCAATGGGCACAGTGTTACTTCCACAACATTCTGTTGGTCAAAGCAGTCCCACAGCCTGCCCAGACTCAAAAGGAGGGCACGTCACCTCACTTCTCAATGAGGTCAGTATCGAATAATATCTGGTCATCCATAATCTGCCACATCTCATGAAACAGGGACATCCACCAATAAGGAAACTCACCATGGATCGCAACGTGTGTGCGAGAAATAAGTGCTTTGTGCTTTAAGCCATATTCTTCCTGGACCTCTAAATAGCTTAGCCTTTTGCCATTACAAAAGTGAATTAGAATATGGTGGTGGCTGGGAGAGGTGGTGTCAAGAATCTGCCTTCTAACAAGCGAACCTGACAGTTTAACAGACACCTGAATTTAAGATCCACTCTGCAAAGCAGCATGGCTGCTCCAGCCGGTGTCTGACCTCCCAGTGACTCTGAGATAGTTGAGCCCTTTTATCTGATGGTTCAAGAGGTTCACATCTTAGCCAACATCTCCACAGGGGTGGTTTGAAGATCCACGACCTAGCTAAATCCCACTTGGAGATACTCAGAGCGGACTTGGAGTCCATCTAGTGAAATCCCCACTGGTATAGGACTGCTTAATACTCTAGGGCTACAGGATGCTCCCTTCAGTGGAAAAAATACCAAAGTCCAGGTAAGAGGAAGTGTTTTCTAAAATGCAACTCTAGGAGTTCCCTTCGTGGCTCAGTGGTTAACGAATCTGACTAAGAACCACGAGGTTGCAGGTTCGATCCCTGGCCTTGCTCAGCGGGTTAAGGATCCGGCATTGCCGTGAGCTGTGGTGAAGGTTGCAGACGCAGCTCGGATCCCGCGTTGCTGTGGCTGTGGCGAAGGCCAGCAGCTACAGCTCCTGTTAGACCCCTAGCCTGGGAACCTCCATATGCCGCGGGTGCGGCTCTACATAAAGGCAAAAAAGACAAAATAAATAAATAAATAAAATAAAATGCAACTCCTATAGGCAATCAAAGAAAAGGATTGGACTATTTCAGAGGTATCTAGAGGTCAGAAACTGGAGGTGTAACAGAATTGCTTAGTGAGTACATCAACCAACCGTGAATGATTTTGTGGATTTCACACGTGTTACACAACAGGGGAGCCAGGCTCCTACACCAGCATGTTAAAACTCCCTGAGCAAGAAAGTTGCAGGAAAAAGCAGCAGTATTTAAAGCAATTAATGAAGACACCCAACCAAAAAAAGGACAGTTTTTAGACCAACATCTGGCTATTTAAGACTCTTAGCACCTGAAGCGTCTTATAAAATCACATCTCTAATTCAAAAGCCTTCTCCTCTTCTTAGCTCACTTACAGTTCTGCTTGAATATTAAGCCTCCTTATGGTTAATACTGGGTCCCTGCAGACTTCAGTTGGCAATCTTCCTCAACAGAGATGATAATACCAGCCCCATGAGGTTGTTGAAAAGATTAAATAAGATAATAGAGATATTCATGCCATGAAAATTCACAGTGAAGATCCACAGAACATGTAGTACAATGTTCAGAACAATGTGGCTGCAAAGTAAATATAAGTCCCTTTTATTCCCTTTCCAATGTTTAGGAAATAACTTCTAAACCTGGAATGGCAGCTGTTAAAGACTGAATTTTTATAACCTCCAAAAATTCATATGTTGAAATCTCAACCCTCAAGGTGATTGAATTAAAGGGAGGCACTTTTGGGTGTGATCAGGTGAAGACCAAACTTCATGGACCAGTACTCGTGGATGGGATTAGCTCTTTTACAGAAGAGACCTCAGAGAGCCCCCTTACCCCGTCCACCATGTAAGGACACAGAGGCAAGTCAGCCATCTATGAACCAACAGGGCAGCCTCACTAGGTAACAATCGGCTAGCACCTTGATCTTGGTCTTTCTGGCCTCCAGAACTGTGAGGAATAGACATTTGTTGCTTAAGCCACTCAGATTGCAGTACTTTTGTCATAGCAGCACAAAAGGACTAAGATGGCAAATTTGATTTGCTGCATATAACTTTTTTTTAAGTTGTAAATTAGATTCCAACATAAAAATTGTAAGGGTTTACAGGAAAATTCAGATTTCTGGTAGAAGCTCTAGCAACACAGTCCAACCTGACCCCTACGGGCGTGAGTCTGAGAGCCTAGACTAATAATGTTCTCCCTTGTCAACTTCTGCCTCCTAGGTCTGCTTTCCCAGGCTCTAATTTGTCTTCTCAATCTGGGGGAGTGGGCAGGGAAAGAATCTGTTGACCACTCTGACATCACCATGAATTCTGAGTGGAGAAATCTGCCTTGGATTCTTAGCAGGGTGCTGACTGCACACAATGAGAAAAGACAAGCTAACCGTACTGTTTGCTTTTGGAGCCATCAGGTTTTACTCATAATGGATTTGGTGAAACCCTGCTATGCTTGGGGCACTATGCTCTATGCGATGGAACATACCAAAGTGGCAAGAACATACAAAAGTGGCAAGAAAAAGTGGCTAACCCCTGCTCACTGTTTGTCTATTAATGCCCCCTCCTACTAATTTCTCCAACTCGGACTTCAGATACAATCTCAACTTTTCCTTTGTCACCTTCCATGAACCTGGTCAACACCTTTCTCTAGCTCCCTCCTCTGAGTCCCTTACAATGTCCTGTTAATTGCTATTGAATCCCTGGTTCCTAACATAGTGCCTAATAGCCTGTGGCCCCTTAACAATATTCTAAAAGAAAGAATAAATGAATGTTTACATGAATGAATGAATGTATAAATGACAGAAGATTGGATGTTGATGCAATTGCACTAGACATGAGAAATAGAGCAAACGTATTCATTGGTCAATTGCTCATCTGTTAAACATTTAAAATATCACCCCTGAATACAGGAGAGTTAAGTGTCCAAGGTGTTAATAGCTATAATTAATTAACAACTATAATGATGACAGATAAAGTATTTTCCACTAAAGGAGCCAGTTTTCTCCCCACAAGGAATTCTTACATAAAGCACCTTTTATAAATCAAGCTCCTGGAACACAGTAGGTGCTCAATCATGATGCAGTTATTATGAGTGCTGTGATTTACAGTATTGCACCTATTATCTTCACTGCTATACTCTCAGCACAGAACATGGTACACAATGATTTTTAATAAATATTAGGTAAATCAGTTATATAATTAATAATGAACTAACAATATCAGCTCAAAAAAAAAAAAGACATCTGAGAGTCCCAAGGGCTGCATGGATCTGCTGTAAAGCCCCCGCTGCACTCCGAGACACTTAGGGTCAATGATGGGAAGGTCAGCCGTCAGTCTGAGGGGAAGGGAGGGTCCCCAGGAACCCAAAGGCCATACTTCTTATCTGGTCTTTTTGAGGATCATGCCCAAGGCAACCCGGCCATGAAGGGCATCTTATCTCTGGCAGCAGAAGAGGCTGAGGGCCCTGGATAAGCCCTGCAGGAGAGCAGGACAGGCCCAGACGGGGCTCCTGAGTAGAGCTGAATGTTCTGAGGTCTGCAGAGGGCTGGGGTCTGGCTGGGAGCATTTCAGGCTTCTCCGCAGGAGAGCCTTTTTATGTTTCACAGAAAAGCTGCAGAGCTGAAGGGCTGGAAGGTGGGGTGGGGGTGGGGGGGTTTACAAGAGAGAAGAGAAGGACTGGAAGTAGAGAATAATGAAGTCTGTCCGTCTCTCTCTGTATCACACACACACGCAGAGGCTCAGATGCACACAGTGGACCGGACAAGAGAAATGAGCCCCAGAGTCAGAGCAAAGGCCAGACAGAGGAGAATCAGAGGCAGAGACTCACAGAGACACACCCAGCAACAGACCTGGGGAAAGGGAGAGACAGGAGAGAGACAGAAAGAGGTAGAGACCCAGAGACATTTCCCTAGAGATGACACACACAAAAAAAGACAGACAGACAGACAGACAGACAGAGGCTGTCAGGTAGACACAGAAAACTAAAGGACAAACACAGAAAGAGATAGAAATATAGAGAATTAAAACATAATAGATCACAGAGACATAAAATGAACAATCTAGAAAGTAACAGAGAGGGAGTTCTCATCGTGGTTCAGTGGTTAATGAATCTGACTAGATACCATGAGGTTGCAG
The DNA here is from genome assembly GCA_004024745.2 of Catagonus wagneri. Classification (NCBI taxonomy): domain Eukaryota; kingdom Metazoa; phylum Chordata; class Mammalia; order Artiodactyla; family Tayassuidae; genus Catagonus; species Catagonus wagneri. Next base: position 17,873,214 of record PVHT021183555.1, on the reverse strand, counting down.
GTTTGATCCCTGGCCTCACTCAGTTAGTTAAGGATCTGGCGTTGCCTTGAGCTGTGGTGTAGGTCGCAGACGCAGCTTGGATACGGAATTGCTGTGGCTGTGGTGTAGGCTGGTGGATGCAGCTCCAATTCGACCCCTAGCCTGGGAATCTCCACATGCCGAGGGTGTGGCCCTAAAAGGCAAAAAAAAAAAAAAAAAAAGTTTGGTCTTTCAGATAACCAGCCCCCATCCTAAAGCTCTCAAGGGACCTCACCCTGAGTCACCTCATCAACAACTCAAGGGTCTAGAAAGGGGCAGAAAGCTATGAATAACAAAAGGCACTGCTGTCACTCAGGAAATTCCAAGGGCTTTAGAAGCCGGGATCAGGTGAAGCGGTTGGACTGAGAGTTTGGGATTAGCAGATGCAAACTATTACATACAGAATAGACAACAAGGTCCTATTATTTGGTATGGGGAACCACATTCAATACCTGTAATAAACCATAAATAGAAGAAAATATGAAAAAGAATGTGTATATATAGGACTGAACCACTTTGTTGTACAGCAGAAATTAACACAATACTGTAATCAACTATACTTCAATTAAAATTTTAAAAGAGGACAAGAAGAAGCTCTGTACCAGGAACAGGTGACAAAACCAAATACTATCCTTTATTATACCACACTATGTAAATTAATGAGAGCTTGCAATCTTCTCAGTGCCCTAATAAGCAGGTCACGTGCTTAGTTTCATTGTTTCCTCATAACTACTTTGTGGAGTGCTGTGATCATGCCCATTTTACAAATGAAGAAATGGAGGCTCTTAGAGATCTGGTATTTTGCCCAGGAAAACAAAGAAGCAAATGGCAGAGCTAGGTCCCTTATCATCTTAGATCTGAAAAGAATCTCAAAGACCAGTCCAGGAGTTCCTGCTGTGGCATAACAGGATTTTTTTTTTTTCTTTTTGCCTTTTTATCTAGGGCCGCACTCACGGCATATGGAGGTTCCCAGGCTAGGGGTCTAACAGGAGCTGTAGCCGCCGGCCTACACCACAGCCACAGCAACGCGGGATCCGAGCCGCATCTGCAATCTACATCACAGCTCACGGCAACGCCGGATCCTTAACCCACTGAGTAAGGCCAGGTATCGAACCCTCAACCTCATGGTTCTTAAGTCGGATTCGTTAACCACTTAGCCACGAAGGGAACTCCCATAACAGGATCTTGAAAGTCTCTGGAGCACTGGGACTCAGGTTTGATGCCTGGCCTGGCACAGTGAGTTAAGGATCTGGTGTTGGAGTTCCCATCATGGCTCAGCGGAAATGAATCCAGCTAGGAACCATGAGGTTGTGGGTTTGATCCCTGACCTCACTCAGTGGGTCAAGGATCCGGCGTTGCCATGAGCTGTGGTATAGGTTGCAGATGCGGCTCGGATCCCGCGTTGCTGTGGCTGTAGTGTATGCCTGCGGCTACAGTTCTGATTAGACCCCTAGCCTGGGAACCTCCACATGCCGCGGGTGCGGCCCTAAAATGACCAAAAAAAAAAAGGATCTGGTGTTGCCATAGGTTGAAACTGTGGCTCTGATATGATCTCTGGCCTGGGAACTACACCTCAGGGTGGCCAAAAAAGAAAAGAAAAGAAAAAGACTGGTCCACACAATAACCTCCCTGTCTAGGTAAGGACTTTCTAAGTTCAGAGAGATTAGACACCTGATCCAGACAACCTGACTGTGCATGTAAAAAATCCCAATTAATCACACCAGAAGATCTACCTATTAGCACAAGTGAATTCAGTAAAGTCACAGGACACAAGTCAATATATAATAAAATCAAGCTTCATTTCTTATAACAAATAATTGGAAAAGAAAAATTAAAAATACAATGGCATTTACAAAAGCATCAGCAAAGATACATTTAGGAATAAATTTCATTTAAAAAAATGTGAAGGATACTGAAAACTAAAGGGGACTGTTAAGGGAATGAAAGATGACTAGAGTAAATAGAATGATATACCAGGTTCATAGCTCAGAAGACATCATATTGTCAGGATGCTCATTCTCCCCAAAAGGAATGCAATCCCCACCAAAATCTCCAACTGAAGAAATTGACAAGCTGATTCTAAAATTCCAAGGAAAAGCAAAATACCTACGCATTAGTTTGTGTGGGCTGCCACAACTAAGTACCACACATTGTGTGGCTTAAACAATAAAAGTTTATTGCCTCACAGTTCTGGAGACTAGAAGTCCAAGACTGAGGTGGCAACAGGACTGGTTCTGACGACTGGGAGAGAACATCTGTCCTATGCCTCTCCTCTAGCTTCTGATGGTTTGCTGGCAACCTTTGATATCTGTGGTTTAGAGAAGCATCACCCTGATTTCTGCCTTCGTTTTCATGGGGTGTTCTTCCTGTGTGTGTGCATGGCTAGGTCCACATTTCTCCTTGTAGGTCCCACCCCACAGACCTCATTTTAACTTGATGACCTCTCTCTCTCCAAATAAAGTTAACTTCTGAAGTTCTCAAGAGTAGGATCTCAACATAGGAAGACACATAACCTTTCCTAAAAGCCAAGACAAACTTGAAGAAAAACTTACATTACCTCATTGCTATAAAATAACAGTAATCACGTTATTAGGGTGATAGAGTGATATAAAAAAAATGTAATCACTGCAACAGAAAAAAGATTCTAGAAATAGACTTGCATGTTACAATCGTTTCTCTACAAAAGCACCACAGCAATTCTATGGAAAAGGAGACTTTTTGACAAACGGTGCTGGATAATAATGAAAAAAGTGAATCTCAATTCCTATATCGTACCATATAAAAAATTAATTTTTTTTTGTCTTTTTAGGATCACACCCGAGACATATGGAAGTTCCCAGGCTAGGGGTCTAATTGGAGCTGTGGCCGCCAGCCTACACCACAGCAACAGTAATGCCAGATATAAGCCGTGTCTGCGATACAGCTACCAGCCTACACCACAGCTCACAGCAACACTGGATCCTCAACCCACTGAGCGACGCTAGGGATCGAACCTGTGTCCTCATGGATACAAGTCAGGTTCGTTACTGCTGAGCCAGGATAGGAACGCCTTAAAAATTAATTTTAAGATGAGTCAGAAATCTAAACATAAAACTGTTGGAGTTTGCTTCATGGCTCAGTGGTTAACAAATCCAACTAGAATCCATGAGGTTGCGCGTTCGACCCCTGGCCTTGCTCAGTGGATTAAGGATCTGGTGTTGCCGTGAGCTGTGGTGTAGGTTGCAGACGTGGCTCAGATCCTGCATTGCTGGGGCTGTGGTAAAGGCTGGCGGCTACAGCTCCTGTAAGACCCCTGGCCTGGGAACCTCCATATTGCCAGGAGCACAGCCCAACAAAAGGCAAAAAGATAAAAACAAACAAACAAACAAACAAAAATACCCTGTAAAGCTTCTAGAAGGAAATATGGGAGAATATGCTGTAATAAGCAAACTTGTTTTTTGGCCACATGCATAGCATATAGAAATTCCTGAGCCAGGGATCGAAATATGAGCCACAATTGCAACCTACACCACAGCAACCATGGAAATTCCAGCAAACATTTCTTAAGACACAAAAAGCACTAAGTATAATTTTTTTTAATTCATAAATTGGATGTTATACAAATTTTAACATTTTCATTCAAAAGATACCATTGAGGAAATTAATAGGAAAGCCACAAAGTGGAAGAAAATGGTTACAATACATGCATCTGATAAACTCCTTGTATCAGAATATAAGTCATCCAACTCAAAAAAATCTAATTTTAAAATGGTCAAAAATCTTGGACACTCCACAAAGGAAGATATACAAATAACCAAACAGTGCATGAAAATGAATCCAATGCCATTAGTCGTCAGGGAAATGCAAATTAAAACCAGGTTGGAAAAAAACACCAAATGCCCATCAAAATGGTTATTTAAAAATCTAACCAACATAAAATATTGGCTAGGACGTGGAACAATAAAAAGTTTCAAACACTCCAAATTGGGATACAGAGTATACAACAATTTTTCGAAAAGATCCGGAAGTATCTTAGAAAATTAAACTTGCATCTACCTTGTCACCCAAAGAAACTCATTCCTAACAATTTACCCAAGAGAAATGAAAACCTATGTTCACACAAAAACTCATACATGTTTTATTGATAATAGCTAAAACCCGGAAACAACCCAGCTATCTATTAATAGAAGAACGGATAAATAAACTGTGGTACATTTCTACCAGGGAACATTAAGCAGCAATAAAAAAGCATAAACTGTGGCTTCAGGCAACAAAACGGATGATTCTGACAATGATGAGCAAGAGAAGACACAACAGAATACACAAAGCACGTTTCCATTTTATATGAAGATCAAAAGCAGGCAAATGACTCTACGGTGTTAGAGGTCAGAATTGTTGATCACCTCTAAGAGCAGTATGTTCACAGGAAAAAGGCAGGAAGGGGCCTCCCAGGACAATGTACACACTCTACATCTTCATCTAGGACTGATTCTGTGTTTAAGACCTGAACACTATAGATGAGTGGATAAACCCATGCAGCACATACAATATCTGTTTATTGATTTTTTTTTTTTTTAACAACCCCACGGCAACCTATCAAGGGCACCTTCCCGGTATAAACGAGTGTCCCAACACAGGGGTCAGGAAACCACAGTCTAGTCCAGCGTTGTCAAACTGAGTGCTGCAACCTATTCACGGCGCCATGAAATTAATTTAGTGGATTTTGATTTTTTTAATTTTTTAATTTTAGTTTTTTATTATAGTTGATTTACAATGTTCTGTCAAATTCTGCTGTATAGCAAAGTGACCCAGTTATACATATATATAATATACGTTTTTTTCTCATATTATCTTCCACCACGTTCTATCACAAGTGATTGCATATAGTTCCTTGTGCTCTACAGCAGGACCTCATTGCTTATCCACTCCAAATGCAATAGCTTTTTGCACTACTAACCCCAGACTCCCAGTCTATCCCACTCCCTCCCCCTCCCCCTTGGCAACCACACGTCTGTTCTCCATGCCCATGAGTTTGGGAAGCTAGCATTTTGGAATGCAATGGAAAATAGCCTCATACAAAGTTATGTGTGTGCCTGTATGCGTGAGATCGTGTGTGCATGCAGACTGTGATACGAAGTGTACTTCCTACAAAGGATTGAAACAAAATATTTGAACCTGACTCTAGTCCCTTCCCCAGTACACCCAGCCCCGCTCAGGGCACATCTACATCACCTGTCTTGAAAGGCACCTTGGCTGTTGATATGTATGTAGACTTCTGTGCTGACTGTTAACAATTTAATTGATCCAAAAGGCAAACTCGCCTGCAGCTATGGAACAAAAAAGGTCTTCTGTGTTAATTGAGATGTTTACTATAAGCAAGGCAGGAACCCCTCGTGTGTGTGCCTGCCTTGTAACGTGCCTGTACTTTTTGTTTTGTTTAGTTACCACAATCAGAAGAACCCCCAGACCCAGCCAACAGCATCTCTCTGGGTCCATATGCAACAGGGAGGGGAGGGGATGGTGGTTCCCTCTCAAGGCGGGGGGCAGGCCCCTCAAAAGTGGAGACCCTGGAATCAGACAGGTATAAATTCCAGTCCTGATGTTACCTCTCATCCGTGTGACCCTGAACAAAGGAAATCACTCCTCTGAGCCTCAGTTTCCTCATCTGCAAAACGAGGTGAAGGCAGTACCAACCTCAAAGACTGTCATGAGTTAATAATAATAATGGTTTATATCTGTCACATCACTTGCAATGACTATGCTTACTGACCCACTATGGCTCCGAGAGAGCAAAGATTTCCTTTCTCCACTTTATAGATGAAAAACCTGAGGCCAGAGAGGTTCAGTAATTTGCCCAAGGTTCCCTGACTGGTCAGTTGTGAGAGCTGGGCTTCCCACTCACTGTCCCTGATCAATTTTAGCTACTTAATGAAAAAATAAAAGTAAGAGGCACTAGAAAAAGTGATATCTAAGAGATGACGTTGATTTTTAAGGCTGTTTACTAAGAGTTTAGGTTCTCTGTCCAAGCACATAGTAGGATTACCGCTCTCCACCCTTTCAAATTTATGTATATCTATCTGTTTGCTTTAGCTAATAAAATACGAATGGAAATGATATGTGCCACTTCTGGGCAAAAGGTTTAAAAGAGAGCATGTAAATCAGCAATAGTCCTCTTCTTGCTGAGGGAATCATGAAAACAATCAACCCAGAGCCTCCACTAACCTGCTTTTCTGAAAAGCTAGGGTGAGTGCAGACCACCCTATGCCTTCATCACACTATGTGATTAAAAAATAAAGTTTTGTTAGGATTGGGGGTTACATGTTCCTATAGCAACAGCTGGTCTGTCTTGACTGATACAGACCCTTCTCAGCCACCATTTACTGAGCTCTGTGTGTCAGATTAAGTGCTCGATGCTTTACAGATGTCAATTTACGTAACCCTGGCCACAACCCCAGACGGAAATCCTATGAGCGTGCCCATTCGCAAATGAGGAAACCAGGCTCCAAGAGGTTAACTTAATTGCCCAGGTTCACACAGCTCCTAAGTGGCATGGTCAGGACCCAAACCTAAACCAAAATAATAATTGCTTCCACTACTCATGTGAAGTGTGCCACAGCCAGCTTATATCAGTTTGTGAAAGTGGACTGTGGGTATCCTTTCCCAAGTTCATGATCAGTGCCATCACCCTGGGACCTTGAAATCCACCACGGTGGGAATATTTACACCACAGAAATTGGTAAATGCTACAAATCTAGGCTTTTTTCTTTTATTGAAGAGAGAATTTACCACTACCTTACTGATTGGACCCCTATTATTAGAGACAGCCATGCCGAATTCTAATCCACTAAATTTTTCCAGGCAAATTCCCAGAAGCTTATCCAGGACCCCTTGGGATTCCCCAAAGTGTGTTTGGTTGGTGGGAAAGAATCTGTAACGTGACAGCACAAAGCCATGGAACCACAAGTTGAATTGTTAAAGGCGAGAAGAAAGAAGACGCTCTGCAGGGTGACTAAAAAGTAGGCTGAGAGAGCAGAGGGGAAAAATCCCGAGGAGGAAAGAAAGGCCTTTTGGTAAGGAGAACAGAGTCTTTAATCTGTGGAGCACACATTTTGTTAAGTCTGCATAATTCATGAAACACAGGAACATCCCGAAGCTCAAATTCAGGGCAGAAGATCAGGCTGATAAGATTGGCGTTTGGGTAGAACACGCAGGGGTGGGTGGAAGGGCTGGCTGCTGGAACTGACCTATATTCCTCTGGGTTTACACCGCAGCAGGAGCTGTCTCTGCTCATCCATCACCCCAACTAGGCTTCACCAGCAGCCCAGTTTTCCCCAGAGGTGGGGGGCCTTTGGAGCATGGAGCCACAAGGGTGGCTTGTGGCTTTTTGTGGCTGCTCTAGCATCTCCAGACCACTATTCATTCCTGATATGACAGTGATAGTAACTGCCGTTCACAGGCAGGGTGACCTTGGGCAAGCCATCTTACCTCTCTAAGCCTCAGTTTGTTCTTCTGTAAAGTGGGACTGATAAGAGCTCCTAATTCCTAGGGCTATAATGCATACTGCCTGGCACATAGTATTTAATAAATAGTAGCCTTAACGTTTATTACTGCAAGGAAGAATAACAGGGATAATAATTATAATAAAGAGTGACAGATACTAGTCTGAGAGCTTTGCTTAGAATAAATCCGTTCATCCTCACAGCAAGCTTATTATACAGGTACTACAGCTACTCCCATTTTCTAGATGAGAAAGCTCATCCAGGCAGGAGAGGGAGTTTCATTTGCCCACGGCACAGTCAGTGGTGGGGCCAACCAGTCACTCAACACCTTAAGTTCCAAGTTTATAAACATGATCTTTCATCCTTATCTGCATAACTTCCAGAGATAGGTTTCTTTCCATTTTAAAGATGAAGAAACTGAGGCTGGAAGAGTTAAATTAGCTAACCCTGGGTTACTTACTAGTTGAGTAAGCTGCCAAGTGGGAATTTAAGACTGGGTCTCTGTTTGTTTCATTCAATCATCCTTCATTCCCAGAAATGAAAGCAGCCACCTGTACGAGGCTAAATAACATTTATTTGGTACTTAAGATATGCACGACACTAGAAGAAGCATCCGCCTAGCACAACAGCTATAGGAGCCGGCCTTGAGCCCCATCTGACAGAGTAGGAAACTGAGGCACAGAGAGGTTGGCCACACAGCTAGAAAGTGCCAGAGCTGGGTGGTGAAACCAGCTGTTCTGACTCAGAGCCTCCTCCTTGCTTGACCACTGGGTAAATTTCAGCCTAGCCCTCTGTTCTACACACATCCTGGACCTGTGCTAAAGAAGGGTAAGGCAGACTTTAGCTGGGAGGACTACAGCCATAGGTACAGGGACCACTGCAAGGGGATTCTGCAGCAGGGAAGAGAGATTACGCTAAACTCCAATACAAGGAAAAGTGGGAGTTCATAGCCAAGGAGCAGGGTGGAGGTCAGGGGATGGATAATCACTAAGAGGAGACATCAGGACTAAGACAGGGATTCTGGCTAAACACACCTATTAGGATTCTTGCTGAAAGAAGGCAGGGGAATGAGACATCACATGGGGGACGGTGGAAGATGAGGAACTCGACAGAATATCCAGGGTGATCAAATGGACTGAGCAAGGTTCTTGTAAATGCAGAAAGGAACGCGAAAGCCCAAAAGTCGGCTTCGTGGAGAAGAGAGTTCAGAGGAGACGACGGCCTCAAGTTTGGTCAAGGAGAGAAATCTCTGTCACCTGCCTTGAGGTCCTCTCATCCATCCCCTGCGACGGATATAGAGCGGGATTGAGGGGAAGAAGAGGGATAGGAGCAATGCGAGCCCCGGGGCCGGAGGGAGGGGCAGTAGCTAAGGGAGGAGCAATGGTGGAGCTAAAGATGATTGACAGAAAGCTAGACCAATGGCGATGGGCCTGGGCCCGCCCTCCTCCCCATGTGTTTCTCCTTCCCCCTTCCCTCCAGGAGGGAAACCATCCCAGGTGTGTCCTGGAGGTCTCAGAACTACAGATTAAAACAGGCCTGGAAAGGTCCTTTGGTCTCCATGGAGTCAGAGCGACTATCTCCACTCCACACGCCGCTTCCCCTCCTGAGAGGGTATGTGCAGAGACCTGGGAGGTCCCTGCCTTGGCTTTCTTGACTAGAAAAAGTTTTAAAGCAGAACCTTCTGAAATGACAAAATAAAGGCCGGAGGCTGCCAGCTGAATGGACTTCCAGGCAGAGTCTGACAGAGTCAAGCAATCAGCAGGAGTAACACTTGGCTATTAACACCTCCCTCACCTCCATGCAGGGTGGGCCTGAGGTTGCCCAGAGGCAGGCCCTGCCAGGAGAGGAAATTCCACGTGTCCTGTAGCTGCTGGACTGAATTCCAAAGTAAGGAGAAGCTGGTCCAGCAGGAAGCTCACCTTCCAGAACCTCCCACAGCCTGTTCAGGCTGCCAAGGTTATCGCTGGGTCTCCCCCCTGCTTACGGCTCAGACAGGCCTCAGTCCCCACCTGAAACCTCCAGGTTCCTTGGGTGGCCTCTGAGACCCCGTGTGATCTGGGCCTCGCCTGCCCTCCCAGCCTCATCTCACACCAGTCTTCACACCATTCCAGAAATGCTGCCCCTCATGCAGCGCCTTGCCTACCCCAGCGATTTCTCCTCTCCTGGACTTTGATGGGGCCATCCCTCTGCCTGGAACACCCTTTCCCCGTCCACTCCCTCCTAATCAGGAAGCCCCAACCATCCTTCCAGCTTCTCCTCCTGCTTCCTAATCATTGCCTTCCTCCTCCAACGTGGGGCCAGGTGCCCGATCAGTCCCCTAGTGCTGCTGTGCACCATATCACATCCACCGGTGACTTAAAGCGACAGAAATATCTCCTCTCACAACTCTGGAGGCCCAATGTCTGAAATCAAGGCATCAGCAGGGGACAATCCTTCCTGGCCTTGTCCAGCTTCTGGTGGCTCTGGCTTTCCTTGGCTTGTGGCAGCTTCACTCTCCATTTCCACATGACCTTCTCCTTGTGTCCTTTTTTTTAAAGGGCATCAGTCACTGGATTTAGGGCCCACACTAACCCGGTATGCTCTTACCTAACTAATTACATCTTGTTGGGCTGCACCCCACTGGCCCACAAGCCCTGTACTTGCCCAGCCTCAAGACCGAAGAAAGCCCAGTGTCAGCAACAGAGACATCAGTGGGTTAATGGGGAAGCTTACATGTCTGCGGCAAGGTCCTGGAGTGATACCGCAGCGTGTTCAGCAGACAGCACGCAGGATGTGGCGGCAGCCTCCATTAACAGGGGTAGGGAGAGGAGGGGGAGGGGGAGTTCCCACTCATAGGGGGAAATGACGTCAGCTTGGGTCATTAGTTACCAGGGAAAACAGCAGAGGGGCACGCCCCTCACACATCATGGTGGAGATGTTCTGCTCTGAAGCTGGGGCCAGGGCAAGCATGCAGGCATCTAGTGACCAGGCTCTGTGATTAAGAAGGGAGGTCAGCCATGTAAGGAGGGTGTAGGTGAAGCAGGCACTGGTTGAGCAGGGGACGTACAGACAGCAAGAGAACAGTCGTCGTGGGTGGCCTGATCACACACGTCTACAATGACCCTATTGCCAAATGGTCACATGCTGAGGTTTTCGGATGGACATGAATTTTGAGGGAAACCCTTCAACCCAGTACAACCTCTTTACAGATGGAACTAGTACTGCCGGCGGTGATGAGCAAGGAGGCCTTCAAAAAAAGAGCTGGGTCTCTGAGGTGGACTACTATGCTGTAAGCAGATATTCCATTTGAGGAAAAAAAAAAAAAAACATGGCTTGAGCAAACACTCAAAGATGGAGAACCAGTGACCCCTTTCAATCTCCCCTGGTAGATGCCCCCGATAACATCTTTTCCCAAGGCCCTGATGACCCCGACCACTCGCTTGCCCAGCTTAAAACAATCTGGCAGGAGAGGAGAAATACTCAACACCTTTCAACAGAGCCCATCAGCTAATAAAGCTGAAAGCAATAATCTGTCACTTTGAAAGTATGAGCCAACATGTTTCTCAAGAAGCTTTCCATTCTAGTAATAATGTTGGGCTAGTAAATGCCTTGCCCCCCCATCTGTGCATTTCCAAATAATGAATGTCAAGTCATCTTTGGGAGTATTAAATACCCAGGTGGCCCATGAATTGGAGAGCAGGCACATTAACTCCAAAGGCGGAGGCGGGGAAATGAAACCCAAAGAAACAGAGAGTGATGGAGTCAGTGACTTGCGGGTTCAAATACTGGCTTCATCACTACTGATTTGTGACTGTGTGACCTCTTGAGCCTCAATATTCTCATCAGTAAATGGGAATCATAATCATAACTCCTTCCCTGGCCTGTTTGGGGATTAAGTGCCTGGCATCAAGTGGGCACCTGAATAAATGCTACCTGGTGATATTTTTTTAAATAATTTTTTGTCATCATATTGTCAGTTTTGTTATTGTACATTGCTGAAACACATGTGTATTACCACAAAAAGCTGCTTACTTAGGCAGCTAATTTCTTGCCATTAGGAGTTAAGGTTCTCAGTTTAAAAGAGATGCACGTATAAAATCAAAATAAAAACAAAGCATCCCAAGTGTGAATTGGAAATATCATTATGAACATGATGTAGTGTCTTCTAAAAAAACATATTTCCTAACTGTCCTTTTAAAAACCCCTGGAAACAACAGCTAACCCAGGAGCACTGAGCACTTCTAACACTCAGATTACGGCCTCAAATACCATTTTCCTAACCAAAGAAATCAAAGCTCCTTGGAGAAATGGCTGACACCTGGCCTTAGGCAGAAAACATACAAGATAAGCCTGGAAGAAATATACCAGAGGGTAAGAAAGCTGTTGATCTATTAGGGTCATTTCCAAAGGACTCAAGGGTCAAATTCAATGTCTTTCCACCAGCCAAAGATGGATCATTTGAGCATTTATAAGGATAAAGCACTGGAGTTAAACACATCAAATATGTTAAAGATTTGTGAATTCATAATGGTATAAGCAACTGATTCAGTTGTTTCATCTAACCCTCTGTTCAGTGCTCTGAAGATGATCTAATTAGCTTCTATGTCACAGATGAAGAAACGGAATCTCAGAGAAGTGAAATCTCTCACCCCAAATCAGTAAATGGAGGAGCTGCTATTCCCAACTGGATTGGCAACACTGCAAAATTGCAGAAAATATTTAATAAAGTTTAACTTTCCTTTCCCTCTCCCCCACTACATCAGGGCTAGAGGAAGGCAGATAATAAATGGTGAAAATGAGGAACTATTAAAGTTTCATCCCGCTGTCTCTTATTCCCCAGTTACAAGCAACAGATGTTGGCGGCTGAGTGTGTAGCATGATATATATGTAAAACGATTATGATGAACCAATTATAACCACTCTTGTGAAAATCCATGAGAGCCATTAAATGGTCTTTGGTTTTAAAGTGGTCACCGGCAAGATGTTTCTAAGATGCTTCCTGATTCATGTCAGTACCTTTCTGTCCCTTAGACCAAAGCTGCTGAAAGAGCGGTCTGAGAACCATTTTTACCCATTACCTATTACTATGTAAAAGATACAGATTCATAGGCCCCTGTCTCAGACCTACTAAATCGATCTCTGCTGGGCAGAGCCCTATAATCAGTATTTTCAGTCAAGACCCCTGGAAGGAATGGGAGAGCGTTAAAATTTGAGAGGCACTGCCCACCATCCCGCAGTTCTCATATGAAACACCCTGTGGGGTCTTCCTGTCTCCATCCCCCTGCCCGCCCCCCCTTCAATTTACTCTCTATGACAGAGTGATCCGTCTAGAAGACACATGTGAAACCACAACACTGTTAAAATCTTCCAATGGCTCCCTAATGTCCCTAGGACAGAGTCCAAATATGTTAGCTCCTTAGTGATCTGCAGCCTTGTTTGCTTGGCTCTCACCACTCCACACACTCCCGGAACGCCCATCATGGGATACACTCTTGACCTTCCCCAAGGACACACTTCTACAACTCTTCTAGAATGCCTCTGCCTACTGCTGACTTTAACCCTACCCTTGTCTGCCTCTCCAAATCCTACCCATCCTTTAAACATCCTGGATTCACCTGCATTTGGTCTTCCTCGGTGCTTTCAGCTCAGTTCAGTTACCCCTTCTGATACATTACCTCTCTCTCAAGATAGTAATGGGCAGGTTATGGGCCCATCACCCAGCTTCCTCTGCATCCCTAAGGAACAGAGGCTTGTGTGTGTTTCATGTACCTCCATCATCCGGTACAGATTCTGGCACATTACAGGCTCACAGGGATTACGGAGTGAGTAGACAAGTTAATGAGCCAATGGCATCCCTTTCCTCAGTCTCACTCCATCATGGTGCACACCCCGGCCCATCCATCCTCTGAACACTCCCTGCCTGGCTTCACTCCCTCATTAATAACTATTTTCTTCCATGCTGCCTCACTGGGTCAGGGCCATGATCTTGGCAAAGGATGTGATGGGTGGATATTTTGTCTTCCAGACACTCCTTTTAACCTAAATAACAACTGGCCCTTCTGTAGCACTCGACAGTTTGCAAACTCCTTTGATAAGTATAAGCTCCTTACAGCAGCCCTTGAAGGCAGGCGAGGTTAGTATCTCCACGAAGTGAGCATGTTTAACTCAGGGTGCCTGTCCTGTCCACACCCGCGGTTTTGACAGCCTGTGCTGAAGAGCTGGCCACAGGCAGCTGGTCATGTTGTAAACTAGGAGCCTACCCACTGACCACAACTGATTGGACCAGGACTCTACACTTGATTTAAGTGAGCCAATCAGGTTCTGTCTTGAGAATCTGAACTGGAAATGAAAGAGAATTCCCATGAAATTCACTTGGAGCATTTATTGATCCTGTAAGCTGAGCCAGTGTGCAGAGAAGAGCTGAAAGGAGCCACTAGTTGGACTCAGAAAAAAAGGAAACGATGGTCTTCCTGGCTTCTGATCTCAGTTCACTGCCCCAGTGGGATCTTGTGAAAATCAGCTTTGTGTTCAGCCCTTGAATCTCATGAGTGCCTTCATTGTCCCGCCAATGAATTCTCCATCTTACTGGAGCTTCTGCTTCCTGTAAACAAACAAGCCTTGACCCAGATGGGGCTGTCAGCAAAAGGAAGAACACTTGGGAATCAGAAGACTTTAGTTGCTTTGCCACTGAGTGACTGTGTGACCTCAGGCAAAGCACTTCATCCCCTGGGCCCTCAGCTGCCACTCCTGCAAAGTGGGAACAGCGATAATACCAACCACACACGAACAAATGAGTAAACATGCAAAAGCACTTGGTAGCTGCATAATTATTAAATGAAGTAACTTGTAACAAGTTCACCGTAATGAGAGGAGATTCAAACATCATGGTGGGCAGCCAACAAGAGAGCTACTAGGGAGAGACCCAGTGCTATTCAACCAGGAGTCACTTTCTCCAAGCAGCCTCTCAGGACACTGCCTGGACACAGGAGGAAGACTGCAATGGCGCCACCCAGAGGTTACCAGCTTCCAAGAGACACCAGCCTGCAGAGCTGGTTACTCTTCTGGCTCCATCAAAGCATCAGTTTCTCTCTCTGGATTCCTGAGTTCCAGGGGGTAGGGATGGTGTCCATCTTAATAAGAGGCCTATCTCCAGAGGGCACAGGGCCTGACACACAGCGGGTGCTCATAGCTGATGAGAAATACTCCATATTTCTCCATACGTCTCTATGTGTCTCTCTTGTCTCCACCTATGTTTTTTGTTTTTTTGTTTTTGTCTTTTCTCTTTTTAGGGTCACACTCGTGGCATATGGAAGTTCCCAGGAGGAGGTCCTTAACCCACTGCGCAAGGCCAGGGATCAAACCCGCGTCCTCGTGGATCACAGTCGGGTTCCTTAACCACTGAGTCACTGAGTCATTATGGGAACTCTCTCCACCTTTTTTTTTTTTTTTGTCTTTTTGCGTTATCTAGGGCATATGGAGGTTCCCAGGCAAGGGGTCTAACAGGAGCTGTAGCTGCCAGCCTTCACCACAGCCCCAGCAACGCGGGATCCGAGCTGCGTCTGCGACCTACACCACAGCTCACCTTAACCCACTGAGCAAGGCCAAGGATCGAACCTGCAACCTCATGGTTCCTAGTCGGATTCGTTAACCACTGAGCCACGACGGGAACTCCTCTCCACCTACTGTTTTTTTTTTTTTTTTTTTTTTAATGATTCTGCCTCTCTATGTCTTGTCTTGTGTTGTCTCCCCCGCTCCACTTTGTCTCTCTCTTGTCTCCTCGGTCCTCTCTCTAGTCTCCCCCTGTCCACTGTGTCTGCCTCCCTCTTACCCTCTCTCCATCCCCTCCCCACCCACGTTCACACCTGCCCCAAACCGCTCCCTCACACCAGCTTCCTTTGTTTAGGGCCCTCTCCCGTTGCCTGGTAACCGCCCTCCCCAGCAGCACCGCGGAAACCATAGCAACGGGCCGCCTAAGATGCGGCCATTCGTCTCCGTTTTGTCCCTTGCTTGCTTGCGGACGCTCCAATTACAGGTACTCCCGTCCGCGGCGATACCTTTGTCTGCAGCCCATTCAGAGAGAGCCGGCTCCCGGGCCCAGAAGCTGCAGGGCGCTGCCTCACAAAGCGCCTTTTGTGCCTCTTCCCAGAGCTCCCGCGGCGCTCAAGGACAAGGCTAGCTCTGAACTCACGCTCAGACTCCCTATGCTGCCGATGGTGGGGAGGGAGGCCGGGTAGATGGTCCTACACGCGCACTGTCTCAATAGCCCCTCCTAGAGAATCAAGGCCTGGAAGGGCGGGGAGGGGACTGGCGCTGGCTCCCACAGTGCTGGCTGCATGCTCCTCTAGGCTCCCACCTTCGGTCCATTCCTCCAGCCAGTAGGGCGTCTGCAAGCCACTGTACCTTCTGGCGTCCGGATCCCTCTAGCCTAGCTCTCCCTTGTGTTGGCACCCTCCTTTCCTATCCCACCATCAGAACCCCCTTCACCGGCCCTTGCGCACCTCCACCCTGCCTGGCTAACTACCACCTTTGAGATTATGTGTACGTTTCTGGAGCTGTCTATTCAATTCCTATGGCTTCTTTACCAAATCACCACAAACTGGATGACTTAAAATAACATGTATTATCTCAGTTCTGGAGGCTAGGAGTTTGAAACTGGGGCCTCAGCAAGACCATGCTCTCTCCAAAGGCTTTAGGGGAAGATGATTCCTTTCTTCTTTCTCGCTGCTGGTGGCTGTGAGCAGTCCTTGCATTCCTTGGCTTGTAGCTGCATTGCCCCAACCTCTGCCTCCAGCTTCATATGGCCGTCTTCCCTGTTACGTGTCTTCTCTCCTTCTTATAAAGACACTTATGGTTGGATCCAGGGCAAACCCAGGATGATGGAACCTCCAGGTCCTCAATTACACCTGAAAAGTCCCCTTTTCCAAATGAAGTGATATTCACTGCTTCCAAAGGTTTGACATGGATGTATCTTTGGGAGGCCCCCTTTCAACCCGCTACACCATTATATTTTCGGTAACTAAGGCCCAAGGTCTGGTTGCTGACAATTTATAATCCATCAGTACTTAAGAGAAACAAGTGGCTGAAGTTTTAAAATGTACTCATTTTAATTTTCATGATGACTCTGAGAAGGGAGAATCTGTGATTCCCAATTTAGAGTTGAGGCAAATGAGGCAGGAGAGGTGATTTTCCCCTCAAGTCACAAACTTGGGAATGAGGGAAAATTCCCCCCAAAGCACCCAGCTCTTTATACCTGCCACTATGTGCACAAGCCTAACCCTAACCCTGCAAAGCCCTTTCTTTCTCCTGATTTCCCTGGCTGGATCCACTCATCCTTCAGTTTTCTTTCCACTGGATGTCCCTTTGCCAGGAAGCCTCCTCTGCCCCGCTTTTGGTTTCCAAGGCACCTTCTGTTTATCATTCAGTGTCTGTGTCTCCTTCCTCTCAACTGTGAATTCCTTGAGGGTATGGACTGATCTCGTTCATTGTTACATCGTCACCAGCTTAGCGTGGAGCCAGACATGGAACAAAAGCCCCATAAATATTTACTGAAGTCAAATTATGTGTGTAACGGTATTGTCACAGACATTTGACTGAAACATATTAAAATCAATTATATTATTTTTTCATCATTATTACTTTTCAAATCGAGATTCCAGTCCCATGGAAATCCTGGTGTGGGAAAAAGTTAGTGGATACTTATTCCTAAGATTCAAATAACTGCAAAGTCTCAAGACTTGGATAATTGGTAAAGTGCTGGTGCCATTAATAAAATGCAGAGAATCAATAGTGTAGACCAATGCTTATCAAACATTAATGTGCACTCAAATCACCTGGGACTTGTTAAAAATGCACATCCTGTTCACGTGGCCCGTAGCAGGACCTGAGATTCTGCACCCACAAACTCTCAGATGATGCCAACGCAGCTGGCCCTGGAGTGAACTTGAGATGCAAGGATGCAGCTGATTTGAGCAGAAGGTCAAAAATGAGGAGTTAGGTTTGGAAATGCTGAGTTTGAGTTGCTGGAGTGATTTTTGAATGAGTATTTCAATGAGGCAGCTGTAAGCACAGGCCAAGTGTGGGCTACGGCTTCCATATGCGATGCTAGTGAGCTTGAGTATGGGCAAGAAAAAACAAGGGTTTGGGGGAGGTACCCACAGCTGGGGGAAGGGAAATGAGAGAAACAGAGAAGGAGCAGTTGGAGAGAGAGAGAAACCAGGATAGTGCAGATGTCACAGGCCAGCCCACAGCTGCAGACTTCATGGACAGTGAGCCAGGAACTTATTAATGGAATCTGTGACCTTGAAATAAAGATTTTACTAGAGGTCCAGAGGTGCGTAGTGGATACTGTTGATCCCAACCCCATGTGCCCTGGGCCCGCCTGGATTCACCTGCAGCTGCAACCAGTAGTTTCACCAACAACTGTCTGTCTGTCCTCTCAAGCTGAGGACGCCTTCCAGCAACAAGGAGCTTGCCTGGCCTCAACCCAGCTGTGTAGGGGAGTTAACACCCAGGGGGCAGAGGGGAACTCAACCAGTCCCGTGTAGGACTGATAAATACGCCCTTTCCTCTGTTCTCTGTGGGATGGTTTCACAGTATAACAAAGCTCCAGTTGCCTAGAGCAGTCAGCCCTTCAAGGGGACACCTCTTCTTGGTTTTTTACTCCCTTTCCCATCTCGTTTTTCCATTCCCTCGCTCATCGTTCCTGAGATCACCTCCCTTATAAATTTGTTGCACTCAAGTTCTTATCTTGGGGTCTGCTTTGGTAGGGGAGAATTCAACCCAGGCAGGTTAGTAGCTATAAAGCAAGGGATTAAGTCTGAAAGGCTAATACAAAGAACAGGTACGTTAACACAAGAAATGGAAAGAGTCTGAAGTCAGTCTTGTAGATAGCCCCTCATCCACTAGCCCAGGCAAGTGATAAACTGAGTCAGGCAAATCCAGGGATTAGACTAAGTGATTTCTCCCGGATAAGGGAAAGCCGGGAGTGGGGGAGGAGCGGGGAGCGAATGGTCTACCGAAGCACGGCCTGGTCCCCAGCATCACCACCATCACCAATCAATCCACTTTGACACTTGTCCGCAAACAAAAAGGAGCAGACCTTGTCCCTGGAAATGGGCCAGGCTTGAAGGAGAGGGTGAAGTTTGTTCTGCCCGTTCTCCGTAGAGAGGCTCTGGGTGCAGCTGAGGTTGCTTCTATATATAACACACAAGCACAACTAATAAAACTGATTGTCAAGCACTCTGCAGATCCAAAGTGCCACATAAATGCTAAATAAGAAAATTAATCTTAGCTACAAAGAACTCACGTGGTGAGACTGGAGTGGTTTTGAGATGGTGCCAGGGAAAGGGGAGTGGGGCCGTCTCTTGCTCCCACAATCCGTCTTGACTGTCCCCCCCAGTCAGTGTAGGCTCCCTCATGCACCTCACACACACCTACTACATATACCTCCACACACACCACCCCACACATACACACAGAGAGACATTTTCATAGCCAGACATATATACCCAGAGGCACCTGGTACACACACACTTGCCAACACACACACCCCCACACCCCACACACATGCACACAGCCATTCACATACACCTAGACGCATACCCAATCCATACATTCACACGCAAGTGCTCACACACAAACACGTCGTACCTCCTAAATGCCCCCCCAGTAACTTCTTATACACATGGTCCCAGATGCATGCCCTCAGGACCCCTCACATACAAAATACCCTCTTCTACACACACCATCACGCACTCGGTCTCACACATGGCCTTCAGACACACTGCCAGTCATCGCTTGAAATTCTTCACACCTTCTTTAAACTAAAACCATCAATCTGTACCCTTTGTCACATAAGTGCCTCTCACTGGGGACTTAGTTTACTTCCCTGCCCACTGAGGGTGGACTTGGCCACTTGGCTTGCTTTGGCCAATGGAATGTTAGAGGTGTGACACAGGGACGGTTTACATTTGCTTGTGAGCTCTGGATTGTTCTCTTGCTCTCTTGTTATTAGCCAGGAGTAGAAGAGGCTCCTTCAGTCTGATCCCGGAATGAACCTGGAGCAGACATGAACTTCAGGAACACTGGTAACTCAGCTCAGCTGGACCCACAGCCTGAAGTCGAGCTACCCAGTGGGGCCCAGCCTAGATCACCGACACCACATCTGACCCCAGACCTAGAAGTCTGAGGCTAGACTAGAGGCCGGAAAACTATATAGCTTGTGGACCAAATCCAGGCTCTGCCTGCTTTTGTAAAGAAAGGGGTATTAGAACACAGCTGTGCCCATTGATTGATGTGTTGTCTATGCTGCTTTAGCCCTACAAGGGTAGAGTTGAATAGCTGCAACAGACAGTGTATGATCAATAAAGCCAAAAATACATACCATCTACGGAAAAAGTTTTCCAGCCTCTGGAATGAATGCAGGTTTTTGTAAGGCACTGAGTTTTGGGGTAGTTTGTTATACAGCCTTTTTCTGGCAGTAGCTGACTAACTTATATGTATGAATACAAATATGTCATAAATTTTCTCACATCCATATAGTTTTTTTTTATTTTTTGTCTTTTTGCCTTTATGTAGAGCCGTACCCGCGGCATACGGAGGTTCCCAGGCTAGGGGTCTAACAGGAGCTGTAACTGCCAGCCTTCGCCACAGCCACAGCAACGCGGGATCAGAGCCGCATCTGCGACCTACACCACAGCTCACGACAACGCCGGATCCTTAACCCACTGAGCAAGGCCAGGGATCGAACCCGCAACCTCATGGTTCTTAGTCGGATTCGTTAACCACTGAGCCACGAAGGGAACTCCTCACATCCATATAGTTTTATTAACATGTACCTGTAAGGGCTCATGTTTCATCGAATGACCCCACCCAGAGACACTCTCAACAGACACAAACACAGATACCCTTTCATGACCTGCATATACACATGGGCCCACACACAGATCCACATACAGACTTACATATAAGTGCATACACATACACACACGCCCACATGCCTAAGATATTCCTACACAAAGGCACACATACAATGTCCCCACAATCATTCACACATTCTTCTACATAGGCCTACATATTCCCACATGAAAATGAAAACATATGCATACATTTTGGTCCCATTTCAGCTTTCCTGTCTCTTAAAAAAAAAAGGTAGTCCAATAACTCCAAAGTCTTCCATAAAAATTCTTTGGGCTGCTAAAAAGTGTTCCTGCAAGCCTAGACCTAAACGGACTACGAACCTTGACTCTATGACCCCAGGAACCCTCCTTAAGAAGGTGGAAGCAGGCTCTCAAGAGTTTGCGCACAGTGGTAGCCATGAATCCAGTTTGTGATGTTGAGAGCAGAAAACGATGCAAGACAACCAAATGGGCAGAGGGACAGCCTGCTTAACAGACTGACTTCACCTTCTGCCCCAACAGCCCCTCTCTCTCTATAATTTCTTCATTTGATCACCTTTAGCTCACATTTTATGTCCCTTGTCTGGTCCCCTTGGCTGTCCTGTTCTGCTGCAGCCCTTGTAAACTGTCTCACACTGGTAGATAGTTGCTATGGACTGAACTGTGTCCCTCCAAATTTTGTATGTTAACAACCTAACCCCCAATGTGATGACATTTGGAGGGGGGCCTTTGGGAGGTAATTAGGTTTAGATGAAACTAATCGTTTAAGGGATTTGTGCTCTCATAAAAGGAGACACCAGGGAACTAGTTCTCTCTCTGTGTCTCTCTGTCCCCCTTTTTCCATCCCTTCCCTGCCATGTGAGGCACAGCAAGAATGTAGATTCTTAACTGGATCCTTAACCCAGTGAGCAAGGCCAGGGATCGAACCTTAATCTATAAGCCAGGAAGAGAAACTTAACCAGAAACCGACCACGCTGGTACCCCAATTTCGGACTCTCAGCCTCCAGAGGTGTAAGAAATAAACATCTGTTGTTTAAGCCAGTCAGTCTATGGTATTTTGTTACAGCAGTCCAAGAAGACTAAGGCAATACTATTTCTCAGGGATATGTTCCCCAAGAAAGCAAGGTCTACAAGGGCAGAGATTTTTGTTTATTCTAAAGCCCTAGCAGGTAGGACAGTGTCTGGCACATAAGCAGTACTGAATAAAACAACTTTTTTTTTTTTTCTTTTTAGGGCCGCAACTGCGACACATGGAGGTTCCCAGGCTAGGGGTTGAACTGGAGCTCTAGCCGCTGGCCTACACCACAGCCGCGTCTGCAGCCTACACCACAGCTCACAGCAATGCCGGATTAACCCACTGAGCAAGGCCAGGGATCGAACCCGCAACCTCATGGTGCCTAGTCAGATTCGTTAACCACTGCACCATGATGGGAACTCCAAACAACTATTGAATAAATGAATGAATGAATGAATGAATGAAGGCATTCCTTCAACAGCAGGATTAAAATCATCTTGAGGACAGGGGCTTTATCTCATACATTCCTCTATTTCCCACCAAACAGTTCGAATACATGTGGGAAGAAAGGAAGACAGAAAGGAGAAGAATGAAAGGAAAGAGGGAATTGCAGGGAGGGAAACGAGAAGGAATGGGGGAAGAAAACCAAAAGAAATGAGAAAGAAAATGTGAAGGAAGAAAGGAATGGGGGAAGGAAGGAAAGAAGAAAAGAAGGAAATGAAGAAAAAGTTTTTGAAATTCTCATCTATCTCTACCAGCTGTGTGTCCTTGGACACATCGCTTAACCTGTCTGAGGCTCGGTTATTTTCTTTGATAAAATGGCGGTGAGAACAGCAGCTAACATGGGATGAGACATTCAACACAGTGTGTGGCATGTAGTAAGTGCTAAATAAATGCAGAGTTGCTATGAGGATGATAATGACGGTGACGGTGATAGTAATTAACACCCGAAGCAGAGGGGCAGGAGGAAAAGAAAAACTAATTTAGAATCATCCCCTTCTGAAGACACTGTTCCTCGGTGCCACCCACCTCTATCTGGCCTCGTTTCCCCCTCTTTGTGCCATTCTCCTAGACCAATGGTTTCCAACCCTGGCTGCCCATTAGAACTTCCTGGGGAGCTTTTAAAACTCCGGATGTTCAAGCCACGCTCTGGACCATGGTACCGGGCACTTGGGAAAGGTATAATAAATTCTAGCTGTTACCTTCTAAGATTACCAAAATGGTAATCACTTTGGAAACGCTACCTTTCCAAAAGCTGTTAGCGGCAGAAGAGCTTCTACAGAGGCCCCTGGGCCCGGGGCCCACCCCCTACCCCTCAGCAACCCACTGGCAGTCTCCCAGCACCAACACTGGCTTAAATACAATGCAGCACCCAAGTCTGGCCGATTTGTCAAGCACAAACAGAAAGTCAAACATCAGATTTTCCAGCTGGAGAGCAGCCAGCTGAGCCCACGCAAGAACTCTGCTGCTTCTTGCAAAAGGCTCTCGCAAGACCCTAGGAACTCACAGAGCACCCAGGATGCCTGAGACCTTGAGAAATCACAGCGGCTGCTAGGACCCTACCTAAGCTAGAACAGGAAGGACTTGGGCTCTTGACCACCTTCATCTGCAATGACCACCTTCTCACTTTACAACAGAGGCTAGGTGGGGACCCAGGTAAGGGATGCACGTGGAGTGCAGGGAACCAGCAGTGCAGGTGAGCATACAGGGGCCAGAAGCCAGCCAGACTTATGTTCAAATACCAGCGCTGGCACTTTTAGCTGAAACACCTTGGGTAAGTGGCTTCACCTCTCAGAGGCTCCAGTTCCTCATCTGTAAAACTGGCATAACAAATAACCTCCCTTGTAAGGTGGCTTTGAAGATTGAAGCTAACCAAGAGGGTTGGTTTGTGAAGTGTTTGTCACTTAACCAGAACGTGATAACTGGGTCCAGTTCCCTACTGCATAAATGTCAACATTTATGGATCTTCTTTAAATATCTGAAGGATCTGGACATCTGTCACATGTATTATCCTATTTTTTTCCCCTGTTCGTTCCATCTCTTCTGTTATGTAATCTTTTAAAAGTTTTAAAGATGCAACCCAGATTGGTTACATCTAAGGTCAAAAGTCACACATTAAGTAGCAAGGCTGAAATCTGAACCCAGGCAGCATCTAGAATCTACACTTTGAGTCACTGCTTCAGGTGGGAAAACCGAGGCTCTGAGAGAGGAAAGGATTTGCTTGTGATTTTCACGCAGGTCAAAGTGCAGAGCTGGGAGCTGGACTGGGTCTCGGCCGCCCAACTGCACGGTGCTTCTGGCTGAGCTGACACACTACGGACACTTCCAGCCTAGATCTGTGATGCTAGAAGCTCCTGCTGCTAACTTGCTCCTCTCAGCCTGCTCTTCTGTACCAGCACCAGGAGGATGGCTGCGTGAGCCACTCACCAGCCACAAGGCGGCTCAGTTGCCTCCTGTGTATCACTTGCTGTCCTCGGTCCCCTGGGGGAAAGAAAATGCCACCGGCTCTCTGCAGCTGTTGGCAGCTGTTGGAGGAAGGCTGTGGTCTCTGGTCCTTCATACCAGCTTCACACAGCACTGCCCAGGCAGAGAGAAACATCAGCTTATGTTCTGCATGGTGCATACTGTGGAATAGCTTAGCAGGTAGGGATGAACATGATGCTTCCTGGAAAGTTACCTTAGGAGCCAAAGTGATATCAGTTACCCCCTCTCCTACGGCAGCAAGCTGGTCACAGAGCTAAATGCAAAGCAAGGGTCCCCAAGGTCAGAGGCTCCTTAATTTTCAAGATGAGGAAATGTAACATCTACAGTAATAACACTAGCTGGTCTTTACTGAGCACCTGCTATATACGAGGCACTGTGCTAGGTGCTTTTGCACTAATTTCTCTACAATCTTCACCCTAGTCTGGGGACATACACCATGATTAGGCCGCCTTTACTGAAAAAGAATGGAGGTTGGGAAGTCTTGCTCAGGGCCACACAGCCAGAATTGGTTTTCTGACCCCAGAGACAGGGTGCCCACCCACTGCAGTGTATACCCTCCAGGGAGGGAAAGTTGCTTGTCCCATTATTCTCCAAGTCAGTGATAGGCTGAGACCGCAACTCTTGTGCCCTTACACCAGATTCACCTTAAACATCATGAAACCTACTTGCAACTAGTAATGGGCACAGAGGATGAGTCACAGGCCCAGAATTAACAGTATCATTGTCACAAGCAAGGAGGTAGAGAGCAGATGGCTGCCCATTGTGATCATTTCTCCCTCTTTTGCCAGGAATTGGTTTGGGAATGGGACAGGGGACTTCATTTTTGACTAATAGCTTATTGGAAATGTTTCCTTGTTCTTAAAGAGACATAGTCAAGCTGGGGGGGGGGCGCAAATTAGTAGTATAGGATTAACAGGTAAACTACATAGGCAATATGGATTTACTGTATAGCACAGGGAATTATACCAATATCTTGTAATAACCTATGATAGAATATAATCTGCCCAACCCCCCCCCAAACATTATGCTGTATACCTGAAACTAACTCAATACTGTAAATCAACTAGACTTCAATAAAATAAATAAATAAAGACAGATACGGTCAAAGAAGTCCTTTCATCTTCCCTGGATATTATATCTGGATGTGATACCTGGAACCACAGCAGCCATTTTGTGACTTTGAGAAGAGTCAGACTGAAGGCAATTCCCATGAGTTCAGAGATTAGAATCCAGATTAGGTAACATGGTTGAAATGATAATTAGCTAACTATGGAACCAAATGTCCTCCAGACTGCCTGTTAGGAATATTGCAAAAGTCTTTCTTACTTAAGTACATTGAGTCTTAGGTTTTCCAGTACTTGCAACCAGAAGCACCCTCACTAATACAACGAACCTTAGGGAGTTCCCTTCGTGGCTCAGTGGTTAACAAATCCGACTAGGAACCATGAGGTTGCGGGTTCGATCCCTGGCCTTGCTCAGTGGGTTAAGGATCTGGCGTTGCCGTGAGCTGTGGTGTAGGTTGCAGATACGGCTCGGATCCCGCGTTGCTGTGGCTGTGGCGAAGGCTGGCAGTTACAGCTCCTGTTAGACCCCTAGCCTGGGAACCTCCGTATGCCGCGGGTACGGCTCTACATAAAGGCAAAAAGACAAAAAAAAATACAATGAACCTTAAATTCTGGTGTCAAACTATATGGGTTCTAATTCTCATTCCACTACCAATTAGCCATGTGAGCTTGGGCAGTCTCTTGATCCTTCTGAGCCTTGGTTTTCCTCCTCTGTAAAATTTGCTGGGTCATAATAATCTAGGGTCATCATGAATATACAATGAGAGGATAAACATCAACATGTTCTGCATATAGAAAAGCCTGAGGTATTGCTGAATATTATTGTTGTTGCTGATGCTATAGACTCGACAGGGCCAGAAGAAGCCTGGGGCATGCTATGGGGCCCAGAGCCTGGCCTTGTTCCTGGCGATGGACTCAAGGAAGGAAGCAGCTGCACATACTCAGATAAGGCTACATTTGCATTCTCCCAGCCTCTCCCGCCCCGCCCCACGATCTGCAGGCTGAGCCAGCCAGCAGCCCTTCCCGGGGGCACAGGGCCAGAAGTGAGCATCTGACAGAGGGAGGGAGGCTGAGGTGGGGGCTGAGAGGATGTCACACCTCAGCCATAGAAGCCCCACCAGAGAAGCTCATGTGCCAGTAGCAGTACAACGTTCTAGCCATGCTATTCGGACAGTCTCCTGGGTGGCCAGATCCTTTGCTTTCGGCTTTTCATGCAACCTTTGCTGAGCTGTTATGAAACTCTGTGAAGGAGATTTATTCCTATTTTATGGAAGAAGGAACCGAAGCTCAGAGAGGTTAATAAACATGTCCAAGTTTAAACCGCCAGGAGTGGGAGGACCAGATCTGTGTGATTCCAAAGCCACACTCTTAACCACTCTGAGGTAGCCAGGAAAATCAAATGCCCTCCAAGCTGCCGGTGAAGAAGAAAGCATGAGCAATTCTGGGAAGAGCTGGACTTCTGTGTTCACTGACCTGGCCTGCAGGTCAGTGGCCTGGAGCTCACTGCCCAGCCTATGAAAGGCGTTCAGCCTTTAACTCGTCCTACATTTCACCCTTGATATCCTATCCTATCTCAGAATTTCGTGTCCCTGGCTGCCACCCTCTACAATGCTCTCTGCCTCGGAAGCCTGATCTGTCTGGATGGCACCCATGGGCTCCCTGTCCTCTATCTTCCCAGTGAGCTTAGTCAATGGGATGCACCGAGCCAGGCTGGAAAACTAGAAGAAAAAATTGGAGGTATTTCTCGCATCCCCTCTCCTGCTTCCTAACTCAGCACCACAGTCTGACTGTGTCTAAGTCCTTCCTTGACTACAGCTCCTCTGGCCTCCTCTCCCTTGCCCCCCCACCACCACTAGGTTCTTGTTTTTTTTAGGGCTGCACCCACGGCATATGGAAGTTCCCAGGCTAGGGACTGAATCGGAGCAACATCTGCTGGCCTACACCACAGCCACAGCAACACGTGATCTGAGCTGTATCTGTGACCTACACCACAGGTCACGGCAGTGCCGGATCCTTAACCCACTGAGCAAGGCCAGGGATTGAACCCACAACGTCATGGTTCCTAGTCAGATTCGTTTCCGCTGTGCCATGACGGGAACTCCAAGAGCTACCCAGCATTTGTTCACTGAGCACCTATCACATACCAGGCATTGGGCAAAATACTTTGTACACCCCTTATTCCTCTTAATCCTCAACAATGCTGTGAGGTAGTTATAATCATCCCCATTTAAATGTGGAGGAAGCCGAGGCTCCGGGAGTTGAAATGATGTGCCCAAAGCCACACATCTGGTAGGTAACAGGCCTCGGATTTGAGACTAGACCCTTCTTAGGCCTGCTGTGCTTAACCATTGCACTGACCTGCTCTAGGCCAAATGCTGCAGAAAGAGCATTGACATGACGGAGGAAAGGCCCGTCCTTCCCTGATGCCAAAGCCTGGCGCGAAGTTAGCAAGCGCAGTGAACTGCGTGTTGAAACCTGATCGTTCTCCAGGCAGCACCTCTAGCAAGGCGATTTCTGGTCCTGTAAAATGCTGTTCTGGACTTGGGGGGAAGGGTGGGAGAGTCGAGGTTTCCTGGACAGAATGGGTGATACCGCATACATCTCCAGGATTTCACATTTTAGAATGTGTTCTGGGAGTTCCCATTGCAGTTCAGCAGGTTAAGAAGCCAACAGTGTCCATAAGGATGTGGGTTCGATCCCTGGCCTTGCTCACTGGGTTAAGGATTCGGTGTTGCCATGAGCCGCAGCGTAGGTGGTAGATGTGACTTGGATCTGGCATGGCTGTGGTATAGGCGGGCAGCTGTGGCTCCCAATTGTCCCTTAGCCTGGGAATTTCCATATGCCACAGGTGTGGCCCTGAAAAGAAAAAAAAAAAAAGTGTGTTCTGACATTCACTGAGTCGTTTTATCCTTATCATAAACCTGTTGGGAACAGAAGACAAATCTTCCCTATCACATCTTTCTTTAGAGAAGACTGAGGATGCAAAGAAATAAAGAGATTTGCCCAAAGTTATACAGCGGGTAGCGGTGGAACCTGGATTCCAGCTTCCATAGGATCAGCCTCCAAAGCTCACGATCACTCCACTATAACCTGCTTATTCAGCTTAGGACAGGAATCTGAGAGGGAAAGTCACTTGTCCACAGTCACAGGGCAAGACAATGTTGCTGGGACTGAACCCAGCCAACACCCCATGCTGCATCCCGTCAGCCACCCAGACTCCCTCTTCTCCATCTCCTTCTCTCTTCCTAACACTTCTCCCCTCTTGGGCTTCTTTCCCTCCAGTTCCTCCTCTAGGAGTAACTAAAACTAAGAGATCTCTCCCAACCCATATCACCCTTGGAGAGAAATAAAGGAGAAGAGGAGACTGATGAGAAGGGGGGAAGCCGCGAGGGGCCTTATTTGCATGAGCTGGTGGTAGCATGGTTTCCTGAACTCCTGGCAGTACCCGCCTGCTCTCTGCCTGCAGGAAGGAGGCAGAACAGCTGTGTGTACATCTGCCGGAGGAATTCTTTAAAGAACAGAGATGATGCTATTTTTCTACCAGCAGTAGCAGCAGCAGGGCAAGTGCTTGAGGCTCATTTGGGGTTCATTCTCCCTCTGTCTGAGGTTCATATCTTTAGAACAGCTGTACACACAGAGCAAGGCTGTAAGGCAGGAGGTCTCTGAAGCAAGCTTGGGAGCCCCCAGCCAAATTCATGTAACTGACTATTCACAGAGGTTGCTTACAAACAAAATAATAGCTAAGACACAGTGTGCCAGGCACTCTTCTAAGCTATATACATATATCTAAACTCATGTATACATTTTATATTTATTTATTTATTTATTTATTGTCTTTTTTTTTTTGCCTTTTCTAGGGCCTCACTTGCGGCATATGGAGGTTCCCAGGCTAGGGGTCTAATCGGAGCTGTAGCTGCCGGCCTTCGCCACAGCCACAGCAACGCGGGATCCGAGCCGTGTCTGCAACCTACACCACAGCTCACGGCAACACCAGATCCTTAACCCACTTAGCAATGCCAGGGATCAAACCCTCAACCTCATGGTTCCTAATCAGATTCATTAACCACTGAGCCACAACAGGAACTCCTATATATATTAATTTAATCCTCAATTAAATTATATTAAAATTATATTGTATTTAAAACATATAATCCAAAAAAAATCTCTATACCATAACTACTATTATCATTGGTAGTAACTCAAATTTTTGTGTGTTCAAGAATCACCCAAGACATTGTTTAAAAATCATATTCCTGGACTCCTGCTCTCCGATCTCAGGAAAGTTAGAGAGCCTGGGAATCTGTATTTTGCTATGTTTCCCTGCTTGATTCTTGTACAGGTAGTGGACAGATCACTCTGTGAGAAAGACTAATAAAGAGATGCATTCATGTGCGAACTTTATGGGGTAAAAACTATATGCCAGCACCTGAGATAGGCATATAGGAGTTGAAGAGAAGTAATTACTGGATTGTTACCTGAATGTTAACTATATTCCCCACACCTTGCTAAATGCCTTATATCCATTAATGCTTAATTATCACAACAACCCCCTAAGTCTGATCATTCTACCTCCACATTACAGATAAGGAAACTAAAGTCCACAGAAGTAAAGCAACATGTCCAAAGCCTCAACTGTCCAAAGTGTCGCAGACAGCAAGTAGAGGAACTGAGATCTGAATAAGGATCTGTCTGATTCCAGATACTGTGATCTTAACCATGGATGTATGTTTTCGGCCCTTGGGGAATTCAGAGACAAATGAAAGAGCTGACTTAAGGACATAAACAGCCAAAGCAACATTGTAAAAAAAATAAATAAAAGAATTAGTTTTATAGTTCTAAGAGTTGTGAAGGTTAGTAGGGAAGATAGATCACTTCCTATCAAAGGACAATCCTGGCAGGCTTCCTAAAGGAGGTGATATTTATATAGGGTTCTTTTTAAAAGGGTAGGATTTGAACATGGAAGTGATGGGAGTTGTAGAGAAGAAAATTCCAGGAAGAGGGAATACCATAAGCAAAAGCACTGATGTGAGAAAAAACAGAGATTTGATGAGAAACTCGAGCAATACCAGTTGGTCGGTGTGAAACTGCAGGCAAATCTGAATAGCTCACTCCCTCATCTCTTTCTAATGTTTATTCAGATGCCATCATCTCCACAAAGCCTTAGCTGCAATAAAAACTTCACCCTCACTGTTCCATTACTCTGCTTTAATTTTTTTTCCAAAACACTTTAACCTTCTAATATATAATTTGCCCTTTTTTTAAACTTCTTGCCTGACTCCACCCACTAGAACATGAGCTCTAAGAGAGCAGGGACTTTTGTCAGCTTATTGTTGAATCCTTGGGTCTATAACAGGTCCTGAGATATGATAGGGGAGCAATTCAAATTTTTAAGATTTTTTTTTAAACTTTATTTATTTATTTATTTATTTTGTCTTTTTGCCTTATCTAGAGCTGCACCCACGGCATATGGAGGTTCCCAGGCTAGGGTCTAACAGGAGCTGTAGCCGCCGGCCTACACCACAGCCACAGCAACGCGGGATCCGAGCCGCGTCTGCAACCTACACCACAGCTCACGGCAACGCTGGATGTTTAACTCACTGAGCAAGGCCAGGGATCGAACCCGCAACCTCATGGTTCCTAGTCGGATTCGTTAACCACTGAGCCACAACGGGAACTCCAAATTTTTTAAGAATTTGAATGAAGGAAGCTAAGAAGGAGCATGAAGGGAAGAGAGTGCTCAGAGGTTTCAGCACTTCGGACAGAGACCCACTGTTCTTTGTTCAGGGAATTTCACCCCTAGCTGCCCAACTTGTTGCAATCCGGCAGATCTGGGATATGGTCCTAAATTTTTTCTTCCTTCCTTCCCTCCCTGATCCCTCCCCCCACCTCCCTCCCTCCTTTCTAACTCTCAACCGATGAATCTAATGTACACCCAGGATGAGGCGCCGCATTATATACCTAGCTATGGGCAGCCTACACAAGCCACTTCTACTGCAGACATTATTAGAGTTTCCAGGATCCTGGTGACATGAATAATATCCCGAGTCTGGCGAACGCAGGTGGAGCCCTCCCATTAAGGCAGGCTTAGCCCACTGACATGATTTCTACATCAATTCCCCACTCCAGCACAGTCGTCTACACCCTCTTCTCCACTAAAACATCTTTGACAAATCCTGTTTTTCTCCCTCCTCCTTTCTGACGAGTCCTCAAAGAGTCCCACCAATCCATTCTGATTCATATTTATCAGCTTGGGGCTGTCTTACCTTCCACCATCCCCCTCGTATTGTCCCCCAAGTTAATCATGGAAGACAGATGGATGATGGTACCCTGTGTAACCTAATTAAGATAAAAGCTTCCGTTGATCTCCCTGCCCGAGAGACAAAAGATTTTGCCAGCAATAACTCCCGGTGCTGACACATCTGATATGTGCAGCCCCGCGGAGGCTGGGGTCTTAGTAGCTGCCTTCAGAACCAAAGAATCCCAGTTACACACCCCTGTGACAGAGATAGCTATGGAAGGCTGAGTACATAAATCCTGGACTCCGTTTTTGCTAAAAACTTTTAGTCTCTGAATTGGAAGCTGGCTACTCCTCACCACTTCCACTGGCCCAAGCGCCCCACCATATCTTACCTGGATTATCGCAGTAGCCTCTAGATTGGGCTCCCAGATTTTATCCCTTCCCTCTCCATGGCCCATTGTCAATACAGGAACACTGCCATATTGTTGTGTTCCTTTTGAAAAAAAAAAAAAAAAGGAAAATGACTCATTCACTCATCTTTTCAAAATCCTCTAAGAGTTTCCGCAAGTCACTCAAAGTAAGAGCTAAAGCCTCTACCTGTTTGGCCACAGCCGCGTCTCTTACCACTCTCCCCTTGCCTGCTCTGTTCCAGTCATACTGGTCTCCTTGCTGCTCTTAGAACACTCAGTATACTCTGGCCAGCTGCTTCGCGCTGGCTACTGCCTCTGACTCTTATGACCTTCCCCCAGGTAGCCATCTGGCTCACTCCCTCTTGACCACCTTATTTAAAATTGCAACATACACTGCCAATCACCCTCACCCTGATTTTTTTTTTTTTTTCCTATGGGAGAGGTCACCTTCCACTACATCAGATAATTTGTGTCCATTACTGAACAACTAGCCCCCGATTACCACAAAGATAGAGATTTTTGCCTCTTTCATCCCCTGCTGCTTCCCCAGCCCCTTAAACAGTGCCTGGCACATTGTAAGCACTCAATAAACATTTACAGAATAAACAGATACATAAATCAGTGGGAATACAAAAAGTCACAATACTAAAGATGGCTAGAAGGAACAGAGGCAAGAGTGGCAAAAGCATGGAAAGCAACATAAGATAACATTCCCCGAAGGACAATCATCAAGTGCTTGACAGTCTATAGGTGTGCAACTTGCCTGTATCAGTCCTGTATCTTATAAGTACATCTAAAGTCACATTAGTGTCCTGGCTCTGCCTCTCCCTGGCTGTGTGACCTTGGGCAAGTTACTTAACCACTCTGACCTATGATTTTTCTCATTTATAATATGGGGATAATAATAGAAACCCACCTCATGAGGTTGTGGGAATTAAAAGGCTATATATCTACGGGGCTTAGAATAGTGCTATAAGCTTAGTGAGCAGTTACTATATGTCAGCCACTGTGCAATAAGCTGTAAATATATCATCTCACTTAATCTCTACAGCAAGTAACATTTCCATTTTATAGACACCTGAGGCACAGAGAAGGTGAGTGACTTTACCAAAGGTTACACAGCTAGGAATGTGCAGAGGAGGATTTGAAATCAAGCCTCTCTGACCTGAAAGTCTAGGTTCTTATAACTCTCTTTACATTCTACCCACTTCCATCTGCTCTCAGTCTAAAGCCATCTGTTTCCATTCTCAGGTCCTTCTCCCCAGCCGCCCCTTATGAAAGCTTCCAGGCCTTAGGGCACATCCCAGTGTGCCTATCACCCTAGGAAGAGACCACTAAGTCAGTATGAATGCTCCCTAAACTTACCAAATCCCTTAGGAACTAAGATCTTCTCAGGACTTGTCCCTCAAAAGTGATCCCAGAAATAGGAAATATCATCAGGTTTTCTGGCACATCTGAGCATCCAAAGAGAAAAGAATCCACTGTGACAAGTAGATCCTAATGAGTTCTCACAGGGGATAATTTGGTTCAGCAAACTATAGCATTTCTCCCTGGCAGTGGGGGTAGGAGTTTTGCTAGCACTCTCTGCCCCAACTCATTCCGACAAATTGTGTGTGTGTGTTTTTGCTTTTTAGGGCCGCACCTGCGGCATAGGGAAGTTCCTGGGGTAGGGACTGAGTCGGAGCTGCAGCTGCCAGCCTACACCACAGTCACAGCAACGCCAGATCCAAGCTTCATCCGCAACCTATGCTGCAGCTTGCAGCCATGCAGGAGCCTTAACCCACTCAGTGAGGCCAGGGATTGAACCCGCATCTTCGTGGATACTAGTCAGGTTCTTAACCTACTGAGCTACAATGGGAACTCCATTCCCACAAATGTTGAACAAAATCTACCCTGTGTCTGGCTCATAGCAGGCACTCAGTAACTATTCCTTGAATAAAGGAATCAATCAGTGAATGGATCAAGGAACCAATGAATACAGGTGGACCACCTACCTGGCTGGGAACAGAGCCTCTGGCTAAGACCCCACCCACTCCCAGGATCTCTCACACCCATTTGACAAGGGAGCAAAATGCCAAACCGCATGGACTAAGACTCATGACTCTATTCATGTGTAGTGCTTCCCAAATTTTTCAAGATTTCTCCCTATGATGTCTCATTTTAAACCCACCTGAGCCATAATAACATTTGTGCTTGTTGGAATGGGAATGGAAAGCAACTGAGTGTGAATGAAAGAACTTTGGCCCTTAAGTCCAAAAGATGTTACGCTCTAGCCCTGGTTTTGCTACCATCTGCCACTAACTTATTATGTGACCTGCGTATGGCCTCTTCCCCATTCTGTGGACCAGTTTCCTTGTTTTTAAAATGAAAAGGGTCAAACTCAATATAAGATAAAAGTGTCTTTCTGATGGTAACATTTCATTTGGAGAGACTCCAATATCTCTCCGGATAGAAAGGGAGGGCGGAAGAGGGCCAAATTTTACACATCACAAATTTCCCAATGATTCCTCAATTCTC
Organism: Catagonus wagneri; assembly: GCA_004024745.2. NCBI lineage: Eukaryota > Metazoa > Chordata > Mammalia > Artiodactyla > Tayassuidae > Catagonus > Catagonus wagneri. The sequence continues at coordinate 17,839,115 of PVHT021183555.1, read as the reverse complement.
ATCTGTGAATCTCTGGGTATATTTATTCCTATCAATAATAAATGTTGTTTTACTGTGTAGTCATCATGTTCTTAGGACAATGCAGGGAATGCTCTATACATTGTTATTTTTTCGTCACAACAAACCGTGAACCTGGGCTTTAAAAATGATTTCAGCTTCCAGAAGCAGGAAACCTGACTATCAATGGCTTAAGCCACAAGGACACTCTTAACAAGGAAATTGGATGTCCCACTGCTGATAGAGCATCTTAATGACATCATTAAGTATCTACGTTCCTATATCCTTCTCTTCTATCATTTTTAGGGTGCTGGTTTTTCATTTACAGATTTGCCTCATGAACACAAGATGGCTACCATGGCTCCAGACATCATAATCCAGATGTTATAATCTCACACAACATTCACAGCAGAAAGGAGGAAAGGGAGAGAGAGAGATCTAGTCTCAGGTAAGTACTGCTCTCTTTTTTATTGGGAAAAAAAAAATTCCCATAATCTTCTATGCTAGCTTCCCTTTTATCTTATTGGCTAAAACTCAGTCACATAGTCACCCTTGGCTGCAAGGAAGGCTGGAAAAGTATCTGGTTTTTTCAATCCCTACAGAGGTGGATGTGAGGAAAAAAAAAAAAATGAGGCATGCTATTGACCAGAAAACCAAAAGCCAGACCTACTCTTTATCCCATTTGAAATTTAGAAAACTGAGGCTTAAAGAGGTTAAGGAACTTGTTCAAGGTCATGCAGTAAATAAGTGGCAGAAGCAGAAGTATAATTATGCCCAGTTCCAAAGCCTGTGCCCTTAGCTACTGTCAAATCCCAACGTGGGTACCAATTAGACATTAAAACATTGAATAGTAGACAATTTAAGTCATGTTTTATCAAAAAGAACAAGGATTTCAAGTCAGGCTTAAAGATCCAGTGATGAGATAGGAAATGAATCTCCTCTAGAAGCCAACAGGATCCTGCTCAGATACCTGGCAGGCTGGGGAAGCTGAGGCAGCATTGTCCCAAGTCCTTGGCACCTCCTTTCAGTTAAAAGTTTGGCTTCACACAGCTTTGCCTGGCTCTCCGCATAAGCAGCTGAGTCAGAAGATGGTTCTCCTGAGGAGGGAAGCAGGAATGGGCTGGTCATTCCTGGGCCCTGTGTCAAGGGGCTATTAATAGCCTCATCACTCTCTCCTATGAAGGCCAGTGGTGACAGGTCTTTCAATGAAGGATAATGGCACTTTGCATTTAAATATCCTCAGCCACTGACTCATTACTGCAGTAGCCACCAGAAAGATGAGTAAGTCAGAGGGAAGGCAGGATTTGTCAGGCCTGGGGAGAAACCAGGCTAAGACATGGACCACCGGGGACTCTCATGACCACTGCGGCCAAGGCAGGGAGCCACTTAGCCCTCTTTGGTGGAGAACCAGGCTGCATGGAATATTCCCATTATCACAGAAAGTTCTATTGGAGAGTCCTAAAATGGAATGAGGCTGGAGGAGGGTTAATTTCCCAAAGGAAAATCAATACGCTGGGACCTGAAAAGAGGGAGGATGGCAGTCGAAGAAGCCCAACAGATGCCCACCCAGAGTCAGGCTCAATTTAAGAGCTGCAGACTTTTGAAACTAAAGAGCCCTATGACCTTCTCCCCAGGGGGATAAAACTGCAAACAATTCCACAAAGACAGAATTCTGCTTAGAGTTTCAGGGGGGGTCACAGGCTCCCTGGAGCCAAACAAGGAGCAGCGACCCCAGTTCAGAACGGCTGGTGATCAGGGAGTTTTCGCAAGACAGTGGGGACTGGAGGGAATAACTTTTATAGTCTTTACTGCCTGAGTGCTGTCTCCAGAGCTTCCTTTATTCTCCACCCCAATGCCCTTAGTCTGGGAACAAGAAGAATTTGTCTCTACTCCTAATTATCGGGTAAGACACAAACGATGCAAATATTATGCTAAATGAGGCCCCTTAAAATAGCAGAGAGCAAACCAGCACTAAAGATGCCTTGTCATTTGCAATTTGCAAACGAGTTCGATGCCTTTCTTCATCCTCTCCCCACTCCCCATCCCCGTGCTTGATGTTAATCTGAATTCCTGAAGGAGTCACCTCCCTGCCCCCCAGAAAGGTGTCCCTTGAGGGGAGGAAAATGGGGGGATGGAAATGCAGCTTGATTGCCTCCATCTGATTAGTAATTACGCTCCAAGAGCTGCTCTGCAGAGAAGCACTGTCATCCTCTGATGAGGAAAAGGCTCTGAGAGGCAGATCACCCAGGTGGAGGGCGGGAGGGGAAGGTGATGTAGAGGGAGGAAGGTGGTAACAGACGTGCCAGTTGGAGGAGGACTGCTGGTTGGGCTGGGGGAGAGGCAGGTGAGTTACTCCATCCTTGGCCAGCATTTCCACTCCACCATTCATCGGTGTGGGTGACCTTGAGCTTTGCATGGCTTAAACTGTGTGCCTTGGTTTCCTCATCTGTAAAATGGGGACAGAGCTGGTACCTGCTTCTCAGAGCTGTTGTGAAGATTGAATAAAATCTTATTACAGCGCAGGCATCCAAACAAGTTCCAGCCTGCGACTGACAGGCTATTGTGCTTGGGACTCTACACGATCTCGAGGAGGCCACCCTCATCTCTGCCAACATGGCTTTTGACCCACATTCTTTAAAAATGGAATATGATTGTCTCCGACCAAGTTCCAGCTACTTGTGTCACCTGGAAGGAATGCTGGCTTGGGCAATCCTAGACAAAAGGAACCGAAATCTCATATTTGTTTTCAGTTGTTTTCACGAACTTCCTCACCACGGGTGAAGAATGAGAAAGGAGATTAAATTCATCCAGCATCCTCAGTTGTTCTAAATGCAGACAAGAACCTGGAAGGAAGGACCCTCACTAAGCACCCCTCCCAAAGGGGCATGGGTGGCACAGTACCTAGTGAATGCCTCTCCCCATTCCTCAAAAATCAGAACATGTGACTCAGCCTACAAACTGCTGGGCGGCCTTGGGCAACTGGCTTAACCTCTCTGGTCCTCAGTTTCTTCATGAGTAAAATGAGAATAAAACCAGACTTCTGCATTGCTTGTTCTTCCTCCTGCATTTCCTTTTTTCTTTCCCTCTATATGACTTAGATCAGAGCCCCTCTCCTCTGCCTTCATAAAGAGCATACCCACCTCCCCCCAGAGCACACAGGCCCCAGCTCACCCCCCAAGATCTGCCTAGCTTCACCACATCCTATTTTCTGTTCCAAAAAGAAAGTGGTCCATTTTGGTACTGTGTCATGTAAATGAGTACTATGGTTAGACTGCATTTTTACTGATTTGTACCAGTTACATTATTCTGATCATGATCTTTCCCAGTGAGGGAAGAATGGTGCTAAAGCAGTGGCCCTTAGTTGAGGCTGCCCACTGACCCACCAGGGAAGATTTTTAAGTATTGATGTCCAAATTCAACTCAACTTCCGTACCCCCTCACTACTACCCACCATGAGATACTGCTTTAATTCCTTTTGAGTGTGGCCTAAGCATTGAGGGTTTTTTTTAATTCAGATTATAATAATTTGCAGTTATGTTTGAGGACCACTAAGCTAGAGAAACTAGGGCTAGTGAATGAACTAGAACAATAGGGTAAAGTCTTATAAATCATATTTTTAAGCTTTATCATAAGGAAAAAATATATATATTTTATATATAATTATATATATTTGATCACAGTTTTTAACAAAAATCTTTTTTGCTCTCCGCAAAGCCATAAGACAAATTAAGAAGCCAAACAGCTAACTTCTTAAAAAGAAACAAATCAATATGGAAAACCAAGGGGAAAGTATGCATTCCCCCCCAAAACCCTTAGACAAATTTTAAAACTGTCATATATGAAGAGTGCTTATAATTCAATAAGAAATATAAAAGAAAACTAATATTCCAGCAAAAGAAAACGAATAAAAGACATGAAAAACAATTCTCAGGATAAATACAAGCATCTATACACTTATAATTTTTCCAAAAAAAAAACAGCCTTTTCAATAATCAAAGAAATGCAAATGGAAACAAGACACTGGCTTTAAGCCGATTAAATTAGCAAAGACAGAAAGAAAACCTCTATGCTGGCCGGGTAAAGGAAACACTCTCAAACCCTGCTGGTGGGATTGTAAATTAGTTCAACCTTTCTGGAAAGCAATTTGGCAGGACAATCCCAATTACGTTAAAAAATATATATGTACATTTAGGCATATGAAAAAATACTGGGAGGAAATAAAACAAATGTTAACAGCAATTTTCTTTCTATAATAAGATTAGGGTGATTTTTATTTTCTTCTTTATACTTTTCTGTATTTTCCAAATTTCCACAGTGGATATGAATTGCTTTCATAATGAGGAAAAAAGAAAAACAATGAAAAGAGACACATTCTTTAAAAACCTTGTTATGTTCCTTTGAAATGTGTTTTTTACCGTTTCATTCCAGGACGCTTGGTTTTGCAATGCTAAGCTCTTTCTGAGGAGTTTTCTACTTCATCCTGAGAGAGTTGTCAAATAAAAGGACCTGGTTATTTTAGTACGTCTAGCAAAAAAAGGAGCGCACCTGCTCTGTACTGCTCTATACTCAGCAGACCCGTGTAGGTGTTTTGGCTTTGCCCCTTCTTGGCTGTGTGACCTTTGGTGAGTTATTCAAACTCTCTGAGGTTTGGAGTCCATATCTTTAAAGGAAGACATATAATCATTCTTACCTCATGGAATCGAATGAGATGGCTTATGTACGAGTCTGGGACAACACCTGGAGCACAGGAGGGGCTCTATAAATGATAACTGGTACAAATCGCATGATGAGGGAAAGCCATGAAATCCTTAGAAGTGGGAAGCAATCATCCAGAGGGAAAATCCATCCCACTTGGAGAAATTATCTTGATAAGTACACCCATGGCATCATTCTCATTTTACACGAGGGGACGCTAGCAGAAAGGCAGCATGCTTTACTCAAGACCTTCCTAGGGCTTCAGGATTAGGGCTGAATAAGAGCAAACCCCAGCTTTCTTTCTTTTTCTTTCTTTCTTTCTTTTTTTTTTTTTGGGCCCCACCCACGGCATACGGGGGTTCCTGGGCCAGGGACTGAATCTGAGCCACAGCTGTGACCTACACCACAGCTGTAGCAATGCCGGACCCTTAACCCATGTGCCACAGTGGGAACTCCAAGCTCAGTTTTCTTTACCCTTGAAACATACCCAGCTTCGCAAGCCCAGACAACATTTTCTTTGAGTCTGAGTTAAACTAGAACTAAAACAGGAAGGTTCAAATGGCCCCTGGCCCCTGGCTTACTGGCCAGTCCAAATAGGCTGTCACGTTCTTCCTCTAGCTGCTGTCAAGCGGAAGTGAGAAGTGAGAAAGTCAGCTGCTGGCTGAGCCCCGGGGCAGACTGTGTAGTCTCTTGAAGGTCACAGGGAGGACTCTGGCCTTTAACTGAAAGGAGGTATTTTTACCTTTTTATTCACTGATGTGTCCTCAACATCTAGAACAATGCCTGGTACCTAGTAGACACTCAATAAACATTCGTAAAAAAAAATACTGGAGTTCCCATCGTGGCTCATGGTTAAAGAATCCGACTAGGAACCATGAGGTTGCAGGTTCGATCCCTGGCCTTACTCAGTGGGTTAAGGATCCAGCGTTGCCATGAGCTGTGGCGTAGGTCACAGACGGGAAGATCTGACGTTGCTGTGGCTGTGGCGTAGGTCAGCGGCTACAGCTCCAATTTGACCCCTAGCCTGGGAACCTCCATATGCTGCGAGTGCGGCTCTACAAAAAAGCAAAAAAAAAAAAATACTGTGTAGCCAACAAACCTTCCTGCCACAGGAAGGTATTTATGATATACTGCTTAGGTTTTGTTGTTTTTAAAGGCCGATTACAAAAGAGCATAAAACTGGGTCATCACAAATTGTTGACGGAGGTTGCTTGCGCATTTCACGGGGGCAGTGAATTGGCCCCTCACCCCTTCATTTCTGTTTTTCTAACTGCTTATTTCCAAAAAAAAGAACTTGTGGTATTTGTGTCAAGAAAGAGAAATAAATGAATAAATTGGATGGAGTAGGAAAGAAGGAGCTAGGGAGAGAGATTATTTCAGGCTGTGAAACCCAGTCTACGTCCCCTCACCTACACACACACACCACACACACCACACACACACATGCCACACA
>PVHT021183555.1:17740276-17821015 GCA_004024745.2 Catagonus wagneri | reverse complement strand
GGGATCGAACCCGCAACCTCACGGTTCCTAGTCAGATTCGTTAACCACTGAGCCACGACGGGAACTCCAAGACTTTCCCTTCTTAAAAACAACAACAGGAGTTCCCATCGTGGCTCAAGTGGTTAACGAATCCAACTAGGAACCGTGAGGTTGTGGGTTCGATCCCTGGCCTGGCTCAGTGGGTTAAGGATCCGGCGTTGCCGTGAGCTGTGGTGTAAGTTGCAGACGCGGCTCGGATCCCGCGTTGCTGTGGCTGTGGCGAAGGTCGGCGGCTACAGCTCCTGTTAGACCCCTAGCCTGGGAACCTCTGTATGCTGCGGGTGCGGCCCTAGATAAGGCAAAAAGACAAAAAAAAAACAAAAAACAAACAAACAAACAACAACAACAAAGAGACACCCACATCTTAGCCACGGGGCTAAAACCCAGTCATGTGGTTCCAACATAACTGCAAAGGAAGCTGGGAAATTCCATCTTCCCTTGTGCCCAAGAAGTGGAAATGGGATTGTTGGACATCTAACAGTCTCTGACAGATACCCAGGTTCCACTTCAGCTTGAGAAACGAAACCTAAGGCATTTGAAACTTAACGCTCCCTTCTCACTTCTGTAACATCGCTTGCTTGCTAAATATCAGTTGTGACAGTGTTTCGCAACAAAGGGTCAATAAAACCAGCCAAGACATAACAGGCCATCCCCCCCAGGTCTGCAACTTTCAAAAGTCCCGCGCGCGCCAATTATAGCCAGTCACTAACCGCCACATCTGCTTCTGTAAACCTGCTTGCTTGCTGAATATGGATCGCACGATCCCAGGCCAATCATATAGCAGACGGTGTCCCAATTCAAATATCAGCCAATCGGCGTCCCTCTCCTTTGAAAACCTCCCCTAAGCCCCGGACTTGTTGTGTGTGCCCATAAAAACCCTGTACTCGCTGCAGTCGGGACCTCTTTGCGTCACCGGTAACGAGTGCGCAGGGGTCCAGGTTCGAACTTGCAATAAAGGACCCTTGCCGTTTTGGCTTTGACTTTTGACTCTGGTGTGTTCGTTGCGAGGGGGTCTCGCGACTGCGGGCATTACAAGCTCAGCCCGGAATCTCTCCTAATGAGATTATAAACTTCCTACTGGGTAAGAAATCCTTACTCTCTTGAGTCACTCCAAGCCCGTGGCTAGTGCTTAGCACACAACTGATCTTCCTAAATGGCCACAAAATTCTAAACACAAAGGAAATCCCCAGAGGTCATCTGGGCCAATCCTCTGCCTTTAATTCCTGAAAATGTCTGGAGCCACAAATGGCTTTAACAGATGCCAAGCAACCTCATAAACATTATCTCATTTACACCTTAGAACATCTCCAAGGATCAGAATTCATATCCCCTGTTAGAAATGAGGAAACTGGAGTCTAAAAAAACAAAAATAATGATTCGGATTAACAATTTTTGAACACCATGATGGTTAATTTCACCTGTCTACTTGACTGCCCAGACGCTTGGTCAGACAAGCTTCTGTGTGTGTCTTTAAGGATGTTTCTGTATGAGAGTCACACTTGAATCAATAAAGCAGACTTCCCGCCTGAACAGAACAGAAAGACGGACCCTCCCAGGGCTAAGAAGGAACGCCTCCTGTCTGGACTGCCTTCCAGCAGGGACACTGTTTCTCATACCCGCTTCAAACTGAAACATTGTACCTCAAGACACCAGTCTTTGGACTGGAACTGTACCATCAGTTCTCTTGGGGTGGCAAACCCTGGGTTTCTCAGCCACCATAATCATGTGAGCCAATTCCTTGTAATAAATCTCTTTATGTATCTCCATCTACCCATATAAACATAGAGATTACATATACATATACATATACATATACATATACATATACATATACATATACATATACACAGAGACTACATACATATACATATGTGCAGATACATATACAGAGAAACAGAGAGCAAGATGGGGGAGGGAGGAACCTTGAAAAATACAAACACCTAGTACATGTTGAGTACTAAAAGATGTATATTATCCCATTCACAATTCACAGCAGGAGTTTCTGTTGTGGTTCAGTGGGTTAAGAACCCAATTAGTATCCACGAGGATGCAGGTTCGATCCCTGGCCTCACTCAGTGGGTTAAGGATCTGGTGTTGCCCCAAGCTGTGGTGTAGGTCACAGATGCAGTTTGGATCTGGCACTGCTGTGGCCGTGGCATAGGCTGGCAGCTGCAGCTCCAATTCAGCCCCTAGCCTGGGAACTTCCATATGCTGCAGGTATGGCAAAAAAAAAAAAGTACAAAAATCACAAGAGATTATTTTTATAATCGTCAAGGCCACCCAGTAAATGGATTTAAGCCAAGGGAAGAGATTCTAGAGCCCCTGCTGGTAACTCCTACATGAAGAACTAACTACACCTTAAAAACTGTCCTCTCTCAAGACCCTGCTCCACCCAGTAGCCCAGCTCCTCCTATCAGGGCTGCCACTAGAGGTGTGTGAGCCACTGTGGGGACAGGGAGGGCGGCCGGGGCCCACGAAGGGAAGGTGCACTACTGCTCTGGGAAGCAAACCTCCAGCAGCCCACACCTCCTGCCCTCAAGCCCTCACACACGTGGCCTGACTGCCGGCCCCACGAACCTCCCAACTCCTCACCCCCACCCCCGCTGTCATCATCTCTCCTCGGTTTCACAAGCCCTGGAGACCATATAAGACAACACCTCTATGCATTTAGAAAACTAAGCGATTTATTTAAGAGCAATTAAACCACTCAAATATTTTTTTTTTCATTTTATCAATCCCAGTACTATAGCTCTTGAAAGCAAGAAGTACTACCAACCAATCGGGTGCTACACTCAAAAAACTATCTAGTTTCTTCAGGTGTGAAGGAGAGTGCAGGTGGGGGAGGCAGGTGTGTGTGTTGTATAGAAAAAACAAAACATAAAATAGAACCTGGGGGAGACTTTGGACATCGTGTGTGTATTCGCTTATGTGTGTGTGTGTTCGCTTATGAGTGTGTGTGGCACTTTGGCCAAGTAGCCCTAACCTAGTGCAGCAGGGTTGAAAGGAGGGCTTGGCTCCTAGTAAGACAAGGATTAGGCAATTTGTGCACAAAAAACAAAACAAAGTCCAGAAGTAAAGCCTTGACAGAGCGAAGTCAGAAGCCATATTATAGCACAATATGAAGTCAGAAGCTATATTATAGCACAGGGAACTGCATTCAATACTCTATAATAACTTATATGGAAAAAGAATGGATATGTATATAACTGAATCACTTTGCTGTGTGCCTGAAACTAACACAATATCGTAAATCAACTATACTCCAATTTAAAATAAAAATTACAGTAGTTCCTGTCATGGCGCAACAGTTAACGAATCTGACTAGGAACCATGAGCTCGCAGGTTCGATCCCTGGCCTTGCTCAATGGGTTAACGATTCGGCGTTGCGGTGAGCTGTGGTGTAGGTCGCAGACGCGGCTCAGATCTGACACTGCTGTGGCTGTGGCATAGGCCAGCAGCTGTAGCGGCTAGCCTGGAAACCTCCATATGCCGCGGGTGCAGCCCTAAAAAGCAAAAAATAAATAAATAATAAAATAAAATAAAAATTACAGAAAAAAAAAAAAGACAACATCTCTAGCCCAACCTATCCCTAGTCACTCTTCAGATCAGGGGCCCCTTGGGGGCAGCCCGCACACATCCTGTCCCCACCTCCCAACCAGAGTCGGACAACAAGCTGATAGTGAGGCAGGAGCCAAGTGCTTGTTATGAATTGGAACCCTCCCTCATGGAATCACCCCTGGGTAAGAAGGAAGTGTCTGCAGAAGGCCCTGTTAAAATGCTCTTTTGTTGAGAGGTCCTCATAGGAATTTGCAAAGTTCGCTTACCAAAGGAGATCCTTGACTGATTCATTCAATGTCACTTATGCCTACCAGGGCACAGGACTGGGGATAGCCTGTGACAAGAGTGTCCCCTCAGAGAGCAGCAGGGCAGAGTGCCACAGGATGAGGATGCAGGATGGAAATGGGTAACACTTGATATGGCTGGGGGGGGCACAGTTTATGGGGGGGGGGATGATCCGGGGCACTGAGTGGGCACCAAAGGACTCTGTGTGCGAAACACAGGAAGCTGGAGAAGGATTATTTCATGCTTTTGCCCGAGGCCTGCACTGCCCCTGAGATGACTTTGTCTTCAGCCTCTGTCACATCCTCTGGCTTATTTCTTTGAAGATAAAGTCTGGGGTTTAAAACCAGAGGTCTTCAATGTATGTAAACAGAAAATCCTCATTGCCAAGATCACAGGGTGCAGTGGAAAGGCTGAACTGGAAGGCAGAAAGCTGACTCTGGTGCTGACTTGGGACTGGGGGATGGTGGGTCTGTCACCTCTCCTCTAGGGGCCTCACTTTCCCCACGTGCAGCTGGGCCACGCCAGAAGCAGCGCAACAACTGATGGAGCTGTGGTAAAGCCCGAGGCGCCGGTCTTAATAAGAGCTGGGTTCACATCTCTACTCAGATACACGTTTAGCCCATGCGGCCAACACAATGGATTCATACCCACAGCTATTGACAGCCCTTCCTTTTGTCTTCCTCCTCAATGGAGGCCAGAAAGCTAAGTTCTCCCATTTCTAGAGGCTCGTACAGCTTGAGGCAGTTATGGCTGGGAGGACACACAGCTCCCAGAATGAAAAGACAAAGCTTCAAGAGAAAAGGTTTGCCATGCTCCCTCCTGTTGCCTGGATCATGGACAAGATGCTTGAAGGTGCAACAGCAGCTACCATGCAACCATGAGGAATAAAGCCACAGTAGGAGAACGGAGAGTAGGAAGACAGAGGGATCCTGGGTCCCTGAGGATGTTCTTATGGATGAAATCTTGAGCAGCTGACAGCAAGCCTCTTATTTTCATGGACCAAATAAACCCCCTAGCAGATTTGTCAGGTTTGTTACTTGCAGCCATGTGTGATTCTAACTGAGCTTGAGACAGTTCTTTCATTCTTTTTAAAATTAATATTTACTGGAGTTCCCATTGTGGCTCAGCAGTAACAAACCCCACTAGTGTCCATAAGGATTCAGGTTTGATTCTTGGCCTCCCTCAGTGGGTTCAGGATCCAGCATTGCCATGAGCTGTGATGTAGGTCACAGATGCAGCTCTGATTCTGTGTGGCTGTGGCTGTGGTGTGGGCCGGCAGTGCAGCTCTGATTTGACTCTTAGCCTGGGAACTTCCATATGCTGCACATGCGGCCCTAAAGAAACAAAAAAAAAAAAAAAGGAAAATTAATATTTATTGAGCGCTTACTCTGTGACAAGCGTGTACCAAGCACATTACATCTATTCTCTCCAATTTCTCACAACTCACTTCATAAATGCAAAATATGAGGCTCAGATGGTAAGTAATTTGCTCATGGTGAAACAGCACAAATTTGACTTCTAGAACCTGGGCTGTTAACCATGACCCAGATTCTACCTTCCTGAGCCTCCATTTCCCTATCTGTAAAATGGGACTTCAGAAAGCAGTGTGTAAAGGAGCTAAGGCTATGGGCTCCCAACAATTCAGAGTGACTTCATCTCAAACCCTGCCTCCACCACTTAGCACTGTGTGACTCGAGCAAGTTAACTAAACCTCTCTGAGCCCCAGTTTCTTCTTCCACAACCGGGGACAATGACGGAGCCTTCCTATGTCACAGGGCTCTCATAAAGATTAAATGTCAGGTGAAGACTCGAGCCCTGCACAGAGCATGCACTTCTCTGTGGCTGAGATTGCCTCCCCTCTCCCTCCCAGCACAGGATTTCCATGACTGGTGGTGGCTGGTTGAACAGCAGTGAAACATCCGACCTCTTTCCCTGAAGGAGAAGCACTATGGAGGCTTTCTAAGTTCAGACGACAAATTGAATGGAACAATTTTTCATCTGAAACCAACAATTTTTTTTAAAACAACTGCTTACAACTTTGTTTAGTCCGGCAAGGGTTAGACCCGGATATGAGCCCCTCCCTGCTGCGGGTAATGGACGAGAGAAGAGGAATGGCCCTCCAGGGGGCTTCAGACTCCACAGCTAAGAGGAAAACTTAAAAACCTGCAAATAGGAGGGAAAAGAGGGTGGCGGGGAAAGGAGAAGAAGCGGGTTCCAAGGAGGTTATGTAAAAACAATGTAATCGTAATATTTTCCACGACAGATTTCATCAGTGCCACCTGAGTGCATTCTATTACACCTCATTTATTAAATTTTGAGGAACATAATTTAGATATAAGATCCCGGACAAACAGTTTGCAAAAGAGCTGAATCCGGTCGCATCAACGGCCCCCCATGCATGGCAAACAGGCTGGCATTTTTCATCTCGATAGTCTCAAAGGGCTTGTGTGGGGGTAGGAGACAGTGAGATGGGGGGTCGGGGGCGGGGGGGGCTCCGTGCTGCCATCTCTCTCCCCCTTCAACAGCCATTTGAGGTGTTACGCCTCCTGCCTGTAACATAAATAGCTCTGAAGTTGAACGGGCATGCTTAGTTTTGTTCTAGAATCTGTGGGCCCAAGGGGTAATAGCTGTGCAGGTGTCAAAAAAAAAAAGGCAACATACCCATGAAGCACAAAAAGTTTCTTTGTTTATCTAAGGGTCTCCCTTAAGCCTCCCAGGACTCCCCCCAACTACCCGGAGAATCTCTTTCACTGGTATTTACAAAGCAGGACTTGACCAGGGCCTTCCCAGTGGATGACACAGCTGAGGTTTTTACTCTGGGATTTCCAGGTCACTGGGAACCCTTCTCTCACCAAACTCCCAGGGCCAAACACGTCCTCAGTCCGGCTTTCTGATGCCTAAAATGGCCTTTCGTGAAAACCAAAGGAGCTGAGGTGCGCCAGAGACTCTGTCCACATTATTTCATGTATTCCTTTCCCAGTCCACTCAGGGTATGGATTATTGATCCTGCTTCATGGATGAAACCACGGACTCAGGTCAGGGAAGCAACTCTCCCAGGGTCACTCAGCGATGAAGTGGCAGAACAAGGAATGCAAGCCCAGAGGATGCTATGCATGATTTAAACATTCCTTGAATGGCAGGACACAACGCGCTGACACTCAGCGAGAGGAAGGCCAGAAGTCTATGTCACTGACCGTTCCAAACGAGAGAAGGCCACCACGTAGGGCCACACAGGGCTTTGCACCTGGAACAGGGTAACAGCGAGCTGGAGCTGCTGTAGGGGCACCTTATGTAAGGCGGGCACAGCGGAAGCAGGGGTTAGGGGGGTGGTGGTGGAGGGGGTGGTGATCCTGGCCTCCTGGGCTCCCTGGGCACTGGCTGATCATTTGACTGATGTAAATAATCTGTGGTGAGCGCTGGGGTGTAGGGACTGTCCCCGGTGGTCTGGAATTTGCACAATGACGGCAGGTGCATCCTGATCCCGGAATGAGCCCCATAGTCAGCTGCTGAAGAAGAGGAACTGACCAGCCTCTAGCTAGGTTCTCAAAACTGGGTCAAAATGGCATTTAAAATATACGTATGATATAAATACCATATACATATCACACATGTTGTAGGTGGGCCTAATTCTAAACCCCACATCCTTTTTCCATCTCTGTGATGAAAATGCCTAAACCTTGGGGTCACCTAGCCTTAAGACATGAACTTGGTCACCGTGTCTCGTCGGTCCCATCTCTGAAAAGTCTCTTGAATCAGTCCCCTGCTCTAAAAAGTCCTGGTCAGTTCTCTTTCATGAACTACAAAGCCCTTCGAGAGTACATCACAGGGCTAAGAGAAAGAAAGTGAGCTCAGAGGTCAGCCTGTCTGGGTCAAATTGCGGCAGCGCCACCCGTGAGCTGCACAGCCTCTGAAATCACTCAGGCTCCTGCCGAGGCTCAGCTGCATCAGCAAAAACGGGAATTAAAGGACGGCCTGCAACTGGAGCTCACCTGGAGGAAAGGAGGAGCTCTGCTCTTCCCTTCAGTCCCCTGCCTCCACCCAAATTCTGCCTCAGGGGCTTCTGGGGGCACCCAAATGGCCATGGAATCCCTGCCAGCCAGGAGGTCTTGGGCACGTTACGGAAACATGCTGTGCCTCAACCTTCTCATCTGTAAATGAGAATGCTGTTACTTATGGGGTTGTTGTTACGAGGATGAGATGCGCTAAGTCGAGTTTGGAAAAGTGCCTGAAAAAGAGAAAATACTATAAGTGTTAGGTCTTATGATTCTGAAGGTCTAGCAAAGGGCTTGGCTTCTGATTCAAAAAATGTCTGCCGGTTAGAGCATATGGAGTCTCTGAGGGCGAAGGAAGGATGGATAGTAAGCCTTTTCGTTGCACGTTAGCTAGGCTCTTCCAGTTGCCAACAACTCAGGCTGACACAAGCAAGGAAGCCTGTTTCAAGGATGTGCCTGCAGGAACAGAGACAGGCTTCTCTAGGGAACCGCTGAACCATCAGCCAGGCAGGCCATCCCAAGGAGAGAGCATAAATGGGGAATATGCAGGTGGCACAGATCCGAGAACAGCCCTTGTGAACAGGTGATCTTGTCACCCTGCATGAGCAGCAGGATGTTTCTGTACCTTCCCTCTAGCGATCTAGCGATCACCCAACTCATCTGCCCCCTCCGCCTTGCCTCTCTTTGCACAACTTTCTGGTTCCACTGAGGTCTCTGAGGATCCAGTACATCTCTTTCCCCCGTGGGTTCTGATTCAATTGAGAAATAGTCAGAGCGGTGAAACTGAGAGGAAGACACCAGCTTCGGGGATGGTAAAGCTGTGCTGGGGAACACAGCATGGACCTGTGAAAAGTGGCGAGAAGTCCACTCCGTGCCCCCGGGTCCAGACCTTGGTTCTTCCCTTAGCAAAGAGTATGCTCCCCAGCCAGCCTGCCCCACCCCTGCTGGCAGGAAGAGACCTGAGCAGGGATAGAAAGCAGGTCATTTCACTACACAGAAGCAGGATCTGAGAATAGACGTTCCTAACGGCAGAGCCCCTCTGAAACCAGAGCTTGAAGAGACTGAGTTGGATGCATTCAGACCTGTTCCCGGCTTCAGCAATAAATGAGCAAAGGAGGAGGAAGGACAGACTGATACTGCCAGAAAGGTAGATACTTCCAGAAAGATACTTCTAGAAAGGTAGAAGTTATTACTCTAATGGACTCTGGCAGACTGGACAGGGGACGGAAACGGGAGGGATAATTTTTTTTCCCACAGCTACTAACAGACCAACTTTGCCCATGTCTCTAGTTCAAATTCCCAAGAGAGAGGATGTGATTGGCCCAGGAACTCATCTTCATCTCTGTTTGGACAGAGTATCCATAAAAGGCTGGCTCAAAGGCCATTGGCCAGCCTACCCCTTAGTGCAAGCTGAAATTACCCTGTTCATCTGTTAATCAACTGCTCCTACCCCCACCAGGGCATTCCTGAGGAAATGTTACAGTCCTCGTTTCATCCCCAGCATCTAGAAAGGTACATGGCACAAAGCAGGAGCTGGAGAAATACTTGAACCTATGACTGAATGATTGATTAATGCAATGAATAAATGAGTGAATGCACAAGCCTAACAGGATTATAAAAAGCCCTAACTACACGATTGGAGCCTCTCCTCTATCACCCAGGGGGCTCAGCTCCAGCCCGCAGCTTGCTTAGCCCACTGGGCCAAGTCCAGCAGGTAATGAGACCCCTTTTACCTAGAAGGCAACTGAGTGGGTTTCTATCATCATGGCAGCATGCCTCTGATCCCCATCAAAGCAAATAAGCCAAGTATTCCTTCCAAACCCTGGAATCTTTTAGAGATGCTTTAGCCAACACAATTTTCTCCATCTTATTCTATTGCCAGTGATGTTTTAGCCCCTCTTGGAAAGCTGGACCACTGTCCTGACTACCTGCTTCTTAATCCAACTCTGTCTGCACCAGTACCCTTGATTAAAGTTTTTTCCCAGAGACAATAAAGTCTTCCTCCAACTTGCTGACCAGGGCATATTCAACAGAAACTGAAACCCAGCACACGAATGAAAACAGCTCTTGACAAGAACCCTTTAAAGGGACTTTAAGAACCTAGTTAATACTAAACTGATGCAAGTTAATGACCTTTAGAAGGTGCCTAAAAACCCACTATTCTTTTATCCAGAAGGAGAAGCAATGTGGTCACAGATAATAAGAAACCCCAGGGTAAGTCAGTCCCAAGTTTCATCACTGCTGAGCTTGACACAACGTGTTAGAAGGGGACAGTGCCCTGAGAGCTCTGAGACCTCAGCATTGCCAAAAGAAGTCTATGTATATGGGGATGCCCACAAATGAAGGGACTTGGTCCCAACTTCCTCAGCACTGGTCAGAGGGACTGGGAAACTTAAAGGCTAAGTGGCATTCACGAAGAAAGAGGACCTATAGGGCCATTGTGCAGATCATGTAAAAAGTGGCAGCACATAGTAGATGTTCAGAAAAGGCTAACTGCTGTTATGATGAAAACCACGGATTGGTGCCTGTGACAGCAAAGACCTGGAGAAAGGCTTGCAGCCCAGGCGCAGGGCTATCTTAGCACCAATGGGCTTTCTGCACTCAGCAAAGTGGAGGCTTTGGAGCTATTAGTTTTGTAGCTGCATGATATGCTTATAAGGCCTCCAAGGTCAAAAAGGGCCAATTTAAGATGGTCCTGAGGAGTTCCCATCATGGCACAGTGGAAACAAATCCAACTAGGAACCATGAGGTTGTGGGTTCAATCCCTGGCCTTGCTCAGCGGGCCTTGCCGTGAGCTGTGGTGTAGGTCGCAGATGCAGCTCGGATCTGGCATTGCTGTGGCTGTGGTGTAGGCCGGCAGCTGTGGCTCTGATTAGATCCCTAGCCTGGGAACCTCCATATGCCATAAGTGTGGCCCTAAAGAGACAAAAGTAAAAAATAAGTTGGTCCTGAGTTAGTTGACCGGTTGAAAGGGCAGAATAGAAGTTTCTTCTCAAGGGAGCTGATGTCAGCGTGAACTACTCTGATTCTGTGAGTCCACACTGGACCAGAAGGGCCTTTCCTTACATTCTTTCCTCTTCTAACTCATAGAACTCTCTCTATACTTTCTCACCATCCCTGCGTTCTGATTTTCAGCTTTAGTTTCACCTCCTCTGGGAAGCCCTCCTAGACTTTTGCAAGCTACACAGCCTTTTCCCCAGCTCTATATTCTTATGACATTCACAGTCTGCAGCAAACAGTCTAGCTTCCTTTTCCACGCTACACTTGGTTTCTTCTTCTTCTTTTTTTTTTTTTTTGCCTTATCTAGGGCCGCACCCATGGCATATGGAGCTTCCCAGGCTAGGGGTCTAACAGGAGCTTAGCCGCCAGCCTATGCCACAGCCACAGCAACGCGGGATCTGAGCCGCGTCTGCAACCTACACCACAGCTCACAGCAACGCCGGATCCTTAACCCACTGAGCAAGGCCAGGGATCGAACATGCAACCTAATGGTTCTTAGTCGGATTCATTAACCACTGAGCCAGGAAGGGAACTCCCCACTTGGTTTCTTCTAAGTGAGATCTTGGAGCACTCTTGAGGGTTGAGACCCTGGTTCACGTGCCTCATGTGTCCCTCACAGATATGTTTCCTAGTCCAGGGGTTCTCACACTGCAAGATGCACATTAATCCCCAGAAATTTTGTGAGAATATAGAAACACCAAATTTTTAAGAGAATCTGTTTTTGTTTGTTTTTTTTTTTTTTTTGGTTTTTCAGGGCCACACTCACGGCATATGGAGTTTCCCAGGCTAGGGGTCTAATCAGAGCTACAGCTGCCGGCCTACGCCACAGCGACAGCAACACAAGAGCTGGGTCTGCGACCTACGTCACAGCTCACGGAAACACTGGATTGTTAACCCACTGAGCAAGGCCAGGGATCGAACCTGCAACCTCATCATTCCTAGTCGGATTCGTTAACCTCTGCGCCACGACGGGAACTCCCAAGAGAATCATATTTTAAGAAACAGATGTGACCATGAAATGAAAGAGACAGAAAGAATACAGAGTAAAAAGAGATATTCAGATCATCAAATTTCTACAAGCAGCAGGCAGGCTGAGAAAACTATTCAGTGTAAATGCATACTACCTTGTATATAAAAGGAAAACTGACTTAGAGAGTAGAGCCAAGAGCCTAGAATTTGGAGGCAAGAGCCACATTATTGGGAGAATTATTCCCAGGCCTTGAAGCTGAATCAACAAGCTGCCAATCTGTGCCAAGCTGGATTTCAGAATTGCTACGGACCAGTGACTCCTGTGTGCCTCTTATTTTCCTCTTTGTGAACAAGAATGTCTACAGTGGTTATCCTATGCCTTTTCCACCATAGTATCTAAAGATAGCCTGTCTTCAAATCCTGGTTCTGCAGCTTGGTGTGTTGGGCACTTCCAAGCATCAGTCAATTTCTTCATCTGTGGAACGGGGACAATAATGCCTACGTATCTCAGAGGTTGTTATAAACACTCAATCAGCTAGTGCATATAATCACCCCACACAGTGTCTGGCACCGTAACTAATTACTATTATTATTTTTCATTATTATCCCCTTTGTATTCAGAATAAACCTGTATTATAGCACCTGTCTTTCTGCACTGGAATTATATGCATGTTTTTCTGTTCCCTCAGGCTCTGAGCACTTGGGGGTTAGATATCCATGTTTGTATCTTCAACAAGCCTGGCATATAGTAAATACTCAGGAAGTGTTTGTTGAGAGACCAGAATGGAATGGGATAGAAAAATTCTTCATGAGTCTGCATTCCCTCCTGCTGGCTTTTAGTACTTTAATGGCATGGTTTCTTTTCCTAGCTGTTGCTGTGGGAGATGACTGGAGAAAGCCAGGGGTCCTTCCTGTCACTCATGATGACTGCACAATTCTGATAACCTGTGACTGTGAAAGACTCCAGAGAGCGGTCCCTACAAAAGGAATCTGCTGTAGCTGGGATGAAAACCCCGGAGCTCCTCCCAGTTTGGAGACATCAGAGCTTCAGAAACACATAAAAAGGCCAGCTCTCCTCAAGCACCTTTCCCAAAGCACTCTGCTGATCACCCTTCTCCCAGCTCTGTGTTGTGAGACGATGAAGTCCAGGGACTTGAAATTTCTCTTGTGGCCACAGACAGTTGAAGGTAAAATGGGATTAGACCCAAGAATGTTTTTGACTCTCCTTTAGTGCTTCTCCTTCGGTACTTAGCTAAATTAGCTACATTTAGCTAATTTAGGGAGAATATCAAATTAAGAGAACTATTTGCATAAGATCTATTAGAAATAAAACTGTCACGAAGCAAGAGGCTATGGTGGCTAAGGTTACCTATGACCTCATCCAAAGCTAGGATCCTTCACAAGCACCAACAGTCCTAGCATAAATGCCAATAACAAAATCCTAGCATTAATGATACCACTCATTCATAGCAGACATTACTAATCAATTATAGCAAGCTTCAAATCTTTCTCATTCCATTGATTGACGAAAGTCACTACTAATTGATTAGGAATGCCATGTAAGATTAAACCCACTTTCTTACCCTGACCTAGATAGTCACACTACCTGTGTAGTCCTCACAATTATAATAACCTCCTTAGCTGGTTCTTCATGTCCCTAACAACATGATTTTAATAGCATCCTATGTTATCATGAGCAGACTACTTGCATCTTATCATATTGCCTCTTCTCTTTAGGATCCTCTAACTTTTCTGAATTGCAATTTAGAGGACATAATATGAAAGAGTCAAATAAAATGACATTTACTATAAAAACATTGTTGAGGATATTGTTCATTACTTTATACACTATCTTCTCTGTGAGGTTCCAGGAGAAAACAATGCCTTTCCACTCTTAGAATCAAAAATGGATGTGTCTCTCCTAAGCTACCATATTTTCTTGCCTTATGAACTCTATGCTGTAGCCATGGCATATGCAAGTTCCCGGGCCAGGGGCCAGGAATTGAATCCAAGTCGCAGAAACCCTGTAGCTGCAGAAATGCTGGATACTTTAACCCACTGTGCCAGGCTGGGGATCAGACCTGCATCTCTGCAGTGACCCACTCTGCTGCAGTCAGATTCTTAACCCACTGCACCACGGTGGGAACTGATACGTTTCCCTCTTTGCATTGGCTGCAGTAAACTTACAGATCAGGATGGCACTACTTGCCTTATAATCCATGCATTAATCTCTTTGCAAATCCACATTACTTTTCTGAGTTGTCTCCCTCCTTATCTTATTTATCTTGATTTTCATTTATTTCATTCTGCTGCTTTTTGTTCATCCTTGTAAGCCACCCTGAATCTTTGGGGGAATAGGTTGGTATAAATAAACCAGTGGATAACTAATATCCTGGTGACTGTGTAGCATTATTCGGACTTTTTAATATTCAGTGCATGTGCAAATAAATGTCAGGGACGAGGTGCAACAGACTATGTTTACTGGGGGAGGGGAGTGTTTACTGGGGGAGGGGAGAAATAAGACTATTTCTCTTCAAGCATTCACCCTTGTTCCTCTTGCTCTAAAGGGGTGTGTGTGTGCTTCCTCGCTTCTCTGCTTCACATGAGCCCTTACAGACCCAAGACCACCTCACAGCAACTTAAATCAGCTTGCCAAGAGGGACATAGTTTAACCTTCATACCAAACACCAACAGGGTACTCGAAGCACCAAGATGAAGGACAGTCACTTTCATTATTGCCCACAGTCACAGCTCTCCATCGCCCAAACTACCTGTCCGAGCCACTTACAGTTTAAAGTTAAACACAGGGGCTTTGAAGCTACACATATCTGTGTTTAAACCCCCATTCTGCCATTCAAAATGCATTTACTTAACTTCTTCTCAGCCTCAGTTTCCTCTTCTCTACAGCGCCTGCTTCCTGGGGTTGATGGCTTAAGTGACACATATAAAAAGCATGTAGCACAATGTTTGGCATATGGTGAGTCCCTAGTAAATGATAGCTATTACTTAATAGCTTTCTTTTATTACCCTTGTCTCCTTTAATCTTATAAACTGTAGGCTCTGCTTCACTATGCTGGGTGGAAGTAGAGAATAATTTGGTGTATTATATCCTTAGTAGTATATAGCCCAGGCTCAAGTATATGCAGGTATTTAATAACTGGCTGCTGAATATTTGGAAGAATGTGTACCTGGAGACATTAACAATCAATATATTTACCTTGCTGTGCAATATTCCATTATACTATACTACTTCCTCCCGTCCTAGAATGGTCTGTCTTTAATTTGCATCAATTGTATTGATAGCGTCCCCTGCTAGCTGGGTTTAGCAACGAATAACCTCTCAAACTTAGCATGAGATTTGCTCTGAAGGAAAAGAAAGGAAGAAAACAGACACGTACTGAGTGCCTGCTGTGTGCCAGCCAAAGCCCTGGACATGTCCATCATCTGTGCGCGAAACTGCTGTGGTCGGTGAGTGAACGTCCACATCAGCCCCCAACAGGTCAATTCTCCCTGTGTGTAAATTCTACAACCTAAGCCCCTAACAATCTATATTCTTTTCCAGGTCAAATGAAATGACAAGAGGATTAAAAATGTGTCTCAGAAACCCGTAGACAGAGCTCAAGGAGCCAGCAACAGGGAGAGTCCTGGTTAATTTCAAGATGCCAACCAGCCAGCTTTCCATCAATTTCCAGGACCTCATTTTCCCTCCTTCATTCTCAGAATTGATGTTTATGTTTCCACCAGGATAGAGACCAATTCTCCTTGGCATCCTCCATCAGAGAGAATCAGAAATTTTCCACCTGGGATGCTACAAATTGCATTTCTCAACACAGTTCTGGGATACAGGATATGACCAGCATAGCTAATGCTGAGTGATCAACACTCAGGTGCTCTAACTTTATAACAATCATCATCAGGCAGTCAGAGTTTCACCAAGGGACAGAGCCTCGTGTCCTCTAAGATTCAGAGAACAAGAGCATGACCGCCTGAAAGCAGCTCCCAGGGGAGATTGCAGTGTCAGGGGGGCAGCGGGAAGGCTCTGTCAGCACCCCCATGGGACCTGGGGCGCACGGCCACACTGCTCTGAGCCTCAGTTTCCCCATTTATGAAATGAGGGTCAAAGCAAGACCTAATTCAGTGGGCTTTGGAGAGGATTAAATGATAAAACACACGTGAAATACTTAGCCCGGTGCCTGGATCATGGGAAGTAGCTGATAAATCTTAGCCAGGCTGTAGCAGGCAGCTTGTCTAGTGTTTGTCCTCTTTCTCTAAAAAGATTCCTCACCCCACACCCCAGTTAAACCCTTAGGAGCTATATTTATCCTATTTGGAGACTGCGTCCCTCCCCCAAAGTTCCCAGCCAATGGTGACTGGAAACAGGAATAAATCTCACCTAAACCAGACCAATCAGATTCTCCCTCCCAGAAACATGGGATGGAAATAAAGGAGCTAGTCTCTGCTGACAGTTTCATTTGAGGCCACGTAAAGGATTTTCCTCTAGGTCTGTGGCTACTGGAGGAGTTGGGCAGGGGGGTTGGGAAGGAGAGACAGAGAGAGAGAGAATGAATTTGCCTTAGTTCCAGACTCTTCTGGCTCATGGTTCCAGAACCATGGAAGGTCAGGCTAGGTCAGGCTACATCTGCTCTCTCCTGGACTTCCTGAGTCAGCACCGCGGCTTTTAACAAATCCCACTTTTTCCTTAAGCTACTCTTAAGATTTCTCTTAGTTGAAGAAAAATGTTTTGAGGCCAAAGCAAAGAGATTTCAGGCCTCAAACTCTTTGGGAGTGGGGGATATGCTATTTCTGGGATTTAATGAGGAATTCTATGAGGAAGGAAAGGAAAAGGACCAAAAAAAAAAAAAAAACATGTAATGAGCACCTTTTGGGTATCAGCCTCTCTGCTTAGTGTTCTCTGATATCACCATCCAGATGTGAGATAATTGTACATGGCAGGGACAATCATCAATATATTATACATTATTTTATAGCTCATAGAGGTTAAGGACCTGGCCTAAGGTCACAGCCAAAAAACATGGTGGATCTCAGATTTGGGGCTTTTTGTTTTTCTTTTTCTTTTTAGAGCTGTACTTGCGCCATATGGAAGTTCCTGGGCTAGGGCTGGAATTGGAGCTGCAGCAGCCAGCCTACGCCGCAGCAGCCAGCCTACGCCACAGCCACAGCAACACCGGATCCAAATCGCATCTGTGATCATGGCAATGCTGGATCCTTAATTCACTGAGCAAGGCCAGGGATCAAACACGCATCCTCATGGGTACCAGTCAGGTTCTTAAGCCTCTGAGCCACAACAAGAACTGCAGATCTCAGATTTAATCCTAGGCCTGTCTGAACCCATGTAAGTGTTTTTCATACATCTGGTATTAACAAATTGGGACTTACTGTCTGCTACACGGTCATACCATTGCCACCATCATCACCACCATCCATTACCACTGTCATACCATTACCATCATCACCATCACCATCACCACCACCACCATCCTAATGACTAACACTTTTTAGCAATCCCATTCTATCAGTGTTTCTACTGAGCACAGTATGTATACACGTTAGCACATAACAAGCCTTTTTTTTTTTTAATAGCTGTAGCATAGGGCATAGGGAAGTTCTGGGCTAGGGATCGAATCAGAGCTGCAGCTGCAAGCCTATGCCACAGGCACAGCAACACTGAATCGAAGCTGCATCTGCAACCCAAGCTGCAGCTTGCAGCAACACCAGATCCTTAAACCACTGAGTTAGGCCAGGGATTGAACCTGCATTGTCATGGATGCTATGTCAGATTCTTAACCCACTGATCCACAACGGGAACTCCCACAAAAAGCTTTTGAAGAAAGTGTTCTTATTACCTTTATTTTACAGCTGTAGAAACTGAGGTTTTGTGAGGTTAAGTCACCTGGCTGAAGTCTCTTAGCTGGTAAATAACACAGCAGAGACTCAAACCGAATCTATCAGAATTCAGAGCCCACTCAGTACGACGATACTGTCCTGGAAGGCAGGGGCTGCATTTCCTATTTCTTTCCACAACCCCTAATGCTTAGCCTTGTTCTGTGCGTGCAATAGTTGTTAAATAAACATCCGCTGAGATAATGCAAAATGTGGATGGGATCACGGAAGTGCTGAAAGGAAAAGGGTTAAATGCTCTGCTCCAGGTTCCTGGTAAACACAGCAGGAAAGCCAGGCCCTGAGCACCAATCACAAGGCACAAAGGGGTCTCTTTCATGTTGGTAATAAAGATGTTTGTCAAAATGCCTTTTGACATGGGGCTGAGAGGCTGACAAGAACGTGCCAAGCATCTCAAAGCCTGAAGTTCACTCCTTAGTCCTTTGCCTTATCCCCTGGGCTGAGCCAAGCCATGAATAAATGCCAGGGAATTCCTCTCCGACCCACAGCTCTAGCTGAGGAGACAAGGAAAAGACTCTGCTTAGTGAGTACTTGTATGTGCCAGGTGCTGTGCTAAGTACTTTACTGAACAGGATAAGATATGCTGAGGTCACCTGACAGCACAGCACAGCAATTAAACAGTCAAGCTCTAGGGTCAGATTGCCTTAAGCCCTGGCTCTACTATTTACTACCTGTGACACAGACCTCAGTCTCCTCGGCTATAAAGTGGGGATAATGTTAACACAAATCAAAGTTACAGTGAGGTACCAGCTCACACTGGTCAGAAGGGCCATCATCAAAAAAGTGCACAGGAGTTTCTGTTGTGGCTCAGCGGGTTAAGGACCCGACTAGTATCCATGAGAATGCAGGTTCAATCCCTGGCCTCACTCAGTGGGTTAAGGATCCAGCATTGCCACAAGCTGCTGCTTAGGTCACAGATGTGACTCGGATCCGATGTTGCTGTTTCTGTGGTAGGCTGGCAGCTGCAGCTCCGATTCAACCCCTGTCCTGGGAATTTCCATATGCCGCAGGTGCGGCCCTAAAAAAGAAAAAAAAAAACACCTCCACAAAGAATAAATCCTGGAGAGGGTGTGGAGAAATGAGAACCCTCCTACACTGTTGGTGAGAATGTAAATTGGTACAGCCACTACGGAAAGCAGCATGGAAGTTCCTTAAATATTAAAAATAGAACTACCACATGATCCAGTAATCCCATTCCTGGACATACAACCAGAAAAGACAAAAAGATACATGCACCCCAGTATTCATAACAGCACTATTTACAACAGCCAAGATCATGTAAGCAATCTAAGCGCCCATTGACAGACGAATGGATAAAGACGTGGTATGTGTGTGTGTATATACACACAGTAGAATATTAGTCATAAAAAAGAATGAAATAATGCCTTTTGCAGCAACATGGATGGACCTAGAGATTATCATACTAAGTCAGTCAGGCAGATAAAGACAAATATTATATAGCATCACTTATATGTGGAATCTAAAAAATGGTACAAATAAACTAATTTACAAAACAGAAAAAGACTCACAGACATAGAAAGCAAACTTATGGTTACCAAAGGGGATAGGCAGGGGAGGGATAAACTGGGAGTATAGGATTAATAGCTGCACACTACCATAAATAACATAGATAAAGAACCAGGATTTACTGTATAACAGAAGGAACTATATTCAGTAGCTAGTAATAAACTATAATGGAAAAGAATAGCAAAAAGTGTATATATAATACATATGTATATGTTATATATGTGTGCATATATATGTGTTATACATACATATCCAAATCATTTTGCTATACACCTGAAACTAACACAATATTGTAAATCAGCCATACTTCAGTTTTAAATAAATAAACACATAAATAAATAAAACAGGGATATATTATTAATAGCACCTTTTTCATAAGTTTATTGTAAGGGTGAGATGAGCACGTGGTTAGTACTCCATAAACATTAGTGCATATTAATCCTAATGACCCTGTGGAATAGAGACATCCACTCATTTTGAAGATGAGGATACTGAGGCTCGTGGGCAGAAATGACTTGCTCATTACCACATAGCTAACAAGTACAGAAAGCCGATTGGAATCTAGGTTGTTCACATCCAAATGCTGGGCCCTTCACCATTCATATTGTTATGTCACTATAACGTATATTGTCATTGAGTCCTCAACCTTGGGAAGAGGGGAAAGGTCAAACCCTTAGGCTTCTACAGACATCTGTTCCTCTTCCAAAGTATTAATTGGACACATACGTGGATGCTGTAGGCACAGAGAAGTCAAGCGTCAGGTTTTCTAGTACTCGTTTCTTCATTCATGAGGACAGAGATTTTGTCTATTTGGTTTCCTGTTGCATTCTATGTCTAGAATGGTACCCAGAACACAGAGGATCCTCAAAAAACCTTTTTGTTGGACCGCACCCGCAGCATATGGAAGTTCCCAGGCTAGGAGTCGAATCAAAGCTGTAGCCACCAGCCTATACCATAGCCATAGCAACTCAGGATCCGAGCTGATTCTGCAAACTGCATGGCAAGTCACAACAATGCTGGATCCTTAAGCCACTGAGTCAGGCCAGGGATTGGACCCACATCCTCACGGATGCTAGTCAGATTCGTTACCGCTGAGCCACAACAGGAAATCCAATGAACGTTTTTGAATGAGTGCATTTATGCATTCATTCCACAAATATTCACTACTTTATTCCAGGCCCCGGCCTAGGTTCTGAATGAATAAGTAGCTCAGAGCTAATGAGGAAGGCATACTGTCCACCTGACTGTGAACAACCCAAGGACAGGGCAGTGTCCTTGGTAGACTCTGTACCCCATACACAAGCAAGCCTTCACATTTATCATGCAGATCCCCCGGCCCTGTTTCAGACAGTCTAACCTGATAGTGAGTAGTATGTGGAACCTAGGACTCTGCATTTTAACAAGGGCCCCTGGAGTTCCTGTTGTGGCTCAGTAGGTTAAGGATCCGACATTGTCTCTGTGAGGATGCAGGTTCGATTCCTGGCCTCGCTCGGTGGGTTAAGGATCTGGCGTTGCTGCAAACTGTGGTATAGGCCTGCAGCTGCAGCTCCGATTCGACCCCTAGCCCACGGGGAACTTCCATATGTTGAAAGTGTGGCCATAAAAATAAATAAATGAATGAGGCTCCTGTTAATTCTGAAGCAGGTGGTTCCCCAAAAACAAATCTTGACAAACATTGTTCTAGAACATTGCCTGGCATGAAACAAATGTTAAATATAAACTTGACAATTAAGTGAATAAGTAAAACAACTGTCATTGACTGAAAACAATCTATAATATAATGAGATTAAATGCTATAGTAACAAAGGCATGTTGGAATTTCCCGTTGTGGCTCAGTGGTACCAAGACCAACTAGTATCCCTGACGATGCAGGTTCAATGCCTGGCCTCGCTCAGTGGGTTAAAGGATCTGGCATTGCCGTGAGCTGTGGTATAGGTCACAGACATGGCTCAGATCCCGAGTTGCTGTGGCTGTGTGTGGCAGAGGCCAGTGGCTATAGCTCCAATTTGACCCCTAGCCAGAGAACTTCCATATGCCATAGTGTGTACAGCCCTAAAAACCAAAAACCTAAACCAAACTAAAACAAAACAAAACAAAAAACAAATAAAGGCATGTAGGAAGAACTACAGAAGTGCTTACAGGAATGCAATCTTAGGCCTGGGAAGGCTTTCAGGAGGAGGCAGCCTTTGAGTTAAGCCTTGGAGCCTGAGAGGACATTTTCCAGGTGGTTATGTATTTGTATGTCTGAACCTCAGTTTTCTCAACTGTCCAACGGGAATAATAACAGCTTCACCAGGAGGAGGATGTGAGAATTATAAGAAATTTACTCCTTCATCCTATAAATATTTATGAGGCATATTCCATGTGCCAGGCACCATTCCAGGCATGTGGGACATACCAATGAGAAAAATGGTGAAAGAATCCTGTCCCTGAGTTATTTACATGCTAGGAATGAGACACACAATAATCCTAATAAAGGAGTGTATTATCTTGGCAAGAAATGCTATGGAAAAACAATAAGGCAGAGCAGGGTCATGGGGGCACGTATAAATGCATCAAATCAACATATTACACATCTTAAACTTACACAATGCTGTACACCAATTACATCTCAATAAAAATTTAAAAAGAAAGACAGCCATTGCTGCTATCATGATCAAATATTTGTCAAGTAAACAACTACTCTTTTTCATAGATCTTTCATTTTTATGGCTTTCCTTGCTTGGGATAATAAATCCTTGCTCCCTCAGTTGACTCCATGAAGACAAAAGAAGTTCTTCCCATCCAGAGAAATGCCTTTTCACCGTTAAAAGCAAAGCTAAGTAAGCTAACAAGCAAATCTCCTACTTCAAGCCCTTGACAAGTGGAAATGCAAGGTCTGGTGCCCACAAGCACCCCTTGTCCTGAAGCACAGACTCTCCATGGAGGTGGTCCTGCCCCCTGGGGGGATCTGGAAATGCTGAGGGGGGTTAGATCATCACTAAGTTGGAGGGTGTGCAATGCATTCACATCAATGTCCTGCCAGACGCTTAACATCCATGAAAAATATCATAACCAAGTGAGCCTAAATCTAACCCTTTTGTATGCAGAAGCAAACAAACAAACAAAAATACCTTCTGCATGGTTTCGTATACAGTGAATTTTAAAGGAATATAACTACTGGATAAATTGAGCAAAGGTCGTTCTTTGCTTTGTTCAGAATGTTACCAAATGTGCACCATTTCAGAAAACCATGTCATTGACGGCAGCACTGTGCATGCTATTTTTTTTGGTAGGTGACACAATACATCTGTACAAGTTTGCTTCTGTAGCTGTAGCAGTCACAGTGATTATATATAGAAGCAATTATCTGGCTATATCATTATGTTTTATTGTAGAGTCATATCTAAGCATTTACATATTGAAATATATACTGTCTTATTATAGACTACTTTCACTTTATTCTCTCTTATAATACCGTTAGGACATTATATTGATTTTTTGAAGTTATGTGTATATATAGATTCTATTATCTGTGAATTTCATTTCGGGATGGTAAAGAGGGTGTTATAAAATGTTTTTTCTTTTATGAAAAGAGGCATTGAGTCTGACTGAGGGCTGATTCATCTAAATGCTGTTATTGAGCTTTAGAAAGTATGCCCCATGGATTTTGTCACTATTATTGCCCCATCTTTGCATATTTCAAGAGAAACTGGGCAACCAGATATTTACATGCCAGTGCCTGATTTTTTAAGAAACGGCAACAAATTTTTTAAAATATATAAACACACAGAGGGAGTTCCCATCGTGGGGCAGTGGAAACGAAATCTGACTAGCATCCAGGAGAACCCAGGTTCAATCCCTGGCCTCACTCAGTGGGTTACAGATCGGGCGTTGCCGTGAGCTGTGATGTAGGTTGCAGGGGCAGCTCAGATCTGTTGTTGCTGTGGCTGTGATGTAGGCTGGCAGCTGTAACTCCAATTAGACCCCTAACTGGAGGAATCTTCATATCCCGCGGGTATGGCCCTAAAGAGACTAATAATAATAATAATAATAATAATAATAATAATAATAAACACAGGGCAAAGATCAGTGGTGTCAGGGGTTTGGATGAGGGAGGGATGAAGAGGCAGAGCCCAGAGGATTTTTAGGGCAGGGAAACTATTCCATATGATACTATAATCATAGACGTAAGTCATTATACATATGTCAAAACCCATGGAATGTACAATACCAAGAGTGAATCCTAAAATAAACTATGGCCTTTGGGTGATAATGATGTCGATCCATCTACTGTAACAAATGTACGCGTCTGGTGTGAGATGTTGATGATGGGGGAGGAGGTGCACGGTGGGGCAGTGGGTGTAGGGGAACTCTATCTGTACTTTCCACTCAATTTTGTTGTGAACCTAAAACCCCTAAAAATAAAAATAAAGTCTAATTTTTTCCATAAACACTATTCAGGCCAAATAATCATGCCTTTTGGCTAAATGTAGCCAGACTGTGATCTTAACTTTAAAACCAGATGTATTCCATGGAGAAACTAGGAGAGGTGTGTGAACCTCTTCGGGGTGTGTGTAATCATTTCAATTGCCAATTACTAAACATAAGAACATAATGCAGTGTGCAGCTATATACATACTATCACTTCACTTCACAAGAAGCCTCTAAGCTAAGGAGGGTCCATGTCACAGATGAGAAAACTGAGGCTTGGAGAAATGAACTGACTTGGCTCAAAAGGTAAAGCCAGCATTCTCACAAAACCTTAAATCTTATGATTAATTATGGTAACTATTGCCAAAAACATTTGAAGGCCCACTCTTTGCCTGACCCTGTATACAATGTGTTTTAAACATTCTCTTATCTCATTGCTATAATCACCATGTTTTGAGGGATATATATATATATATATATACATATATATATATGTGTGTGTGTATATATATATATATATATATTTTTTTTTTTTTGGTCTTTTTGCCTTATCTTGGGCTGCACCCGCGGCATATGGAGGTTCCCAGGCCAGGGGTCCAACAGGAGCTGTAGCCGGCCTTCGCCTCAGCCAACGTAGGACCCGAGCCACGTCTGCAACCTACACCACAGCCCATGGCAACACCGGATCCTTAACCCACTGAGTAAGGCCAGGGATCGAACCTGCAACCTCATGGTTCCTGGTCGGATTCGTTAACCACTGAGCCACGACGGGAATTCCCTGAGGCATATATTTTTATCCCACTTTCTAGACCATGAAGCTGAGACCCAGGGAGAAATACCTGCCCAGACCCTGCAGCCAGAAAGCATAAGAATAATCTCAGGGTGATCCCAGCCAGATCTGGTTGATTCCAAAGCTCATACCATCAACTACAGTTTCTGTACTTCCTCTCAAAAAAATCAGTAGTACTAATAGTGAGATTCATTTACGGAACTCTTTCTAAGACAGGGCGTTCATTCATCGTGTCTATACCAGAGATGGTCCACCTTGACTACACATTAATATCACCTAGACACTTTAGAAATGGTTCCTGCCTGGGTCTCTTGTCACTTGTCTAGGATGTGGCCTGGGTATCAGGATGTGTAAAAGATCCCCCATGTGATTCCAATGATTGGCAGTAATTAGTATAACGAAACAAAGACTTCAAAGTTGAGTGTGAATCCTGGCTTCACCTCTTTTTTTTTTTTTTCCCTAGGGCTGCACCCGCAGCATATAGAGGTTCCCAGGCTAGGGGTCAAATCGGAGCTGTAGCTGCCGGCCTATGCCACAGCCACAGCAACGTGGGATTGAGAGTCTGTGACCTACACCACAGCTTGGATCCATAACCCACTGAGCAAGGCCAGGGATCGAACCCACATTCTCAAGGATGCTAGTCAGGTTCATTTCTGCTGAGCCACGATGGGAACTCCTGGCTTTGCCTCTTGAGCCAAGTCATCTCTCTAAGCCTTAGTTTTCTCATCTGTGACATGGATGCTACTTATCTTGGAGGTTTCCTGTGAAATTAAATATGATCTCCGGGTGATACACACGACTTGGCCAGGTCAATGGTTCCCAAGTCTGTGTACTAGAAACATCTGGGGGGGGGGTTCTTTTCTAATTACAGATGCCCAGGTGCCATCCCCAAAGATTTTTTTTCAGCTGGTCCATTCACTGTGTGCAGAGAAAAACAGCTTCCCAGATGACTTTAAAATGAAACCAAAGTCAAGAACCACTGAACCAGGTGTAACTAAAGCTCTGTTTTGCTTATGCACCAAGTGAGGCTTACAGAAGTGGAATGACTTTTTCAAAGTCACATACCTAGTAAGTTGTGCTTTCAACCGTTATTAAAAAACCTCTTTCAGGAGTTCCCGTCGTGGCTCAATGGTTAACGAATCCAACTAGGAACCATGAGGTTGTGGGTTCAATCCCGGGCCTTGCTCAGTGGGTTAAGGATCCGGCGTTGCCGTGAGCTGTGGTGTAGGTTGCAGACACAGCTCAGATCTGGAGTTATTGTGGCTGTGGCGTAGGCCGGCAGCAACAGCTCCTATTAGACCCTTAGCCTGGGAAATTTCATATGCCGCGGGTGATTCATATGCCGCGGGTGTGGCCCTAAAAACCAAAAAAAAAAAAAAACCCTCTTTCTTTGCCACTAAATCCGGAATGTTCCTAAAAACCTTCTTGTCAAGCCAGAGAATCATAAGATCACAAAGTATGTGTATCCCTTAAAAGGCCACCATAGTCCAACCTACCATCTGAAGCTGACCTTCTCAAGAGGTTACTTTGGTTCTACTTGGTTCCTTCAGAAACAGGAAGATCTTTAGCACTTAAGCAGCCTACTCTGCCTTTGAACAGTTCTGACTCTTAGGAAGAGCTGCCTTACTTACTACACAGCTGTTGAGAATTTTGAGATAGATCTGTTTGAACTGACAAAGGAAAATCTCCAAGATAAATTATTAAAGGCAAAAAGCAAGTTGAAGGACTCTATGCCTAGTACAATCTAATTGCCATGCAGAATACAAAACCTTCTGAGAGTGTATGTAATTGCATGGGAAAAAATCTGGAATCACAGAACAAGTCAGTAACAATGGTTAAGAGAGAGGGAGTAAGTGTGTATTTTTTCTGAATTATAATAATACCTACCTCATAGATTATTGTGAGAATAAAATAAGAGAAAGTAAATTATATAACATGATCCTAACATTCAAGAAATATTACCTAAAAATTTTTTAATCATAGAAAAATTTCAAAAGGATATCAACTGTGATTGTGGATTTTTTGCTTCCCTGTTTTTAATTTTTTTCTAAAATGAGCATTAGTTGTCAACAAGAAAGAAAGAGAAGGCACGTCTATATCAACTCAGAATGCATTTGGCTGAAAGTAATAGAAAACCTAAAGAACAAGACAAGAAAAAATGATAGGAAGAGATCTGTTATCTCATCTCTTAACAAGATATCCAGAGGTAAGTGGCCATTGTTAGTCTGGTCATCAGGAATATAAGGTCCCTGGCCATTCTTAGCACATCTGTGTTTAGTGCCATGCTTCTCGCTGTGTGGTTTCAAGGTAGGCACTGCATCTGTCGACACCTCAGTCACTTTGTAAGTAGAAAAAGGGAGGAGAGATGGTGCCAGCTGTGAGTTTTCCCTTTTATTGGGCGACACCTTTGTTCCCAGAAGCAATCTCAGCAGACTTCTATTTAGTTACTACTGATCTGATTTGTGTCACTTCCACCTTTAAGGAAAGCTGGCAGAGCAAGGAACAGGACTGTCATAATTGGCTTCAGGTCGTCATAACTCAGTCTAGGATTGGGTATACCACTGCCTTTTTCTTTTTAAATGTTCTGCTATCAAGGAAGAAGGAGATTTTAGATATGGGGTATAATACGCAAGTGTCTGCCACAGCTTCCATTTATAAAGCCTAAGTTTCTCCCCCCAAACATCCACCATTGATCCTAGTTGTTGTTTACAAAATTACATGCACTATTAATAACACCACTTGCAGGATGCTTACAGTGTGACATGTAACTTATTTAAAATCTCATGGGGAAACCCAGCAGGGTCAGAGCTGGGATTTGTAGACTTCCACCTGTGGAGATGAGTAATACTACTTCCCCTAAGTATTTACTTACATCCAACTGAAATACAAAACGGAGGGGGAAAAAGCTTGAATCCCACCACAACTGGGATGTATACATGTTCAAACATCATCTGAGAGAAACAGACAAGGGGGAGCAGGTAATGGAAGCTTGGTTATAGGGAGGGATGGCTCAGGTCCAAGAGAAATTTATTCATAAAAGGGAAAATAAGATTCTACAGCAAAGATTGCATGGCAGAGGGAGGCAGGAGGTAACATGCAACGGTAGAACACAGCATAATCCAAATTATGGGCTGTATGTGTACTAGAGTGTGCGCCCTGGGAGAAAGGGGGCTCTGAGATGGGGTGATGGGAGACTTCAACTTTAGAGGAAGGAATGGGGGAATTTATCTTCTCACTTCACAACACAATGCTCAGCTCCCATGGCACTTGAGAATCGAGAGCTAATTACAAGAGAAGTTGAGAGCTCTGGTTCTAGAATCACACTACTTGGGTGCACACCCTGCTTCCACCATCAACTATCCCTATGACCTTGGGCAAGGTGTTTAATCTCTCTTTCATCAGTTTCTCATCTGTAAAATGGAAATAATAAAAATATCTACCTTAAAACATGGTCAGGAACATCAAGCCTAGACAGTGCCTGGCACTTGGTAGGCCCCTGCTATGTTAGCTTGTGGTATTGTTATGCAAAAGAGTTCAGACCACCAACAGTCACAGACGGATCTCAGGAGAATTGAGAGTACACATGTAACGCTAATCGAACTCAGGTTCCCATGTGGCCAAGTCTGGACACTGTAGAATTTAAAGAAACAGCCCAGCAACCAAAAGTATGTCAGGCTGGTCTTTTTGCATATCTTGAGCATTAAAGAGGGATCAAATTCATCATCTACAGACACACTTTTTTCTTTTTTAATCTTTTTGTATTTTTAGGGCTGCACCCATGGCATATGGAAGTTCCCAGACTAGGGGTTGAATCAGAGGTACAGCTGCTGGCCTACACCACAGCCACAGCAACGCAAGATCCAAACTGCAGCTGCGACCTACACCACAGCTCACAGCAACGCTGGATCCTTAACCCACCGAACCAGGCCAGGGATTGAACCCTCGTCCTCGTCCTCATGGAGGCTAGTTGGGTGTGTTAACCACTGAGCCATGTTGGGAACTCCCAGACACACTTTTTTTTTTTTTTTTTGGTCTTTTTGCCTTTATGTAGAGCTGCACCCGCAGCATATGGAGGTTCCCAGGCTAGGGGTCTAACAGGAGCTGTAGCCGCCGGCCTTCGCCACAGCCACAGCAACGTGGGATCCGAGCCGCGGCTGCAACCTACACCACAGCTCATGGCAACGCCGGATCCTTAACCCACTGAGCAAGGCCAGGGATTGAACCTGCAACCTCATGGTTTTTAGTT
Organism: Catagonus wagneri; assembly: GCA_004024745.2. NCBI lineage: Eukaryota > Metazoa > Chordata > Mammalia > Artiodactyla > Tayassuidae > Catagonus > Catagonus wagneri. The sequence goes on along the minus strand of PVHT021183555.1, from coordinate 17,792,277 downwards.
GGATCCGTTAACCACTGAGCCACGAAGGGAACTCCCACACTTTTTTAAAGAGCCCTTTTGTCTCACATGCCGACTCTCCCCCAGACCTCATCAGCACATTCCTCATTCTTAACACTCCCCCCAAAACTCCAAGCACTCCTACCACTGTGTGCCTCACAGAGCCTCTCCCTCTCAAAGAACTCTGTTCTCTCTTCTCTCTGACAAGTCCATCCAGGTCTTTTCAGAACAAAATCCCACCATCTCTTCTCTGGCTCTTCATCTACTGATCAGCACATTCTACACCTGAACCTGGAGCAGGGAGACAGGGAATGATACTAAATGGGCAATGCCAGATACCATCCCAAAAGAACACAGGATGGGAAAAATATTATGGAGAGTCATTAGGTCTCTGCCTTTTTTTTCTTTCTTTTTTTTTTTTTTGTCTTTATAGGGCCACACCTCTGGCATATGGAAGTTCCCAGGCTAGGTGTTGAATCAGAGCTGCAGCTGCCAGCCCACACCACAGCCACAGCAATGCCAAATCTGAGCCTCATCTGCGACCTACACCACAGCTCACAGCAACACCACTGAGTGAGGCCAGGGATCGAACCTGAGTCTTCACGGATACTAGTCGGGTTTGTTACCACTGAGCCACGATGGGAACTCCTCAATAGATATTTATTTGTATTGGGAATAATTTTTGTCACAGGGATAGGAGGATGATAATATATGGTCCCTGCTTTAGGAGTTCACCCTAGCCTCCTCCTATCTCAGCCCCTTCCCAGCTCACCCAGGACCTGAGCCAGGAGCAGATGATCAGCCCCCCAGAAAGTCCTCATAAAGGCCCCTGGTGGAGGATAGGATCCCAGCCTGATGACTATTTCCAGCCTCTCCATAACACTCTGGAGAAATGAAGACACCGAGCTGACAGTGGCCTTGGCAGAGCCAGAGAGAGGGATCCCAACACATTTATCACCAGCCGGGGAACTGCTGTTCAGCCTCACTGACCTGTAAAAATCTACACGAAACTCAGGCTTGGCTCCCCAGCTTTTGAATTTGATTTAGACCCCAGTAAAGGCCCCCAAGGCCCGATACTGACAAATCATCATTTCTCAGGACTGTTTTACTTTGTGTGGCTGTTAAAAGAATGCTAGGAGCTAGTGGGAAGAGCCAGACTTGCCTCATCTACCATGCAAGAGGGGCTGCAAGGTTCCCTGCCCCCAAATGCCTCCTCCGTTTGGAACTGCCCCACACAGTGCTCATAGCATTTGGAATTATTACACTAAAAGTTGTCTCCTGTGATGGAAAATAAGCTTCAGGAGGGCAGGGCCCGTATTTGGCTTATTCGTGGTTGGACTCCCAGCATAAGCCAAATGCCCAGCCTGTAGGAGATACTCAGTAAATATCTAATGACTTCAGGGAGTCCCTTCGTGGCTCAGTGGTTAACGAATCCAGCCAGGAACCATGAGGTTGCGGGTTCAATCCCTGACCTTGCTCAGTGGATTAAGGATCCGGCATTCCCGTGAGTTGTGGTGTAGGTCGCAGACGCGGCTCAGAACCTGTGTTGCTGTGGCTGCAGCGTAGACCAGCAGCTGTAGCTCCTTTTTGACCCCTAGCCTCGGAACCTCCATATGCTGCGGGTGCAGACCCAAAAACCAAAAAAAAAAAAAAAAATTCTAATGATTTCATTATACCTGATACTACTTTCATAATATACCCTGAAAAAAACTCAAAAAGTGTGATAATAATAACTATCTAGCCAACATCATTGACTCAGTACAAAGTAGGGTACTCAATGATTTACATTCATTATCTTAAATAAAAAGAGAAATGGGATTTATATCCAAACCTAGCCATTTCCCAAACGCACAACTTTGAGAAAGTGACTTAACCTCTTTGAGCCTCAGTTCGCTAACCTGTGAAAGAGATAAACAAGAATAATACCAATATGCATGTGAAGTGTATAGCATAGGAACAACTTTTTTAAAAAGAGCCCCGCCCCTCCAGTTATCAAAATTTTAATTGCTGATGCCCATTAATTGCTAGTAATTTCATTTCCAGGAGTTTCTCCAACAGGAAAAAAAAAAAAAGGGCAGCTATAAAAAGACAATGCACAAGAATGCTTATTGCAACTTTGTTTGAAATGAGGAAATTTGGCAGCAACCTAAACTTCCACCAACAGGGGATGGTACATAAATCACAGTAGAGTGTGTATTAGTTTCCCAGGGCTATTGTAACACATTACCACCAACTTGGGCCTTAAAATAACAGAAGTTCTCTCACAGTTCTGGAGGCCTGAAGTCTAAAATCAGTGTATCAGTAGGACAACACTCCCTTCAAGGCTTTAAGGGAAGATCTGTTCTTTGCCTGAGAAACAGTAATCTTGACTAAGCCTAGACTCCAGCTTCTGGTGGCTGTCAGGATTCCCTGGATTATAGCCAGCCAATTCTCTTTCTGCTTCCTCTTCTTTTTTGGGGATCCCCCCCCTTTTTTTTTAGGGCTGCACCCACGGCATATGGAGGTTCCCAGGCTAGGGGTTAAATTGGAGCTGTAGCTGCCATCCTACGCCACAGCCACAGCAACGCCAGATCAGAGTTGCACCTGCGACCTACACCACAGCTCATGGCAATGCTAGATCTTTAACCCAAGAGCAAGGCCAGGGTTCAAACCTGCGTCCTCATGGACACTAGTCAGATTCGTTTCCACTGAGCCACGATGGGAACTCTTCTTTCCGCTTCCTCTTTATATAAAGATGTGCCTTCTCCTCTGTGGGTAAAATCTTCCTCCACATCCGTCTTTATAAGAGCACATGGGAAGTTTCCATCAGGGCTCAGTGGGTCAAGAACCCGATTAGTATCCATGAGGATGTGGGTTTGATCCCCGGCCTTACTCAGTGGGTTAAGGATCCAGCATTGCCATGAACTGTGGCGTAGCTCAGATCCCCAGTTTCTGTGGCTGTGGCAAAGGCCTGCAGCTATAGCTCCGATTTGACCCCTTAGCCTGGGAACTTCCATATGCCGCAGGTGAGGTCCTTAAAAAGAGAGAAAAAAATAAAAAAGACCACCCCCCCAAAAAAGGGCACGTGGGATGGCATTTAAAGTTCACACGATAGTCCTCATTGTCTTAATTTAATTATGCATGCAACACATTTTTTCCAAATAAGGTAACATTTACGGGTTTATTATAGGCTGAATATTGGTGTCTCCCTCAAAATTCATCTGTTGAAGCCCTCACTTCCTTATGGGATGGTATCTGGAAATGGGGCTTTGGGGGTTATTTAGGATTAGATGAGGGTAGAGCCCTCATGATAGGATAATGTCCTTATAAGAAGAGAAACCAGATGGAATTCCCTCTGTGGTACAGTGGGTTAATGATTTGGCTTGTTTGTCTCTGTGGAGACACTGGTTTCATCCATGACCTGGCGCAGTGGATTAAGGATCTGGTGTTGCTGTAGATGTGGTGTAGGTAGCAGCTGCAGTTGGGATTCAATCCCTGGCCTGGAACTTTCATATGCCATGGCGGGGGGGGGGGGTGGCCAAAAAAAAAAAAAACAGAGAGAATTTAGAGAGCTCACTCACTCTCCAACTGAACAGAAGGGAGAGTGAGCACACAGCAAATGGCAGCCACCTACAAGCCAAGAGATGACACCTCTGAATAAAACCTGCGTTGCTAGCACCTTGATCTTGTGCTTTCTAGTGTGAAGAACCATAGAGAAATAAATTTCTGCTGTTCAGGCCACCAGTCCACTTTTTTTTTTTTTTTTTTTTTTTGCTTTTTAGGGCCACACCTGAGGCATGTGTAAGTTCCCAGGCTAAGGGTTGAATTGGAGCTATAGTCGCTGGCCTATACACCACAGCACAGCAACACAGGATCCAAGCCATGTCTGTGACCTACACCACAGCTCGCAGCCATGCCAGATGTTTAACCTACTGAGAGAGGCCAGGGGTCGAATCCATATCCTCATGGATACTAGTCAGGTTCGTAAGCCACTGAGCCACAACAGGAACTCCAGGCCATGATATTTTGTTATGGCAGCCTGAGCAGACAAAGGTAAGGCTCCGGGAATTAGGACATGGCCATAGCTTTGGGGCCACTATCAGGCCATGACATACAGGATGTGATGGAATACGGCAGATATCAAAAGGAACAAAGTTATTCCATTGTCCAGGTGACATATGATAACGATCTGCACTAGGGAGGAAAAGGGAAGATGGAGCAAAGGGGAAAAATTCTAGATGTTTCTGGGACTGTAGAGTTGTTAAGACTTACTTTTATTTTGAATATGGAAGATGAAGGAAGGAGAAGAATCCTCCTTCAGGTCACTGCAGCCAAAAACAAAAAAAGGACCTGGAAGATCACAGAGGATGATCTAAGGACTAAGTCTAGATTCCAGATACATACCTATTTTTAATTTATTATTGAAACATAGCATACATACAACAAAATAGACAAACCTTCAGTATAGAGCTCAGTGAATTCTTGCATTTATATTTGCCCATGTAACCACACAGAGCGCCTTATATAACAATTTGAGCATCCTAGAAGTTTTCCTTTCATACCTTCTAAGTCAATGCCCATGCAAGGGTAACCACTTTGGTTTAGACGTCCTTTTTTTCTTATAGATGTTTTTATATTTTTAATTCTGTACGTTTTAGATGTTCTTTAACATCCTGTAGATAGAACTCTTTTAGTCTGGCTTCTTTCACTCATCTTCATGTCTCTGAGATATATCCATGTTGTTGCATGTATCTATACCTTGTTTGTTTTTCAGGGCTATGCAGTATTCCATTATAGCTAGATGGAACCTGTAGGATTTGCTGATGGGGTGTGAGAGAAGGAGGAGTCGGGGTTTCTGTTCTGAGCTCCACTGAAAAGCGTTGCCATTAGCTGAGATGGATTATGTTGTGTGACAAGGTGCTTTGAGGTGGGTGGAGGAGCTCAGGGGCTCAGTTTTGGACATGGTGAATTGGAATTGCTCATTAAATATCCAGGTGTTGATAGTGAGTAGACCATTCAGTCATCAAGTAATGAAGGGGAGTGACGGGGGCAATGATTACAAGGGACAGGGGGCAGTGACTACAAGGTGGGTGACAGAGAGACGAGATTCTGAGCTAAAGAAGGAGAAGCAGGGCTGGGGAGTGACAAGTATGAACAAAGAGGACACATATCTTCCATCTAGGAGTATTCCAAGGGTAGAAGATGTATGCAAGAAAAAAACCCACCACTTGGGAGGGCTCTGTCTACAAAAGAGGTGGTACTGTGCCAGGCTCACCATTTTCCAGGAGCCCCTCACCCACTCACCAAGCAGACAGCCCAACACCCACCTGCAAGGGCACATTGGCAGCCCCAATTCTTTTATTTAAGGCTGCTGCCCAGCTTAGCCATCCAGTCAGTTGTCATTGCTATTTATCTTTCTGTTATTCTTAACATCTAACAGGCGAGAAATGGAATCATGACCACGTGCACCATGACCATTCCCCATGCTTGCCCAGCAAATCAGATCCTTGGACACCCAAGTCCCAGATCCACCTCTGCTGCTAATGTGATGCGTAATTTCTGAAAAGACCCTGCCCTTCTCCGACTTCAGCTCCTATGTCTATGAAAGGGACAAGAAGAGTGTAGATAAAGAAAGCGTAGACTTTGAATCAAGCAGACCTCATACAGTAAAGAAGGTGTGGCCTCATTTGCTGTTTGGCCTGTCCAGCATCCATACCCTCTTCTGATAACAGAACCCTGATTTTCTTTAAGGAACCCCTCCCCATCCATTCTCAGACATTGCAGTGCAGACAGAATTAAACCCAACCCCCCAGATCCACATTTGGCCAGTCAGAATTGCAATCATTTATTTGAGTATGTGCACATGACCTAATGAATGTCAAAGGGACATCAGCCTGGGATGTTTATTGAAACCAATGGAGAATGATGTTCCCTTTCGCTCTGTGGCTCAGTTAGTAGATGATAAGCCTACACCTGCTTGAGGGCATCTAGCGTCACGAGATTTGGCTCAAATTATGAAGAGCTTCCTAAGCTGTGCTATGAAGTATGAAGTCTTTACACAAGTTCGGCATTTCTGATTCTGTCACCAAAGTATCTATACACAGCAGAGAAGAACAAATTCAGCAGCTGTCCATTCTGAAGTGCTGAACCATGACTTCAAGGGCAAAATTTCCCCAGCAAGTCTTGTCTTACTGCATATTTTAATTATTTGTTCCAGTGTTTAATAAATTCTCCCCTCCAAAAAATCTTTATTAGTTCCAGGAAGTTCTTCTTGTTCACCCTGTGGCTTTGTCTCTCCTGGTTCACTGTTACCCATCTTCAGGGCTACAGGTGTCCCTGTTTGAGAAATATGGCTCTAAATAAGAGTAGTTGCCAAAGGTTTTTGTGGAGTGGTGTAATCTGATCCTAACTCGATGTTTAAAAGGTAACTCTGGGAGCTCCCATTGTGGCTCAGCAGAAACAATTCTGACTAGTATCCATGAGGACGCAGGTTTGATCTCTGACCTTGCTCAGTGGGTTAAGGATCTAGCATTGCCCTGAGCTACGGTGTAGGTCACAGACCAGGCTTAGATCTGGCATTGCTGTGGCTGTGGCCTAGGCCAGCAGCTACAGTTCCGATTACAACCCTAGCTTGGGAACCTCCATATGCCGTGGGTGCAGCCCTAAAACTATAAACAAACAAATAAATAAATAAATAAAAATAAAAGGTAACTCTGGGCTAGGATACTTCCTCATCAATAATTTCCAGGGTCACTGCAGCAAGCATCTCTTTGATAAGAAGTCAAGACTGTGACTTCAGGGTCTGGAATGTTCAAGTCACCCCACTAACTCACTCATACCACAAGGCTCTTTCACATATCGAGCTGACCTTTCCCAAGGACACCTGAGTCCCTGCTGCTCCCGTCAAGTTCCCATTTCCCCACAGGGCTGCGTGCTGCTGGGCGATAGCTACCTCCCTGCTAAACTGCTTTGATAAAGTTGATTGTGAGCCTTAGATTGCTGAGCTTTTCAGGAAGTTACGTGAAGGTTTTGAACTGAAATATGTCTTAGCACTGACTTAATCCTCAGGAAGATCAACTTCTGCTTCTTCAGGGTCACCCTAAAATATATGGAATTCTTATATTCTAGAGGAGTGATTCATAACTTTTCTCCTGGATAGAGGGAGGATTGTCACAGATCCTTTTAAGAGCCTGATGAAAGTCTGGACCCCTCTATCCAGGAGAAAACACCTTGGCACAAAACGTCAAATACAATGTTGGAGCATGGTAAACAACCCCCCCCCCCCGCAAACCCCATGCTGAGGCTAAGTTAAAACTCAAGGATGAGAGCATCGCACCTGGAAGAAATCTTAGAAATTATCTGGCTGAGCTAGTCCACTGAACAATAATGGTAACAACAGTAATGATCATGATTATAAACTCAATCATCTATTAAGTACTTACTACGAACAAGACACTCTACTGAGACTTTACATATATCATGTCTCTAAATCCTTACAATAAACCCGACTAGGTACTATTTCATCTCTATGTCACAGATGAGGCTCCTGAGGCTCCTGGAGCCTAAGCCACTTGCATGTAGATAGGGAACAACTGAGTGGCAGAAGCCCACTGACTCCTAGATCCGTGCTCATAACCACTGTGAATTAGCGACTATTATCCATAGTTCTTGTTGTCACCGTTAATGAGGAGTAACAGGAACCCACTGAAGCTAGCTTAAGCACAAAAAAGGGTTGTTATAAGGAAGGATATCAAGGTGCCTTACAGAATCCATAAGCAAGGATTAGCTGGATGGCAGGAATCACCCAGAACTAGACATCAGTTCGCTATAAGAACCAAGAAACACAATCCATCTATCACAGACTCAATGTCTGTGTTCCACTAAAGTTCATATGGGGCCTATAGGAAGGTGATAAAGGTTTAATGAGGTCATGAGGGTTGGATCCACATCCCTCATGTGGGATGACATGAGGTAGAGGAAGAGACACAGCAAGAAGGCAGCTGTCTGCAAGCCAAGAAGAGAGCTCTCATCAGGCACCAAACCTTGCCTGAACCTTGATCTTGGACTTTCCAGCCTCCAGAACTATGAGAAAATAAATTTCTGTTGTTTAAGCCACTCAATCTATGGTATTTGATTATGGCAGCCCTAACAGACATCCGTACCCTCTCTCTCCCTGCTCATCCTCTCCCAACAAAGAAAGAAAATTAGCAAAAGGAAAGCTTTTGCTAATTTCCCTAGCCTGAAAGCTATGTCAGCAGCTGGAGATGGCCTTTCAGCATCGCTCATACCGAAAATAAGGGAAACACTGAAATCGCAAAGGTCTCAAATGCAGATGAACAGAGAAGCCAGGCAGGGACCAGAAGTAAGTGAGGTGGGCTGGAGGTGCACAAAGGGGAGCCGCAGGAACTGAGGGCCCCACAGAAAAGACATGGCCACTTCTGGGCATTGCCCAGCCTTACTGTAGATGTACATGTCAAGTGCTAGCAGATTGTGCCCTTTCATTTAAAAATAAAATAAAAAAAAAAAACCCCTCTTAGTCTGCATTTACATGTGAAATCTCCAGATTTTGAAACATGGCACACTTGTACAGTCCAAACTAAACACATGTATGGGCTATTCCTAGACTGAGGGCAGTCAGTTTTGTGGGCCATGTATACAAAGCCCCTATAGACCCCAGCTGGGAGGGAGCAGAAGGAGAACATGCTATGCAGTTACAAACCCAAGTTCAAATCCAGGGTCCAACACTCATCATGCTATTTAACAGGTTGCTTTACCTCTCTGATCACTCTGAGCTAATCTTTTAATCCTATTGTTTCCAACACTTTGCCAATATAAATAATGCTGTTATAAAATCATGCTGTACACATGTCATTTTATCCTGTGCAAGTCTATCTGGAGGATAAGTTCCTAAAGGAGAGACTGCCAAATGTCACAGGATGGATTCTCTGGAACAGACACTGAAATGGAGTTTGGACTGAAAAATGTGTATTAGGAACATATGTTCACACAAAAACGTGTCCATGAATATTCATGACAGCATTACTCTTAATAGCAAAAAAAAGTGGAAACAACTCAAATGTCTATCAACTAATGAATGGTTGGATAAACTGTGGCCTATCCATAGAATAATATAGTATTTGGCAATAAAAAAGGAATGAACTACTGACGCATGCTACAACGTGGATGAACAACGAAAATATGCTGAGTAAAATAAGCCAAACACAAAAGGCCACATCTTTTATGATGTCGTTCCTCTGAAAAGTCCAGAACAGGCAAGGCTTTTTTTTTTAAGTTTTACTGGAATATAGCTGACTTACAATGTTGTATTAGTTTCAGGTGTACAGCAAAGTGAATCATATATATATATACATCCATTCCTTTTTCCCTTATAGGTTATTATAAAATATTGATTCGATTTCCCTGAGCTATACAGTAGGTTCCCACTAATCACCTATTCTATACAGTAGTGTATATGCATTACTCTCATCCTCACAGGTCCTCCCTGCCTTCCCCACCAATGGTTTCCCATATGATGACCGTAAGATTGCTTTTGAACTCTGTGAGTCTGTTGCCAGAATAGGCAAGTCTTTAGAGATGAAAAGTAGATTAGTGCTTTCCTGAGGCTGGAAGTCTGGGGGGATTACAAGGAGTGAATGCCACTGAGTATGGGGTCTGGGGGTGATGAAAATGTTCTTGAATTGATTATGATTCGGTCTCTCTGTGAATACACTCAAAACTAACTGTACAATTTAAATGGGTGAATTATACTTCAATAAAGTTGTCCCCAGATGTTGATGGGAAGAGGAAGGAGAACTGGGCCGACAAAAAGTCTAAACTGCAATTCAGGTCCCACGAAGCCAGCCAAGGCAACAGAAAATGGCTGAGCCAAGCCAGCCAAGCCTTCCACCATCTCACTGAGCCAGGACACTGATGGTTCCAGAAAGCATGGCCTTGGTTGGGTGGGGGAGCTCTCCGTAGCTTACAGCTAGAAGCCATCTGCTGACCACACTCCCCACAGCAGAACAGCAAATCCTCCCCTGAAAGGGGAGTCTGGGAGGTGCATCTCCACATCTACCTCACCAACATGAAAGGCAAATGTCATTACTTTTGATAGACAGAAGCCTCACTACAGGATTGTCACTTTTATCACTGTCATCCAAGAATTCCCCAACTACTGACAATATTTTTATATCTGGCAGGTGGGATCCTATTGAACAACAGCAGGTGGTACCTTTTAGAAGACCGCGCTGAGGAATATCTCTACTGCCATATGAAAGACTTTTCACTTGATCCTATGAGAACTGGGAGCCCAGCCATGGTTCTGTTGTTTTCCAAAGAGAGAGGATATGATGTAAAGCTGTATTTTAGAATACTTATTCTAGTGACAGCATGTAAGATGAACTGGAAGAGGGAGATCCAGAAGACAGGGAGACTAATTACTTGATTATTGAAACCAACCAGCCATGGGGTTGGGGAGGGTGGATGGTTGCCATAAAAAGCGAAGGAAGAAACAGAAGGAAGAAGGAAGTTTTAGCACTTCTGAAGGCTGATTGGACCAGGGTATAAGGGAGAAGACAACTCCTTTTAGTTCAAGTTTGGGGGCACTGGATGGGTGCCCTGATATCCCACCATGATATCAACATCCTAAAAATCTCCCCCATCCACCCGCTTCCCTCTGACTCTACTATCACCACCACCATCTCCTGCTTCGGAGACTCTATAGCCTTCTAACTGATCTATGCTGGCTTGCTGAAATCTACTCCCCTACAGGAGCCCGAGGGGCCTTCTTAAAACTTAATCAGGTCCTGTCATCCCGAGATTCAAACTCCTCCAATTGCACCTCACTGTCCTTGGCATAAAACGCCATGTCTACAAGGCCCTTCATTAGCTGCCCTTGCCCACCTCCCTAGTCTCACTTCTTACCAGTCCTACTCCTTTCCCTATTGAGCTTCCTTGAAGTCTCTAAAAGTTCCATGTTCCTTTGCCTGAGTCTTCACATTCCCTGTTCCTCTGTGTTCAATACTCCATAATCCCTAGCCTACTCCTACTTAAACCGTAGGAGCCGAGTTAGATGTTACCTATTCCAGGAAGCCTTCCCTGACCACCATACCTTAGGACTGGATGAGTGGACTGTGGCTGATTATATGCAAAGATGGCATCAACAATTTCCTCCCTCTGCTTGCACCCACACTGCTTTCCTCATCACGAGGTGGAATCTGTCTTCCACACTCCTTGAATGAGGCAGGCAGATGACTTGCTTTAACCAAGAAGTGACTTTCTAGAGTATCAGATTCCACAACTTAAGAGGCTACAAAGCCTCTTCTGCTTTCATTCAGGGGGAACATAGCCCCTGAGTAAAGAAGTCCAGGAGAGAGAAGCACCACGGAGAGGGGGACCAAGGTCCCAAACTATGTGAGAATCAACACCATGAGAAGAAAATAGTCCAACCCTCTGAATCAGTCCCAGGATAGTCAAACCATCCCTATGAGATGCCAGGCATGAGGCCATCTTGAATCCTCCTGTTCCAGTACAGGCATGCCAACCAACACTGTGTAGAATAGCAAGAAACCATCTTGCTGAGCCCCACCTGAATTTCTAACCCACAGAATTGTGGGTAATAAAATATTTGTTTTAAGACACTATACTTCAGAATGCTTTGATGCATAGTCACAGATAATTGATAAAACGCCCTTTCCTTTATTTCCCAGAGAACCTTCTGACTACTTCTATCGTGGCATCCATTCCATTGTCCGGTGGTTGCTCCTTTAATCCCTTTATTTACTTTCTTTATCTGTAAAATGAGCATATTGATTTTCTGATAGCTACCATTTAATGAATGCTTACTACGTGCCAAGCACAGGTCCAAATGCAATAGTTCATTTAATCCTTGTAGCCTGTGAAATAGCTACTATTAGTTATCTGAAATTTTTTTTTACCTATTTTTATGCCCCAAACTCACTCTAATTTTGTTTTTGTTTTGGCCTTTACAGTTCCATTTATACATGCGCTCACACACACACAAACACATAAGCACGCACGCAGGCTTGCACACGTACACATTTCACAGATGAGGAAACTGAAGCAGAATGTAATTGAGTAACTTTTCCAGGATCACATGGCTTCTAAGTGGCTGAGTTGGGATTTGACCCCAGTACAATGCTAGCACATAAAGTGGTTATGAAGATTAAATAGAATGATGGATGTGAGGTGCCTGGTACAGGCTTAGCACGTACGGATTGTCATTAGGAATAAGGGAGAGGAGAGGGAAACAGGATGTAAGACCTAGTCTCTCTCATTTCTTTCTTGCATCTGCCTCCCCTCCCCAGGTATACAGAAGCAGATTAATCCTTAGCTAATGATTACCATTTTATTTTATTTAGAGGTTTTTGTTTGTTTGTTTGTTTGTTTTGCTTCTGTCTTTGTTAGGGCCGCAACCACAGCATAAGGAGGTTCCCAGGCTAGGGATCAAATCGTTGCTGCAGCTGCCAGCCTACACCACAGCCACAGCCACAGTAACGCAGGATCCCAGCCACATCTGCAACCCACACCACAGCTCATGGCAAGGTTGGATCCTTAACCTACCGAGCAGGGCCAGGGATCAAACCCACATCCTCATGGATGCAGGGCTCGCTAACGACAGGAACTCCTAGTTTTTTTTTTGTTTTTTTAAATAATACAGTGAACACCATGAACTCATTGCCCAAACCAAGAACCAAAACGTTAGCAATAATTTCATCATCTGTGTGCTCCTCCCATCCCATCTCCTGCATTTCTTTTAAAGGTAAACGTGATTCTAAATGTTGGATCAATCATTCCACTGGGTTTTTCCCCCCTTTTTTTTTCTTTTTACAGCAGCCCCTGCAGCATATAAAAGTTCCCAGGCCAGGGGTCAAACTGGAGTTGCAGCTGGGGCCTGCACCACAGCCATGGCAACACAGGATCCAAGTCTCATCTGCAAACTATGCTTCAGCTTATAGCAACACTGGGTCCTTAACCCACTGCACAAGGCCATGGATTAAACCCACATCCTCATAGAGACAATGCAGGTCCTTAACCTGCTGAGCCACAATGGGAACTCCCATTGATTTTTTTCCTTGGTATTTTCACATAAATATGCCTAACAATAAATTGTTTCACTCCACTTGTCTTTAACATTCTAATTTCTAGGTCTTTCAATTATAGGTTCTTATTTCTCTTGTGAGTGAATTTTACAAGTTCATTCAGCCTGCTATGTTTGGTTGTGTGGGCTCTTTGGTGCAAAAGGGTTCCTAGCTGAGGGTGCAGGAGGGGGCTGAAAATCCACACTGCAGCTCCTCTGGCCTTTGTCTAAGCAGCACAAAGATGTATTCTCCCACCAAACCATGTACTACGATACAGCGGAGCCCCACCCCCACCCCCCCACCTGGTGAGGGGGAGAGTGGAGGCTTTCTCTAATTTGCAAAAGGGTATGGTAAAGGGGGTAATAGGGGCCCTGGGTTCACCTCCCCTGAATCACCTACAAACCCTGTCAGACCCTCCACATTCAAGGTCAAGATCTAGGCCATTGGGATTATAGATTGGAAATGACCCACAGTGGCAGCTTCTGGAGACAGCTGCGTCATGAGATTCAGCGTCCCCGCTGGCAGCTCGTTGGCCTCACTCCACTGGTCCATCTCTAACCCATCAGGAGGGATTTCCTAATCATGTTCTAGGGGCTTTAAGATTTATGTCAAGGGGCCTCAATTTATTGAATTAATGCTGCTGAGCAGAACAGTAGCTGTTAAACAGTGTGGAGATCTGGATTTTACAGCAATGTAACTAATAAGGCTATTAACACAAACGGGGCCTGCCACTGGCATTTATAACACCATAAATCTCGCCTCACTCTGGAAGTATTTATGGGGTGGCATGCACTCAGTGTCCACTGCCTTTTCTGTGCTCTGCTCTCAAGGCTTGTCCAGGGGGATGTGTTGCTCAATGAGAAGACTAGTCAGGAGGAGGGAGAGAGAAAAGCGAACCTGGGCTGATTCTCAGCTTCCATCCCCCCCATCAATTGGAAAGGGTGGCCACTGCCATGGGCAGATGTAATCTTTTCAATTATTACTTACGTATGTATTTCCCATTTATGGAGCACTTACCATGTGCCAAGCCCTTTCAAAATTCAATGACTGTGAATTTCCTGGCACCTTCTCAGGAGTGAAGTGTGTGTTTTTCCCACTGAACTTAATTTCTGTCTTGAGCCCCCCAAACTCTCTGAAGCAGAACATTTAATCTTGTCACTTCCAGCTAAATTCAGTCATTCTAGTGATTTTTATTTTTCTCATTGATTTCCGCTTAAACCAAGTCAGATTTTGGATTTTCTCCCTCCCTTCCTCTTGGCGGTAAAGATGCCAAGCTCCAGGGTGTGTGTGTGCACGCACACGTGTGCCTGTGTGCAAATCTCCCCATGCCATCAGCGGAGGGGGGACATCTGTCCACGTCCTCAACTGACACCCACTGAGATGGAACCCCTGCCAGAGTGTCAGTTTCCACTCTGGTTGACTCCCAGGATACGACATACCTCATCTAGTCCTCACATCCTCCCCTGTGGTACCTGTGCCCCAACCAGAGGCAGCCTTGCAGAACTGCCGTCTCATTCTCTCCCTCCCCTCTTCCTAAACTCCAAGTCCCATGGGGGCCAAGGACCGTGACACTCCAGGAACACTGGAAAGACACTCTCCTTCACATGCCTGACCACTCCAAGCCCCATGTCTGTGCTCTTCCCAGCTAGTACACGACAATGTCACAGTGATTCTGGGGACATCTCCACAAAGCCTGCCATCACCCTTGGCTTGCTTGCTTTTTTCCCAAACAACATATACCGCCTTTTCTCAGTTCTCAGATTTGCAAGGCATGCTTCATTGACTCCCATCATCATCTCTATGAGGTAAGAGCCATTTTTATCCCTATCATAGGTGTAGAAACTGATGTACAAAAGTTTCCTGTGTCGGGTCATGTGGTCATTAAGCGGGGGATCTGGATTTGAACCCAGACAGCTGGACTTCACAGGGCAATGAGACACACACAGGATCCAAAACTAAAAGTGGGGTCCAGCTCCCTAAGCCCTCTCCAGAGCTTTGCCCCAGAGAGGTACTTCTCAGAGTCCCTTGTGCATACAAGTGTTTAACTCCCCTTCCTTCCTCCAGTCTCGGGTTTAGGGAGTTTGGGGGATAAACAGTTTCCAACGAAATCTCCCTAAACTCTTGTTCCTTTCAATTCCTTAGCCTTTGGACTTCCAAAGCTACAGGTGTCACTGTAATCCTTCTTTTCTCTTAAGGCAGTAGGGGTTATGGCCTGATCTGAATTGAGTCTAGGATGAAAGGTGAACTTGAATATTTCAGGGAACAAGAACCCACAAAGGTGGAAGCTTCATACCTCATCCATATTCACATCATCACATTCAACCTCACAGAAGTCCCTTGGGAATATACAGTCCTCCCCTTGGTGCAGGGGGATAAAGATTCCAGAATACTGATTGGCTTCTCCAGAAGTGAAACTCACAAGCTGGAGAGTGAGATTTAGGACTCAGGTCTGTCTGAGTTTCTGCAGGATCATTAATCTCTCTTCTGGGAGCGAAAACTTGGTCTTGACGGGTTCTTCCATCTAGCTAAATGGTGGAGAGACTGGCTTTGTTAACCATGTGTTCTTGCCTTTGTTCCTCCAGCTTTAAGGGCAGTAGCTGATTCCCTCAGCTATTACTTCTGGGCTATCTTTGTTCTACATTCACTTTTCCATGCTCCACAACCCGCCCATCCAATTCCCTAGATTAAACTCTCTCTGTTAAAACACCTAGCATGGTTTCTGTTCTCCTCACTGGAACCCTGATGGTACAACAGACATTCAATTGAAATTTTATTGACTCCAGGCACTATTCTGTGCTTAGAAAACAGCATGGACAACTCAAATCAAACCTGCAGGACTGAGCATCTACTACATGTCTGGCATTTTGTGGGGTCCTGGATGTCCAGAGATGAAACAGAAAAAGAACAAGCCAGGAGTGCCCAAAACAACTTTAGACAGAGTCAAACCCCCTTTCTCCCATCTCCATACCTAGATTAGAAGCCTCTTAAAGAGCAGCAATTGAAGCTAAGGATTCCTCTGGTTCTCTGCATTTTGCAGGGTTTTTCAATGGGCTTCTATTTGGCATACTGGGGAGAACACTTCATGGTATAGGACTGACTTTGCAAGAAATGTTGCATTTTTGACCCCTACAGGTAGATGCTCGTGTCCCTCCTCCAGTCATTCTGTCTGCCAAAAATGCCTCTACCTGTTGACAAATATCATTTGGCAGTGTCCACCCTCCCTGACCACTACAAGGTCACCCGGAGAGAAGATACCACCAGGGGATGAAGAATTTGCTACTGATTTCTTACATTATCAGCCTCAGCAGAGAAACCTTTAATAAATGTAGAAGATGATGTAGTTCTGAGTTATTTCTGTGAATTAACCAAGACAACCAGCAGAATGAAATCCAACAGAGGGCATGACAGGGTGACAGACTGGTAGGGTGTTGGGAAGAGAAAGAAGGCAGCCGGGAACCTAATTAGCCAGGACTGCTCATATCTGAGCCGCTCTGCTCCCAGCTGCCTCCTGACTCATGACATGCTGAAAATGAAATCATCAAGATGCACTCACATACAGCTCCTTGTTAGAAATGGGTCCTGAGTAGGTTTAATTGGAAGAAGAGGGATGGGGGTGGGGGCATGGAAGATGAGAGATGGTGGGTGACAGTTGACAGTCCCCCACACATGGTAACATCAAAAACAAAGTATTTTTTGAAAGAACTGAGGTTTTCTCCACTTCTCTCCACTCCCTTCCTGTTATTCCACCTACTAGTAAATTAGAGAGCACCAATTTCAACAAGGTAGGAGGTTGGTACACTCTAATCCATGAAAATTGACAATGAAATGTGGTCAAAGTAACCCTATTGTGGTTTAAAAATCACTAACAACAGGGAGTTCCCATTGTGTTGCAGTGGAAATGAATCCTACTAGTATCCACGTGGATTCGGGTTTGATCCCTGGACTTGCTTAATGGGTTAAGGATCGGGAGTTGCTGTGAGCTGTGGTGTAGGTCGCAGATGCAGCTTGAATCCCGCATTGTGTAGGCTGGCAGCTGCAGCACCGATTCGACCTCTAGCCTGGGAAGTTCCATATGCTACAGGTGTGGCTCTAAAAAGAAAAAAAATATTCACTAACAACAGTTTTCACAAGATTTTCTCCCTTCCTTCTATTTATTTTTCTAATCTTCAAAAACTAATTAAAATAGATTCAAGTTGTCTCTCTAATAGTATCATTTTGTGACACTTCTATTCCCAAATCCTATGTTATATGGGAGAGAAAGAAAGACAAAGTTGCACATGTAGATCACAACTCCAACCACTCTCATCCTCCCAACCCAACTACAAAAAATGTTAGTCTTTTACTTCCTATACCTTTCACTCCCCACCAAAAAAAAAAGTTTTGACTTTTGAGATTAGCATAGCATAACATGATAAAGGACAGTAAAGTCAGATAGAACTGAGTTCTAACCTTTTTGTGGACATTTAGTGGCTTTGAGATGAACAGCAAATCACTTCTAGGCTCTCTGAGCCCTAGTTTTCCTCTACACTGGATATAGCTAGTGGCTTCTCAGCCTATGGACCCTGGATGCTACTGAGAAATGGGGACCCCATCACCTGTGTTGCCAAATCTCACAGGGTTGTTGTGGGATCTAGGAAGACAAAGGATAGAAGTGTTCTTTGTAGCCTTAAATCCTTATATGCACAGATACTGCTGGGCCTTGGTTATTTGCCAATGAGTTAGGCATTCCATTGGTTATCTATATCTGCCTTCCTGCACAGTCTCTCAACTAATCCTAGATCAGAGATCTGGCCAGAGTGTGTGAGTGGCAGCCCTTTTGACTGCCTAGCCAACATTTCACTCCCTCTTCTTTCCCAACAGAACTCCAATTTTATTTACTCTCCCAATAGCCAAGTACTTGCACTGGGGCAATACCCCTCTAAAACCCAAGACAAGGGTAAGTCTTGACTGGTCAAAACCAATCACAGTAATTCCATAGCCTTTGTCAGTGATTGGCTGAAGCACGAATATGTGACACAATTCTGACCAATGGGAAATCTGCTGGGGGCTCAAGGAAATGCAGTTCTTGCTCTTACAAAATCCATGGTTTAATGATGTTGCCTTGATGCTTGAAGATATTGCAACCATCTATGGGCTCAAAGGGAAAAAAAACAAGGACAAAGGTAGCTACTGAGACTTTGAGAGCCTCAGTGCCTTTAATCCTCAGAATTAACTCTAGATATACCCTGTCTAGAGATGTCCTGATATGTAGGATAAGGTATGGTGATCACACATGGTTGTTTTAGCTCAGGCTGATATAATAGATCACCATGAACTGAGTGGCTTAGACAATAAACATTTAATTCTCACAGTTTTGGAGGCTGGAAGTCAGAGATCAGAGTGGTCAGGTTCGGTGAAATCCCTCTTCCAGATGGCAAAAGACCAACCTCTCCCTGTGTCCTCACATGACAGGAAAAGAGGGCTAACTAGCTCTCTGGCCTCTTCTTATCAGGGCACTAATCTCATTCATGAGGGCTCCAGCCCCCCAAATACCCTAGTGACCTTTCTAAAGCCCCATCTCCAAATACTATCGCATTGGGGATTATTTTTTTTCCATTACTTAATGAATTTTATTACAATTATAGGTGTACAAAAATCATCACAACTCAATTTGATAGCATTTCCATCCCAAACCCTCAGTGTATCCCCTCACCCCCCAGATTGTCTCATTTGGAAACCACAGGTTTTACAAAGTCTGTGAGTCATTATCTGTTCTGCAAAGAAGTTCATTGTGTCCTTTTATTAGTTTCCACATGTAAGCAGTAGAATTTGATGTTGGTGTCTAATTGTCTGACTGGTTTCACTTTGCATGATAATTTCTAGGTCCATCCATGTTGCTGTCAATGTTGTTATTTTGTTCCTTTTAATGGCTGAGTACTATCCCATTGTGTGTATGTACAATATCTGCCCTATCCACTCCTCTGTCAATGGGCATTTAGGTTGTTTCCATGACTTGGTTATTGTATAGAGTGCTGCAATGAACACTGGAGTACATGTGTCTTTTCAAGTCATGGCTTTCTCTGGATAGATGCCCAGGAGTGGGATTCCTGGATCAAACGGTAATTCTATTTTTAGTTTTCTGAGGAATCTCCATACTGTTTTCCACAGTGGTTGCACCAATTTGCATTCCCACCAACAGTGTAATAGGGATCCTTTTTCCTCCACACCCTCTCCAGCACTTATTGTTTGTAGACTTTTTGATGATGGCCATTCTGGCTGGTGTAAGGTGGTATCTCATAGTGGTTTTGATTTGCATTTCTCTAATAATGAGAGATGTTGAACATCTTTTCATGTGTTTTTTGGCCGTCTGTATGTCTTTTTTGGAGAATTGTCTGTTTAGATCTTCTGCCCATTTTGTGATGGGGTTCTTTGCTTTTTCGGTATTGAGCTGTAGGAGGTGTCTGTAAATTTTGGACACATTGGGGATTAGATTTTAACATATGAATTGGAGGTGGAGGACATAATCAGTCATTTCACAGCAACCCTGGTTGTCCTAGAACTGTTCCAGTTGACATTTGTGCCAGTGTACTTTCTGATTTAGCCTTTGTCCTGAACAAAAGCTTACTGGTTTTAATCATACGGTCTTCCTACTGATAATACATGCTCATATTGTTTAAGTCACTCTGAGTTAAATTTATTCTATGCAGCCAAAATACTGTAATGAATACAGGCCTAGAGAGAGATATAAACAATGTGTATACATATGTGTGCATATTTATGCATATACATAAGCACACAAATGATGATACTAAAGCTTTAGAGTGAATGCTTTATAGTAATGTCTACTCAAAAATTTCCATGCTTTCTCTTCTTCCTTCCTTAGTAAACATCATTACTGTGGAAACAAAAAAACATGAGAGAGAAACAAATAATGACATTATAATCTGAGAATTCATCTTCTCCCAAATGTCTCATGAATCTCTAAGGCAGAGCTATGTGCCTCCCTTATCCTCACACACTAGATTTTCACTGTTGTCTCATGCAGCAAAACTCTGATTCCTCTTAATGTATGTAGTTTGTTTTTTTTTTTTCCTTTTAGGGTGGCACCCGCGGCACATGGAGGTTCCCATGATAGGGGTCCAATTGGAGCTGTAGCTACCGGCCTACGCCACAGCCACAGCAACACCTGATCTGAGCCGTGTCTGTGACCTACACCACAGCTCTGACAACACTGGATCCTTAACCCACTGAGCAAGGCCAGGGATCGAACCCGCAACCTCATGGTTCCTAGCAGGATTCGTTTCCGCTGTACCACGATGGCAACTCCCCTTCTTAATGCATATAGCTCTTTAACTTTCCCAAAAGTTCCATGTCCACTATTAGAAAATGCATCTACAAGTGCTTGTTCTCATTCTCTCCTTCATCTGTCCTTCCCCAGTCACTCCATTAAGAGCTTCAATTTGCCAGTTGCCCTCTCCCCTTATGCTGTTATCAGCAGGGTGGGGCTGACATGGCCACCGTCACAGAGAAAACTGAGGAGTCTCCTGATGTAAAGTGTCGGACAAGCGCCCCATTAGTTTTCCTATCACCTGATGAGCCTCGTCCATTAGCTTGACTGACTTGAGACTGGGTTTCAAGGTAAATCTAGCAGGCAGGCACTCTAAGTTGAGACAAAAGCTAGTTAGAACACTCAATGCCTGCCCAGCCTGTAAATGACCCTTGCAGATAAACTCTCTATCTCTTTTATTCCTCACCTGATGCAAATCCAAGTGTCTGAAAATCAACCTCTAACCACCCAAGGTCAGGAGTATCTGGACTTGGAAACTGGAATCAAGGAACTCAGAAGATACTTGCAGCTGTTAATAACACTCTTTCCAAACCAATGAAACAGGCACTCTTCCATTCTGATGGTAGGGGTATGAAAAGGTACAACATTTTGAAGAGGGCAATATGATAGTATGCACCAAAAGCCTGAAAAGAGTTCACATAGTTTGATTCAGCAACCCAATTTCTTTGAATTTATCCTAGAGAAATAAGGGAACAAATACATGTGTAGGGCAGAGAACTGATGAAATGACTTATGATATAACCATGAAATGGAGTATAGTGTAATTATTTTTTAAAGTTCTTGTTATTTTAACACATGAGAGTGTAAACTGGCACAACCATTCTTTAGGATAGCTTGGCAACATGCACCAAAAGCCTTAAAAATGTTCACACCACTTGAAATAGTCACTATACTATTCAGTGTTTGTGGTTCTCCTCTTTGCAGACATACAGTAGAATTGAACTTCATGGCTTCCCAGTTATTATCCACCTCGCTATTATCCATGGTTCTGGCTAAAGAGCTGTTTGCTTTTTAGGGCCACAGCATATGGGCATTCCCAGGCTAGGGGTCTAATAGGAGCTGCAGCTGCTGGCCTATACTGGATCTGAGCCGAGTCTGCGCCCTATACCACAGCTCATGGCAACGCTGGATCCTTAACCCACTGAGCGAGGCCAGGATCAAACCCACAACTTCACGGATACTAGCTGGGTTCGTAACCCACTGAGCCATAAAGAGAGCTCCAAGAGCTGTCATGAAGAAGAGTTGAATACCACTTCCGGGTCAGAACATTGAATTGTCAGTGTTACACCCAGAGAACTCTCTTCTTCCCCCGGAAAAGACTATCAGTGATTGAAATGGTAGACTTTCCATCAGCCTCGGTCCCAGAGTGAAAAGACCATAAGCAAAACTTAGCTGCATGTAGGGTGAACGGGAAATAAGCCTTGTTGTTTTAAGATTTTTAGAGTTGTTACTACAGTATATCCTACCTGCTCTGACTGGTACACCCTTTGACATAGCATGCCTATCTCTAGAAAACCCTTGTACACACAGACGTACACATCAGAGGATATTTTTATAACTAGATATATGTTGAAGGATATTAATTATAAAATAGCTCTTAACACACCTACAAAGAAACAGCAAGAAGCTCTACAGCACACCTGCAGTGCCAAGACAGCTAGGAAAGAAGGCATGGAAACCTTGCCCATATGCTACAATATTTCCTAAGAAGACCAGCTCCCTAATGTACAGCCAAGTCACCATTCCAGCTTCTTCCATCTCTCCTACATAATGAGTTTCCTCAGAGCCCTCACTGTCAATTGGCTGACTTTAGTCAAGGTTTCTCCAGTCCATTAAAGATGTACTAATAATATTAAACTTCAAAAGGTAAGGGTTAGAACCCCAATCTCTTTTTCTCCCAAGAATTTCTGAGGTTCCTATGCAAATGTATCTAACTCTCCCCTTCCCCCATAAGTCATCAAGGTCCATTTTACAAGGAATATAGGGAGGAAAAGCCTTTATCTATCCCCAAACACACTTGCTATGTTCTTCCCTGGAACAATGGGTTCATACATCTATATAACCCACTCTAGCAAAGTCTCCACCCTTAGAAATAATAGCAGTTGGAAATGTAGAAACTTTTCTCAACTTAAGGGAAATAACTGTAAGTCAGCCATTCACTGCACCACTGTTAGTATGTGTTATACTGACCATATTGATAATGAGGAGAAATAAAGACGTAGCAGAGAGAAGTGACATATTTCACCATCCAGATTAGAATTTGCCTCAGGGTCTCAGGATGCCCCTTTCAGCAACAGCTTTTCAAATTTTAATGGCCCTACTGGAGACAACTTCTCGGCCCTAGAAAGTAGTTGGTGAAGAGAAAAAAATAGAATGAAAAGTCCCTGAGGCTCCCAAAGGGATGGTTTCTCAATTACTAAAAGACTGTCTAAAGTTGCTGGTGGTGGCATTTGTGACAATGGTAACAGCAGGGGTGGTGGGGATGACGGTGGAGGTAGTAATGGGTAAACATGGTAGACCCACTCATCAGCCTAAACCTGACCTCTCCATTCGGAAGACTGAATTAATGTGACAGTAATGAGGCATTAATATTTACAAGGATTTAATATTTTATAGTCAGGTGCTCATTCTAGACATGGATTGAAAACATAGGTCAGCTGTCAGCGAGGAAAACAGGCAACTCAAAAGCAACAGGAGATGAGTAGGGAAGCAACAGGGGAGGGGGTCAGAGCATTGAGTGGAGAAGGGAGAACAGCCCATTCCACAGTGCAAGTGGAGGGTCTTAGGTCACTTACCTCCATAGCCTGTAAGCCTATGAGACAGAAGCATAATCAGAACACCTTGTCAACCGCCCTTCTCTTCCTACTTCTCTTCTTTCTATATTATTCTTCCTCTGTTAGCTCACCTATCCTCCCATGTGAGGCAGGAGAGGAAGAGAATGTACGTTCTTATACCTGGAAAGCCAGCAGGCAGACTTTGGGTTGCAAATCAAGTTGGGGGCTACCATGCAAGGCCAGGACTAGAATCTAGTCATTGATTGCCTTTGGGATACCTCCTCTCTAAGAATAGGTGAACCCTACTACGTATCACAGTTTTCCCCAAAGAGTCTTTGGAGAAGTGGTCTGTAAGCTGACTGGTACAGCTCTGTCAAGGCAGGGGCCAGGTCTATCCTAATCACCAATGTTTCCCAAGAGCTGGAAAAATGGCTGCCATATGGTCAGAGATAAACAGTGTTTGAGAGAAGAACAAATGAATAGATAGTTCTACAGGATGTTTTCTTTATAAAGTTTCCATAGTCATATAATTGTGGGAAGCACAGAGATCCTAGCCTTCTCTTGGGGAATTATAATGCAATATCAGAGAATCCTTTATATAACTCTTTTTTTGTTCATAACAGAAGGTCTCAAATTTTTTTAAACATATTATTCCCCCTCCCCTTTTTTGGAATACCTTAACTATTTCTACGGGACATGCTTTGGGAAATGCTGATACATAGCCTTACAGCATAATGGAAAGAGCAAAAAATCTGGAGTTGGATAAATCTAGATGCAAAATCTCAACTTCACTTCACTTGGACAAGTTGCTTAATCTCTCTGGGTCTCAGTTTCCTCATTTGTGATAAGTGACTATAACAATTTCCTTTATGTACCTCACAGGGGTTGCAGCAAGAATTAAATGAGATACTACGTATGAAGAGTAAACTGCTTGCACACTGCAGCTGTTACTGTTTCTAAAAGCCAGAATCATGTCAAGTTGACATTACACAAAGCAATTTCCAGTATCAGACCCTGCTAAAGTTGTTCTGGGATACGCTGATCTCTGAGAACTTCTTGGGCTATAAAGGTACATTTCTAGGTACAGTTGACTCCTACTATCACAGAAAACTCATAGCAGAGTTTTTTAAAGGTCACATGAAATACTGTAGTAGACACAGGTCATTCATAATACCTCTATCCCTTGCCACCTCCCATTATGTGAAGGCTAGAAAACCAATTTCCAGATCCCTTTGAAGCTAGGGTAGTAATGGCTTATGAAATATAAGCAGACATCTTCAGAGAGTCTTCTGGGAAAGGCTTTGATTTTCTGCTTTTTTTTGTCTTTTTGTCTTTTCTAGGGCCTCACCCGTGATTTTCTGATTTAATAAAAAGGCAGGCCAGACCAGCACAGCCTTCTCCCCTTCTGTAATTGAGTACAGATGTGAAGGCTGGAGCAGCAACAGCCATCCTGCAACTTTGAAAGAAAATACAAGAGAATTGCAGAGGCGTTATTATGGAATTAGTGAGCCAAAAACCATCTTCCCTCAACTTCATGTTATCAAAAAAATTTTAAATCACTATAGTCAGGTTTATGCTACTAGCAGCTGAAAAAAATCCTACCTGATAAAAATAGTGGGGAAAAGGGTTTGATTGGGACTTTATTAAAATCAAACATAAAGTTATGAAGATATGTTTATATATCATATTAAAACAAATGTAAGTTATAATTATGTTGCTCTATAATCCCATGCTCTGTTTCTCAAAATCAAGAATGTATTATTGATTTATTTGATACAGAGCACAATTCTTCTACCAAGTTACATTGTGGAGATGTTTGACCTCATATCTGACTTTTACAGCAAGTTCATTAAGATGAGTTTCATCAAGTTTCCTGCTAGTCTCTTAATCTTCTGCTACCCTCATCCCTCCCCTTGGCAACTCCCGTTGTAGGGTTACTTTTCTAGATTCTTCTCTTCTTTAATTGCCTAACTCTGCCAGGTACTCAGTTGTCAAGGGTTTTGCATGAGATGCGAGCAATTCACCAGCACCACTGTCACTGGCTTCATGAAATCCCACATCTTATGCAAGATTTGCAGGTCCACCTTGCAGTCAGTTTGCATTGTTTCTTTAACACTGTTATATATTTTCAGCATCTGATAATTGAGGAAGAGGCTGACCGAGACACTATCTATAAGGTAGGAAAGATTAGTGTGGAATGAAAAGAAATATCTGTTAAGGGTGAGTGATTTTTTAAGTGAACAGTTCATTGGTGAATATTTTCATGCATCAATGGCATTCAAAAGTCTGTCATTGGCTTTCACGTCGATAAAAGCCATGAAGGCCATAGATTGAGAGTCAGAGAACTGTGTTCCATGTTTACCTTTGTCCTGATTTGCTATGTTACATTGAGCAAGCCATTCCCTCTCCCTGGGACTTGGTTTCCTCAACTGCAAAATGATTCGACTGTGTATATTCTAAGATCCCTCAACTTCTAAAGAGTCTATTATTCTGCAAGTAACTGGCAATGAGTAGGGAGTGGAAGTCTAAAAGCTAAGAACCTCTGAAACTGCTGACAGAAAACCCCAGACGAGGTCCTTTGCTAAACTGAACTCAAGCTACACATTTTCATCTTAAGGATTCCCCCGATCTCTTAGCGGCAGAGAAACTAATTAGATTTAATAAGAGACAAGGCTGCTAAATGAAAGTACATGAGAAATAACACATTGCTGAAGATTAACACATGTTCCGGTCTGTCTTCACAATAAAACCAGGGCCCTCACTTATCCTGGGATCTGTGACCTAGACAGAGTGAGAGGAATAAGCAGCTTATTCATCTAGGGTAAGTGAGGATTTCATCCCAACAAAAGAACAAGGAATACAAGCTCCATGTAGAAAACATATCACTGCTAAACGATTGATCTTACCCCATCTTAATGTTCAGAAATTGTTCAGTGGTTCCCCACTGAACCAACATACCCATCTAGCATGGTGTTCAAAGCGCCCCCATGATCTGGTGCCTGCAAGCACCTCTGCCCTTGTCACTCACTGTTTCACTCCTTGTACTTTGTATTTCAGTCAAGGAATCTAATATTTTAAATATTTGGGAACACTCCATTTATACTGAACTCTTCCTCACTTCCATATTTCTTCTGTATTCCTCAGAATTCTCTTTCCTACCTTCCACCCCATGCTGCAGTCAAACTACTTACAGTTCCCTAAGCATGTTTCCTGCAGCATCCTCTTCCAGGGACACTTTATCGATTACAATGTATTTAAAACAATTAACAGAATGCCCAACTAAAAACAGCTTAAACAATACAGAACTTGGAGTTCCCTTAGTGGCTCAGTGGTTAACGAATCCGACTAAGAACCATGAGGTTGCGGGTTCAATCCCTGGCCTTGTTCAGTGGGTTAGGGATCCAGCGTTGCCATGAGCTGTGGTATAGGTTGCAGACGCGGCTCGGATCCCGCGCTGCTGTGGCTGTGGCGAAGGCCGGCAGCTACAGCTCCTGTTAGATCCCTAGCCTGGGAACCTCCATATGCCACGGGTGCAGCTCTAGATAAAGGCAAAAAGACAAAAAAAAAAAAAAATACAGAACTTAAAATAGTTTGTTTAGTGGCTCTGCATCCTCAGACTTGACACACACATCCCCAAACACAGGGAAGCAAAATGGCTGCCACAGCTCCAAGCATCACAACTCATACAACAGCATCCAAAGGCATTCAAAAGAGAACTTTATCTGCTCAACCCTCTTTTTTATGAAGGAGAAAAATCTTTCCAGGAAGCTCCCACCCCCAGGAGAATTTCCCTCAGATTTCACTGGCCAGAAAAGTTCTTAAACTTCCCAGGAGTAAAACTTATCAACCACTTATCCTCTGCCCCATTCCTAAATGTCACCAGATCTCCTCCTAGCTTCACTTCTGATTTTGTTTATTATTTTAACAACACGTACTGAATATTATTAAATGCTAGGTGCTTTGCTAAACACTCTAAAAACATTATTTTATTTAGCCCTTAGAACAATTCTATAAGGCTGGAATTGTTATCCCCATTTTAAAGTCAAGGAAATGGCCCAGAGAGGTTAAGCAACTTGCCCAAGGATACAGCTAGAAAGAGCCAGGATTTAAATCCACGTATGTCCAGCTCCAAAGCCCCAACTCTCAGCCACTCTTTGTCCTTCTCATTCCCGTCTCCTCTTGACATTCTTTACCCCTCAATGGCCCATTCTCTTTTACACAGAGAAGTCTCCCTGTCTAATGGACCCTTTCCCATTGCTTAGCAACATTTTAAGATCTTCCCTATAATTAAAGAAAAGCGAGGGCCATTTTCCTTCACCCTATTCTCTCTTCAATCTATCAAGCTTCTCAAAAGCGCCTCTTCCCACTCACTGATTCCACATCGTCAGGACACATTTACTCTTCACTTAATCTAACATCCTTCCCCACTCTGCCCAAGGTTATCAACAAGAGCCATTTAAACAGCTTCTCCCCAAGCTCCCACCTCCTGGACCTGATTAACTGGCATGGCAGTCAGGCAGCTGCCCAAGGCTCCAGCCTATATGGACTCTAAAACATCACCGGAAATATAACAAATGAAGAAAATTGCATTTACCAGAACTCCTCTCAGGAGTTAGTACTGTGTGCAGTTGGCAAGTAAAGTTTGATCAGTTACTCAATGAAGAGCTGAGAGATCTAACTCCCCAAGAGGCATGCTTGAGGAACAATAAATGCTTTCCACCTGCCCACCTATAAAGGCTGGTCTCCTTAACTGCAGGGATTATGCTTTGCTGAATATGGAATGCAAGCCTGGAGCCAGAGCTAACTGCTTGGGTTGACAGAGGAGAAGCCTTTGCCCCATGTGATGCTCAGGCTCTCCAAATTAATGCCAAGCAAATATTTAAAGAACATCAATTTGAAGTGTGCAAAATTATTAGTCTACACTATGGACCTACATTTCTCAGTCCAGAGAAATGCGCTACATATAATATGACTGATTCACCTCCTCCTCCTCTTGATGGTCTGGTCTGCTTATTTGTCGGTTCCAGGAGTCTGCTGGTAAGTCCTCTCTTCCTCTCATTCTCTGTCTCCTCTTGTTTCATTGGTTCCTCTGCCTCCTCCTCCACCTACAATGGGGACATTTCCCCAGGCTGCAACTTCAGACTCCCTTCTCTATATCTTCTCCCTTCTGGTCTCAACTATTCCCAGGTGTATTAGTTATCTACTGCTGCATAGCAAAGGACCCCAAAATTTAGCAACTGAAAACAACCAATATTGGTTATCTTACAGTTTCTCCCAGCCAGGACTCCAGGAGTGGCTTTAGAAGGTGCTTCTGGTTCAGGATCCCCCAGGAGGCTGCACTCAAGGTGTCAGCCAGGACAGCAGCCATCTCAAGGAAGGACTGGAAGAGAATCCACTTCCAGGCTCACTCATGTGCTTCTCCACACGGCTGCATCACAACGTAGTGGTTGGCTTTCCCAAGAGTGAGTTATCTAAGGGAACTTACCCAAGAGGGAAGCCATAGTCTTTTATAACCTAATCTCAGAGTGACATCCCATCATTTCTGTTATATTCTATGCATCAGAATTGCGTCTAAGTCCCATCCACACTCAAAAGGAGGGGATTATACAAAGGCATACAGACCAGGAGGTGGGGGGGGTCACTTGGGCCATTGTAGGGGCACCATTCCCTCCAGGGCTCTGCCCTCAACTCTAAGGAGAGTCACTATTTTGGTCATGACCCTTTCCCCTCTTTCATCTCTCTTTTCCCAACTGCCTGCTAAGTCATTCCACATGGACGTGGCAGATGGCCAGCACCTCGCATCCTACCTCCATCAAACCAACTTTTGTGCGTTCCCTTAAGGCTGTCCAAATTGCCTTCTTTGTTCCACTGATGGCACTGCTATTCTCCCATTCCCTGGAGATTTGGGGCTCTGAGTCATCCTTTATTCTTCAATCCAACAAAAATCCTCATGTTGCCATTTACTGAGCCCCTGATATGTGCCAGGCTCTTTTTTATTTTAGCTGCGCCTATTTAATTTTTGCAGTGCTGCAAGGTGAATGAACTCATTTTTCTCTCAAAGGGAAGTGGATTTCCTGGATGTGGGTCTCATGTTATGTGCTGAGAAACAGCAATGAACAAGACAGGTACAGTCCCTGGAGCACTTATAACCTACAGAGGAGAATTTCCCTGAACTAAGTACCCCTAGTGAGAAACTAGGGCTTGAAATAAAATAGACCTAGGTTCAAGTCCCATTTTACCCATATTTACCAGACAGGTGACCTTGGGCAAGTTACTTTCTAGGCCTCAATTTCCTCCTGGGGCAAAATAACGGTGCTCTCCTCATGCAGTTGTTTTGAGTATTAAAGGAGGTAATTCAAGTATTCCACCTGGCATAGGGCCTAGCACACTAGGGTTCAAGGGTTCAATAGCGGGATGACGGGGGTGGGAGGGAGGTGATAATGACCATAGCGATATTTACCCAACTCACAGCAGCAATCATCACTAACATTTTCACAGCCGCTGTGCGCCAGACACCTTTCTAAGCACCACGCATGCAATAACTCACTTAATCCCCATAGCAACTCTATGAACCAGATACATTATTATACCCATCTTACATATGAGGAAACTGAGGCACAGAGAGGTTAAGAGACTTGACCAAGGATTTAAAACCAACAAGGGCCAGAAACAGAATATGAACCCAAGCATGGGCCAAAAACTAGGTATAATTTGAGAAGGAGAACTGCCGAAAAGCCCAGCGCTCAGGGAATCCTAGTGGTGTGTGTGTCTGTCTGTCTACGTGCATAACTATATGTGTGCAGCTGTTTACGCGTGTGCATGTGTAACTATGTTTGTGGAATTATGCGTATAGCTATACACATGTGTTAGATCATGTGTGTGTGTGCGTTCATGCTCCCTGTATTGGGTAGAGAGAAAGAAATTTACATTCTGGGGGACACTTTGCCTTCGCTTTGCATTTAAGCATGTACCTTCTGGTTGTGGAAAAATCTTGCTTGTTTATTTTTCTTAGAATTCCTCTCCTTTTTCTGAAGCATGATCCCCACTTGTGGTTCAGAGAATGATGAAAAAGCCCCCAGTGGCAAAGTAGAACCTGCCTCTTAAGGGCACATAAAAAAGAACTACAAAACTCACTTAAACCTTTCCTACTGATAAATTACAGGGAGATTTCCTCGGTAAGGAAGACAAATGAATTATACAGTATTTCATTCCAACACACCCTTCTCCTTCACTTTGTATACTTCTGAGACACAACCAGAAGAAGAATAGCTCTCTGGGAGGCAACAGCCCCTGGTCCCCAGGCCCAGACTTGGTGTCTTCGTCACAACAGCTTGACAGTCTGTACACCCCTCCTCCACGGGGGATGTCTCCTTTTGGAAGTGACCCATTGTGGCATTAACAAAACCCACCTGCCTTGTCTCTCCCTCTTTCCCTCCCTCCCATTTCCATACTCATTCCCCCTCCCCCTGTTCCTTCCTTCTTCTTCCCATCTCTATCCATAAAGTTAGGAAGTAGGAGTGGTTAACAAGTAGGGAATTGGTGTCAGACCCAGAGCTGTCATTTCCTACCTATGTGACCTTGAGTGAGTGGCTTAACCTTTCAGAGCCTCAGGTCCTTCATCTGAAACATGAAGGTAATTGTAAGAATTAAATGAAATAAGTAAGTAAGGTGCTTATCATGTGCCTGACGTGTGGTAAGCACTAAATACGTATTAGAAGTAACTATTAAATGCATAATGAATCACAATGGGAACTCCAAAATGTCCTGATTGAATGGTTACACATCTGTTAAGAAAAGATCTCTGGTCAAGAAAGAAATGAATCTGGCATCATGCAGTGGTCAAGAAGACAGACCGGCGCTTAAGAGCAAGCTCTGCAACGTACTGGTTTTGTGACCTTGGGAATGAGAGACTTCAGCTCTCTGGGCACCAGTTTCCTCAATTGTGAGATGGTGACGATAGTCGTCACCTCTCAGGGGGTATGAATGATTAGATTTCATGCTTATTATTAGGATTGGGGTATATCCGTCCCTTTGCAGCCCATTTTCAGCCCTCTTTTCTCTCTATTTGGTCTTTAAGTCTTCTCATTCCCTATATACACACACAAAACTAAGAAAAGTCATGAAAGGGTCTGTTCAGTGCTGTATCTTCTGTCTATTGCTGCCCAACAAAACACCCCAAAACTTAAGTGGCCTAAAGCAACTGCAATCATTTATTTTGCTTGCGAACCTGCAATTTGAGCAGGGCTTGACAGAGATGACCAGCCTCTGTGCCAAGCAGCATCCAGGGAGGCAGCTCAACTGGACGCTGGTGGATCCACTTTCAAAGTGGTTCTTGTACATGGCCAACAACTTGGTGCTGGTTTTATGCCAGGAAACCAGGCAAAGCTATGCACTGGGGAGCTTGGTTCCTCTCCACGGGCTAAGTTTCCACAAAGCATGGAGTCTGTGTCCCAGAAGTGAATATCTTAAGAGAACAAGAGTAAACTGCACGGCATTTTTATGGACTAGCCTGGGACATCAGTCATATAGCACCATTTCTGTTGATATCTTATTGCTCAAGGTAGTCACAAAGGTCACCCAGGCTCAAGAGAAAATGACATAGACCCTTGATGGCTAGTTAAGCATGTAGGATTGGCGATTATTGCTGTCACCATCCCTGAAAAATGTAATCTGCCATACATGGCTACTTTCTTTCCCCCCAATCTCCACCCTCCAAGGAAAGTGTTCCACATAAATTAGTTCTGTCTTCCAAACAGCCTTATTGGTTTAGAGCTAAAGAAAGCCAAGCTAGGAGCCTCATAAGATGCTGAACTGACTTCATGTCCACTTCCTAACTGGTTTGGATTTTCTGGGTGAATATGCTGCTTTGGACAGCTTTGACTAATTTTCTTCATCTGGTCACTTGCAGGAGGTGGTTCTGGGAAGGGTGGGTGTGGTGCAACACAAGAGAATATCACAGATACTGTGGTCAAATTTAATTCCTCACTTAGGAATGTAAAGATGGAGGTTTTGGAAATTGAATTTAAGATCAAGATCAGGAGTTCCCGTCGTGGCTCAGTGGTTAATGAATCCGACTAAGAACCATGAGGTTGCGGGTTCAATCCTTGGCCTTGCTCAGTGGGTTAAGGATTCGGTGTTGCCAGGAGCTGTGGTGTAGATTGCAGACGCGGCTCGGATCCCGTGCTGCTGTGGCTGAGGTGAAGGCCGGCAGCTACAGCTCCTGTTAGACCCCTAGCCTGAGAACCTCCATATGCCGTGGGTGCGGCCCTAGATAAGGCAAAAAGACCAAAAAAAAAAAAAAAAAATCAAGATCAAATGGGCTGGAGCCGGGACTTGTAATCATCTCCTAATTCCAAAGTCAGTTGTTTT
Organism: Catagonus wagneri; assembly: GCA_004024745.2. Taxonomy (NCBI): domain Eukaryota; kingdom Metazoa; phylum Chordata; class Mammalia; order Artiodactyla; family Tayassuidae; genus Catagonus; species Catagonus wagneri. Next base: position 17,759,731 of record PVHT021183555.1, on the reverse strand, counting down.
CCTTCCCCACTACTGCACTGCCCTGGACCCTAAGGATTTTTAATAAAGTATTTATTCACTAAAAATGACAAGCTAATTGGCACTTCTAGTCCTATGCAGGCAGCCATGCCTTGCCCCTGTCCCTTGTGAATGAGGAGTCTTACACAATCAGATTCTACATGATACCTTGTGAATCTACCCTTCTATGGACAGCTGATTGGCTTAGGTTTGATCATCTGACCTAAATGCAGCCAATCCAGAGGCCCAGTGCATAAAGATGAGCTAAACCAATCAGATTCTCTCTCTGCACCTAAAAATAAGAAATAGTAGGTGGCATCTGCTCTTGGGAATGGAAGCTGAAAGTTCACGAGGCAGAGTAGCATTCAAAGTCATGTATGTGCAAACTGATATTCTGATGAGCAGAATCTATGAGTTACAGTTACTGGTAGTCTGTAGAGAGGAGAGTGGAGCAGGCCCAAAATAAAGATGGAGATAATGAGCTATAAAAGGAGGGAGAAAACGGTCATTAGATAGAATCTTTCAGATTCTGAGAACGTCCGTTCCAGTTTCAGGGACTTTGTGATTAAGTCCTTTTGATTTCCAGATATAGGGTTGCTGGATCATACAGTAGTTCTATTTTTAATGCTCTGAAGAGCCTTCACACTGTTTTTCCATAGTGGCTGCACCATTGTACACACCCGCCAACAGCACACAAGGGTTCCATTTCCTCCACATCTTCATCCATGCTTGCTATCTTTTGTCTTTATGATAATAGCCACCCTGGCAGGTGTGAGGTGGTGTCTCACTGTGATTGGATTTGCATTCCCCTGATGATTAGCGAATTTGAGAATCTTTTCACAAGCTGGTTGGCCACTTGTATATCTTCTTCGGAGAAATGTCTATTCAGTTTTGCCCATTTTCCAATCAGTTTTTTTGTTCATTTTTGTTTTTGCTATGGATAAACGTATTATGTACAATCATACAATGAAGTATTATTGTAAGTTGTTTTTTTTTTAAACGCCTGTACCTGCGGCACATGGAAGTTCCCAGGCTAGGGGTCCTAGAGCAGCAACTGCAGGCAACGCTGGACTTGAGCTGCATCTGTGACCTATGCAGCAACTTGCAGCAAGGCCAGATCCTTAACCCACTGAGTGAGATCAGAGATTGAACCTTCATCCTCACGGACATTGTGTCAGGTTCTTAACCTGCTGAGCCACAATGGGAACTCGTATTCACCTTTTTAAAGGAAGGAAATGCTGTCATATGCAAGAACACGGATGCACCTGGAGAACAGTATGTTAGGTAAAATAAGCCAGTCACAGAAATACTGCATGATCTCACTTATTAAAATCGTCAAACTAAAAAAAAATAAAAAATAAAAAAATAAAATAAAATCGTCAAACTCACAGAGTTGAATAGTGGCTGCCGGCTGCTGGGGGAGGGGCAAGTGAGGACGTGCTGTTCAGCAGGAATCAAGTTTCAGTTACACAAGATGAGTAAGTTCTAGAAATTTACTTTGTCGATAGTTACCATTACCACAGGGTACACTTAAAAATTTAAGAGAGGAGTTCTTATGTGAAGTGCTCTTATCACAATTTTTTAAAAGTCCTTTTTATTTTCACTGACCTATGTTCCTTGCCAGTTACCTCACTGCCTTATCTCACTAAAATGTAGACAGTATTCACCCATTTCACAGATAAACTGAGGCTCAGAGAGGTTAAATAATTTACCCAAGATAGCACAGCCACTGAGTGACAGAGTGGACCCTGAGCCCTTTCTTCCACATCTTTTTGGAAGGCCATCCCTCTCCACCCCTCCCTCTAATTAACACTACCCCCTCTGGAGACTTGCTCCTTGGAGGCTGCTATGAAGATATGTTAGCAATAACCCTGTCCTTGAAAGATGACTTTGCCCTGGGATTCCATCTTCCTGATGGAATTGTTTGATTCTACCTTTTCCTCGGGCTGGGTGCATCGCCAGGACTGTAGGGAACTCTCGCCACCTCCTTGGTTTACCCAGAAGGACCCCGTCCTTAACAAGGCAACTTTCTGACAAAGCATGTTGGATGGCCTCACACAAAACTTTCCTAGAAGGGGACTGGAGAGGAAAGAAAAATGTTAAAAGCAGAATAGAGAGGAGGAGAAAAAGGGAGATTTCTTTCCATTGATTTCTTTGCCAATGAGAAGTCTTTAAAAATCACTTTTTAGCTGCAGCCCTCAGATGCTGAGGGAGGGTGAAAAAAAAACAAACTCTGAATCAGATCAAACTGTGATTTTTCATTCATGTGAACAGGCAGCCCTCTCGGTAAACAGAAAATTAGAAATTCAAACAAAAGTTAGAGGGAATGTCTGAGGTAGTGTTGGCTTTGGGCAGAATTGTGAGACTGGCAAAGTCTGACTTCAGAACCCTCCAGTGCCCCATTCTCCCCCTGATCCCAGCCCCACTAAGAATCTTCCTTGAGCTAGCCAAGAAACGAAGAGATATGGCTTTGCCTCCCCCTCAGCTTCACTTTCTGCTTCGTGGTAGACCTCTTGTCACTTGTCCTAGGCAGTCTTGGCGTCATCTGTCCCACTGGTGTTCTCTGATGCTAGCAATGGACCCCCAGGAGAGGCTAATTTGATGGTTCAACCAACTGTTAATTACCCGATAATTAAATCTAAGCTTAAGATAGCTCCACTGCACCAATGCAGGAATACTTGAGATTTGAGAAAGGGAGGGCTTAGAAAGCCCAAAGTCTTCAAGACACAGGCTCTGCGATGGACAAAGAGTAGCAGTTTGTTGACTGAGGGGTGCGGTGGCTGCCATGCAGCACTGCCAAGATCCTCATTCAGGAATGAAGGATGCATTGTCCCAACTGCTGAAGTACTTTTTTTTAAGGGCCGCACCTGTGACATATAGAATTTCTCAGGCTAGAGGTAGAATTGGAGCTTCATCTGCCAGCCTACACCACAGCCAAAGCAATGCGGGGTCTGAGCCTTGTCTGTGACCTATAGCACAACTCATGGCAACGCCAGATCCTTTACCCCTCTGAGCGAGGCCAGGGATCGAACCCACATCCTCATGGATACTAGCTGGGTTCTTAACCTGCTGAGCCACAATGAGAACTCCATGAAGTACTTTTTAAAAGAGCCCTTTGCAGTCAGCCTGTTCAGGGATTGCCTTAGCTGAAGAATGATACCTCAGCCAAGGTCACACACCCTCCCCTGGGCAGCCTGCACCCAATTACTGATTAACAGCGGGCATGCAGGCCCAGCCTCCTTGCTGAGGCAACTTCAGAGACAGTTTAAAAGATCCCATCTTCAGAACTGCCCCTCAGGCTGGCTGAAGTTTCTGATGAGACTCCATTATAGCTCAGTTTCCTCCTCTTTTCAATTCTGCGTCCTTCCCTTCCCCTCCTAAGTGTTGATCCCAAGGGTTTTCTCTAATAAACACCCTGCAAGCCAACTGCCATCTCAAAGTCTGCTTGCTTCCCTAAGGAACCCAGCCTGCAACAGGGCAGTAAGAGAAGAGCCTCCCTATTGAGTAACGGCAGGGGGCACCACTTCTGCCGGACTGTCTGGAAGTGGTATTCCCTAGAGTGATGCGATCCTAAAGCCCTGCATTCATTCTGTCATTGCCTCAGATCACATCATCCACTCAGGAGCGTGCGTTCATGGGCCCCCAGCTATCCACCTGACCGACCTCTATGGTTGGCTCTGTTGGGTACCTGATTCTTTTCCTGTGGCCTGTTTTGGTCACTCGGGGCTTTGCAGCATGCTTTCTCTCTATCACAGTCTGGCCTGCCGAGCTATTTCCTCCCCTCCTGACACTTCTCCCACATCTAGGCCTCCTCAAAACGTGCATGCTCCATGTTTGCCACGAACTATATGACACTGGACAAATATTTACCCTTCTGAGCCTCCATTTCCACACCTATGATATGGCACAGACTACTGATCAGCTCCCAATATCCATCATTCTCTCCTTCCTTTCCCAGAGCTTCTGACCATCCACATAGACATCTCCCAGTATGCTTGCAGCAAGGGGCCATACGACCACATTTTGGCCACTGAAATGTAAAGGAAAATGCATAGTATATTTAACTACTATACTGTTCCCGTAAAATCAAGCCCTTTTCCTTCCACATTCTTTTTCTCCTTTTTGCTAGCTAAGAAATTCCAAGAGTAGAACAGCTGCCTTGAATTCATAAATGCAAGCCAGTTTCAAACAAACTCTGCCAGTTATAAGCTTCTATCTCAAGTTACTCTAGTTGAGGGTTATAGCATTTTTGTTGTGTATCATAACCAATATACACAAAAAGATAATAATCCTTACCTCACAGATTTTCTAACATCTAATCACCCTCAGTGAGCATTTCTTCATCCTATTTGTGTTTAATCTCATCTCTAAAATGAGGGGTTTAAAAAGACTGGATCTCAAAGATATACACAATGAAACAAGGAAAAGACCCCAAGCTTAGAACCCAGATAAGCCTGAATTCACCCTACCTAGGCTTGGTAATCCAGGGACAAGTCACTTAACCGCTCTTTGTTTTTGCTCCTTTGCTTTTTGTAGTTTTTGCGTAGAGTTGTTGTGAAAACCAAATGTGAAAATGTATGTCACATGCCTATGTAAATACATGTTACATGATAGGTGCTAGTTTTATATAAACAGACTCTCTTGGGGGGGGGGGGACAGACTCTCAGTCAAGGATAGCTGTTATTATTACAGAAGTCACTTTGCCTAAGGGATAAGAGCAGGTTCGCTGGGAGTTCCTATTGTGGCTCTGCGGATTAAGAACACAGCATAGTGTCCATGAGAATGTGGGTTCAATCCCTGGACTCACTCAGTGGGTTAAGGGTCTGGTGTTGCCTCAAGCTGCGGCATAGGTCACAGAGGCGACAAGGATCCAGCATTGCTATGGCTGTGGTGTAGGCTGGCAGCTGCAGTTCAGATTCAACCCCTAGCCTGGAACTTCCATATGCTACAGGTGTGGCCCTAAAAAGAAAAGGGCAAAAAAAGAAAGTTCTCTGGAACCGAGTAGTTTAGGGTTGAATCCAAACTCCCCCACTTACAGTATGTGTGAACCTAGGTGGGCTACTCAGTCTCTCTGGGTCTTAATTTCCACCTCTATAAAATAGAGACTGTAATAGTATCTCTTTATAGCTTCTTTATAAGGATCAAGCGAATTGATAATTTTAAAGTCTTAGTGGAACACCTAGCAGATGGCAAGTGTTCAAAGATTCTATCTATTGATTATCATTATCAAAGACTCATTCCAGGGCTGATAGGTCAGGATTCCCCCCACAAAACTGAAAGGCAAGGAAAGACTCAACCAAGGGATAATGCATACTCCATTGCTCTATGAGAATGAGATCTGCCCCTGCTGACCAGCTGTTAGCCGAAATTCTCATTATTAGAACTGCACCTTCAAATTAAGAAGTGTTTTCGTAAAAATCCTAGCCCCAAACCAAAATATATTAACAGAAAATGAGATGGCTTGGCCTATTTTATAATTCAGCAGGAATACACTCATTTATTCATTTAAACATATTCTAAGAAGCTAGAAGCATAGTTCAAGGCTCTGAAGGTATAAAAAAATAATAGAAGTCAGTTTCTCCAGACTACTACCTCAGATTGTGAACGAAAAGGATAATGGAAGACACTGTTAATTGCCTCAGCAGTATATAGTCCCCTTCCTTCTTGAATCAAATTTTATTTGGAAAACTAAAGTGCCATTTCCAGGCAATGGGTCGTGATTGGTTTAAGTTGATCATGACAATCTTGTTCCTCTTCCGAGCTTGTCTTACAGCTAAGGCAGTCACGTGACTCAGGTACAGCCAACAAATGTAAGCAAAATCTAGAGGGAACAGTCCTGAAAAAGCACTTGCTTTTCTGATAAGAGGAGACAGAGCAGCTGCTTTGCTGCCTTTTCCTTTTCCCCTGCCTGTCTGCTTTTTGTCTTGAACATATACAAGATGTCTGAAACTGAAGCAGCTATTACATGACCGTAAGAGAACAAGCATAAAGGGAAAGCTGGGGCAAGAACAGAAACACTGGCCCTGGCATTCCCAAGGCACTCAATGAACCAACACCAGTAACCTCTTACCTCCTAATCTCTTGTTATAAGCTATTACAGGTGAGTTTTACTTGCAGCTAAATGTATTCCTAAATATACAGGTCCTTCCACAGAATATGGAGCTGTAGCAGACAGGTCCAGATAGTAAGTTCTAAGACATGGGGATATGTTCTTAAAATCCAAGTTGTGAGGATGACTTGAAGGCTGTGAAAAGGGTACTAATACTAAACCATCCCAACTTATCATTTTACCCGTGGCCATCATCTAATTCAACCCAGTCTCTTGTGTATTCCTCTATCATGGATCCGAGTGGCTTACTGATAATCATAAGGAGCACAATCCACCTAAAAGCATAGAGAATATGTACTCTCTTCCCTTACACAAAACCATATTCTATCTGGACAGATACTCTCCCCAGTCCACAGTTTTTTTTTCTTTTCCTATTTTTTCTGTGCTAGCACACAGCAATTCTGTCCCAAAGGCTTCCTGTCTCTTTTCAACTCTGCAATCACACAGCATTTGATAAGACCTATTAATATTTCAGCTCATTTTTCAATTGCAGGGCCATTGAACATAAACTATCTATTTGTCTACCACAAAATGCACCCAAGTGTCTCAAAATGTAACCTTCTGGTTACAAAACGAGACAAGTGCTTCAGAACTTCAGAGAGCACCCTTCCAGCACCCTTCTAGGTCAACCCAAGGGCAATTTCTCCAGAAGCTCTTCCACAATGCAAGGCATGGAACTGCCTCTTCCTGACATTATTAACCAGAAAAAAAAAAACTTTTTTTAACCACTGGGTGGAGGGAGACAGCCTTTTTCTTTAACTCGAAATAGGGCAATCCACCTCAGAGGGAGCTTGGGGAAAAATGTTTCTATTTATAGCAAGATTAAGATAATAATCATAACCATTCACTGAGTACCTGATTCGTGCCGGAAACATACTGTTGCCATTTTATAGGTTGAAAAGCAGAGGAGTAAAAACCTACCACATTATTGAACACTCGCTAAATGCCAGGAATTCTGCTGGGCCACACACACACACACACACACACACACACACGCACACACACCTTTTTATAAGCCATATACGTACATATGGCTTATATAGAGATTTATGTACATATATTTATGCACATAATACTATAAATTTTTACTTATATGTTTTGCTATATCAGTCTATTCAGTTCTTCGATTTGGATAAAAATAATTTAGTGAGAGATACTTCTAGTATTAGCCTCATTTTATGTGAAGAAATTGAGGCAAGTAGTACATAGCTCTTAATAGCTATATTAGAATTTAACCCAGGCAGTCTGACCATACCTAAGGTGACTATATAATTGACTGTGCAAAACAGCGTGGCAACCCGGGCCACCACAGTGACAATGCTGGATCCTGAACCTGTTGCACCACAAAAGATCTCCAAATAGCATTCTTTTAAGGACGAAATGAGGGCTATTATAAAGCCAGAAAGCAGGTGCGAATCAGGACTGTCCCACATAAACCAGAATAGTTGTATGGACCTTAATGAAAAAAATGAAAAACAAAAATTTTTTTCCCCTTTTTTTTTTTTTAGGGCCGCACCTGTGTCATATGGAAGTTCCCAGACTAGCGGTCTAATAGGAGCCATAGCCGCCAGCCTATGCCATAGCCACAGCGACGTGGGATCCAAACTGTGTCTGCGACCTACACCACACACCTCACAGCAACGCCAGATCCTTAACCCACTGAGGAAGGTCAGGGATCGAACCAACAACATCATGGTAACTAGTTGGATTAATTTCCGCTGCGCCACGACAGGAACTCCCGAAATAATGACAATTTTTTAATTATTTTTTAAATTATTTCTCTCCATGCCTGAAACATAATATGTGCTAATATATTTTATTTTGTTTTTCTTTTATTATTATTATTATTATTATTATTATTTTTGTCTTTTAGGGCCACACTGGTGGCATATGGAGGTTCCCAGGCTAGGGGTCTAATAGGAGCTGTAGCTGCTGGCCTGCACCACAGCCACAGCAACTCAGGATTTGAGCCACATCTGTGACCTACACCACAGCTCATGGCAATGCCAGATCCTTAACCCACTGAGTGAGGCCAGGGATCGAACCTGCATCCTCATGGGTGCTAGTCGGGTTCGTTAACCACTGAGCCACAATGGGAACTCCTGTGCTAATATATTTTAGCAATTTTTTTTTAACCATTATTCATCTCTTAGGGTCATTTTGAGGCCTTCATAAGATGGAAGTTATAAAGTGGTCCAAAGATATGTAGTATCACCAAACGTTCCCTTAGTATGCCTCTTCCATCTTGTTCTCTTGCTTTCCAAAGAAGCATCAGTTCTGGCACGTGATATCTGTCCCATGTGAGCAATGCAGAGTGAGAAAGAATGTGAGATGACTCAAGGCCTGCCTGACTGGGGTTGAAGGATGGGAAATCAGTGAACTGCTGAGAACGGCCCAAACACCCAACTGCCACATGCCAGGAAAGAAGCTGGTGCTTCTGGAGTAGCCATTGATGTCTGTCTGGACATCTGATATCTCAGCTAAATTTGAATTGGTAATCACTAGACTCCTTTGGAGACTTCACGTTCACAGGTGCACTCAGCTCACCATCATGCCATTTTATAGTGGTGAGATCTTCATTTTGCAGGGAAGCTGCTCCTGTGTCTAAGCAGTTGTCTTAAGTTTCCCAGTCTACCTCCACTCTCCTCCATGTCTTCAATCACTTTATTGTGCATCAAGGAAAACATTTCATCAATGGCCAGTTTCTTTAAGGTGGGGTTACTTATATCAAAAATCACAAAATCATGGAAATTCTAGATAGCACCCAACTGCATTAAAAGTTTCTAGTCTGATGCTCTCAATGTACCGATCAAGAAACGGAGATTCAGTAAAAGAATAAACTTGCCTAATGTAAGAGACAAATTATTTTAGTGTTAGAACAGGGGGTTGGGGGTAGGACCCTAGTGTTGGACTATAGATTCAGATTTTACCGCCATCACATTCAAGTTTCTTTATCTCTCTGTGCCTCACTTTTCTCAGCTATAAATGGGATTAATTATAGCCCCTACCTCCTCATAGTCTGGTAAGGATTAAAAGAGACAGCAAAAATAAACCCCTTAGCACAGCTTCCTGGGGCTTAGAATAAGCATTAGATAAATGTTGAGTTGTATTATTAATATTCATGGAGCTCGTACAAGATTCCACATCTCTTAGTAGGAAAAACTGAATTTGTCAAATTCTAGCTGCATCCTTAAGAAAAGGGACATTTTTTAAGGTTTTGGATTTTCAAATGTTTTTCCTTTAGAGCATTTAATGCTCTCAGGGTTAATGAACTTGACCAGCATTTCTTAAATTGTATCCCCCAAAATAGTAGTTCCCTCCAAAGGTATAAATTCTTTGAAACTCCTAGTTTGGTAGTCATACAAGTTTGAGAAATAAATATTGGACCTCCTATTTCTTGCTCCCCTGAAGATTCATCATGCACATGAACCTATTAAAGATCCAAGACATCCTACAGGAAAGAAGTCCACGTGATATTATTTAAGCTGGCATTTCCCAAAGATACTCCCAAAGATACTTGACCATAAAATCCTTTACACCATCCCCACTGACACTAGTATTCCAAAACACAGTTTGAGAAATTCTGAATATGATCAAAGCTTTTTTGACGACTTTCAGGAAAAATTAGAAGCCAAAGCCATGTCACCAGACATTCCATAGCTTCCCAACCTGAAAAAAAAATCTAGCAAATAAACTGGATTTGACACCTTCTGACCAGCCCGAGACTCCCACAGCACTGAGTCTTGGCAGCCTGTGTTTGTAAAATTTTATCTTCCACCTCACTGCTTAGCTACAGCTGATTGGACCAGAGATGGACACCTGACTGAGAATGAACCAGATTCTCTCAAGAGAGAGCCTGGTGTAGGGAGGTGTCCCAGCTCTGAAGTTAAAAGTCTCCAAACTCCTACAGCTGAAAAGTCAGAAACTATTCTTAGAGTTTCTTCCTCAAACTCTCCCCATCTAATGGTAAAAATGATGGCCAGATTCTCCTACCTACTTTCTATTTCTCACTTTCCACAATTCCATGAAAAGTCCCAGAACTGAATCTTGTTGGCCCTAATAGTGTCTTGTAGGCACCACCTGGGTCCCTGACTCATCCTGAACCAATCACAGAGGACAAGGGATGTGGCCCTCTGATTGGCTCAGCCTGAGTCACGTGGCTATTTCTGGAGCCAAGATTGAAAAAAACACATCTGAATCTCACAGGGCTGAGAATATAGAAAGAGTGGCTCCTCAAAGTAAAATCGAAGTTCTGTGACCAGAAGAAGAGAGAATAGAGTGAACAGATACAAATAAATATGACCTTCATACCCAGGGCCACATTATGACTTTTGTGGGTCTTGGGCACGTCTGCCTTCATGAGTTCCTTCCTCCATAAAAATATCCATATTCAAAATTATATTTTATGAATAGGTTGGCATAAAGACAAATACAACCCAGGCTGGATTATATGCATAGTTTTTTTCTTCTGATTTTAGAAGAAATGAAAACATTTTTATGGACTCTAGGCTCTGTACCTACTGTGCCAGTGACTAAAGCCGCCCTGACCACACCAGCTCTCAGAAGGAGACCTTTCCAGAAGAAACGAGTGCCCACTAATCAGCAAGTATTCTTCCTGTGCCCCCTCCACGCCGTCCTCTAGCTCATCTTGAGAACTCTCAAGGAGAGACAGCCATTTTTCCTAAAGAACCAATCTGGAGAAAAGGGAGCTAAGTAAATTATGGGCTTCTTAATAACCATAATCTTCCTGCTAAGGGGTTTATCTGCCAGAGCACCTTAATCTGCTTCCAAAGTTCACATTCATTAACTGCCCAACCTCTGAATGGTGCTGACAGCCCCCTTCACAAATTGTTCACTTGCCATAACCCAAGCTATAGTCATGGCTGTTATTTTTAGGATTACATGAAGTTAGTAACCTTTTACTTCCTTTCCCCCACCCCTCACAGTTTGAAGAGAGATGAACCAAGAGGATGCTTTCATGGAGAGGAAAACCAGAGAAAGAAACAAGCTGAGAAGGGCCCTGACTGCTTTGAAACTGAAGTTCACGAGGGACTTTCTGAGGTTGGCTGGAAAATCTGTTGGCCTGCGTAATGTACTCTAAACTACCCTGCAAGAGGGTCGCCAGTCAGCATGGTGCCGTAGACGCGTTCCTATCTGTCAGCCATTTGCTAATGTGTTGGTGATTTTTGCCATATTTGTGTATTGACTGTAGAATTATTTATTAAGCTTTTGTTTACTTTAAACTAACTCACTTTCCCCACAAACCTCATTCTAGGCATTACCATCCATGAGATCAAAAGTTTGATAAACCAGTTATATTTTCCTGATACATTTAATTAAATATTAACTATTCAAAGAGAAAATATTTGCATACGGACATCCTAAAACCTTCATGAGTACCCCCAACCATATGTGCACTCTTGGTAGGATACCTGCCACTAATTAGCAGTGTGACTTTTAGCAAGTCACTCATCCTCTCTGAGCTTTAGTTTCCTGGCCCAGTTTACCTCTCAAGCTCTATGATTCTGAAATTCCATGTTTAGGCAGTTGAATTTGTGAATTTTGTTCCACTTTTTCTCTCATTTTTCTAGCTTTTATTTTTCTCAGTATTAACTTTTAAATGAGAGAAAAAAACTAAATAAACTTTGAAAATAAAATATATATTGAACTACTCTTTTTCCCTTATTCTCTATATTCTAAATCTACTGGATTTTTTTTCCAGATTTCTCCCCACCAAGCTCCTTCAAAACTTCAGAGGTTTTGTACATGCTGTTCTCTTGGGAGGCAATGCTCTTCCCACAACTTAACACTTACTCAACCTTCATATTGTTACAGTAAGCAGATAGCTAGGTATGAACAGAGGAAGGAGGCCACGGGCCAGATGGCAGGAAACAATGCATCTTGTAAACAGTGGAGGTCGGTCCAAGGGCAGACAAAGAAAAGCAGGAACCTCCAGACCGACAGGAAACCACACCTTTGACTGATATGAGTCCCGGAGGCAGACAAGAAAGGTGGGGAAAGGTGGGACTCTCCGGTATCCAAATGTAACCTTTTGCTCATTCTGCCCTCATTACAATAAAATTAGCCTTACAGATAAGAAGTACCCATCATGCACCTATTCCGTGACACTTCCAATCAAGGCTAAAGAAGGACAAAAATCCCTCCTCCCCTCTGGAAGGTGAAGCTGGAGTGAAAATCACGGACTATAACCCCCACAAAACCCTCCTTCCCAATGAATAGTTTGCCCCTTCATTTGTATGCCCCTCATAGCCAGGCTGCTAAGAAAGCCCTGGGCAGCTGTTCACCTGCCTGCCCACTCCCCTCTAGGGGCACATTCTCACTTAAATAATCCTCACTTTACTTTCTCTGTTTCCCTGTCTTGTTTCTTAATTCCTTTTGCCATGAGACAAGAACCTTTCACCAGGAACAATATCTCAGCTCAAATGTTTCTTGCTCAGGGAAGCTTTCCCAACATTTTTTCCTCACTTCCATTAGGAGTAAGATCTTACTAAATGCTTCCATATCATTCTGTTTCTCTAGATGTAATTTTTTTTTTAATTTTGGGGCTCATTTTAATGTCTGACCACCTCACTATCAGTTTCAGAAGGGCGGGAATTACATTTGATTTTCTTGTAGTGCCTAGCACATAGTAGGCACCCAGTTTGTTGAACAAATAAAATCTCCAGGAGGGGATGATTTTGGAATTTTAGAAACTCACCTTTTTTTTTTTTTTTTTTGCCTTTTGTCATTTTAGGGCCACACCAGCGCTATCTGGAGGCTCCCAGGCTAGGGGTCTAATCAGAGCTATAGCCGCCGGCCTGCGCCAGAGCCATAGCAACGCAGGATCTGAGCCGGGTCTGAGACCTACACCACAGCTCCCGGCAATGCCGGATCATTAACCCGCTGAGCGATGCCAGGGATCGAACCCACAACCTCGCGGTTCCTAGTCAGATTCGTTAACCGCTGCGCCACGATGGGAACTCCTGAGAAACTCACATTTCTTTTGGTAACCTCTTTTAGGTATGAAACCAAGAAGGGCCTCTGTGGGGTTCCTGGGCATACAAGATTTTCTGGGTGCCCCATTTCTTGTTTTTAGGGAATAAGCTTTAGCCTCCATGACCTTCCCTGAGTTCCAAAGGGCAGGTTCAAACAGCTCCTAATCAGGGAAGGGAGGGGATGCAGAGACCATGGAGGAGCAGCCAGGAGACAGCAGGGCAGCCTTGGGGCAGGGTCCTGGTTCCCCCTCAAGGAATATGTATCTTTCAGCTCTCTAAAACCCCCAACAAATGGAAGGTGTTAACTACTTGATGAAGTATTCTTCACTCCAGAAAGGAGCACTACCAGAACCAGTCCTGTGGCCACCGAACACCAACATTGAAGAATTCAAGCTTGCATCTACGATGATCCTTATCTGCGGCTCTACTTTCCACTTCCAAACTGTAAGATCATCTCCTCTACTCTCCCAGAGGAGGACACAGTCTTTAGGGCATTAGCCTGCTGTGGCCCCCTTTACCTGGCAAAGCAATAAAAACTATCTTTTTTCTCCTTCACCCAAAACTCTGTATCCACTCTGTCTATCGGTGAACAGAGGCTGAATTTCGGCAACAGCTACTCTCAACCTTTCTAGTCACAAAATCATCCTCAATATCTAGCCTAAATTCTTCCTTATTCTTGGCAGAGAAATCATTTTACAAATAGAGTTAAACCTCAATGCTGTAGTCTCTGAAAGCCAAGGAGAAATTACAAGCTGCTTTTCTGAGAGAGCCCCAGGAATTTCCTCCCACTTCCCACAGAAGGCAAAATCCAAATGTTCTTGATGTGTGTTAATTGTGAATGAAGCCCACTGTTACTGTTTTCAATGTAATTATCCCCAAAGTTCAGCTAAAGCCTCCCAAGAGCTGTACTTGGACCCTGCTGAATGGCTTTCTCTGGTAACTGGAGCCCAATGAGCCTGTGCCCAGGAAATGCCAGAGAAATGCTCTGGGGATTAGCACTCAAACAATGACTGATGCTAGTTGATGGATAAACACCCCAGCTCCCTTCTATCCCAGGGGGGATAATCTGATTGCCCACAGTGGTAACCTGCATAATAACACTCTCTTTATTGGCTTATTTCCTTCTGTGGTCTAATTTACCTCGCCCCCTGTGGTGTTAGGGTGTTAGACACTGTGAAGCACCATGTATATATCCCTTCCCTTGCTGCTGGGAGTGCTGTTGGCAGATGACCTTCAGTTGTCAGTCCTTTTAGGAATTACCTCAGGGACAGAGAGACAGCTGCAGAGAGCTGCCTTGCCCAAGGACTCACCTTGCTCAGGAATGATGAGGGTTTATGAAAGCTTAGCCATTCTAGCCAAATTTAGGACAAGTGGGAGGGCCATTCTAGCTTCAGGGCTCCCTGTAGGACTGGATCAGGTTGTTGCTGACCTGCGTTGCAGCTCTCCTTCTCCACCTGCCCATCCCTGCTTCCTTCTCCGTTTTATAGGTATTGATTCCAAGGCCATTTTTAAATAAACATCCTACATGCTAACTCCATCTCAGAGGCTGCTTTCTGGGGCTTTCCGTCTCTACAAGAAGGAGAGATAGTGAGCCACCTGGCTATCCACGTGTCCTCCTAAAGAGGGAAAGCTTAAGGAGGAAAGTGAGCTTACCAGCACTTATTACTAATAGCTCATCTTGCTAGTACTTGCAGCCTGCGAAGCTGCACTAGGATTATCCCTATTAGTAGTAGTGTCAAGTACCCACAGCACTGATTACCTACAAAATCTTAACTTTCTCCAGTGTTAAAAATTATTACCCTATTATATTAATACATTAATATGACTATCAAAAAATAATATAACTTGAATCACTGCCAGAACCTACCACTTACTAACTAGTTTTATCAGTCTATTTCTTCTTAACCAATTTAACGACAGCCTTAACTTGTCATTAATCTTCTCTGACTTCCTACCAGTACCTTTACGAATTCTAACATAGCTCCAACCAGTAATACTCAGAGCCAGCCAATGCCACCTATTGAAAAAATCCACAACTTGGAAAAAGCTATATATTACAATACTAATCATGCTACAGATGTTCCTAATTATAACATTCACGGTCACATAATTGATTCTATTCAACATCTTATTAGAAGCAACACTAGTCGCAGTATTATTATTACCCGCTGAGGAAACTAAACAGAATGACTTAATGCAGGGCTTTACTTTTTATGTTATACGCTAGTAGGATCTCTTCCACTTCCAAGTTGCTCTTGTATACGTCGAAAAATATTACAGTTTCACTTAACTTTTTAAGAATCCAATGCTGAACCAAAACAATATCTAACTCTTTATCGAATTTTTTTTTTTACCTTTTAGGGCCATACCAAAAGCATATGGAAATTCACAGGCAAGGGGTCGTCGAATAGGAACTATAGCTGTTGGTCTACACCACAGCCATAGCAACACCAGATCTGAACCATGTCTGTCACTTACACCCCAGCTCACAGCAGTGCCAGACCCTTAACCTACTAAGTGAGGCCAGGGATCGAACCCGCATTCTCATGGATACCAGGTGGGTTGATTACCACTGAGCCATGAGGGGAACTCCTTCATCCAATATTTTTCTATGACTATCATGCATAGTAACTTTTATAGTAAAAATACCCTTCTGGCTGCTAAAAGTGCATGTCAAAGCCCCCATTCTACAAGTTCCTGCAGCCATACTACTCAAACCTGGGGGCCATGGTATGCTATGAATCACAATGACCCTATAACCCCTTAACAAACCGCACAGCATATCCATCCCTCATATTGCCCTTATCAGCAACAACCACACCAGCTCAATCTTTTTGCACCAGACAGACTTAAAATCACTCATCCATTTACCACAAAGCACTTGTCTTCCTAGCTATCCTCATCCAAACACGTTGAAATCATATAGGGGCTACTGCCCTAATAACTGCCCATGGCCTCATGTCATCTGTATTATTCTGCCTGGCAAATTCAAATTACAAACGTATTCACAACTGAACCAAAATTTTAGACTGTAGCCTACAAATGTCTCTTCAACTAATGGCAACATGATGACTACTAACAAGTCTTACAAGCCTAGCATTATCCCCAACAATCAACTTAATTAGAGAACTATTGGTAGTAATATCTTCTTCACGATCCAACATCACCATCATCCTAATAGGGATTAATGTAGTCCTTACTGCCTTAGACTAGCTACACTTTCCATAACACAACATTTACATGAGAAAACACCCTCATAACGCTGTACCTATTACCCCTTCTACTATCACTCACTCCTCAAACTATTTTTAGACCCATATACTGTAAATATAGTTTGACAAAAACATTATTTTGTGAATCGAACTACAGAAGCTCAAGTGTTCTTATTTACAGAAAAAGTGAACCACTATTTCATGCCTCCATACTTAACCAAACTTTTAAAGAATAGGAGTAACCCATTGATCTTAAGAACCAAAAAACTAGTACAACTCCAAATAAAAGTAAGAAATGTATTCCCCATTTCTACACTAACCATGCTAGTTATAGGAACTCCACCAATTATAACAACCTCCAACATCTACAATAACAGCCTATGCCCATTTTATGTAAAAACCATTATATGCCTTCATTGCCAGCTTAATTCCCATGACAACATTCACTGACTTGGGCCAAGAAATAATCATTTCAATGTGATGTTGAATGACTCACTATCCAACCCTAAAACTGTCACTTAGCTTTAAGTTAGACTACTTCTCAATGATATTCATTCCAGTAGCATTTTTCTTCACAAGGTCTATCACAGACTTCTCAACATGTTATATACACTCACAGCCTAATGTTAATCGATTCTTCCAATATCTCCTTGTATTTTTCATGACTATACTAAGTCTTAGTTACTGCCAACAGTCTTCTCCAACTTTTTAGTTGGCATCATGTCCTTTTTTCTAATGGGATGGATGACATGGCCAGTCAGATGCAAACACTACCACTCTTCAAGCAATTGTATATAAATAACCACACTGCCCTCTGGTTGGATTCATTACATCAATAGCATGGTTCTTACTCAACTTAAATGCATGAGACTTATATCAAATTTTCAGACTTAAATCATACTAATTTACCCCTATTATGGCTTCTCCTAGCTGCAGCTGGAAAATCCACCCAATTTGGCCTTCACCCATGACTTCCCTTAGAAATAGAGGGTCCACTCCAGGCTCAGTCCTACTCCACTTAAGTACAGTAGCTGTTTTTTATTTTCATCCAGTAATAGAAAACAATAAAACAACGTCCCAATAGCAAGATGCCTAGGAGCCATCACCACACCTGTGCTGTCACCCCAAACCTTAAAAAAAAAAAATGGTCACCTCTTCCACTTCAAGCCAAAATAGTAACCACTGCCATTAACCAGTCCTACCTAGCATTCCCCCATATCTGCACATACGCATTCTTCCAATAAATGTTATTTATATGCTCCAGATCTATTACTCACAGCCTAAATGACAAACAAGATATTGGAAGACTAGGAGGTCTGTTCAAAGCAATACCTTTTACCATAACCTCCTTCATCATAGAAAACCTCATGTTAACAGCAATACTTTTCCTTGCAGGCTTTTACTCCAAAGACCAAATCATCAAAACTGCCAACACTAAGGCCTGAGCCCTACTAATTACACTTTTCGCCACATCCCTAATGGCTGTCTACAGCACTACAGTTATCTTCTTTGCACACTTAGGACAGCCTCACTTCTCTATTCAAACTTGAATTAATGAAAATAATCCACTCCTAATTAATGCTATTAAATGTCTTGTAATCAGAAGTGTTTTCACTGGATTCTTTATCTCCAGCAACATCTTTCCAACAACTATGCCACAAATAACTATGCTTTATCACTTGAAATTAACAGCCCTTGCTGCGACTATTTCAGGGTTTATTCTGGCACTCAAAATCTAAAATTCAGTTATCCTGCACACCTATTCAAATTCTCTAATCTTCTCAGATACTTTCCAAATACCACACCCTGACTCTCACCATATCTAAACCCATCAGCAAGTCAAAAATTAGCATCACTACTATTAGATCTGATTGAACTAGAAAATGCATTACCAAAATCTACCTCCCTTTTCCGAATAAACATTTCTATACTAGTCTAGACCAAAAAGACCTGGTTAAAGTCTATTTCCTCTCTTTCTTCATTATACTTGCCTTAAGCATAGTTCTATTTAATCTCCATGAGTAACTTCCACACTTATCACAACACCAATAAGCAATAACCAGCCAATAACAGTCACTAGCAAAGTTCCTAACACAGCAGTTCCTACACCTTCCTCTCTAAGAACCCCAGCCTAGCCAGTATTACAAATCACTCAATCCTCCATCCCATTAAACTGAAACACACTCTCTACTTCCTCATCCTTTAAAATGTAAAGAACCACCGCAAGCTCCATTATCTCCTCTGAAAGGATCATGCCTAAGATGGTCTTATCAGACACTCAAACCTCAGGATACTGCTCAGTGGCCATAGCTGTTGTATAACCATATGCCTCCTAGACAAAATTATAAAACCATTAGACCCCAAAACGCTCCACTAAAATTTACTGCAATATCACAACCAATTCCACTACTCACAATTAACCCAAGCCAACCATAAATAGGTGAAAGTTTTGAAGAAAAACCTTCAAAACTAACTACAAAAATTGTATTTAAAATAAATACACGGAGTTCCCTTCGTGGCTCAGTGGTTAACGAATCTGACTAAGAACCATGAGGTTGCGGGTTCGATCCCTGGTCTTGCTCAGTGGGTTAAGGATCTGGCGTTGCCATGAGCTGTGGTGTAGGTTGCAGACGCGGCTCAGATTCCGCGTTGCTGTGGCTGTGGCGTAGGCCGGCAGCTACAGCTCCTGTTAGACCCCTAGCCTGGGAACCTCCATATGCCACGGGTGCAGCTCTACATAAAAAGGCAAAAAGATAAATAAATAAATAAATATAAAATAAATACAAATTCAAAGTTTCTGCACAGCAAAGGAAACCCTAAACAAAACGAAAAGACAACCCACAGAATGGGAGAAAATATTTGCAAATGATTCAACTGACAAGGGATTAATCTCCAAAATTTACAAACAGCTCCAACAACTCAATACCAAAGAAACAAACAACTCCATCAAAAAATGGGCAGAGGATCTAGGCAGACAATTCTCCAAAGAAGACATGCAGATGGCAAATAAACACATGAAAAGATGTTCAACATCGCTCCTCATTAGAGAAATGCAAATCAAAACCACTATGAGGTACCACCTTACACCAGCCAGAATGGCCATCATCAAAAAGTCTACAAACAATAAGTGCTGGAGAGGGTG
>PVHT021183555.1:17660719-17739276 GCA_004024745.2 Catagonus wagneri | reverse complement strand
TAAGTGCTGGAGAGGGTGTGGAGAAAAAGGATCCCTATTACACTGTTGGTGGGAATGCAAACTGGTGCAACCACTGTGGAAAACAGTATGGAGATTCCTCAGAAAACTCAAAATAGAATTACCATTTGATCCAGCAATCCCACTCCTGGGCATCTATCCAGAGGAAACCATGACTCGAAAAGACACATGTACTCCAGTGCTCATCGCAGCACTCTATGCAATAGCCGGGTCATGGAAACAACCTAAATGCCCATCAACAGAGGAGTGGATAGGGAAGATATGGTACATACACACAATGGAATATTACTCAGCTGTTAAAAGGAACGAATTATCAACATTTACAGCAACATGAATGGACCTAGAAATTATCATGCAAAGTGAAACCAGTCAGACAACTAGACAGCAACACCCAATGTTACCGCTTACATGTGGAAACTAAAAAGAAACAATGAACTTCTTCGCAGAACAGACAATGATTCACAGACTTTGGGAAACCTTGGTTTTTCAAATAAGACAATCTGGGGGGGGGATGCACTGTGGGTTTGGGACACAAAATCTAGCAAACTGACTTGTGATGATCTTTGTAAACCTATAATTGAAATAAAATCCATTAAGTTAAAAAAATAATAAAATAAATACAATGTGTGAGATCACTATTCTTACATGGAAGCTAACCAAGGCCAATACTGAGAAAAATCATCGTGTTTCAACTATAAGAACACTAACGACCAACACTCAAAAATCCCACATATTAAGTAAAATAGTTAATATAAACATTAATAAAGTTTTTATCAATGCATATATTGATCTATGAGCTCTATCAAACATTTCATCACGATGACATTTCAGTTCCTTACTAGATATTTGTCTAATTCTACAAATCTTAAGAGGGTTATTCTTGCCAATATATTGTACATCAGACACAATAACTGCCTTTTCATCAGTAGCCTGTATCTGGCCAAAATGTAAATGACAGATGAAATATACCATATTTGCATGCAAATGGAGCTTCTGTTTTGCTTTTTTTTAATGTGCTTATTTATCCATGTAGGGTGAGGCTCGTACGTTATCTCACACCTTTCCAGAAACATGAAACAACAGAATCATCTCTACTATTTACAGTGATAGCTGCAGTATTTACAGGTCACATTCACCAAGTCTCCTTTCAGCAGTTCCTTATGTTGGCACCAGTCTGGTCCAAGGAACCTAAAGCCTGACAAAGTTGACAAAGCCCCTTTACATGATTTATCGTCCATACATCCTTCAATTTCTGTTTTTTGTTTTTGTTTTTGTCCTTTTGTCGTTTTTTTTAAGGCTGCACCCGCGGCATGTGGAGGTTCCCAGGCTAGGGGTCAAATCAGAGCTGTAGCCACTGGCCTACGCCACAACCACAGCAACGCGGGATCCGAGCCATATCTACAGCTTACACCACAGCTCATGGCAACGCCAGATCCTTAACCCACTGAGCAAGGTCAGGGATTGAACCTGCAACCTCATGGTTCCTAGTCAGATTTGTTTCCGCTGAGCCACCACGGGAACTCCATCCGTACTTTAGCAGTTGTCCATTTATCATTCCTTCATGGTACAGGCTCTAATAGTCCAACAGGAATCTAATCCAACATGGACAAGATCCCATTTCATCCATACTACAAGGTCAAAGATGTCTTGGCTGCCTTGTTCTGCTTCTACTAGGGCTAGTAGTACAGTCCCCCTACCTTCTAGGGGACCCAGGCAACTATATTCCAGGTAGCTCCTCAGCACTGCCCCTCACATCAAGCCACAGTGATACTTCTTAAACACATACACAATCCCACAATAAATTCCCAACAAATTAGGGGGCCTACTAGCCTTAATCCTCTCAATCCTAATTTTACCAACTATCCTAATACTTCACACATCAAAACAATGGAAAATAGTATGAGACCCCTTAGTCAATGTCCATTCTAAGTACTCACAGCGGATTTACTAACACTAACATGAATTAGAGGACAACCTGTTGAGCCTCCATTTATTATCATAGGGAAACTAGCATCTATTTTATACTTCCTTCTAAATCTAGTCCTTATACCATTCATAGACATCACTGAAAACAACCTCTTAAAATGAAGATATTTTTTGTAGTATATTTATTACCCTAGTCTTACAAAACAGAAAAGGAGAACAGTGCTAGCTTTGGCAGCACATATACTAAGATTATAACAATACAGAGAAGATCAGCATGGCCCCTGTACAGGATAACACACAATTGTGGTTGCCAAGGGGGGAGGGAAGAGGGAGTGGGAGGGACAGGGAGTTTGGGGTTGGAAGATGCAAACTATTAAATTTAGAATGGATAAACAATGAGGTCCTATTATACAGGACAGGGACTATATCCAGTCTCTTGGGATAGACCGTGATGGAAGATAATATGAGAAAAAGAATGTGTATATATGCATGACTGGGTCACTTTGCTGTACAGAAGAAACTGACACAACATTGTAAATCAACTATACTTTAATCAAAAAATTCTTTAGGAGTTCCCGTCATGGTGCAGTGGGAACGAATCTAACTGGGAACCATGAGGTTTCGGGTTCGATCCCTGGCCTTGCTCAGTGGATTAAGGATCCGGCGTTGCTGTGAGCTGTGGTGTAGGTCACACATGTGCCTCGGATCTGGCGTTGCTGTGGCTGTGGTGTAGGCTGGCAGCTGTAGCTCCGATTAGACCCTTAGCCTGGGAACCTCCATATGCCAGGGGTGCAGCCCTAAAAAAAAGCAAAAAAAAAAAATCTTTAAAAAAGAAAAGGAGAACACATCCCCTGAAGTCTCAAGGAAGAAGCTCCAGCTCCACCATCCGCACCCAAAACTGAAATTCTACTTAAACTGTTTCCTGAACAATTTGTTAACAGGACATTTATACTACCTTTAAGAACTATGTAAGTAATAAAAATGGCACATTAAAACCAACACAGCTACATATTTCATGCATTATGCACCCTTCTACATATGTAAGTATGTACATGTTTATCACACATAATACACAATATGTATAATCATGCATTAATTATCTATGCCATACATTATCCTCTTACACTACATAATACATTATACTGGCTAATTCACATTGTACTCTTGTTCCTACAAATATCCATGAAGTAGCTGAACTTCTTAATATTATATAGGACCGATACATTGATTAATCATACATACCACACTGGGTCAAATCATTTCCAGTCAACACGCTTATCATAACTGAGAACAAGAGCTTCATCAGCAAATTATAAGAGATCATCGACCTGCCCACAAAACATGTTCCTTTTATTGTTCCAGACCCACAAAGCATGGAGGTTTCTATGAATGAACTATATCTGGCATCTGGTTCTAACTTCAGGGTCATCCCACCTAAAACTGCCTCCGCTTTCCCCTGAAATAAGACATCTTAGTCTAATCAGCCAGTGCTCACACATAACTGGTTTCATGCATTTGGCATTTTTTAATTTGGTGGCAGGGATGGAGGGGGTGGCAGCTACAGGAATGTTGTCACTCCACTGCAGTTGTCAAAGACCTTAGTGCAAAGCGAAGTAAGAAAGAAAGATAAAGACAAATACCATATGATATCACCTTTATGTGGAATCTAATATATGGCACAGATGAACCCATCTATAGAACAGAAACAGACTCACAGACATGGAGAGCAGACTTGTGGTTGCCAAGAGGAATGGGGAGGGAGTGGGATCGACTGGGAGTCTGGGGTTAGTAGATACCCCAAACTATTACATACAGAGTAGATAAGCAATGAGATCCTGCTGTATAGCACAGGGAACTATACACAATCATTTGTGATAGAAAATGATAGAAGACAATACGGGGAAATGAATGTATATTATATATGTATAACTGGGTCACTTTGCTGTACAGTAGAATTTGACAGAACATTATAAATCAACTATAATTTTTTATTTTGTTTGGTTTTGTTTTGCTTTGCTTTTCAGGGCTGCACCCATGGCATATGAAGTTTCCCAGGCTAGGGGCCAAATCGGAGCTACAGCTGCCAGGCTACACCACAGCCACAGCAACACCAGATCCGAGCAGCGTCTGTGACCTACACCACAGCTCACAGCAACGCCAGATCATTAACCCACTGAGCAAGGCCAGGGATCGAACCCGCAACCTCATGGTTCCTAGTCAAATTTGTTAACTGCTGCGCCACAACGGGACTCCAATTAACTATAATTAAAAAAAAAATTTTTTTAAGAACTTAGCACAGTCAAGTAATTTGTAGCTGAGCTTAAATTGAGTATTATTTACCAATGTAATCAATAATCAGGTGTTATTCAGTCAATGGTTATGGGACATAAAGCAATTACACGCATACATACACATGCACACAGGTATCAGGAAAATAACCTGTTTAATCAAACTTCCTTACCCCTCACTAAATCTCACACTTTATATGCCATCATCACCTTGCCAAATCCCCCAAACGAGGCAAAACATAAATACATAAAATCCAACTAACTCATTAAACAAACATATTACCCTTACTTTACCAACCCAGAGTGAGCATAACTACAAACTAGCCTCTGAACTATGCCAGTGAATTACTTAGATATACAGCTTCTACAGAAGGACATCCCTGTAGATCTGCTGTTTACCTCAAACAAAATCAAAATTAAAATACATTTCAACACTACATAAAAGAGAAATTAAGTAATTCAGTACTAATTATAACAAAACCTAAACTGTTATGCTGAATACCAATATACCACTTAAATACATAAATCTTATATGTACAAAATCCTACTCAATCTGTTGATGTAGTTTAATAATTAAAGCAGGGCCCTGAAAATACCTGGATAAGTTTACTAACTCCATAAACACATAGGTTTGGACCCAGCCTTTCAATTAATTTTTTAAGATTTTTATTTTTTCTATTATAGTTGATTTACAATGTTCTGTCAATTTCTCCTGTACAGCAAAGCGACCCAATCATTTATATATCTTTTGCATATTGATTTAACTAGAAAACTTTAACAAAGAGAATGTAAGTTATAAATACCCCAAAATTGAAGGAGCTACTTGTAAACAGTTCACAAGAACAATGTGGCAAAATAGATGATTTATAAGCAGAGGTGACAAGCCTAATGAGCCTGATGATAGCTGATTGTCCAGAAAATAATTTTAGTTCAATTTTAAATATTACTTTAAAAATCATAACTTCTAATGTAATTTTAAATGTTACTCTAAAAAGGTATAGCTTTGTAGACACAGGATATAACTTTTCTTAGAGAGGAAGCATAAACAATTTCATAGCTGGCTTAAAAGCATCCAGCAATTAAGGTATTCAAGCTCAACAACACATTCATCTTCATATAAGCAATAGATAAGCCAACTCCTAAATACTGGACTAACTAATCTATTAATAGACGCAATACCATTAATATGGGTAACAAAAATGATAGGCTTATATCAGAGCAGACAGCCCACTAACTTATATCAGAGCAGACAGCCCACTAATAGTTGATAACAAAATAAACCTAAGCCAACACCTAATTATTTATTAAAAAAACAATTGTTAACCCAACATTGGCATGCCTTTAAGGAAATATTTTAAAAAGTAAAAGGAAGTCGGGAGTTCCCGTTGTGGCACAGTGGTTAACAAATCCAACTAGGAACCAGGAGGTTGCAGGTTCGATCCCTAGCCTTGCTCACTGGGTTAACAATCTGGCATTGCCATGAGCTATGGTGTAGGTCGCAGATACAGCTCGGATCTGCTATTGCTGCGGCTGTGGTGTAGGCCGGCAGCTGTAGGTCCGATTAGACCCCTAGCCTAGGAACCTCCATAAGCCACGGGTGCAGCCCTACAAATGGGGGGAAAAAAAAAGGGGGGGGAAGTTGGCAGACACAAAAACATCCCCTCTAGCATGACTAGTGTTAGAGGCACTTCCTACCCAGTGATATCTGTTTAGTGGCCATGGTATCTTGACCATGCAAAGGCAGCAAAGCCATTTGTCATCTAAATAAGGACTTGTATGACTGGCCACACGAGGGTTTTACTGTCTCTTACTTTGATCAGTGAAATTGACTCTCCTGTGAAAAGGAGGGAAAAATATAATAAGAAGACCCTACAGAGTATTAATTAATGAATCCAGAAAATAATAATAATAAACAATAACCAAACATCAAGGGACAACAAAGTTTTTAATGGATTAACAGTTCTGGTTGCAGGAGTTCCCATCAAGGTTCAGTGGAAACAAATCTAACCAGTACTCTTGAGGACACAAGTTTGAACCCTGGCCTCACTCAGTGGGTTAAGGATCCAGCATTGCCATGAGCTGTAGGTTGCAGACGCGACTCGGATTCCACGTTGCTCTGGCTGTGGCTGTGATGTAGGCCAGCAGCTACAGCTGTTTTGACCCCTAGCCTGGGAACTTCCATGCCTCGGGTGTGGCCCTAAAAAGACAAAAAAAAAAAATTTTGGTTGGGATGACCTCAGAGAATAAAACAACCTCCAAGTGATTAAAAATTAAACTAACTAGTCAACATGCTTTATCACTTATTGATCCAAAATATTGATAAACAGAACAAGCTACCCTAGGGATAACAGTGCAATCTTATTCTAAAGTTCATATCGACAAAAGGGTTTAGGACCCCAATGTCTGATCAGAACATCCCAGTGGTGCAACCACTATTAATGGTTTGTTTGTTCAACAATTAAAGTACTAAGTGATCGGGGTTGAGACCAGAGCAATTCAGGCAGGCTTCTATCTCTTACACATTTCTCCCAGTACAAGAGGACAAGAGAAATAAGGCCTCCTTTACAGAAGCATCTTCAAATTAATTAATGATATCATCTCAATTCGATTAATGTATACATACCCCACCCAATGACAGGGTTTGTTAAGGTGGTAGAACCCAGAAACTGCAAAAAACTTAAACTTTTATCGCCAGAGGTTCAATTCCTCTTCCTAACAATCAACACTCTTCACTCATCATCTCAATCCCACTAGGCATAGCATTCTTCGTGTTAATCCTCTGAAAAGGGACCAAACGTTGTCAGCCCCCATGGTTTATTACACTCCATTGCTGATGCAGTCAAATAATTTATTAAAGAACCACTATGATCATCAATTTCTTTTTTTTTTTTTTGTCTTTTGTCATTTTAGGGCCACACCTATGGCGAATGGAGATTCCCAGGCTAGGGGTCTAATCAGAGCTGTACCTGCCGGCCTACACCACAGCCACAGCAACGCAGGATCCGAGCCGCATCTGCAACCTACACCACAGCTCATGGCAACGCCGGATCCTTAACCCACTGAGCGAGGCCAGGGATCGAACCCTCAACCTCATGGTTCCTAGTCAGATTTGTTAACCGCTGTGCCATGACGGGAACTCCTGATCATCAATTTCTATGTTTGTCATTGCACCAATTCTAACCCCAGCCTCAGCTCTCACCATATGAATCCCTCTTCCCATCCCTCTCCCACTAAGTAACCTAAACCTACATGGACTGTTTACACTAGCCATATCAAGCCTAGCCTTTTATTCCATCCTCTGATCCAGGTGGTATTCAAACTCAAAATAAGCACTAATCAGAGCCCCACAAGCAATAGCACAGATGATCTCATATGAAGTAACACTAGCAATTATTCAGTTCTCTTGATAAACAGATCATTTACACTTTCAACACTAATTATTACACAAACATACTAATTTTTCAATCCTGACCCCTAGCCATAATATGATTTATTTCCACTCTAGCAGAAACCAAACCAGCCCCATCTGATTTAACAGAAGGAGAATCAGGACTTGGATTTGGCTTCAATGTAGAACATGCAGCAGCCCCATGCACCCTATTCTTCCCGGCAGAATATGCCAATATCATCACAATAAATATTTTCACAACAATCCTATTTCTAGGAGCAGTTCATAATCCCTACTTATCATAATGATATTCAGTTGATTTCATCAGTAAAACACTCCTCCTAACTGTCCTTCTATGAATTCAAGAATCCTGCCCACGATTCTAATATGATTAACTCATAAATCTCTTATGAAAAAAGATTCACCTCTAACACTATTCCTAACACTAGCCCTATGTACATTCACTACCATCATCACATTAAGCGTCCCACCACAAACATAATATGTATGGCCACAGAGCTACTTTTTTTTTCTTTTTAGGGCCACACCCATGGCATATAGAAGTTCCCAGGCGAGGGGTTGAATCGGAGCTGCAGGGGTGTGTGTGTGTGTGCGTGTGTGCGTGTGTGTGTGTGTGTGTGAGTGACTGGGTCACTTTGCTATATAACAGAAAATGGACAGAATACTGTAAACCAACTATAATGGAAAAAAAAATTAAAAATCATTAAAAAAAGACACATTCACCAAATATTTTCTAACACAAGTCACAGCATCAACAGTACTTATAATGTGGAGTTCCCACTGTGCACTCAGTGGTAATGGACCTCACTAGCATCCATGAGGATGCAGGTTCAATCCCTGGCCTCGCTTAGTGAGTTAAGGATCCGGCGTTGCCGTGAGCTGTGGTGTAGACCACAGTTGTGGCTCAGATCCTGTGTTGCTGTGGCTATGATGTAGGCTGGCAGCTGTAGCTTCAATTCGACCCCAAGTCTGGGAACTTCCATATGCCTCAGATGCAGCCCTAAAAAAAGGCAAAAAAAGACTACTTAGAATGACTTTATTATTAATCTAAAATATTCCAGTCAATGAACTATTACAAAAATCTTTAATCAAAGGAGTTCACCTCCTCATAGAGCCTTCCCTCTCTTCTCCATTGGTAGTATTTGTAAATTGCATTGTATCTTCTTGTTTTTTATATATCTGTCTCCCCTACTAGTCTGAACTTTGCAAGGACAGGAACCATGACTTGGTCAACAATAAATCACTGGTGCCTAGCACAAATGCCTGGAACAAGGCAGTTACTCAATAAGTTGTGTGGGATAAATGTGAAGCAAAGCTTGCCCTCCCCACGTTAAACGATGTCCTAGGACTTCCTGTTTTGGCTCAATGGGTTACAAACTTGATTAGTGTCCATGAGAATTTGGGTTCAATCCCTGGCCCTGCTTAGTGGGTGAAGGATCCAGCGTCACCACAAAGTATGGTGTGTGACTCAGATCTAGTGTTGCTGTGGTTGTGAAGAAGGGTAGCAGCTGCAGCTCCAGTTGGACCCCTAGTCTAGGAGCTTCCATATGCTGCAGGCGTGGCCCTAAAAAAGAATAAATAAATAAACAAAACAAAGACCTAAACCCTTCTCAATTTTGTCTAGTTCCCATTCTAATTCTGGATCAATCTAGACAACTTCTTTACTGTGAGCTGTGAAGGAAGTCTTTGCTGTCTAGTTTACTGTTATGTCAATGGGAGCACTACTCTTCATGCCTGGGTATTATGAGAAAACTGACATTTGCCATCTCAAGAGGGAGGGCACAATGATTCAACTGAAAAAAAAAAAAAAAAAAGCTTTTACAACTTCCAATCATAGGAGTGAGGTGTGTGGAGGACGGAAGTTCCTAGTAAAGAAAACGGCTTGGTTAATCAACAGAAGTGCAAATTTAATGAGGACTCTACAGCGACTGAGGTACAGACCTCATCTTTTATAGCTCCTTCAGCAAGAGCAATGGACATGATAAATCATTACCAAACTGCAAAGATCCTGTCCAAACAGTAGCTGGCCTCCAGGAGTGACATTGGAGTTTTGGAATCTCAGTGTATCTAGATGTCCAAGGAATCAATAACCCCCAAGAAAGCCAGCTGGAATAGCTGGGACCCCAAAGACTGAAGCCTGAAACAAACTGGATAAGGCCTAAAAGAACTCCATTTGTAGGCCAAAATTGGAATAGAAATCGGAAAACAAGAGCTCAGTACTACTGCTGCTATTCAGTTCAATGACAATGGATACTTCTTTTCCCAACAGACCATAAACTCCATGAGGACAGGAGTTCTGTTCATCCCTTTACAGATATAACCCCATAGCCTAGACCAGTGACATATATGTAGCAAATCTTCATCAAATACTTGTTGAAAGAGTGAATGAATAAATAAATAAATGCTGTAGAACCCTTTCTTAAAATCTTGCAGCATCTTGTTGCTTCAATTTCTCCAGTTTTGTATGCCTCCATTTTCTACCATGTAATTGAAGGTGGAGGAAATGGAGCTCTCATCTATTGATGGTGGAAATGTAAGTTTGCATAAACATCACGAAAACCTTATTGTTTGTATCTACTAAAGTTGAATACATGCATACATAATGACCCAATAACCCCATTTCTAAGTATATGCTCAGTATATAAATATGCATGTATGTTACTAAATGACATGTGTAACATGTTTAGTGCAATCTCTATTCACAATGGCCCCAAACTGCAAACTACCAAGATGCCCACTGATGGTAGAATGGATAAATATGTTATAACACAATCATACCATGGAGTATGGTGATGAAAAAACAGTCAACAATTACAGGTAACAGTGTGGGTAAACATGAAAAATATAATAGTGTGTAAAAGAAACTAGACATAAGGATACTAGTGCATGATTTAATTTATATGAAGTGCAAAATAATCTATTCTGTTAAAAGACAGAATATGGATACCCTTGGGGCTCGTAGTGACCAAAAGTGTTTATGGTAGATATTGAGGAATATTAGCTGGGGCTGGTACTGACCAAAGTGGTTATGATAGCTATTGAGGAACATTAGCTGGGGCTGGTAATGACCAAAAGTGGTTATGGTAGATATTGAGGAATTTAGCAGTGATTCGTTTCTTGATCTGAGTGCTGGTTACACGGATATGTTCAGATTGCAAACATTCATTGTACCACATGCACTAATGATTTATGCTTTTTTGCTGTATTTAAGTTTTACTTCATTTAAACTTTGTTTTTAAATAAAAAATTATAATTCTAGCCAATGACTTGAAAACCCTAATGCTTTTAGAGGCCACTATGTGTACTTTATGTGAGAGAAGTGGGCCAGTGGGTCAGGCATAAGGGAAAAAAGAAGTGGGGATAGGGTGGCTGCAGTGAATATGGAGGCAAGCCCCTCTAAGGACATTTAAATTCAGATTATTAAAAAATTCGTGCTCACTCAACCAAACATGGCTGTGGGACTAATTCAATCCACATTTAACCAATCACAGATCTGTTCAGGTCCAGTCCACACACAACCACCTACAGTCTCTAGACACACCTGAGAGCATGACACCAAGCCTTCACTCTCGAGCTGCCTTCCACCACCTTCTCCCATGAAAATGCCTTCCTCCTCCTCCAGGGTCTATCTCAAATGTTTATTCATTGGAAAGTCTTGCTGACCACTCCCCTCTCAGGCACTAATAATCACTTTCTCTTTTGTGCTGCCATGAGACTATGTCTCTTCCACAGAGTATAAGCTCTAAGACGGCAGGGATTTCTCTTTTGCTCACAGCCAGATCTTCAGCACCTAGGACAGCACCTCACACAGCAGGCAGGTGCTTGCTGTGTATATTGAGAGAGACACAGAGATGGGAAGACTGTACCTCTATAATGCCCTTTATCTAGAAAGATATGGTTACAAAGCCCACAAAAAAATATGCATAGCTATTCAATACTCCACACCAAATCCAGAAAACTATATAAACAGTCCTTTAGTTGAGGCTAGAATTGGAAACGTTTCATTTTTCTATTATAGCACAATGTCAATGCCTAAAGCTATTCCAGTGGGTACACAGATTTTCTTCTTGACTCTTGGGAATGATATCCCATGAACTATTACCAACTTGAAAGTCTCTTCCACTTGGACCCTCACTTTCTACTTCCTATCCCCGCTGGACCTTTAGCTTATTAAAGCCAATCCTTATCTTGTGTTCTGTTTCCAATACAACTTTTCAGTCATGTGGATCTTCCTTTTGTTCCACTGTTGGGTTAGACATTAGGGCCTGAGGAGGGGATGCAGATCCTTTGAGGAGGAGATGAGAGGTACTCACCCTGGCCTCCCTCAGGGCTGATTATCAAAAAAAGCAATCATGTGTCACACTACCAAGATTAACCCTCACTACCTCATCTTCTATGCATTGTTATGCTAAAAGAATATCTCCTCCTGTTATACTAGCCTTGGTATATGCCATAAGAAAGTGAGAGTGAAGGGAAAAATATATATATTTCTACCCTTCTATGGTAATAATAATCATCACACTGTATTTTGATTTGTTGTATATACTCTGCTTCCCTTAGGAGACTGTGAGCTCCCTAAGGGCATGGACTATGTTTCATTTTTCCATACATCTTAGATTCCGCAAGGCTCTCACAAATGGGTGGAGGTGGGTGCCATATGGTGATGTGCTCTGTCGGGTAGTGGTTGAAAGAAAAGCCACTACCACAGGCAAAAAAAAAAAAAAAGAGCATTTTAAAACAAATTCATGTTTTGCTCCAACAGATTGCATCTGTCCAATGTGCTCTGTACAGTTGTACTTATGCTACTAAAGACAAAGGCACCAAGTGGGAGTCTGGGCAATTGAAAGTTGGACCATTCAGGAGTTCCCTTCGTGGTTCAGTGGTTAACGAATCCGACTAAGAACCATGAGGTTGCGGGTTCGATCCCTGGCCTTGCTCAGTGGGTTAAGGATCCGGCGTTGTCGTGAGCTGTGGTGTAGGTCGCAGATGCGGCTCTGATCCCGCGTTGCCGTGGCTGTGATGAAGGCCGGCAGCTACAGCTCCTGTTAGACCCCTAGCCTGGGAATCTCCATATGCCGCAGGTGTGGCGGCTCTAGATAAAGGCAAAAGACAAAAAAAAAAAAAAAGTTTGGACCATTCAGAATGATGGGTCTGCATAACAACTCTCTCCACTGCAAGCTTTGGGTATCCACTCTGCTTTTAGTGTTTAGAATACTGCATGCAGGGCAGAAGATTTAAGATGCCACAACTACACTCTTTGGACTATAAGAGCATCCACAGGCACCACCAGTCACCAGTACCATACACAGCCTAACATGGGGTGGAATTTCAGCCAATGTTTTCTTAGTTAAAAAGTTTTTTTCTTAATACAAATAATATATATTAAACACGGAAGGTTTAGACAATATAAGGAACGCAAATAATTTTTTCCAAGTACATGTGATACTAGTACCTAGAAATAAGCACCATAAGTCCTTCCAGACTCTTATATAGCAACCCTAGCACTTATTTCAGAGTATTTGGCTATAACTTCACAGTCTTTTTTTTTTTTTTTTCCTTTTTAGGGCTGCACCTGCGGCATATGGAAGCTCCCAGGGTAGGGGCTGCATAGGAGCTATAGCTGCCAGCCTACACCACAGCCACAGCAATGCAGAATCCAAGCCATGTCTGCGAACTACACCACAGCTCACGGCAACGCCAGATCCTTAACCCACTGAGCGAGGCCAGGGATCGAACCAGCAACCTCATGGTTCCTAGTTGGATTCATTTCCGCTGTGCCACGATGGGAACTCCTGG
Source organism: Catagonus wagneri (assembly GCA_004024745.2). NCBI lineage: Eukaryota > Metazoa > Chordata > Mammalia > Artiodactyla > Tayassuidae > Catagonus > Catagonus wagneri. Next base: position 17,725,839 of record PVHT021183555.1, on the reverse strand, counting down.
CTATGTCTTCATGTTAATTCAACTCTGTTCCCTACGGTTTCTGCCAGGTGTGGTCCTCTCCTCAGTACCCACTGCCACTTCCACTTCTCTCCAGCCATACTGACTCTCATCTCTGGTGGACGATAAGCAATGTCTGTTGCTCTTTTTTCATTCTACGACACACATGCTGTTTTGGCATAATCTCTGTGTCCTGCTCCTCCCAAGTCCTTCCTTTTGGATTATGAAGAGCTTATTTTGTAAACTAAAAATTTGTTATTATGCTCCTGCTACAACCATCCTAATTCTCCTCAAGGCAAGACAGAAACCTCTTACTAGAAAAGAGGAAAGACACCTTCATATGCTTGCACAAGATACACTGTTTTAAAAAATTTTATTGATGTTAAAGCACATATCGAGAGATGAATATAAAAAATAAATGCATTTATATTTATATGTAAATATATTCATAAGTAAAACATATATTTATATGTAAAATATAAATGTGAATAATCACAAAGATAATAACTGCATGAATGCCGGCTAGGTCAAGAAATAGAATGATGCCAGGCTTTCAGAAGTGCCCCCATCACATTCCATCCATCTTCTCAGAAGATAATCCTTGCCTTGACTTATATCACTGTACCTTGGTTTTGCCTGGATTTTTTAACTTTATATAAGTAGCATCATACATTATATATTCTTTTGTTTATGACGTCTATCACTCAACTTTATATCTATGATATTCATACTTGATTTGCCACTATTTTATGTAGCCCTAAGAGAGAAAAAAACACTACCAATTAAACTATGACACAAAGCTTTCCTATCATTTATAATTTTATTTTACACCTCTTTAGAGTTCTTTTAGACTTATTTGTTCAGACTTTTATCACATATTATTCATATGCACTCATAAAAAAGGAAATATAAGCAAAATAAATCGGCAGGGTGTTCCTAAAACTCCTTTATGCTCAGAATTCAATTCTTCTAAGTCACTTTTGACTCACAATTAAAGGTGTTCATTTCTTTCTTTGTCATTCACAATACCATCACTTTGGTGATGTGACTTTTCTCCGAAGAGTGTTCCACTCTTGTCTCCAGAGTTTTCTTCCAGGTTGATGACTGCAAATTTGGGTGCTAGAACTTTCTTAATCTTACCATGAGTATCAACGGAAGGCTTTAAGGCATCAACCAGAATTCATAGTCCTTCCTCAAATAGTCCTTAACAGTTTATTGACTAAAGCATGGAGCCAAGTGGTCCATTCAAGTCACCAAGAATAAGAACCAAGTGTGCAAATACTCAGATGATGACAACTGCATAAAAATGGTTGTCTACTGGACAGTGGCTACAGGATGCCATCAATTCCCCAAATGCATGTTAATTTCTGAGATGGCACAATGTTATTTAATGTGTATTTTAGAAACAATGAAATTCAGTAATAGTTTAGTGTATGTATCTTGCTTTAGTATATGTTAGGAAATGATCATGTGCTAGGACTATACTCTCATAAGATAAGCAGGGGGAAAAAAACAATCAGAGATGAATAATTCATTTTATCAAGAAATATGTGGGGAGTTCCCATCTTGGCTCAGTGGAAACAAATCTTACTAGTATCCATGAGGATGCTGGTTCGATCCCTGGCCTTGCTCAGTGGGTTAAGGATCTGGTGTTGCTGTGGGCTGTGGTGTCGGTTGCAGATGTCACTTGGATCCCACATTGCTGTGGCTCTGGTGTAGGCCAGCAGCTACAGCTCCGATTCGACTCCTAGTTTGGGAACCCCTATATGCCACAGATGCAGCCCTAAAAAGACCAAAAAATTATATATAAATATACACATACATATATATATGTATATATAAATATACACATACATATATATATGTATATATAAATATACACATACATATATATATATATATATATATTTATATCTGAGCCAAAAAAATTAAGAAGCTTATTTAGGTATAAGGTGGATTTGGCTGAATTTATTTAAATTTCAACAAAAAAAATTCTTTGCTGTTTTACACCTTATTTCTCAAATGATTTCATAGTAGCTGTGCTCTCACCATCACAGGAACACCACCGTCAACTATCCATCCAACCTCCAAGACAGGAACTTAGGTGAGAGCTCTCTCACTCATGACTCCCACAGCTAATCCAAGTCTAAATGGCATCTCTCCAGTCACCTAAAGATCTCTCCTATCTGCCCACACCTCTCTCCCTTCATCAACATCCCAGTTCAAACCGCCATCACTACTCACTTTGATGATACAGACGTAACTTTGTAGGTCTATTCTAATCTCTTCTCAGCCCACTACCATCCATCTTCCCTCAGGAAAGAAGGGATCATCCCAAAATGCAAATCTAGTCATGCCACTCCATGGCTCTAGCGAATAATGTCAAAACTCCTTACTATGGCTCATAAGTTCCTGCATTTTCTAGCTGAGAAATACCCCATATGGCCAGGCAGGATGCATCCTGAATAACCTTAGGGCACACCTTGCTCTAGACCATAACTCGGCTATTACGCTCTAGAGTTGTGCCTACATAGCAGCCCTCCCCTGCTTACTTCTCCAGCCTCTTCTGTGCCACTTTCCCTCTTGACCTCCATACAGGACCCACATGAACCTTCTCTTAGACCCAAACACACCCAACTCCTTTCCAACTTTGTCTATGCTGTTCTATCTTTTCCTCCACTCTTCCTCCATTTAAGTAACTCCTACTAACCTATGTTTCAGTTTGAAAGACACTTCCTCAAGAAAGCCTTCCCTGACTGTCCAGGCTTTCTGCACAACTATTCATAGACCTGGTTAAAAATGTAATAGATATTTTTTCATGTGCTTTATGGTTTAATATCTGTTTTCTTAACTGGCATGTGAACTTCCCAAGTGAAGAAACTGTCTCCTCACTGATCTACTCCCAATGCCCAACATAGGGCCAGGCACAGAGCAGGTGTCAATGATCAGGGAATGAATGAATGAGTAGAAGGATAGATATAGGATGGATGGATAGGTAAACAACTGAATGAATGAATGAGTGAGTCCCTTTAAGACAAAGAGAGACAGAATTCATTCATTTGGTAAACTTCAGGGATGTTTGCTATCTCCATTCTTCTCTCCTTTCTCTCCCTAACCTGTCACTCCCACAAACTGATTTGAGAATTGGGACCCTCCAAGGGTTCAAAATTGCCTTCAGGAGTTCCCGTCGTGGTGCAGTGGTTAACGAATCCGACTAGGAACCATGAGGTTGCGGGTTCGATCCCTGGCCTTGCTCAGTGGGTTAACGATCCGGCGTTGCCGTGAGCTGTGGTGTAGATTGCAGACGCGCCTTGGATCCTGCGTTGCTGTGGCTGCAGCGCAGGCCAGTGGCCACAGCTCCGATTAGACCCCTAGCCTGGGAACCTCCACATGCCGCGGATGAGGCCATAAAATGACAAAAAGGCAAAAAAAAAAAAAAATTGCCTTCAAACTAGAATGGCCAAATGTAGCAAAGAAAACATGAGATACCCAGTTAAATGTGAATTTCTGATAAGCAGTGAAATATTTTTAATATGTCAAAATGAATCATTTTGAAATAACAATTTCATTTTGATATACTTTAAAAAGTCATTGCTTATCTGAAATTCATATTTAACTGGGAATCCCTATATTGCATCTGGCAACCATAACTCAGTTGCTGCAAACCTGGACCATTTACCTTCAGCTCCATCCTCTGCCTTTTTCTGCTCACCTCTTTGTCACAGGGGTCTGACCTCTACAGGCTACATTTCCCAGAACTCTTTGCTAGCTGGCTTCTAGTTCTGACCAGTGGGGGGAACAGGTGAGAGGGTAGTAGGTAAGAATGAAAGAGAAGTTGGTCTTTCTTTCCCATCCTCTCTTCCTCAGGCAGCATCTCTAGTAGCAGCCATGTCACCTGTCAGTCTGTCTCCCGCTGGAAGGCTTTCTGTGGTTCCAGCTTCCAAAGGCTGACCCCAACTCCCGGTCACATCACCTCCTCTCTCAGTTCCTCTGGCCTAGGATTGCTGTTGCCAACATCTGAACTGCCTCACTGTTTTACTCAGCTTCTCTGTTCTTTGTTCATCTGTATAACCTGTTCTCTGCATTTAATTCCTTTTGCATTAAGATCTCAAAAGGTTTCTCTTTCCCTGATTTGAACTCTGGACTCATACACAGCAAGTCTCTGACTCCTTGCACAGCCCCCAGATCTGGTTGTTATGCCTAACTCCTCCACCTTGATGAGCCGAGTGACATCCCCAGTGCCAGCTCCATTTTCCAGTCCTTTTCAGATTGTAATTAGAGTTTGGTTCTGGGGTCTAATGTTTGGAGAAATGGCTTCAGTATTACTTTTATCAGTAAGAATAATGGAGTTAATATTTACTGAGCAGTTACTACATGCAAAGCACATCTCATGAGCTTCATCTCATTTACCTTCAATACAAATTTATGTTTAGATACTGTTATCCTCACTTGGCAGATGAAGAGCCTGAAGGTCAGAGACCAAGGTGATGCATTTAGAAAGGGTAAGCTCAAGCAAGTTCGACTCCATGCTCTGAACTGTCCCATCTTTCCCTGCCCACACCCTCAGAGCCAGTGGCAGTTCCCTCAGAGGATACAGTCATATTCAGAAGCTTCCGCATGGGCTTTCTCTAGAGGGGTCTTTGAGCGTTTTAGCCAGCAGGCTCTATTATGAGGCCACTTCAAATGCACCAGTCTCCGCAGTGTATGAGTATGTGGGGATGGGTGTAGCAAAGAGATTTGACCTTGAGATTTGCAATGAAGTCACTCTGTATCAGCTGTCATCATGGTGAGAAGTCAGCCAGCCAGCTCAGCAGGGGACCAGAGGAGACGTGAAAGGCACACAAAGTCAGACTGAAGGAGATGCCATTAATCAGGAAGAGGGGCGCATGGCACCAAGGGGGTACCTGCTCCACGAAATGTGAACTGTCACCCAGGCAGCTCTGGGAGCGGGCCTCCTGATGTATGCTTCCTCAGAAGGGCCCCACTGATGGCAAAAATAAATAACCAGACAAGAGTGACGTCCATCCCTCCACCACTCTTCCGTGTTTCCAGGGACACAGCAGTTGATGAAGCACTGCGTGGCACTGACTTTCACAATCAGAACACGCAGACGTGCCCCCAAAGGGATTCAGATCCCATGGGAGGCTCAAAGTCTGCAGACCCCCAGCCCTGTTAGCTGCCAGGTGCTGGCCTCATGCAGACCCAGCTGTTTAAGACTTACAAACCAGCATCAGTTTTTAACATGGCACGGGGGTCAGGCAGTGGGCAGAAAGCCAGGTGGGAGTGATGTCAGCACAGTTTGATCTGTCCAAGTTTTCTGATCTGGGAAGCAGCGGAGGAGAAAAGGCGGGATGCAGTTCAGACAAACTGGGGGAAAGAAAGAGTATGTTTCTGGCAGTGTCTTTCTGGAGACTCCCAACATCAAACACCCGATGCTCACAGGTCATCGCTGTGGAGCCCCAGGAAGGCACCTCAACAGTGTGATTCATCCATTCACCATTTAAGAGGTATTTTCTGAGCATTTACCACCTCCTAGGAACATGTGCTGGGGGTAATTCCAGACTTTGGCAGTGAAGACTTTCCCCATATTCTGTCCCACCCCATCAAGACCTTGCTTTCTGGTCATTTGTTTCATTTTGGTCAAGAATATTAATTGAACACTTACTCTGTGCCGGGCATGCAGCTGAATATAAGGTAGTGAACAAGACACATCCATTCAGTGATACACAGTGGACAGAATGACAGATTTGGAAGCCAAAGATCAACTTTGGACAGGTTGGTTAACCCCTCAGAACATCAGTCTCCTCGTGGGTAAAACAAGGATGTTCCAATGTAGTCGCAAAGTTGCTATGAATCTCATACGTAAAGGATGTGAAAAGTATGAATTACCCTACAAAGATCCTATTTCTAAATAAAGTCACATTCTGAGGTGACTGGTAGATATATATTTGGGGGGACACTAACTGACTATAATTATAGTATGCTATCAATGAATTAAAACTTTTTTGGTTGCACCTGTTGCAAGCAGAAGTTCCCAGGCCAAGGGATAGAACCTAGGCCGGAGCTGCAGCAACATCAAATCCTCAGCATCAGCTGAGCCATGGGGGAACTATCAAATTAACATTTCTAAAGGTCTGATTATATGTTTACATCTCTTATTGATCAGCCACCCTACAAATTCCTGGAGACCAGGAAGTAGGGGTAATATTGTCTTGGACCCCCATTTTCAGCAATATCTAAATATCTGTTGAATGAATGAATGGAAGAAGGGATAATAATAAGGGGGTGAAAACTCAAGGGCTAGTCTGGTGACATAATGAAAGGTAAGAATGAGCCTGATGGGGTGAACTTAAGGGCATATGTCCTAAATGAGGGCACTGCTACTCAACTCCGGCCAACCCTTGTCATGCCAGAATCAAGCCTAGAGTGGCCAGACCTTCTAATTTTTCAACAGAAGCAGAAAATTTGGCCTTTTATGTGAAATCTCCTAAGTTTTAAATGCTATAATAAACCAAACTTTTAAAAACAGAATACGGAATAAACAAAATATGCCAATGAGTTGTATTTGGCAGACCATCAGCTTACAACCTCTACAAAGACCTAAGGCGTGATTCTGATGGTGTGATTTCAGGCAGGCCAGTGATAAAGACATCTTTGAGATGGCTGCCCCTACAGTGTCTCTCCTCTGCCTATCTGTGGATTCAGTGTTTGTGGAGCCCAGCAAAGATTTACAAGTGATAGATTCATGTCCTCACAAATTCCTGCATTTAAGAAGTATTTATGGAACCTCCACTCTGAGTGACACCCATGAGACCAAAACAGACGTAAGACTCCCTCAAGGAGCCTGGACAAGGAGAGAGAGAATCAACTGCTCATTATTCAAATAATTATTTAATCACAACTATGGTGAACGGAAAAGAAGATGGGGCAAATGTTTCCTCTCTCCTGGATATTTTTGTTTAGTTTATTTGAGAGTGGACATCCATGGAAGGGGTCGCTTTTACACCCCTTCCATGGATGTCCCCTGTAGAATCCAAAGAGGAGCAGAGAATTCTTTAAAAAGTGATTAGACAAGTCAGTAACAACAGCTACCATTTAGTGAGCAGCTACTTTATGCCCATGATGGATTAATACATGTTAAATGGGTTTTTTTAACTTCCGAAACAAGCCTGCAGGGTAAGTGTTATTTCCATTTTCTAAATGGAAAACATTGGCGTTCCCATCGTGGCGCAGTGGCTAACGAATCCAACTAGGAACCATGAGGTTGCGGGTTTGATCCCTGGTCTTGCTCAGTGGGATAACGGTCTGGCGTTGCCATGAGCTGTGGTGTAGGTCGCAGACGCGGCTCGGATCCTGCGTTGCTGTGGCTGTGGTGAAGGCTGGCAGTTATAGCTCCTGTTAGACCCCTAGCCTGGGAACCTCCACATGCTGCGGGTGCGGCCCTAAAATGACAAAAGGCAATGAATGAATGAATGAATGAATGAATGAATGAATAAATAAATAAATAAATAAATGGAAAACATTAAAACTAAGGGAGGTTAAGTAAACCAATGAATGGCAGAGCTGAGACTTTAACCCACGTCTGTCTCACTCTGCAGCCCGTGATCTTTGAGTGACATGGTGCACTTTCTCCACAAGCACTACAAACACACACTACCAAGTGCAAACTTCCTGACCAGACTTCCAGCTAAGAAAGCAAACAGTCCCCAAAAGGTATAATAGCTCAAACATAATAGAAGTTTATTTCCTACTTATCGAATATTCCATGGAAGTCTTCCTGAATGGTAGGGCAGCTCTGGTGAACAGTAACTCAAGGACCCAGAACCCTTCTGTCTCCTGGCTTCATCACCTTCCAAAACAAACTGGGGAGTTCCTGTCGTGGCTCAGCATAAACGAATCTGACTAGCATCTGTGAGGACACAGGTTCAATCCCTGGCTTCGCTCAGTGGGTTAAGGATCCAGAATTGCCTGGAGCTGTGGAGTAGGTCGCAGACATGGCTTGGATCCCACATTGCTGTGGCTGTGGCATAGGCCAGCAGCTACAGCTCCGATTTGACCCCTAGCCTGGGAACCTCCATATGCCTCGGATGTGGCCCTAAAAAGACAAAAAAACAAAACCTGGTTTCCAGGGTTGCCAGGGTGAGAAAAGAACAAGAAGGATTTTGAGTGTGAAGTTTTCATGCACCACCCAGGAGGTGGGCCACAACATTTCTGTTTACATCTCATTGGCGGCAACTCAGCCACACGGTGACGCCTACGCAGGGGAGGCTGGGAAATGTAGTCTGTGCATCGAGGAAGAAGGGAAAGTAATTTAGTGACCAGCTAAGCATTCCCACCACGCTGCTTCCCAATAATCCATTTATTCCAGTTGTATCTTTTAAGGACCTGCAAAAGATCACTCAGGTTTACCTTCCCTTCTGGAGTGTTCAAGAAGCTTTTATTCATGGCCCTTACAGTTTTATATTTACATTGATAGCTATTTAAAGTCTGTAAAACTGCTTGACACTATCATTATCTTGCACACTTTGCTGAGGTTGGAGTCTTGGGGAGAGATAGGCTTTCTTTTCCATGGATTAGAAATGAATATAGCCCCCTAAGCAATCTTGCCAAGGACTAAGAAAACGATATAAAGAATGAAAAGCTTTCAAAAGGTGATACTATTCACATAGTCATCCAGAGCTAGGTCTGCAAAGGAGATACGAAAATACCATAAGCCAATTCCAAGCAAATGTCATCTAAGACTCTTAAGAGGTTCCCTCCTCTCAAATTTCCCTTTATGACACACTGAAAATTTTAGGGTACATCAATAAATCAGGATTTGCCATTTCTCTCCAAAACCCTCCCTGTTGTGAAATTCCAAGTAGCTAATCCCTAGAACAATTATCTTCTAGGAGATTTTACCGGATATGTCTGGGTTGATTTTATGTTGCCCTTTATGTAAAGAAAGCATTCTTGCTCTACTCACCACCAGCAGGGGATGCACGTTGAAATGGGTTTTTCTCCCCCAACTGGGGAAAGACAGCCTTAAATGCCTCCAAGGGGAATTACTCAAACTCTGTTCCATGCAATACTCTTTCTGTGGATGTTAAGATATGTTCTAAAAGAACATGGGGAGTAACCGTCGTGGCTCAGCAGAAACAAATCTGACTAGCATCCGTGAGGACACAGGTTTGATCCCTGGTCTCGTTCAGTGGGTTAAGGATCCGGTGTTACCATGAGCTGTGGTACAGGTCACAAATGTGGCTCAGATCTGGTGTTGCTGTGGCTATGGCTGTGGCCAGCAGCTACAGCTCTGATTCGACCCCTAGCCTGGGAACTTCCATATGCTGCAGATAAGGCCCTAAAAAGACAACAAACAAACAAACAAAAGAACATGGGAGGCAAAGAAGGGATTCTGGAGGAAAAATGGACAAACCAGGTTAAAGAGAGAGAAAGAGGTTTCTTTACTGTAGGATTTCCAAAATCTTTTGTATGTTAATTCTGGACTGAATATTGAAGAGACAATACATGTTGACTGACTCTGGACACAGAAAGAGCTGCTATGCTTTCAAATGGACCTTAAGACAGTACATATACTTTTATTTACATATATATGTAAATATATACATATAATTCTTCTGAGTTTGAAGAAAAAAAGGCCTCTGCTATACTCAAAATAATCCTCAAGGGGACACGGGGTAAATTCTCTGATCAGACCCACTGAAAGTCATGAGCTTGGGAAAAAAAAAAATCTTTGAGGTTAAAAGACTTGGGTTCCAATCCTTGTATTCCACCAACCCGCTGTGCAACCTTGGCTAAGTTAACTAATCTCTCTGAGTACTAGTTATTGATGTTCCATTTCCTCACATGTGACATGGGGATTATAAAAACCATTGTCCCTACTTCATCAGGACACTGAGAGAATTAAATGATACAAACTCTGGACAATACTTAGTTTGCTTGCTGGCACACATAAGTCACCTGCTCTCCAAAAATATTAGCCATTATCATCATTACTCTAGTGTGCTGTATTCCCCAGATTTATACAGCATGAGAACCTTTTAAGACAGAATTTCCATTAGCATCTCAAGGAAAACCACAGAACCAAGTTTGGAAAATGCTAAATAAGAGGGTATCCTACAGGAGTTCCTGTTGTGGCTCAGCAGGTTAAGAACTCAACCAATATCCATGAGGATGTGGGTTCAATCCCTAGCCTTGCTCAGTGGGTTAAGGATACACTGTTGCTGCAAGCTGTGGTGTAGGTCACAGATGTAGCTAAGATATGGCATTGCTCTGGCTGTGGCATAGGCCAGCAGCTGCAGCTCTGATTTAACCCCTAGCCTGGGAACTTCCATATGCTGCAGGTGTGGCCCTAAAAAGAAAAACAGAGAGAGAGAGAGAGAGAGAGAGGGTATCCTATAGAAATGGCATCCTATGATGATGACAGATCACAGAGAATTACAGGAACCAGAGGGAGTTTATCTGAGGAGCGTAACATCACGAACATGATCAAAATCCCAAAGTCGTACCATCTGCCTCTGGAATTGGTGCCAACTTCCCAGGTCCACCTGCAAAGTCTTTGTGTCTGGGCCTTACATTCACCACGTCCCAACCCCAGGCAGGGCTTACCAAGTGGAAGCCTTACCTTCCTCTGTTCAAAATCAGGATAGGTTGGCTGAACACCACATGGAACTCTTAGACCCCAGAGACTACCACTACCTCCACCACTGAGGTCCTTGCTCCCCTGTCTCCTCCTGGGGCTCAGGCTACTCCCATGGTAGAGCACCATTCCCCCTTTGGATCTACTTCAGTTCGTGTGCTCCAGGTTCTAGGATGATGATCTACCACCAAATGCAGCTACCATCAAGTGTCAGTGGATGTCAGTTGCAAAATAATGACAGTCACCTCACTCCTTAGCACTTCCAATATGCCAGGCAGTGTACTGAGCACTTGAAATGTACCACCTCATTCAACCCTAACAAGAACTCAAGAAGTAGGGTCTCTTCAGTCAGTGATGATCTGAACCTGAGCCAGGTCTCCTGAATTTGGTTCATCTACGCCACATCACCTGCTTCTTCTCATGGTTTCCCTCCCTCTGTTGCCTGCTCTCTGTGATGATCTCCCAGAAAGAACTGAATTTGTTTGGGTGGAGGGGGGAATGACAATTGGACACAAAGATTTTCAGAAAAACAGCTTCCTGCTCATTGATGTTCAGCAAAGTGGCCTGCTTCCAATATCAGAACCGGTAGTTGAGGAGTTCCCATTATGGCTCAGCAGAAATGAACCTGACTAGTATCCATGAGGACACAGGTTTGATCCCTGGGCTTGCTCAGTGGGTTAAGGATCCGGCGTTGCCATCAGCTGTGGTGTAGGTCACAGACGCGGCTCAGATCCTACGTTGCTGTGGCTGTGATTCGACTCCATGCCTGGCTCAGATTCGACCCCTAGCCTGGGAACTTCCATATGCCGCAAGTGCAGCCCTAAAAAGACTGAAACAAAAAAAAAGAACTGATAGTTGATGACTGGAGAAAGCCTCAGTGAAGAACCATAAAACATTCATGCATTCATACCTTAAGTGTTTTAGTTTAACCTAAAACAAAGCAATGCCATCTGTTCGCCAGTCTTTTGAGACAGGGAGAAGCCTGTGTCTTGGAGCATGGGAGCCCTGATGGAATTCCCTTTTCTCTTTCTTGCGTAAATCACAACCATAATATATTACCTTTGATATCCAATTCCAATTCCTTTAGAGTGCAGCACTTCAAAGTAGGCACAAGTGAAGGAACCTGCGTACTTCAGTCTTTCAGACTGTTGTGATTTTTCGTGTGTGCCAATCTTTTCGTTTTTATCCTCTAATTTGACAGCATTTCCTTGCAACTCACCTTTTCAAGTCTTTTCAAAGCATTTAACTTAGTGTTCGTAGAAACAGCTCCTCTCTTTTAACTCCTGTATTTCATCTGTGATGTGTAATATTTAATTAAACTATACACTCACAGTAGAACAAAAGGTAGGAGCCGTGAGCTTCCCCCAGACATGTGACCGACTGGTTACCTCACTTCCTTCAGATCCTGCTCAGAGGTTACCTTCCCAGTCAGGTAAAATGACAGCCCTCCCTACTTCGCTTCCCTGCTCACATTTCCCTATTGCGCTCAGTCACCAAGGGACTGACCACTTTATTTCTTTTTTTTATAGCTGTCTCACCTCGTTAGAATATAAGTGCCATGATGACAAAGATCTCAGTTTGTCTTGTTTGTTGACGTGTCCCTGGTGCTGGGCACACAGTAGATCCTCAGTAAATACAGACTGAATGAACAAATGCTCCACAATGGTGATGGGCTAAAAACCAGTAATCAAGGGACCTTAAGAACCTCCATGGGTGTTTTTAAATTTTTTAAATTAGAGTTGGTTTACAATGTTGTGTCACTTTCTGTGGTACAGCAAAGTCTAACCCAGTCATACATATATACAATTCTTTTTCTCACATTATCTTCCATCATGTTCTATCTCAAGAGACTGGATAGAGTGCCCCATGCTGTACAGTAGGGCCTCATTGCTCATCCATTCTAAATGCAATAGTTTGCATCTACCAACCCCAAATTCCTTGTCCATCCCCCTCCCTCCCCAGAACCTCTGTGTTTTTAAGTGAGCCACTAATCTGGAAGTCAGACACCTACCTCTGAGGTTCACTGAGAGAAATATAAACTGACCTTACTACCCCACCCCCACCTCTTCTCAGATGAAGGAAGAAGGCAGCCACGAGCACGGTGAGTCTGTTTTATGGTGACAGTGATTCTCAACCTCCCCTATAGGATGAGGGGGTGGGGCAATATTTCGCCTGCCCTGAGGAAAGTAAGGAGAGATTTTTCTCTTTGTTTTTCCTTTTTTTTTTCTGCCTAGAATGTGCCCAGGTATTGGTTTCTTTACATTTATCCTGCTTTGGTTTTGTAGGGCACCTTAAGTCTGGCTTTGACGCCTTTCCTCAGTTTTAGAAAACTTTTAGTTACCATCTCTACAAATACCTTCTTCCGCCACATCCCTTCTTCCCTTCTCCTGAAACCCCAACTAGACCTCCTCACCCTGTGCTCTCAGTCGCTTCCTTCTCTTCTGAATTTATCATTCTTTTATCACTCCATTCTTTTCCTTTTTTTTTCTTTTTTCTTTTTGCAGCCATACTGCTGGCATATGGAAGTTCCCGGGCTAGGGGCTGAATCAGAGCTGCAGCTGCTGGCCTACACCATAGCCACAGCAATGTTGGATCCGAGCTGCCTCTGCCACCCATACTGCTCATGGCAACACTGGATCCTTAACCCGCTGAGCAAGGCCAGGGATCGAACCCACGTCCTCATGGATCCTAGCTGGGTTGGTTACCACTGAGCCACAACAAGAACTCCTATCTCTCCATTCTTGATTTTGACTATTTTCTTCTGACTCATCTTCCAATTGACCAAATCTCTTCAAACTATGTCTAAATTGCTGAGTTTTTAAGTCATTTTTTTATTTCTAGAACTTCCAATTACTTCTTTTTATTATTTCTAGTTTTCCACCACTTTCAATTTTGTCTTTTTATCTCCTTGTACACAGTAAGCAGAGTTACCTTACAGTTGTTGTCTGATAGTCTCAACACTTGGCAGTTCTGGGGATCTGTTTCTTTTGTCCGTTGTTTCTCTGGCTGTCATTTAGTTTGCTCACCTCCTCATAAGCCTGATTATCGTTTCCTTGCATGTCAGACATTGCATTTGTAGACCTGTTTGTAGAAATAATCTAAGGCCTAGAATGGCGTCATTTTTCTCCAGGGAGAATGTATGTTTGCTTCCTCTGGGTCCCTGTGGAAACCAGCCATCTGGGGTCACCTCCATACACATTCAGGGACTGAGGCGAGTCCACGCTCACCTGCAGCCCCTTCAAAACCCTGTCCACTTCGACTTCACCCTTACCCCTCTGGTGCAGCCCTTCAGGATACCAACCAAAAGAGTGGGGCCTTTCTCACCAAGGCAACCCCTGGGTTCTGATCCCAGTGCCCATGGTCCTTCAAAGGTGCTAAAATTACCACTCGGCCCCTTCGCCTCTCATCACATCTGGAACTGCCACATACGGGTCTCATCTCCCTAGGCCTCCAGACTCCGCAGATTCTGGTGAATGCTCACTACTTGTTAGCTCTCTGATGTCCTGAAGTAGTGTATGTGTGTGTACATCTGTGTACGTGTGTGTGTGTATGTATGGGTGTGTGTGAATATATATTCCAGTCTATCTAGCAGGGGTTTGGTCCAAATTGCCTCATCTGCCACTCAGAAGCAAAAGACTCTTCATTACCTGTGGCAGGGCCTGGCTAGGGTCAGGCAAGCGAGGCATCTGGACACAGCATGGAAGGATGTGCTGACTCTCAGGGCCGTGCCAATGCAGGGCTGGTACCCGAGAGGGAGCACATCCTTAAACTGTGCACCTCGCATGCCTCTCTCATGCCAGCCCTGATCTGGAGGTGTTTACACAGGTTCAAATACCTAGGCAGACGCTACGAGGTGAACCTATATCTAGAAAATGGGTAAGAGAATAGAGCCTTGACTTCTCTATTTACTTCTAGGTGGTCTGATTGTTCTTAACCAGATATTGTTCACTATGCATCTTACATCATCTCGTGCAACCCTCATGGCAACCCTACTAAGAGGTACTCTCTTTATCCTCAGTTTGCCTATAAGGAAGCAAAAGTACACAGAGATTTAGTATTTTATCCATGTTCCCAAACTGAGTGGATGGAGCCAGATTTTGAACGCAGGCAGCCAGGTTCCTAAACCTCCACATCAAACCACGACCGCCGTTATGACTCCTGTTAAAAGCACTGGATTCCATGCTTTTGAAATTTTGAAAACAGGGTGCAATGTAAAACCAAAAATAAAATTTTCATTAATAATATACAAATATGTCCTGTCTAGTAAAAGTCTTCGGTCAATGGTCAAACCTGCTTGCAGCCCGCCCTGCAGCAGGGGAAAAGCAGGGCTCTGTGGCCTCTTCCTCACTTCCCTGGCCTTTTCACGCTCCCCAGCACAGAGGAAAAATGACCCAGGGCCTGTTCTCAGCCGTGTCCAGGGGCCAGTCTGCTGCCCAGGTCACATCGGTCTGCCTGTTGTTACCATGTCAACTCGGGCCTTTGTCCGTGACACGGTGCCCGACTCCCATTACTCATTCTGTCCTTTCCTGTCCAGCTGTGCCAATAAAATGATTTATCAGCAGGAGCTCAGGACAGGCTGCCAGGTTCTGGGCAGAGGAAGGAGGCATGGGAACATTTTATGAAATAAAGTCATGGCTGCCAAAGGACACACTTCACAATCTCGAATCCTCCCCCACAAGCTCTGGATGTTGCATTCATTCATTCACTCCTTCATTGATTCATTCAACACATATTTACCAGGGACCTAGTGCTGAGCCAGGTCTGTAGGATACACTAGTGAACAAAAGAGGCGAAGCCTCTGCCCACTGCTCCCTAGTCTGGGGGATGGCAGACAGGGAAGAAGTTACCATAGGTGCATTCAGGTAAGCAGGTGATGTTATCAAGACAAGAAGTGGGGCAGAGAACACCTCCCCGAGGAGGTGATTCTATTTTTTTTTTCTTTTCACTGCTGTTACTATGGCACACGGAAGTTCCCAGGCTAAGGGTCTAATCAGAGCTGCAGCTGCTGGCCTACGGCACAGCCTTGGCAACACCAGCTCCAAGCCACATCTGTGACCTATGCAGAATCTTACAGCAGTATGGGATCCTTAACTCACTGGTCAAGGCCAGAGAATGAAACTGCATCCTCACAGAGACGTTGGGTTCTTAATCCATTAAACCACAACAGGAGGTGATTCTTTTTTTTTTTTTTTTGCTTTTTAATGGCTGCAGGTGCAGCATTGAAAGTTTCCGGCCTATGGGTTGAATCAGAGCTGCAGCTGCCAGCCTACACCACAGCTACAACTACAGTTACAGCCACAGCAATGCGGGATCCAAGCCGCGTCTGGGACCTACACCTTGGGTCATGGCAACGCTGGATCCTTAACCCACTAAGCAAGCCAGGGATCCAACCAACATCCTCATGGATACTAGTCAGGTTTGTTACCTCTGAGCCACAACAGGAACTCCCAGGAGGTGATGCTTGACTGCAGTGGGCTCAGGGCAGGCTGTCCCAAGATGTATAACTCTGGTACCTGGATTATTTTGAGCTTAAAACAATCAGGGCCCAAAAGATTCATAAGAACCTTTGAAATTCCCCTTTATTACCTAAAAGAATATAAGACAGGAAGCCTGTCCCAGGAAGAAGCTGTCACCATAGGTAACTATGTAATCAAATCCCACTGTCCTTGGTTGACCCAGCAAACATTTACCAAACATTAACTCATTTTATCTCCCTATAAGTTAATTACCTTAGACCCCCACCTCCTTATCCTTATTTCTGTGTGTGTGTGTGTGTGTGTGTGTGTATTCTGGATATAAATATAAATATATATAGCCTCACTGTCTTTGGAATTCTTTGTTACGTAGATTCCCCCATGCATGTGTAATAAATTTGATTTTCTCCTATTAATCTACCCTATGTCATTATAATTGCCAGCCAAAAGAAATGAGGGGAAAGAAATTTCCCGTCCCCTATAGCTGCGATTCTTTTCTTTTTTCTTTTTTTCTTTTTTTTGCCGCGCCAGCAGCATGTGAGAGTTCCCAGGCCAGGGATCAAATCCGTACCACAGCACTGCTGACAATTCTGGATCCTTAACCTGCTCAGCCACCAGGGAACTCCCTCCAACAGCTGTGATTTGAAGGTAGAATAGGAGTCAACTCCCCCAGATGGAGGGAAAAGCAAGCCGGGTAGAGGATGTCACACAAATAAAGGCCCTGGGGTCAGAAGGAGCTTGGTGTTCGCATGGATATAGGAAATGAGGCCAGGAAGCAGAGGGGGTGGGGGAGAAAGCAGAAGGGAGGAAGAAGAGGAGGTGAGCAGGGGCCCGATGATCCAGAACCTTCCAGGCCATTTTGGAGAAGTTGGTCTTTACCCAAAAGGGCTTGAGAAAAATCACTGGATGGGTGTAGATGGAGGCAGGTCAGGATCCTACCTGCACTATAGGAAGCCCACTAAGAAAAACAGATAAGGAAGGACCTGCATGGAATGACAGAAGCCACTCAGGAACCCGGCACAGCGCATTTCAGACCATCTGCAGGGATGGACACTTTTCTCCCCAGTCCATCACACGCAGTGCCTCTGTAAAAAACAGTACAAATTCACTTGGATGTCATGGCAATGTCAAATTGCTCTATAAGAGTCTAAACACTAAATCCCAGTTTCCTTACTTACTCACTGTGGACTAGGAACACTTTGCTGTCACCGGTCTGCAGATGACACTTTGAGTAGAACTGAGGTAGCACAAATGAGGTTCCCAGCCAGACTCGAGTGTCTGGAGAGAAAATAACTATCTTCTAGAACCTAGCTGGGATTCTGGCACCTGGCCTCCATTTAGCCTGAGGGAGGCAATATCCTTTGCCCTTTCAGACAAGCCTTTAGGTCCCACCATCCCCTGCACTTGAGCATTTATTCTCCTCTGTCTCCCTCCTCGTCCCCTTCCTCCCCAACACACTTCCGGGAGCTCCTGCACATTCCAGCCCAGATGGTCTTGGTGGGGAAGGGGCTGCTCCGTTCAGTCTTTATCTGCCTCTGCCTGGTGCCAGTTCCTCCCCTAGATGTCATTGATTCCTTCTGGTCCTTGAGCTCATCCACTGTCCCGTTCTGACCTCCACTGCATCGGTCAGAACGTCCTCCATGGGTCCTCACCTGTTCAGCTCATCAGCGCACCCTCTGCTGCACAAGCCCCTGAATCCCTGGACCAGCCTTCCCTCCGGCCCTTCCCCCTCGCCTCCCTCCTCACAGCTGGCTCCTTCCCCGCCCCCTCGGGGCCACACACAACCCCCACATTTTGGTCCAACTTCCCTGCTGCCAAACACACCCACAGCCCTTGAGGAGAGCAAGGCTGCTGGTTTTCAGAGTATCCGGGGCCAACAAGACACAGATGCCTCTTGATCCTCAGATCTCTCTACTCTGAACTGTGCCCAAGGAGGCGGAACAAACACACTTCTGTAAAATTCTCTCTCTGCCTCTCTCCGTGTCTCTCTCTCTTTATCTTTCTCTTTCTTTTTTGGCCATGCCTGCAGCACGTGGAAGTTCCCAGGCCAGGGACTGAACCTGCACCACACGGCAGTGACAATGCTACATCCTTAACCCACTATACCACAAGGGAATTTCCTCTTTCTCTCTCTCAAGCTCTCTCTCACCCACCCTCCCTCCTTTCCTCTCCCTCTCAGTCTCTCTCTCCATCTGTCTGTCGTCCTTCTCTCTCCCTCCTTCTCTCACTCTTCTCTTTTCCTCCCCCTCCCCCTTCTCCTCCTCGGCCCACCCCCCACACTTCCTTCTCCTCCTCCCCTCTGCCTCCTCTGCCTTCCTCCTCTTCCAGCTTACCTCCCAGCCGGCCTCTAGTCAGAGCCAGGAGGGGGAGAACTGGGTCTCACCAATGTTGATTTCCTGATCTTTGTCTCACAGCGGGATCAATATTCTGAACTAGAGAGGTGATAAATCACCACCCTTATTACCAGCCCCTATTCTGCCACCCACTCCCTGGGGGAAGCGATTAGGTATAATATTTCCAATTCTTCCTCTTCCAATTGCTCCTCTGATCTTTTGAATTAGACATGGCCGAATTTACAACTTGCTGTAGCCAGTAAAATGTAAGCAAGAGAGGCACATATCATGTGGAAGCATCTCAGAACTGTTGGACAAGACTCTCTCTTCCCATCGTAATCACAAAGCATGATTCCTCAATAGGGAAGGGTCATAAGAAGAAAGCAGCCCGGAATGCTCAACTAGTCACAGAGTACAACTGTCCCCTGGCATCACCAGGACTCCCGCAGGCTTCATGAGTGCAAATTTTGTTTTGAATGTACTGGTTGTCTGTTATAGCAGCACAGTCTTGCCTGTCCTGACCCTCATTCCAAGTGTCTGGCCCAGACAGCAAATGGAGAAAGAGAAAAGAGAAAGCGCTCAGTAGCTAACAGCTCAGCAGGTCATGGTCCAGGGAAGGCTGTGTGTATTCTCCAAGCTACAGGTAATGGTGGCCTGGTTTGTACAGGTGGCATCAGGAAAGATGACAGGAGTGGACAGGTTGTGTGCAGTGAAAAGAGAGGAGTCTTGGTGAAGGGTTAGCCTGAGGATGAGGAGCGGGATATGTCAGGCTGAGCCCCGGTTTCTGGCCTCAGGAGTCAGTGAGATGCAGAGCCATGAGTTGAGGGCACCAGAGAATCCACTGACCACGGGTCCCTGTCCCAGGAGTTCTGAACATGGCCCAGCTGGTCACAGCGGTTGGAGAAAACAGCCCTTATTTGGGGCACTCTCCTGATTCCGGCTTGCAGCCTTGAGTCTGAGCTCTCTTAATTGTGTGGCAGATGCTCCGTGGAAGAGCCAACAGGACTCTGCTGTGATCGCTGCCATTTATAATCATCAGGAAAATACCAAACTACAAGGAGGAATGCTGTACTCCAGAAATCGCTGGTATTTGAGTGTCTGACAGGGCTGCCAGTGCTGAGGATCTGACGGATGGAGAAGGCAAAGAAGAGTGCCTCATTTAATTGTTCATTGTATCAACTAATTACCTGGCGTTCATCCATCAATACAGGATGGTGAAAGGGAGAAAGTCTTGAACTTGAGATCCCGAGGGCTGGCTCTCGGTTCCAACTCTGTATTCACGAGTCTGGGCAGGACACTTCCCCTCTCTGGTTTCCGGAGCCCTACAATGCAGAGGCCCTCCAGCCAGGTCCTGTGCACTCTTTAGAGATCAGTGAATGGGCCTTCAGGGTGAGGAATTATATTCAGAACACTGATGGAATGTATATTTTATACAGAGATTCGCATGTGGTAAAAGAGGGTCCGTGTCTTTCATCAGACCCCAAAGAATTCCGTAACTTGGAAAAAAATTTTTTGATTTTTTTTTTTTTCTTTTTAGAATTGCACCTGCAGCATATGGAGGTTCCAGGGTAGGGGTCCAATCAGAGCTACAGCTGCCTATATACACCACAGCCACAGCAACGTCAGATCCGAGCCACGTCTGCGACCTACACCACAGCTCATGGCAACGCCAGATCCACTGAGCAAGGCCAGGAATCAAACCTGCAACCTCACGGTTCCTAGGCAGATTCGTTTCCACTGCACCACAACGGGAACTCCTCGAAAAAAAATTTTTAACTATGGGAAGTGGAGCTGGACACACTGGGGGGTTGTGGGGAAGGAGGCGGAAGAGGTTGGCTGGAGCCAGATCATGAAGGACCTCGTGAACCACGACAGGGAGCCTGGTATTATTCGAAATGAATGCAGGAATCCTTTCTGGTTCTCTTTTTCAGTTGTGCCCAGACAAGCCAAATCAACAAATGCCAACTATTCAGGGGCAGGGCAAACAGAGAAAACCTGAGTCATCCGTGTGTCTGTTTATCCCATAGGCATTTGTTGGAGACCTACTATGAGCTGGGATCTGATACTAGAGGCTGCACAACAGTGATAAAGAAACGGTGAATGGGACAAACGGGCACCCATTTGTGTGTGTCTGTGTATCTATAAGTATGTGTTTGTCTTTCTGTGTCTCTGTGAATGTATGTCTCTGTGCCTCTATGTGAACGTGTATATGCGTATGTGCGTCTTAGTGTGTTCTCTGTGTCTATGTGTGTTTGTGACTGTGTCCTTGGATGTGCCTAGGAATGTGTCCGTGTTTGTGTGTCCCCATGCACGTGGCCCGGGAAGCAGCTGTGGACTGGGAGCACCATCAAAGGCTCTTCTCCATCACAGCCTGACTCCGAAGAACTCCAGACAAGTTTGCATCGTGGTTAGAAAGAGTTGACACTAAAGCTGCAAGGCACACAAGAAGATGCCAGGAAGTGGCAGTCTGGGAACCCAAAAGTCACACTCCTAAGACTCAAACCTGGCTTAGCAGGGGCTGGCTGTTCCAGGCCCTCCTCTGGGCTCCTGTCCCCACTGCTGCTGATGGTCAGCCCTGCACCGCCAAGACTCGAAACTCTGCTGGATGTGGAATCCCTAGATTTCTCCACTCTGTGTTAGAAAACCTACATCATCACCCAAGATGTGAGCTGCAAAAGAAACAGAGCTCTTGGTACATCTATTTACTGCAAACGGAAAAAGCTTTGAATATTGGGCATCTTTCCCCAGGAGAAGGCTGTGGGAAACCGGCCTCTATGCGAAAGCTGTCAGGCTGGAAAGCACAGCATAGGGAGGTAAGGAAAGCGCGGTCAGGAGCAAGGGCTTTGGAGCTGGAATGGACAGGCTGACCCAGTGACCGATGTGTGCCCCCGTCTCCTCTTCTGCCAGTGGGAGTAACAGTAATGCCAACCTCCTAGGATTGTGTGAGGATTCAATGAGTGAAAATGCAGGAGGGCTCCTAGTAGTGAGTGACTGGCACATAGTAAGCACTAAATAAACATCTACTGATTTGTTTTTATTTTTGCTGTTTGTGAAAAATAATTTCCTCATAGTCATTTGAAACTGTACATTACTAGGGGAGAGAGACAGAGAGGCAGAGAAAGGAAAGAAGGCAAGGAAATAAGATGTTACATATCTACCCATTAATGATACCAGGCAAGAGAAGGGAGAATCAATTTTTATGACACATTAATATAAATATTTTATCATATGAGAACTAGCTTGGACTCTAATATATCTTTTTCTCAACTGTAAGGCATTTCTTTTTCTTTTCTAAATTAATTATGCCATGTTTCAGTTAGAAGAAAAGCAGCAAGGAGGAGGGGGTGGAGGGGCGGGAAGGAGCTCGGTGGAAGTCTGTGTGCCCCCTCACCCCCGCATGGTGACGGATGTACCCACACACCATCCCACCTAGTGTTTTACCGGTTCCTGAGCATCTATATTTTATCAGCTTCTTTTGGCTGCTTGAAAACACTCTTTGAAGCAGGTCTTCTCAGCTCCGTCTGATAGTCGAGGAGGTCGAGGCTAGAGAGGTTAAGTGACTTGCCCCCGGTTATGTGACCAAGCCCAGCTCCTCGGATCCCCTGCCCGGCAGTGCTGGGCACCCCTCCCATTGCCTCTCAAATTGCTCCACTTGTTCATTCAATCAGCAGCCCTCAGAGAGTCCTGCTCTGGGCCTTGCCTCACCTGGGAATCAGCGCCACAGAAACAGAAATGAAGAAGCTACTGCAGTTTCACTGAGGCAGGTATAGCCTGGTTACAGGAGGTATTTCGAAGGGCCTCCTCCTAGAGTGACTTTCTGAGATATAAGGACGCCCAGGCCCCAGAGCCACAGGGTCACACAGTCCTACAGTCTAGTCCTGACTCTTCCACATCCTGCTGTGTGATCTTGGGTACCCACATAACCCCTCGGAGAGCCTTTCCTCAACTGTCAAATGAAGACGAGGACAATGACATGCCTGCTTCATAGGGCTGTTGTGAGTCTTACAGAAAACATTTCCTACAGAAACAGCCTGTTCCCAGAAGAAGGCAAACTTGATAGATTTCCTCCCTGATAGGTTTGAATATCTTGAAAAGAGATTTAGACAACTGGCAGAGTTGAGGGTTGAGTTAGTGGAAAGTACATAGATAACAAAGCCAAGGGAAAAACAAGGCAATTATTAACTTCAGAGAGAACAAAAGATGTTGCAGGAGGGGAAAGCAATCCGAGTTGACTGCGGCGTCAGCAGCGCACACTGTTTACAGTTAGGGTGATACAAACACTGCGTATTGATCCAACAGAAATTACAGCACATTTGGGCAGGGGAGGAGGGGCAGGCACAGGCAGGGCTGAGAACAGAGCTATGTCTTCAGCTTCCATGGTGAGAAGCCCAGGGATAAAGTCTAGAATGAAGTTATCAAGAAGTTACAATACAAGCAGGCTATTTAGGAGTTCCCGTCATGGCTCAGCGGAAATGAATCCAACCAGTATCCATGAGGATGCAGGTTCAATCCCTGGCTTTGCTCAGTGGGTTAAGGATCCAGCATTGGTGTAGGTCACAGATGCAGCTCAGATCCTGCATTGCTGTGGCTGTGGTGTAGGCTGGCAGCTGCAATTTGACCCCTAACCCGGGAACCTCCTATTTAGAGCCCTATAGGTAAATAAAATAACACACCTAGGAGTTCCGTTGTGGCACGGCAGGTTGGGGATTGGGCGATGTCACTGCTGTGGTGTAGGTTCAATCCCTGGCCTGGGAACCTCCACATTCCATGGGTATGGCCAAAAAGAAAAAAAAAAATAACTCACCCAAAGAGCAAAAGTGGTTGTTTTGGGGGAGGGAAGAAAGGGGCCAAGAGGCTTCTATTTTATATAACATGCTTTGCAGAACTAGCTGACTCTAAACACAGATTTCTCAGCTTCAGCATCAGTAGCATTGGGACCAGATAATGCCTTGTGCTGGGAGACAGTCTGTGTACTACAGGCTGTTTAGCAGCATCTCTGACCCCTACCCACCGGATGCCAGCAGCAAATAACACGCCTACACCCAGTTATGACAACCAGAAATGTCTCCAGACTTTTCCAAATGTCCCCTGGAGGCAAAATAAATGCATACATACACACATATGTTGAGAACCATGGATTTAGAGTAAATGCATACATAACATTAATTAAAATAAATTTATGGAGTTCCCGTCGTGGCTCAGTGGTTAATGAGTCCGACTAGGAACCATGAGGTTGCGGGTTCGATCCCTGGCCTTGCTCAGTGGGTTAAGGATCCAGTGTTGCCTTGAGCTGTGGTGTAGGTTGCAGATGCTGCTCAGATCCCGCGTTGCTGTGGCTGTGGTGAAGGCCGGCAGCTACAGCTCCTGTTAGACTCCTAGCCTGGGAACCTCTATTTGCCACGGGTGCGGCCTTAGATAAGGCAAAAAGACAAAAACAAAATTATGAAGTGTTTACTGCAGTGACAGATGCATAGTCAGTGCTTAAAAAATGGTAGAAATAATGATTATTTCCTTGACTTGTTGGGGCTGCCTTCTGCATCCATTGACAGACATTTCCTGCATCACTACAGGAGACAGGCCGTGCCCCAGTGAGCTCCTAATCCTTCATATTCGAAAACAATACCACTTCTACTAGTATATTAGCATTGATAACAATAACCGTGTACGATCTCTGGGCCTGACACAGGGCACTGTACATGGGAGGGTGAATGCATTCATTCCCATACAGCAATGCCTTGTTGCCAGGCTCTTATACATGATCAGTGTTAATTTCACCCTCATCGCAAGTGGGAGAGGGAGGGAGGAAGAGAGGAAGATGTTCTTCTCAGGTTATAATGAAGCAACTGAGGATCAGGGAGGCTAAACCACTTGCCTAAGATCACACAGCCAGTAAGTGGAAAGGCCTTAGCTTCCAACTTAATTCTCTCCAGCTCCATCACACCTGGGATCACACCTTGCTATGCATCAAAATCACCTGGGGAGCGTTTAAAAAATAACCAGAAATGCAGATGCTTGCCCCCTACCCCAGACCAATGGACCAAAATCTGTAGGGGCAGGATGCAGGCATCTGCATTTTTAAAAACTTCCCCAAGTGACCCTATGCGCAGGGAAAATGAATTGCCCCAGATCAGTGCTTCTCAAACGGTAAGGTGCACATGAATCCCTCAGGATCTTGTTAAAATGCAGATTCAGCAGCTCTGGGGTAGGGCCTGTGACTCTGCGTTTCTAACACGTTCTCAGTAATGCTTCTGCACAGGGAGCACAGGCCACACTTTGAGCAACAAAACCTGAACCTGCCGCATGTCCTCACTTGTTAACCCTGGCTGCCAGATTTACTTTAGGAGTTTCCTAGAGAAAGAGGTAAAGTGAATTTCTTCTCCAGGGAACATTAATAGCAATGCCACCATTTATTGAATATTTACAATGTGCCAAACATTATGCTAAATATGTTTTAAATATATCAGCTCATTTAAAATTCATAATAACCCTGTGTGGTAGTTACTTATAATATTATTCCCATTTACCGGTGATGAAACAGAGACACAGAAATATTAAATAACTTGTTCCAGAGCAATACAGTTAGCAAAGTAGCCAAAATTCATACCTGAGTCTCTCCTAGGACTACTGATTCCTGGTTATCCTGCCTACCTTAATTCAAGGCCGTTCTCCACCTATGCTGTGCAAAGTTAGGCAAGACACTTGACCTCTCTGAGCCTCACAGGTCCAAATTGAAAACTAAGCACAAAGGTCACCCTTAGATCCCTGAAATCAGGAGAACACATTTTGATGTCAAATAAGACCACATCCCTGGACAAGGCATTCACTCTTCAAAGACACAGCGTGTGACAAATAACAATTCTGAGAGGGGGAGGGGGTCCTATTTTGCTTTTAACTTTGAGCAGATGGGTAGGATTCTGGCTCCTGGGAATACAACTGTGTTGAGAGGCCAGGAGGAAGGTAGATACACCTGCAGGAGAAGATAAGGTTTTCGCCATCCCCAATGACTGGAAGCTTATTAAAAAGAGATGGCTGGAGAGATGCTATCTCCCCAAGTGAAATATCAGCCAGCTCATCTCAGTGACTCAGCCTGGGCAGGGGGGTAAAGGCAGCAAAGCGATCAATTGCAACGCTTCCTGCTCTCCAAGGATGCTGAGAGACGCCACCGGCCCACACCCGGTGGGGCTGAGTGGGGGTCAGGTGTGGCCGAGCAGTCCAGTCTTTCAGGGAAATTAGATGAGTTGCAAATTCAAACTCTTTCTCAGGGAAGAATCTGTACCCCAAAATGATAGAGGCAAGAGATGGAGCAGAAGGCTCTGTTCTAGTTTCGAATGTGAGAGGCTCTCAGAGCCCTGGTTTCCTCCTCAGTAAAAGAGGCTCCCTTGCCTGACGTGCTTTCCTCTTGGGGTTGTTTGAAGGTTTCCTAAATGGCAGTATGTATGCTGCATGGAGCTGGTAATATAAAGAAAGTCCAGATGGTACCTGAACTGACATTTTTATTCTAACAGTTATGTTTTGGTTTTATGTGCATCAGAGAGAAGAAAGAAAAAAAAACCCACACAGTTACTGCATTACATTGTTGGTGTCTATTACTGTTATCTCCTTTATTTTACCTCAAATCACACATTACCACCTGACATTGTACAAATGCATTAATTCCTACACTGTGTGTCTTCCCCCACTATGACATCAGAGGTTTTCCTTTTTGATTCGCTGATGTACTTACTTTCAGTGGCCCCCCCAAAAAAATGCCTGGTATAATGCAGGTGTTTAATAAATATTTATTGAATAAATATCAAGCCATGAGTTCACTTGATCCTATTGCTTAGGGTTGGGTCAAGGTATTTTGTTTTCCATTTTGGTTTTTTAAAAAACAGATTTAAAGCATTGTTAAGGTGGCATGCAAAAGCCCCAAATCAGGGGACCACCCTGGTTTAAACCACTGGAGAGCTTAAACCAGAGTGCGGAAGTGGGGGCAGCGGTTATTGGCATGGAGAAACTCGAACCACTGGAGAGCACCACCAGAGTGCGGGAGTGGGGGCAGCGGTTATTGGCATGGAGAAACTCGAACCACTGGAGAGCACCACCAGAGTGCGGGAGTAGGGGCAGCGGTTATTGGCAGCAGTGACAGTAGCAGCCCTAGGGGACAAAGAGCAAGCCCCACACCACTCACCTGTAACATAAAGCCATCCCATCTGTCCTGCCTTATTCCCAGCCAAGTGGAACTGTTCTATAAACCTTCAAGAGCTACTGACATGGTAGTGAAATCCTGTTACCATATAAACACTCTGGGTGTCACCCAATCTGACCAGTACAGGATTGTGATTCACTCCCATGAAGGTCCTTCCCAGGGGAGTCTGCATGCCTCTGGAGTGGAGCCAGCCTTGGGTTCAAGTCCCAGCACTGCCACTTGGCACTGGTGTATTCTGAACAGTCTCTGGAGACCATTTTCTGCACTTAGCAAACACTTTTTTTTTTCTTTTTTGCTCTTTAGGGATGCACCCACAGCATATGGAAGTTCCCAGACTAGGGGTCAAATCAGAGATGCACCTGGTGGCCTGCACCACAGCCACAGCAACACCAGATCTGAGCCACATCTGTGACCTACAGACCTACAGCTCACGGCATGCTGGACCCATTGAGCAAGGCCAGGGATCAAATCTGCATCCTCGTGGATACTAGTCAGGTTTGTAACCACTGAGCCACAACAGGAATTCCTCTGCAAATATTTTTTGCTCTGTCTCTAACATAAGGCTAGCACAGATGCTCTGCAAAACAGCTGCTCTATAAGCAGCAATGGTAGGTCTTAGGTCCCTGCAACAATCGCTGTACAGACAGGAAAACTGAGGCCTATGGAGGTGTTATGACTATAAGCCTACAGATAATAAAAGATGAAGCTTTGCCTCAAACTCAGGCGGTCAGATAGCCAAGCTCTGAGGTTGTTCACATGAAGCTACACTGCCTCGCTTTTCAAAAGGATGTGGGTATCTATGGCTACTGTCTTCATTCTTTCATCGCAAGAACATTCACAAGCACTGACTGTGCAACAGGTACCAGGCAAATCCCTGAGGAAGTCAGATGCCAAAAAGTTGGACAAGTCCCTGCTCCCATGGGGAAGGGAAGACAGAAGTGACCAGCAAGTGCTACAAAGAACAAGTGGATACAGGGGCTCATCTTGACAGTGAGAGAGGACCTCTCTGAAGACGAGACTTGAATGACCAGAATGGACCAAACTTAGGGGGAGGTTTCAGGAAGGGAATTCCAGGAGGCACCAGTCAGTGACAAGGTCCAAGTAGGGAAAAGGCATGGCATATTCAGGGGACAGAGAGAAGCCCAGGTGGCTGAAGCCTGGAGAGAGGGAGTGCAGGAGAAGAAAAACCTGGATTGACAGGCAAGGGGCAGGTATGGGAGGGTTTTACAAGCCTGAGTAAAAAATAGGGGGTGTTCTAAGTTTAAGAGCAAGCCTTGGTGAGGCTTAAGCAATTGAATCCCACATCTTATTTAAGAGGACTCTGACAGCTCTGGAGAGACTAGATGAAAGTGGGGAAGTACAGAAGCTGGGACATGAATGAAGAGACTACCACAGTTTATGGTACAGAAAATGACGGGAGGAACAAAGGCTTGCATCCACCAAAAGCCATGCCTGGGAATATCCATAGCAGCATTATTCATAACAGCCACAAGCTAGAAACAAGCTACAGGCCCATCAACAGTCAAAGATATAGAAAAAGTGCAGAACACCCCATGGAATACTACAAAGCAGTGAAAAGGGAACTGCTGCTACTCATAAGAACACGAAAGACTCTCCTAAACCTAATGCTGAGAAGCCAGACAAAAACATAGTTCATGCTGTTTGAGCCCATTTATTGGAAGTCAAAGCAGGCAGGATTAATGGGGGGGCGGTGATATCAATCGGAAGGGAGCATGAAAGAACCAACTGGCATCTGAGAGACACTCTCTGCTTGATCTACGGTGGTTACATGGGTGTGCTGGCATGAGGGCTCACTTAGGACGTGAAACAAAAACATTTAAAACAGAAAAAAAGACGACAGTGTGGGTCAGGTTGGAACTCCACATGTCTGGTCCCCCCATCAGTATTTGGGAAGTGAAACTGGCCTCCTAGGACTCCATGCCAGGGCTGTGAGCAGCACTCCCTCCTGTAGCCAAAGCTGCTGCCCAAACTAGGGATGGCTCCATGGCACCCAGAGCCTGGAGAGACAGGACTCCCCAAGAGCATGGATACCTTTTTCTTCTTTTTAGAGCCACACCTGCGACACATGGAAGTTCCCAGGGTGGGGGTCGAATTGGAGCCACAGCCACGCCAGATCTGAGCCTCATCTGTGACCTACACTGCAGCTCACGGCAATGCAGGATCCTTAACCCACTGAGCGAGGCCAGGGACTGAACCTGCATCCTCATGGAGTCAGGTTCTCAACCCCCTGAGCCACAACAGGAATTCCTCCCCGAAGAGTACTGGAAACCTCCAGCAAGAGGTTGGGAATGGGGCGCTCTGGCTCCCCACCCTGCAGCGGAACCTGGAGGGCTCAAGCTGCGGAGACAGCCGCTGTGGGCAGCCCCTGCTGGTTTTCAACAGATTTGGACCTCTGTCAACCGAAGAGCTGCAGCAGAACTGGAGGAACCAGGGCAGCCATGGACTTGACTCCTGCCTGTTTTCAGCTGGAGCTGCCCACACTGCGTTCCCTGTTCCATCAGAATGACTGCGGCTCTGGGAAGCCTCCACTGGCCAGTAGAAGGTGGGCTGGGAAGTGCTTCACATCCTTGCGGTAAGATGTGTGTCTTTAACGTCTCTTTTAAAATTTCAGGAAATTTTTAATGGCATCAAGAAGAAAAAGTAAATTATACGTACAGGAATAATGCACATACACACACAAATATGTGGTCCCTTCTCAACTGCCTTTTTTCACTTTAATAACTGATCTCGTGCCATCTGAGAGACCTCAAGTGCATCTGTTTTATTAGCTCTATAATAAAGTAATAATCAATAAAGCTGGAATTCATTTGCTGTGAGCTGTTCCAAGCCCTTTCTGTGTCTTTTTGCCTTTAACCCTCACTTCAAGTCTCTGAGGTGAGTTCTATAATTATCATCCCCATTTTACACATGAGGAGACTGATGCTCTCCAGAGGTCTGTCCAAGGACAGGACACAGCATTATCTTTAAAAAAAAAAAAAATTTTTTTTTGAAGTTCCCGTCGTGGCTCAGCAGTTAACGAACCCAACTAGCATCCATGAGGATGTGGGTTCTATCCCTGGCCTCACTCAGTGAGTTAAGGATCCGGCGTTGCCGTGAGCTGTGGTTTATGTTGCAGACGTGGCTCAGATGGTGTATTGCTATGGCTGTGGCGTAGGCTGGCAGATACAGCTATGATTCAGCCCCTAGGCTGGGAACCTCCATATGCCTCAGGTGCAGCCCTAAAGAAACAAAAAGACAAAAATGAAATTAAGTAAATAAATAAACAACTAAATAAATAAATAAATAACTGTATTATACTATACTTGATTTACAATGTCCTGACAATTTCTGCTGTACAGGAAAGTGACCCGGTCATATACAATATACATTATTTTTCTCATATTATCTTCCATCATGTTCTATCACAAGTGATTGGATAGAGTTCCCTGTGCTGTACAGCAGGACCTCACTGCTTATCCATTCCAAATGGAATAGTTTGCATCTACTAACCCCAAACTCCTCATCCATCCCACTCCCTCCCCCTCCCCCTTGGCAACCACAAGTCTGTTCTCTATGTCTGTGAGTCTGTTTCTGTCTGTAGATAGGTACATCTATGTCATATTTTAGATTCCGCATGTAAGTGGTATCGTATGGTATCTGTCTTCTCTTTCTGACTTACTTCACTTAGTATGAGGATCCCTAATTGCATCCATGTTGCTGCAAAATGGCATTATTTTTTTCTTTTTTATGGCTGACAGACTAGTTTTCCATTGTGTATGTGTACCACATCTTTTTTTTTTTTTTTTGCTTTTTCAGGCCCTGGAAGTTCCCAGGGTAGGGGCTGAACTGGAGCTGCAGCTGCCAGCCACAGCCAAAGCCACAGCAATACAGGATCTGAGCTGTGTCTATGACCTACACCGCAGCTCATGGCAATGCAGGATCCTTAACCCACTGAGTGAGGCCAGGGATCAAACCCTCATCCTCATTGATACTAGTCAGGTTCATTACCACTGAACCACAAGGGGAACTCCAGTGCCACATCTTCTTAATCCATTCATCTGCTGATGGACATTTAGGTTGTTTATTGTTGTTTCCATGTCTTGGCTATTGTGAACAGTGCTGCTATGAACATAGAGTGCATGTATCTTTTTGAATTGTAATTTTACATGGATATATGCCCAATACTGTCTTAAATGCAAATGTGTCTGACATCCAGGTGTACCCTTGACCAACCACATGCTCAACAGCCTCGAGGGCCCACCCCATGGAGGTGCGGTAGTGTCTTAAACTGACAGGCCCTCATTGTGTATCTGGATTGAATCCATGCTTTCCCACTGGTTACATGACTGTGGTGAATAAACCCCCGGAAGAGCGAACCAGGGGTCAGCATGACTATTTCCTGAGGATAAATGCCTGGTCGCGGATGGTTAGGTGGAAAGGTAAGCCCCTTGCCAAATTAACTACCCCCCAAAAAGGTAGTATCATTGACTCTCCCATCAGCGTGGGAACTGTCTGCCTTCACAACCCCTTCTGCTTGTTAAAATCTCAGCCGAAAGTGACTCTCCACCATCCCTCTCTCCTTTCTCTCCTTGAACACACAGATGTGCCTCTTACTGAGGCCAGCCATCAGATCGACAGCTCCCAGAAGGCAGAGACCACATCTTACTCCTCTGGGACTCCCTAAGCTCCAGGGGGTGGGGAAGGCATCTGCCTTGGAAAAAGGCCATGTCCTTAAAGCAAAGAACGGAGCCTCACCTCCCAGCCTTGGCACACGCTGTTTCCTCTGCCTGAGTCCCTCTCACTCAACTCTCACGCCTACGTATCCTCAGCTTTGACATCCAAAGCTTCAGCTTTGACATCTTCACCATCACTGCCACCACCTCCAGGAGGCCTTCCTTGGTTCCCCAGGTGGGCCAGAATGCCTTTCCCACACCTGCGCAACCCCATTTTTACTGGCAAAAATGGACCACATCATGTTACACCAAATCTCATTAAACCGAAGCCACCCTCATTACTGTGTTAATCGTAAGAAACACTCTGACCCAATGCTTTCCTTTTTTCCAACAGCTTTGTTAAGACATAATTCATAAGCCATACCATTCACCCCTTGAACGTGTACAATTCAATGTGTTTTAAAACATTCACAGACAGGTGTGGCCATCGCCACAGTCAATTTTAGAAAATTCTCATCACCCTCGAAGGAAACCCTGTACCCGTTAGCTCTCACCTCCTCTTCCCTCTATTCCCCACCCTTACCCAGACACAGGCAGACCCTAAGCTACTTCTGCCTCCATAGACTTCCTTACTCAGATTATTTTTTAATTAAAGTATAGCTGATTTACAATGTTGCACCAATTTCTGCTGTGCAGCAAAGTGACCAAGTCATGTATATACATATATATATTCATTCCCTTGCTTATATTACCTTCCATCATGGTCTATCCCAAGAGACTGGATCTAGCACCTTGCGCTCCACACAGGGCACACCATGGCTTATCCATTCTAAATGGAATAGTTTTCATCTAACAACCCCAAACTCCCAGTCCATCCCACTCCCTCCCCCTCCCCCTTGGCAGCCACAAATCTGTCTGTGAGTCTGTCTCTGTTTTGTCGATAAGCTCATCTTACTCAGAATTTCTACATGAATGCAATCACATGATCTGTGGACTGACGTGACTGGCTTCCTTCACTTAGCCTGAGCTGGTCAAGGCTCACCCGCACTATAGCATGCACGGGCACTCTCTGCCCTGTTACGGTGGAATAGCATTTCACTGCAGGGATAGGACCACATTTTGTTTACCCATTCATCAGATGGTGGACATTTGGCTATTTCCACCTTCTGTCTAGTGTGAATTATGCTGCTGTAAACATTTGTGTACATGTTTTTATGTGGACATATGTCTCCATTTCTCTTGGGTATATGCCTAAGAGAGTCACAGTGCTTTCTCATCACTTTATCTCTACTTATTTAAAAAGTGTTTTGGACTTATTTAGACATCAATTTTTTTAATGACATATCACTCTGGTACATACTTTTTTTTTAATGGATGCACCTGCAGCATATGGAAGTTCTGGGCCCAGGGACTGAATTCAACTGCCACAACACTGTATCCTTTAACCTACTGCACTGGGCCAGGGATCAAATCTGCACCACCACGGCAACCTGAACTGCTACAGTTGGATTCTTAACCCACTGCACCACAGCGGGAACTCCTCTGGCACATGTCTTTTAAAATAGAAGCAAGGAGTTCCCATTGTGGCTCAGCAGAAACAAACCCAACTAGTATCCATGAGGACTCAAGTTCAATCCCTGGCCCCACTCAGTGGGTTAAGGATCCAGCATTGTCACGAGCTGTGGTGAAGATTCCAGACATAGCTCGGACTCCGCGTTGCTGTGACTGTGGTGAAGGTCAGCAGCTGTGGCTATGATTCAGCCCCTAGCCTGACAACTTCCATATGCTGCAGATGCAGCTCCAAAAATAAAAAAGAAGCAAAATAAATCAGCTAAGATATTCCAAAATGTTTTCAATACAAAGTCTGGATCTTCTAAATCATTTTTAAAACAGGGATGCTAGTGTCCATGTTTTCCTACAAGCTATTGTCCTCTGTGCCATTAAGAGCATTCGAAAACACAAGAGTTCTTGGAAGAGAGCTCCACTGTCATCTCTGGGTGAGGCCCACCTCATCTTGACTGCTGCTAGTCAGTGGTGATTTTACGTCATCTATCGTAAGAGACGTTCTGATGCAGAGAGGTTAATATGTGGGAAGATGTGCATCTTGGAATTTACGAAATATAGTCATTTCCCATCTGCTCATCTATATCCCACATAAAAGATCACAAATGTCTTGAGGATGGGAACCAATCTTATCCACCCCTGTACTCATTCCTGCATGTAGTCCATAGAAACCAGGTGCAAATGGGCAAAGCGAAGGCTGACCCACCCAATGGTAAAATCTCTTCTTTGCTTGGCCAGGTGACCGCAGGCAAGTCACGTAATTTCCCTGAGCCTCCTTTCCTCACCGGTAAAATGATAGGAGCACCCTCGTCCCCAAGGTGGCAGTGAGGGAGCTTGCAATCACCCCTTCAAAGCCCCTGGCTCAGTCAGTGACTTCCTTGGAGAAAGTTTCACCAGGATCGGTGGCCCTCGCCCAGCCTGACCTGCTTTCCAAGGCAGCTCATCAGCCCAAACAGGATCCTCCCTCTCGAGGCAAATCCGACTGGTGCCGGCAGAGCCAACCCTTCAAGCTGACAGACAGGCGGGGCAGAACCCAGTGGTTGCATACTTGCTTCCCCCAAATGAATAAATCATTACAGTAGAGTGTTATGCATCCCACCAGCATCCATAAGGACCTGAATTATATATAAAAAGGCAGCAAAAGCAATT
Source organism: Catagonus wagneri (assembly GCA_004024745.2). Taxonomy (NCBI): domain Eukaryota; kingdom Metazoa; phylum Chordata; class Mammalia; order Artiodactyla; family Tayassuidae; genus Catagonus; species Catagonus wagneri. The sequence continues at coordinate 17,691,823 of PVHT021183555.1, read as the reverse complement.
TATCCCAGGCACGTGCAAGTCATAAAATAGGAGTTCTCGGGCACCCGAGACAATTTTCAGATATTGCAGTTTTTATCAAAGCAAAAAGGCCCTCCAAAGGAGCACCCTGCCCCACGGGTGCGGAGATGCCTTAATCGGCTTTATTTATTATCAGAGGAGAGAAATCTAACTCTCCCTCCCCCACCCATTGCCCCAGAGTGGCTGCCTCTCAGCTCCGGAGCTCTGGGATTTGGCATGGGCTGCCAAGAACAGCCAACTTCCAGGTGGGAACCGTCTGCTAGGAGGCTGGGGGTGGGACCAAGTGGGCTCCATATCCCTGGAGGGAGAGGGGAGAAGGAAGAAGGAATTGGATGAAGAGAGAATGGTACAGTAGCAAAAGCCTAAAGCCAGAGCCCCAGAGTCACCTTCACCACTAATGATTACATGTGGGGAAACCGAGGCACTGGAAGACTGAGTACTTGTTCAAGGTCAAGTGAGGAGAGAGGAGTGAAGCCGGAATGACAACCCAGTTGGGTCCAACAGACATTTATTCAGTGCCTACCATATGAGGGTGCTGGGGATACTCAGCAGAGAGGTCCCTGCACATGTGACTTCTGGCCGCCCCTCCACCTGCAGTCGCCCTCTGTCCCTGGGCTGCCACCCACCAGGCTACCTTGCCGCTGATGCTCAAATGTGCCAAGTGCCTTCTTTGTTTCGGGCTTTTGTACGTGCTATTCCTTCCGCCAGTAAGGCTATTCCTCCAGATCTTGCATAACTGACTCCCTCCCCTCCTGGTCTCTGCTCAAATGTCACCTTCTCAGGGAGGACCTCCCTGACCACCTTGTCCAAGCTGGCAAGCCCCTTCTGTGCCATGGAGCTCCATGATAGGTTGTCCTGCACATACAGTGACAGAGTGTGGGGTGTAGAGGGGAAAGCAGCTTTGAGAAAAGAGGGGAAGACCAATTGCGACACAGTTTTTACAAAGCCTCATCCTCAGGCGTGAAGAGCTCTTCAAGCAAGTACTGTCCCCCCGCAAATACCCCGAGTCAGCGTGAAATGTACCCCCTCCTCTCGCAGTCACTGAATATAGGTTTCCCTGGAAAAGGTGTGAGCTTGGAAAGGTGGCTCAGGGCTCAGGCCCATCCTGAAGGAGTAGAGTGACAGGTGTGGGCTGTCTGCCGACTGCCCTCCCACGAAGACCAGCAAGCCCTGACAAGCAAGTCCTTCCCTGTGGTTGGTGCATCTGCATGTCTCCAACATCCCTGACCCTGCTTAAAATCTCTTTCCAGCCCTTACCACCACCCAGCACTGTATATATCTATGTATTATGTTTCCACACAATTCAACCGTTGTTATTCAAGAATGTAAGCAATGGCTGTCTTGTTCTCATTGCCTAGAACATTGCTGGCATTGAGCAGACACACAATAAAAACGCGCCCCATGAATGAATAAGTGATTGGGTGCCTCCCACAGCTCCCAGTTCAACAGGGAAGACTGACCAGTGAACAAGTGCACGGCAGCATGGTAAGCACTGTCAAAGGGGCCATCCTAAGGGAAATGGGTAGTCTCCAATCCAGCCCGGGCAGTGTCCACGGCAGGCTGTCTCACTCCATGCCCACTGCTCTTTCCACTTCACCAGGACAGGACAAGCGCTGTGGAAGCAACCTCCATGGCTCTTGGGGCTCCTCCAACACCGTGAGGTGTCGGGCACAGTCACTTAACCACTTCGAGTCTTTATATATTGCCTCTCCAACCACGGTGTGACTTCTCTGAGCCCAGGGAGTATGTCTTACATTTCTTTTCTATATTCCCCTCAATGCAACTGTGATGTCTTAGGGACACTCATTGAATAATCACTGAATGTGTGGAGTACCTGTTGTGGCTCAGCAGGTTAAGATCCTGACCAGTATCCATGAGGATGTGGTTTTGGCCTCCGGCCTCACGCAGTGCATTAAGGAACTGGTAATGCCGGGAGCTGTGGTGTAGGTTGTAGACACAGATCAGATCTGGTTTTGCTGTGACTATGGTGCAGACCAACAGCTGCAGCTCCGATTTGATGCCTACCCTGGGAACTTCCACATGCCGCACCTGCGGCCCTAAAAATAATAATAACAATAATTACTAAATGTATGAATAGGGCCACTAAAGGTGAAGACAGCATGGCTGTGGGTGACTAGGTTTTCTGACCTCCATTTGGGACAGAAGATCTATAAAAATAAAAGCAGCTCTTGCTTAGTGACCATCAGCTCCAGCCAGATACCGTGCCAAGCACTCTGCATACAGCACACCATCAATTCTCATGGCAGCCTCTCAAGGTAGAGGTCTGATTAGTGTCCTCATTTTACAGATGAGGAAACTGAGGCTCAGAGAGGGGAAAACACTTTCCCAAGGTCACACAGTGAACATGTGGCCAACCTGCCAGACACGCCTGAGCTGATGTTCTTAGCCATTGCACTGACCTTTTAAGGTTAACAAGACAGTTTTCTTTTTTTGTCCTCTTCCTTTTTTTTTTTTTTTTAACAGCTGCACCTGTGCCATATGGAAGTTCCCATGCTAGAAGTCGAATTGGAGCTGGAGCTGCAGGCCTATGCCACAGCCACAGCAACACCAGATCTGAGCTGCATCTTGCAGCAACACCAGATTCTTAACCCACTGAGCAAGGCCAGGGATTAAACCTGCATCCTCATGGATAGTAGTCAGGTTCTTAACCTGCTGAGCCACAATGGGAACTCCAGAGATAGTTTTAAATCAGGATAGAATCATTAAAACTGGGTTGTGAAGTCTGAGGTCACCAGGGTCCCTGTGTATCCAGGAAGTCAGGGAGCTTGACAAATGGCCACTCAGCCCTATTCATTCTCATCTCTGCAGTAATTCCTGATGTCTTCTCTCAACCGTGGGTTGTGTCCCCACCAGGAGAGAGAACCAGAATCCGTCTCCCAAAGAGATTTACGTGACAGGATGAACGCTGGGTGACAGCCTCCAGATCATTACAAACATGGAAACACAGCTTTCACAACACAGTGAGTGTGCCATCATCTTTAGGGATTAGACTCACATTAGCCACACCTTGAGACCGATGTGTAAACCAGGCAACAACTTGTTCATTTGAAAGGGAAATTACAAGAGTAAAGACAAGTTCAGAAAGTCTACACAGCCAGTGCTTCCCCTCCTGGCAAGAAGAACAGCCTGGAGAAATAAATAATGATCGGATCTCTTGATGAAAAAAGTTGGGACAGGGAGAGAGAGAGGTATTCGTTTAATGTTTAGTGGCAACAGACTTAAACGGCTGGGAGCAAGTATTTCATGGCAAAGATAGTTCAGATGGGGCCATAACTATTACAAGTCAATGGGCAGCAATATCTGCAACCATCGTGTGATGGAGATTTTTGGTTGCTGCCAAAATGCCATTGTCAATTCCCTTTCCCACAGCTGTATCACCCTATAGAGACTAGATAACATACACCCACTTTCTTTAGAACTAAGGGTGGTCATATCTGGCCAGTGAGACACAATGACAAGTCATCACAGGGGCTTTGGGGAAGATATCTGCCTTCCTGGTATAAGGTATAGAGGCAAGAGAAGATCTCACTGGTACTATCTGTTTCCCCTTCTTTTTGCTTAAACACGCATATGATACCTGGAGATGCAGCAGCCATCTTGCAACCATGAGGAAGATGACAAGGCAACATGCAAATGTTTATGTAATGGAAAGGGAAAAAGAGCATGGATCATTGATAATATTGTTGACTGGATACACCAAACCTGAAACTTTCCACATTCAGACTTTCCATTAGAGAAGACCATTAGCTGCTTTGTTGCTTAAGCCATTGTTGTTTCAGTTATCTGTTGCACAATTACAAATCACTCCAAAATTAAGTGGCTTTAAACAATAACCATTATAGTTTCTCATGATTTTATGAGGTGACTGGGCTTAGCAGGGCAGTTATTCTCTCCACATGGTGCTAACTGCGGCTGTGATCATCCGGAAGCTCAGGTGGGTTGAATGCCCACAGGAGCTCACTCACATGACTGGCAGTTGGCTGAGAGCTCAGCATTTCTCCGTATGGCTTGGATTTCTCACAGCATGGCAGCTGGATCCCAAAAGGGAGTCTTCAAAGTATGCAAAAGTAGAAGCTGCAGATCTTTTCCTTGGAAATTACAGAGTATCACATCCACTTCATTCTATTTTCCAAAGTAAGTTACAAGGCGAGCCCAGATTGGAGAGGAAGGGAAGGAGACACTGCCTCTTAACGGGAGGAGTGCCAAGGAAGTTCCAGGCATCTTTAACTGACCACAGTTATCCATCTGCTTTTATACGACTTAAGGCTGAAAGCATTTCTCTAAGTGCCGCCTTGCAAAGATCAAGGCTCCCTCTCTACTGGGACAAGCTGCAGTGGCTGCACTGCCAAGGTCGGCATTTGCAACTCTGTCCTCTAGGCCCCCATGGCAGCTCATGATGGATACAGCCTTGCTTTAAATATGTTAATACATTTAATCACAGAAGAGACAAGTCTTGCAAGCCTAGAAGCCATCCTGTCTCTTTAAGGTGACTTTGCATTGCTCCGCTTTGATCTATAATATATTGACTTCATGGTTTAACTCTCAGGAGGCAATCTTCACTCCCTGTGTTTTTCAAGTGCTTGAGAAAACATCACTGTAGCCCCCTAAACCTGGCAGCAATCATCATCAAGATGATTATCCTTGCCTTGTTTACATCACAGGGTTGCTGAATGAATCAGATGGTTGGAAAAGTATCTTGGAATAGTGAAGAGGGACTGTTGCTATTATAATCAAATAAGCATGCTGTGTCAGTTATGGCTCTTTGGGTAAAAAGTGACATAAAACTCAATTCAATCCAGCTTATGCAAAAGGAAGAAAGGTTGGCTAAAAGTCTGAGGGAGTCTCGCCAGTTTCAGGCGTGGCAGGATCCAGCAACTCAGTTGTCAGCAGGACCTATCTTCTCACTACTTCTTGTTTACGATCTCCTCCAGGTTGCTTCATTTTTCATCAAAACAGGCTGCCAACACCTTCAGAAATTTCTCCTTCCCTGACTGTTTAAGCAAAACTCCTTCTCCTGAGTTTTGGCCCAAGTTGAGCAATATGCCCAATCTCAACCAATACTTATGGCCAAGGACATGTAATGAGGAGAGGAGATGCATGATATAAAGCGTGGGTGCCTTGAAAGGTACACCGTGAGTGAGCAGAGACCAGAGATGGGCAGAGAGAACCCAGGAAGGGAGTGGAAGAGAAAGATGCAGCTCCATGAGGAAAGGAGGGCAAGTCTTCCCTCCCTGACTTCTTTGTTTCCATCCTTGAGAACTAACCTGGTAGAAGACATTTAAAGGGACTTTTGATACCAAGACCAAATCTTCATAGCAAACTGTGGGGAAGAAGCGTTCACACTGGAACTTTCTCTTGAGAAACGAAACTAAAGCTTATCAACCTAACAAAATTTAGGTTGCCATTTCAACAACACGTGAATTTTTATGAAGAACGAAAAGTGAATTAAGTAGTAAGGGTTTTTTGGTGTAATTTTTCTGACAAAAGCCTTCACTTCAGCATTGGCTTTCACAGTGTGATAGCAAAAAGGTCATTTAAAAAAATATTCAAGGGCTTCACCAATTTTTCCTAAGGCCTTCTCGAATCTTTTGATATTTAAATCTTTCTCTTTTGAAGTGCTCGCTGAGTCACTTTCCTTGCCTTTTTTTTTTTTTTTTTTTTTTTGCTTCAAACTGTTAACTCCTTGGGAAGAGGGTATTCAAAATGTTGAATAATGGGTCTGAATTAGACATTGAATGATCAGTACAATCATCACAACAGCCAGCCAGGGTGGCTGAATCTGTGGGTTCCAGCTGAACAGCACTGACTGCTCTAAGATCACCAGACTCCCATGTATCATCTGTGATTTTTCTGTTCTTTAAGCATGTTCCATCAACTTCATGGAATCCCGCACCTTGGGCAAGATTTTCAGTCAAATGTGCACAGTCAGATTACACTGCATATGCACCAGGGTCAGACAGTCAGTGGGAGGCTAATTCACTTTGACAAGATTCATTGATTATAAGAAACAGAAATTCATGCCAGGACATGTGATGGGCATTCAAAATTCATGGGGTCCTTGAGAGAGACTGAGCCATGAGAAAGTTGACTTGATGCAAAAGGATGCGCGCTAGTGTTAATCACTAAGATTTTTAACAACTGATGCTGAATAATTAGTGGAAGAGGTGGATGACAGCCTTTGCATCCCTATGCAGCTCCATCATCTCAAGGACTCAAGATAACTACTCCATAACAAAGGCTTCCTGCATTTTCTTTGTGAACTCACTTGACCTTCTTGCAACCAACAAGTCTCGCCCAAGGCAGGGTTACCAAATGGTTTCAATAGAAATATCAGAACCCTTTGGAAAAAAATTAATGACTACGTATGGGTTTGATATTTTCTGAATTTGTTTCCTAAGTGAAAGGTTCATATATCAGCCTACATGGTCAAACTAGAAATTCTATTTATAAAACTCAGGACAATTACATTTAGAATGGATAAGCAATGAGGTCCTACTGTACAGCACAGGGAACTATATCTAGTTTCTTGGAGTAGAACATGATGGAAGATGAGAAAAGGAATGTGTATATATATATATATTTTTTTTTTTTTTTTTGACTGGGTCATGATGCGGTACAGCAGAAATTGACAGAACACTGTCAATCAACTATACTTTAATCAAAATACAATTAAATTTAAAAAAAACTCAGGACAGATCCCTTTATGCAACTATATAGACTTAAGTCCACTCATTCAGATAGGAATGGAGCTTGCCTTGCTAATCATGGGACAGAAGACAGAGTAAACACACAAGTAGGGGAGAAGAAGCTGAACTCATGAGTTTCTCCATCTTGCCTCTTTGCTGAGGTTCGGAGTTCTGACGTGGGGGCTGAGGTGGTTACAGGTCACTGGGTATATTTCTGACCCCAATTTTGAGGAACAACAGCAAATACTTCATATTCTGCAATGCTAATTAACTCAAGGGGTCAAAGGCTTGCCCAGACCAGAAAAAGTTCCAGCAAGAGACTTATGAATTCTGCAGACTGTGAATTTTCCTTAATTAACATATTAATATACAGCATTTCCCCACCTCAAGTCAGAGCTTTCTCTTTGTGCTTTTTTTCCTTTTTCCCTTTTTTTTTTTTTTTTTTGGTCTTTTTAGGGCTGCATGTGTGGCATATGGAAGTTTCCAGGCTAGGGTTTGAATTGGAGCTGCAGCTGCCAGCCTACGCCACAGCCACAGCAATGCTCGATCCGAGCTGCATCTGTGAGCTACACCACAGCTCACAGCAACACCAGATCCTTAACTCACTGAGCAAAGACAGGGATCGAACCTGCATCCTCATGGATACTAGTCGGGTTTGTTACCGCTGTGCCACTGTGGGAACTCCTCATGCAGAGCTTTTTCAATCTTGGGAACAGAAAGACAAGGGCATCAGACACTAACAACCACTGGCTCTCAAAAGAATGCAGCGGTACAAAGCTGCCGTTCTGCAGTCTGATGTGTGTGTAAATCTTGGCTCTGCTACTTGCTAACTGCGTGACCTTAGTCATCTAACTTGTGTGTGCCTCAGTTTTCTCATCTGTAAAATGAGAGAAATAATAGTAACTTCCTCATGGGGTTGTTGTATTGAGTATAAGGTGCTAACATATCATGCATGTCTAATAATTATTATGAATCTGACACATGGGTGGGCGATCCAGCTTTTTCCTCCTACTAGGCCACTATTCTTGCTCGAAATAATAACCCCTTGGGTTTCCTTTGAGTAACCACCCCTTCTCTACTCATAGGGTGGTTCAAGAGGTACTAAATAAATACACCCTAATTCCAGGGAATTCCAGGGTTGAATCTCTGTATTCATTTGCCAAAGCTGCATAGACTGGGTGACTTAAACAACAATTTTCTTACAGTTCTGGGGGCTAGAAGTCTGAGGTCAAGGTGTTGGCAGGGTTTATTTCTTCTGAGCTCTCTCTCTCTCCTTGGCTTGCAGATCATTATCTTCTGGGTCTGTCTTCACAGTGTCTACCCTCTGTGTGTGTGTCTGTGTCCTAATTTCCTCTTCTTATGAGGACACCAGTCAGACTGGATTTGAACCCACCCACATGATCTCATTTTACCTTAACTACCTCTTTAAAGACTCCATCTCCAAAAGATAAAGTCACATCATGAGATACTAGGGGGTTAGGACTTCAACATACGAATCTGAGGGAGGTCTTCAACAACTTGTGACCCAAATCTGGCCAAAATATTTCCCTCCCCCTAGTTAGAGTGATTGAGTCAATCCAAGACATTAAAAACAAACAAACAAAAACCTTAACTACAGAGAATTTCTTCATTTGCAAGATTACATGTTGCAAAAATAATGTGGAACTGCTGGGGTCACCATATGGAAAAGGCCAGTATAGAAGAAACATAATAGAGAAATGGAAAGAGAAAATCCTGATGTCATCATCTGAGTCCCTGGATCCTAATGAGCCTGAAGCTTGCCTTGACAGTTCATCCCTTTTGTGGCTTGAGCCAGTTTGAGTTGGGTTTCTGTCACTTCCAACCAAAGTCTTGCCTAGCATAGGACCTCCATCTTTTTTTTTTGTCTTTTTTTGCCTTATCTAAGGCCGCACCCACAGCATATGGAGGTTCCCAGGCTAGGGGTCTGACAGGAGCTGTAGCCGCCGGCCTTTGCCACAGCTAGAGCAACGCGGGATCCGAGCGGCGTCTGCAACCTTCACCACAGCTCACGGCAACGCCGGATCCTTAACCCACTGAGCAAGGCCAGGGATCGAACCCGCAACCTCATGGTTCTTAGTCGGATTCGTTAACCACTGAGCCACAACGGGAACTCCGAGCATAGGCCCTCCTTAACTAGTAAGGAGCATGTAGACCCCAAAGAAAAAGAAAGAAAAGGAGAGGATCACGAGATAGGGGAATATTTACAGCAAAAAAAAAAAAAAAAAGGTAGGAATGAGGAGCATATACTATAGGGATCAGGGCAGATTTAAGAACAGATGTGTATTCCTCTCAGCCTAACAAAATAAATTTGACTGCATTGTAGTTACGGCATGGAGCTCTTCACTAAACTACAGGCTTTTAAGAGGCAGCATCAGTGTCTTATTTAGATGCAATATATCCCAAGTGCCCAGGCACTCAAAAATATTTATGGGTTTGAGTGGGCTTACCAGGAAACCTTTTGCATTTTATGATTTAACACAGACATCCTTTAAATAATGAATATGCCATAGTATTATATTTGCAAATTCCCAGCACACTCATTGTTGCAGAATTACATGGATAATCATACAGTAGTTGAGTATTAATTTTAATGAGGTCTAATAACGCAAAGAAGAAACTTTCAAGCATGTCCCCTCACCACTAACTGACCTGTAACTGGCCCTTTCTTTACCCATAAATTTGCATTACAATCCTCTGTTGTAATCAGGAACTGCTTTGCTTAGGCTCATTACAGCCACACCCCGCATGCCCCGCCCACTCCCCCGTGAAAGAAGTTTGGATGGAAAAAGGGAAGAATGTATGTTTACAATGTTGGATAGCACCATGGAGTGGGAAGAGTGTGGCCTCTTCTACTTGGCTTACTGCACTAGAGAAGAACTCTGAACTTGGGAGACACGTGTTTCTATCAAGCTGCTGGTAAGCGGCCCACCCTTCCTTCTGGAGAGATTACTCCTTACCCTGGAAACTAAGTCAATGCCCTTGGAACATGGGTCTTGTCTCTACACTGATTGTCCTAGGAGGTAAGCAAATATCCTCCTGGAAGAAAAGGGAAAGTTCTTATCTTGGAATGTCACTGGGAAGAGAGGGTCCTCTGTCTTCAGTTTGCTACTCAACTGGCCTTGAGTGAAATGTGTCAGTGTCCTTTCCTGGGAAGGCCCAGACCTTATAAGAACCCAAGAAATCTGGGGAGAAATGCCTTCCAACAGGCATGTGTGGAGATAATGATGCCCCAGGATAGGAGGAACCTGGATCCCTGAATCACCAGATGGAGGAGAGCCTTTGCTGACCTCATGAGACTTCGTGTGAGCGAAAAGTAAACTTCCATGGCATTCAGCAGCTGAGATCTCGGTCTCATCTATTCTGGCAGCTAGTGTTCATTACCCTGACTAATAAAGATGAATTTAACGTATACCAAGCAAATTGTACTTGTATGAGAAATATATAGTAAACTCCCAAATGATAAGGATGGGGTAGAATTTGGGGGAGGGTAGAAGCTTATGACGAAGTCATCACCTTACTAGTGATGGTTTGAAAGGCAAGAGAATCTGAGAGACAAGACACAGCCATCCATGAACACATCTCCCAGGCTCAGCACATCCAAGTGCCCACCTCATTCATGAACAGCCACACTGAAACCAAAGCTGTGGATGACTTTTGCACCCGTTTAAACACTTTCAAATCATGTGAAGCTCAATTACAGCTAACCCAATAATATACCCCAATGTCATTATTGTAAAATGAGCAGCCAGGCCCACTAATTGCATTTGCAGCCGTTTTGACATATTAGTAAGGCAGTTAGTGCAGCATGATCTTCCCAGAGGATAACCATTCACGAGGCCAATTTCCTTAGGAGGAGACTTGCATATCGCACTAGCTTGGAACTAATGTGTCTCAGGAAATCAACTATCAGATCAATAACATTTGCAACCAGAAAATACTTGGAGGAGGTGGCAGAAGTACCTCCTGCCGTTGAGACCGATGTGATCCTTACCTGACACTTGGAAGCTGTCATGACTCAGAATCTTTGCGGTTTTCCAAGGGGTCAGTTTGGAGAGACTGTTCATGTTTCCTGGCAAGACACAAAGAAGCCTCATTATAAAACTTGGTGACTCTTTCTTGGGAAGCTCGCCATATTATCACCAACCTGAAAAAGGCAAACAACCTTTACTACTTCCTTTTGTGTTCCAGGCTCAATAGCAGTGCACAGAGAAATAAGCAGTCTGTACAGAAGTCCATAAAGGAGTTCAGATTCTGGGTCTGAAGCAAGTTTCTTTACTTCTCCGAGTCTCAATTTCCAAATCTCACAATAGAAATAATAATATCTACTTTCCAAAAGTGTTCCGACCTTTGAGGAGAAGGTGTGTAAGTGCATGGCACAGGTAGGTGCTCGCTAAAGAGTTACTACTGTAAATACTTCTCTTTAATTGAACTTAATCAATGTTCATTCAACAAGTTAATGCTCCCCCTCAACTGGACCATTTGAAGGAAGCAAGGAGCTTACAAATCAATATAGCTTGACCTCCATAAGCCTCCCACCCAAATATAAAAGGCATGTCATTTTGCTTTTGGAAGTAACAGAAAGAAATTGTCAACTTCTCTTCTTTATGTTTTCACTTTTTTTTTCCTTCAGAAAAAGCCCTTGATGTAACCTAGCATTCTAGGAGCATCAGATAAAGATTTAAAAGTCAATTTGAGGAGTTCCCGTTGTGGCTCAGTGGTTAACGAATCCAACTAGGAACCATGAGGTTGCGGGTTCGATCCTTGGCCTTGCTCAGTGGGTTAAGGATCCAGCGTTGCCGTGAGCTGTGGTGTAGGTTGCAGATGTGGTTCGGATCCCGCATTGCTGTGGCAGTGGCATAGGCTAACGGCTATAGCTCCTGTTAGACCCCTAGCCTGGGAACCTCCATATGCCATGAGTGCAGCCCTAGAAAAGGCAAAGAAAGACAAAAAAAAAAGGAAGAAAAAACAAAAATCCTAGAAGAGTGCAAAGTATTGAACAATTCATAATGTTGGGGTTACTTCTGAATCAGGCAGACCTGGGACTGAATTCTAGATTGGGCACTTAGCAACTGTGTGACCTCAGGAAAATAACGTAACTTCTCTGAGCCATCCAAAATGGAAATGTCATCTGCCTCAAAGAATTAAGGCAAACTCTAAATAAGATAAAATTTTAATGAATATTTGTTCTCAATCCCTCCTTTTCGTCATTATGAGGCTCAAATTAATTTGTTAAATGTGGATTAGACACTGCAGTAGACACAGGTAACATAGTGGCAAACAAATCAACAAGGTCACTGTCTTCACATTCCAGACCACATTCTGGAGGAGAACAGATAAATTACCCAGCCAAGACCACATATGAATGCAAAAGTACATTTGTGAGAAGTTCTAGGAAGAAATAATACAGGATGCTAATGGGAATTTGCTAAGAGGACCTGGCTAAAGTGTTACGAAAGACCTCCGTGGAGTTCCCACTGTGGCACAGTGAGTTAAGAATCCAACTGCAGGGAATCGCTGCAGAGGTGCAGCTTTGATCTCCCGCCTGGTGCAGTGAGTTAAAGGATCCAGCATTGCCACAGCTGCAGCTTGGATTCAGTCCCTAGTCCAAGAATTTCCACATGCCATGGGTACAGCCATAAGGAAGGAAGGAAGGAAGGAAGGAAGGAAGGAAGGAAGGAAGGAAGGAGGGAATGGAGGGAATGGAGGGAGGGAGGGAGGAAGGAAAAGGGGGGAAGGGGAAGGGAAGGGAAGGAAGGAAAGCAAGCAAGCTCTCTGAAGGAGATCTCTCTTGCCCATTTGGCTTGTAGGCATATTTCCTAATGGTGAGAGAATACAAAGTGTCACTGAGAGAGTAAGCCTGGGGCCAGATCATGCTGAGCCTCACAGGGTAAACCACAGGGCCTCCCTACTGTACAACCACAGGAGACACCAATTACATCAAACACACAGCCGTGTCGCAGAAGCAGCGGTCCTGGTAGACGATATGCAGGAAATAGAAACCGCAAAGGACCAGAAGCATAAATAAAATACGAAGGGTGGCTAAGCAATGAGATTCTGCTGTACAGCACCGGGAACTATTATCTGATCACTTGTGATGGAACATGATGGAGGATAGTGTGAAAAAAAAAAAAGAATGTATATAAATGTATGGCTAGGTCACTTTGCTGTGCAGCAGAAATTGACAGAACATTGTAAATCAACTATAATAATTTTTTTAATAAATAAATAAAATAAGCATTTGAAGCAGATGGAAAAAAATATGGTGTAAGAGAAAGCTTTCAGAAGAAAAAAAAAAAATCAGGGAACTTCCAAGTCCAGCTGTGATGGTGTAACTGAGGCAGATCAATATTCCCACCAAGCATAACTAGAAAAGCTGGATAAAATACAAATATTCACAAATTCTATTTGAAAGCATAAAGGGACAGCCAGGAATGGAGGTACAAAGGTCCTAGAAAGAAGGGAAGTTTAAGTTGAGCCAGACATCAATTTTTCCCTTTGGGCATGGATGACTCTTAAGCCTCACGGGGTAAGAAGCAGAGCAGCAGAGCAGCAGGGAACCTGCTGAAAAGCAGGGAAGCCAACACGGATGTAGGGAGCCTCATGAGGCTGGAACACAAAGTGAACATTTGGGGATGTCAAAACACCTAAGAGTTAAGAATCCAAAATTCTTCCCATCAAGAAAGGACATAATGAGAAGTGATCCTAAAGCATGGCACCAATTTTCCCCTTAAGTACAAGCATAAGGCAAGTCGTTCAGAATCAAAACAAAAAACAGTTGTAAAGCTAAGTGGAATGGGAAAAGAATCTGAAAAAGAATGCATATATGTGCATGTATAACTGAATCTCTTTGCTGTGAACCTGAAACTAATCCAACATTGAAAATCAACTATACTCCAATGTAAAATAAAAATTAAATTAAAAAAGGTATATTAAAAACAACTCTGATTGGTCCAAATTAAGTTATAAAAGGAGAGGTGAATAAGAGAACAAATAGAAAAAAATAGTAACATTGTAGTTACAAAACCAAATATATCATAATGATATTACTTGTAAATAGATTAAACATACCACCTAACAGATCTAGCTTGTCAGTCTGCATCAGATTAGAATAGTTAGATGCTGTTTATCTGAGCTACACCCTAAACATAAGGACACAGAAAGATTGAAAGTAAAAGAATGAAAAAAAAAACCACTAACCAAAATAAAGGTGGTATAATTATACAAATATCAAGCCAAGTAATTCTAAAGCCAAGATGCATAGAAATTAAGAGAAAATTTTCAATAAAAGCTTAATCCGGAGTTCCCGTCATGGCTCAGTGGAAATGAATCCAAGTAGGAACCATGAGGTTGCAGGTTTGATACCTGGCCTTGCTCAGTGGGTTAAGGATCCGGCGTTGCTGTGAGCTGTGGTGTAGGTTGCAGACACAGCTTGGATCCCGCGTTGCTGTGGCTGTGGTGTAGGCCGGCAGCTACAGCTCCTGTTAGACCCCTAGCCTGGGAACCTCCACATGCCGCAGGTGCGGCCCTAAAATGACAAAAGGAAAAAAAAAAAAAAAAAGGTTAATCCATGGTGATTATATTGTATTATATACAAATATTGAATCACTATGCTGTGCAACTGAAACTAACATAGTGTTGTAGATCAATTATACTTCGATTAAAAATTTTTTAATTTTAAATAAATAAATACAATCTGATTTTTTAAGATAGGTACAGTGCTTAATTTCTTAGCAGTCACAGGTTTTCTAGCTTAATTCCACAGTGCTCAGAGAATCCTTGCTGAATAATTGCAGATCATTCTATATTTTGACCATTCTAGGTTTTTAATCATTGTATGATTGAACATTCTATATGCCTTTGAAAATAATGTGTCCTTTTGTTGTTCTGTTGTTTAGTGCCCCATAAAAAAATAAAACAAAATAGTATAAAAAAGTTAATCCACCAGGAAGACAAAGCAAATTTATAATCATATGCATATAATAGCATATTTTCAAAATATTCAAATCAAAAAACTAAAAGGAAAGATAGATAAGTCCATAATAATAGTGGGATATTTTAACAGCCTCTCTCAGGAGCTAATAAAACAAGCAGACAAAAAAGTGGTGGGAGTATAAAGATTTAAACAATATAATTAATGAATTTGACTCATTTGATATTAGAATATTTAATAATAGGAGTTTTCTTGTGGTCCAGTGGGTCAAGGACCCGGCATTGTCACTGCAACAGCTCAGGCTGTTGCTGTGCCACGGGTTTAATCTTTGGCCTGGGAACTTCCACATTCCACTGCTTCAGCAAAATAAAAAAAAGACTGGACACACATTTTTAAAATAAGGATTAGTGAAATACGAGAGAAGTCAGTAGAAATCGTCCACTGCAACTCAAGGATAGCTGTTTAAATACACACTTTTTTTAAGCACACACAGGTCATTTACCCAAAATGACAAAACACAGGGTCATAAAATAAATTTAAGTGAATTTCAAGAATTAATAATATTCAGAATATATATTCTGACTGCAAGGCAGTTATGCTAGAAATCCATAATGATATCTTTAAAATCTTTTAAAACTTGGCTGAAATTTAAGGGAAAAAAATCACAAAGGAAATTAGGAATATTTTGAAATGAATGATGATAAAAATAAGAAATATCAAGCAGTGTGGTAAGTAGCTAAAACTCTGGCGAGGCAAAAACTTACTGCCTTAAAAGGATATATTAGAAGAGAAAAGAGGATAGAAATCAATGATATAAATATCCATCTCAAGAAGTTAGAAAAAGAACAAATCAATCTCAAAGAAAATAGAAGGAAGAAAGTAACAACGATATAAGTAAATCAATGAAACAGAAAACAAACTTACAGGAGAAAAAGTCAATGAAGCCCCACCCTGGTTCTTCAAAAAGGCTAACAAAATTGGTAAGTGCCAGACTCACAGACAAAGAGAACAGACTTGTCGTTGCCAAGTGGGAAGCAGGAGGGAGTGGGATGGACAGGGAGTTTGGGGTTAGAGGCAAACTCTTGTATTTAGAATAGATGGGCAGTGAGGTCCTGCTGTAGAGCACAGGGGACTGTGTCCAATCTCTTGGGATAGACCATGATGGAAGATAATATTAAAGGAAATATATGTGTGTGTGTGTGTGTGTGTGTGTGTGTGTGTGTGTGTGTGTGTGTGTGTGACTGGGGCACTTTGGTGTACAGCAGAAACTGATGCAACATTGTAAATCAACTATACTTAAAAAAATTTTTTAAAAGAAAATACAAAGACATCTTGGAAGATTAGTGAAGAACCAACTGTAAATGGATAATCATCAGTATTTGTTGTGGGGATGAACATTATTTATATAAATTTGTTTTTATCTATTAAAAGAAAGAAACTGATAAGTGCCAAGTAAATCCTATGAGCACTGAAAAGTTAACAATAGAATATTATAAACAACCTTATGCCAATAGGATTTGACAGTTTTGATATTTTGAACTAGAAAATCATGCCTTACCAAAACAGATGCAAGAAGAAATAAAACATTTGAGTATTTCTGTATCACTAAAGAAACTGAGTCTGTAATTAACATTCCCTCAAAGAAATCTCTAGGCCCAGGTATCTCATCCTTCCAAGCAAACAAGATATAATACTGACCATACACAGCCTCTACTAAGAAATATAAAGAAACATTTCTCAGTTCATGTTTTGAGGTCAACATAGCTTTGATACAAACACCCAGATACCAAAACATGACAAGGAAATTACCAACAAAAAAAAAAGTACAATTTTGAATGGATAACAGAGAACTATATCCAGTCTCTTGGGATAGACCATGATGGAAGATAATATAACCAAAGGAATGTATATATATGTATGACTGAGTCACTTTGCTGTACAGCAGAAATTAGCACAGCACTGTAAATTGACTATACTTCCATAAAAAATAAATATTTCAAAAAAGGAAAAAAAGTACAGGGCAAGCTCTCTCTCAGACCCAGACACAAAACTCCCAAACAAAATATTACCAAATCCAATGCAGTTATACATTAAAAGGATGCTATATCATGACCAGGTTTTATTTAACGCAGGAGTACAAAGGTGGCTTCACATTTGAAAAGAAATCACTATAATTCTCCACATTAATGGAACAAAGGACAAAAAAGAACACAGAATCATCTCAACAGATAAAAAAGAGCATTTAAAAAGTCCACCACCATCTCTCACAAGCTTATCGTAATAAATCTATTTCCTGCCTTAAAAAAAAAATTCAACCACCATTTGTGGTTTAATTTTTGCAAACTAAGATACTTTTGATAAAGGGTAGCTACAAAAGAAAAAAAAAGCCAACATCACATGTAAAATAATCACATGTGAAATACTACGAATTTTCTCTGTGAGGGTGGGCATGGGTTAAGGATACCCACTACACCACTTCTAACCCACCGCATCAGAAGTCCTGCAGACCAGCTGTTCAGCCCACACCTTCTGGCAACTTCCTCTTCCACCCAGTGGTAGGCCACACTCACAAGTTCAAGTGCATCCTGTGTTTCTCCATCATCGGTGGACTGCATATTTCCATGGTGCCCACCCCTTCTCCAAAGAGCCCTAAATTTCAGCCCAGGCAGTGGAGATAGGAGGTCTTTTTAAGTTTCCAAGTATTTTACTTATTCATTATCTCTCTGCCCCAGAGGTAGTAGCGATTTTCTCTATTTGCTCCTGCTGTACCCCTTAGAATCACCTTCTACCCTTTTAAATAAATATCCACCATTTTACTAGTTAAAATTTTTTTCTATTAAATTTTCCCTCTTCAGATTACTGGTCCGGCTTCTGTCTCTCCATTGGACCTTGACTGATATAAGACCTAAATAAACACAGGAATAAACCTTGTTCACAGATTGAAAGATTCAACATTCTAAAGAAGTAATTCTCCCTATGTTGGGCTATAGATTTTAACCAAACCCCAACAAAATCCCAACAGGTTTCTTTTTGTTAGAATTGATATGCTAATTCTATAATTTATATGGAAATAAAAAGGGCCAAGAATATCCAAGATAATCTTGAGGATGAACTAAGTTGGAAGATACATATTTCCAGATATTAAGAATTATGATGAAGCTATAGTAATTAAGACAGGGGGGTAATGGTGCAAGGTTAGATCACTAGATCAGTAGAAGAGAATACTGTCCAGAAACAGACTTATAATATATGGTGCCTTGATTTATGGCAAAGAGACTATTCCAGTGTAGAATTTTTTTGAAATAGCCCTACTATTTTTGAAAACTGGGGCTCAGTCAGTGGAAATCTACATGGAAAAAAGGAAGTACTTTGCTTCACATTACAGACAAAACTAAAATCCAGGTAGATAGTAGACTTAAATGTAAAGATACAACAAGAGAGCTCCTGAAAGGTAAGCCTAGAATAAGAAAAGATTTTTTTTTCAATAGGACCTACAAAGAACATATCATTTAAATGACTGATAAATCTGACTTCCTTAAAATTAAGAACATCGGTTCATTAAACTCATCCATAAGATACTGAAGTACTGCCAAACCGTTTCCCACAGTAGCTGTACCATTTTGTATCCATGCAGGCAATGTATGAGGGTTCCAATGTCTCTACATCCTCTCCAACACTTGTTACTTTTCTTTCTTTCTTTTTTTTTTTACAATATGCCCATCCTCATGGATATGAAGTGGTATCTCATTGTAGCTTTCATTCGCATTTCTCTAATGACTCATAAAAAGGAACAAGGAACTAATGTATACCACAACTTAGAAAATCCTTGAAAACAATAAGCTAAGTGAAAGAAGCCAGGCACAAAAGGCCACATATTACAGGACTCCACTTATGTGAAATGTCCAAATTGGCAAGTCTATAGAGACTGGCAGTTGATTGGTGGTTATCAGAAGAAAGGTAGAGACGGGAATTGGGACTGGCTGCTAATAAGTATGGGATCCCTTTCTTTCTTTTCTTTTTGTCTTTTTAGGGCCATACCCACGGTATATGGCGGTTCCCAGGCTAGGGGTCAAATCAGAGCTGTAGCCGCCGGCCTTCGCCAGAGTAACAGCAACGAAATATCCGAGCCTTGTCTGTGACCTACCCCCCAGCTCATGGCAACACTGGATCCTTAATCCACTGGGCGAGGCCAGGGACTGAACCCACATCCTCATGGATGGTAGTCAGGTTCGTTAACCGCTGAGTCATGACAGGAACTCCGAGTATAGGATTTCTTTTTCAAGGGATAGGAATGTTTTGGAATACTAGTGGGGATGGTTGCACAGATCTGTGAATATACTAAAAACCACTGAACTGAATGCTTTAAGGGTAAATTTTATAATATGTGATTTATATTTCAATAAAGCTGCTATTTTTAAAAGTACTTAAATATGAACTCACGGTTCAGTCAACTTTGCTTGCTGATATTCACTGTCTATAGAACCCTTGTATATTTTTTGGTTGTTTTGCTCCTTAGTAAATTATGTGTATTTATTCTTCTACAATAAATCAGTCTGCAAACGAACAGCGTTTTTTTTTAAAAAAAAAAAAAGTCATCTTGCCTTTAAAAGAGTTCTTCTAAATGTCTGTGGATGTAAAATGACATTTTTGTTTTGTCTGTTGTCGTTTTAGGGCCACACCCACGGCACGTGGGGATTCCCAGGCTAGGGGTCCAGTCGGAGCTGTAGCCGCCAGCCTTCGCCACAGCCACAGCAACACGGGATCCGAGCCGCGTCTGCAACCTACACCACAGCTCACAGCAACGCTGGATCCTTAACCCACTGAGCAAGGCCAGGGATTGAACCCGCAACCTCACGGTTCCTAGTCGGATTTGTTAACCACTGCACCACGAAGGGAACTCCTAAAATGACATTTTAAATACCTGAAAATAGTTTTTAAATAATATTAACCAAAAAGAGGTGTGATGAAACCATTTAATGGTGGTTAATCTGAAAAAATAGGTTTTAAATCAAGTGGCACTTAATTGACCTGCAATAACTGGCTTGTTAATCTAAATTAAATTATTATCTGAGAAGCTTAAAAAAAAAGAATTCCTAAAGATTTGCAGGAAAAAATTAGTAAAGTCTGAGAAATAGTAATGAGAGTTGGATACTGACCAATTATTAAAGAGGCCTAGAAGCCTTTGCATTAACACACATGCCCGATGTGGTTTAATATGAACTTACTGAGCACTTGCTATGTGCTGGGTATTGAGTTAGATGCTGGGAGCGCAGTGTGAAGCAAGGAGACAGAGTATCTACCCTCCTGGACCACACAGTCCAGCTACTGGCATTGCCCAATAGAAAGAGAATATTAGCCACATAGATAATTTTCAATGTCCCTGTGGCCACATGAAAGAATTAAGAAGAAACAGTTGGAATTCATTTTAATAATTTATAACATTTACCCTCACTATATTCCAAATATAATTTCAACATGTTACGATATAAAGAATAATAAATGAGATTTTTTTTTTTTGTATACACTTGTGGCATGTGGAAGTTCGATGGCCAGGGATCAAACCCGAGCCACAGCAGTGACAATGCCAGATCCTTAACCTGCTGAGTCACCAGGAAACTCCTAAATGAGATATTTTATATTCATTTCTTCATGCTAAGTCCTTGAAACACTATGGAAAAGGGGCTTTTTTTTTTTTTAGTCTTTGCCTTTTCTAGGGCCGTACTCGCAGCATATGGAGGTTCCCAGGCTAGGGGTCTAATCGGAGCTGTAGCTGCCAGCCTTCGCCACAGCCACAGCAACATGGGATCTGAGCCGCGTCTGCAACCTACAACACATATCATGGCAACGCCGGATCCTTAACCCACTGAGCAATGCCAGGGATCAAACCCACAACCTCATGGTTCTTAGTCGGATTTGTTAAACACTGAGCCATGACGGGAACTCCACACTGTGCAATTTACACCGAATTCAAATCTCAGGTCAGACTGGTCACACGCTCAATAGCACAGGGGATATGACTAGGGATACCATATTGGCCTGTGCAATTCTAGCTGTTATCACCATCTCATTTTTGTATTTTCCTTTTTCATTCTATTTTCTCTAATGTTCTTAGTATGTCATTTGGACCCTGGGTTTGAGGTTAGAATTAAGATGGAAAATAGGACTTGCATACGAAAAAGTACATATTACCATAAAAACTAATAAAAATAGTATTGTAACATAATGCACTAATTTAATTGCCCTATATTTGGAATCTTGTTGGCTACTGCATTTTTGGTACCAGGCACACAACAGGTATCAAAAAATGCTTATTGAAAAAGTGCTGTGAACTTCCAAGTGGGAGGAATCCCTACAACTGGAAGGGGCTGGGAAGACTTCTTTAAGGATACATTTATTCTTTCAACACAAATATTGTGAGCCACACGGGAAGTCCTCAACACAAATACTGATAGAGCAACCAATATGACACGTTTGAACTGGGCCTTCATCTCCAAGAGAACTGGAACAATACAAGTAATACTGACTAGCTGACCCAACCATAGCTTCACAACTTTGGTCCTTTTTCAAGGATCCTAACACTTCACCAAAAACAATGAGCACTATTGTGTACTCCTTAAACTGACTCATCTTTTTGCTTAGGAAAAATTCTAACAAGTAAATTCTATCTTATACCATATAAATGTAAAACCACTCTTCCTTGCCATTATTAGCAGGCAACTGCAAATAATAACAATAATAATCATAACTACAACATAGCCATTGCAAATAAATCCTCTAAAGATACTACTGCCCACTGGAGACTCTCATGCAATGACTGGCTTTCTTTTCTTTCCATTTTTTTTCTTTCCTTTTCTTATTCAAAGGTAGATTCACCAACACTAGAGGGGCATTAGAAACATATTAGTGCCAAAAGAACGCTGTCTCCCTGCCATCTTAATCAGCAGGCATCGCATTTGAAAAAAGAGTAGTTATGTGACTCAACTGCATGCAATGTTCACTGCTACCTAGTCATCCTGTGGTAACCACTGGCACACATACCGTACTCTGTTCAAAGAGCATGAGTGGCTTCCAGAGGGAGGCCAGGCAGGGGACCTGTTTTATGAGTCAGTGAAAAATGCCACACTTGCCTGTAAACCAGACTCTCAGAGACATAATGACCTTCGAGACACATCCTATTTCCAAAGCAAGCACACTCTCTTCTCTTCCTTTGCAACTGGAGGGCACCCCGATATTCGCACTGCAGAATATCCATAAACTA
This sequence comes from Catagonus wagneri, assembly GCA_004024745.2. Taxonomy (NCBI): domain Eukaryota; kingdom Metazoa; phylum Chordata; class Mammalia; order Artiodactyla; family Tayassuidae; genus Catagonus; species Catagonus wagneri. The sequence goes on along the minus strand of PVHT021183555.1, from coordinate 17,669,889 downwards.
CATTCGTACTGTGAAGTCTGGCTAGAGCATGTTTTTAAACGAAGCAATACAGTGCGATGTTTTAAAGCCTGGGTTTTGGAGGGAGACAAACCCAGACTGGCATCAGCCTCTGTCACTCTATCTCCATGATGGTAGTCAAGTGACTTAACCTAAACCTAGGTTCCTCGTATGTAAAATAAGAATAATCGCCCCGGCTTACAAAATTATTGTGAGGATTAAATAAGATGATATGCCTAAAGTACCTGGCACAGTCTTGACCATTAAAAAATATTCCGTAAGTGTTTCTTGTTGCTGTCATTGCAACTGTTGCTGTTATTCTGATGGAAATCCTTTTGTATCAACCAGAGAGGCAAAACCACTAGGAGACAGATTAATAGATACAGACAGACATACTTTATACCTACATTTTCATGTATTTTAAAAATATTTTTACATATAACATATTTTAATTATATACATATAATATATATCTCTACATAGTAATATATATATATATATATATATATATATATATATATATATATATAACAAAACAGATTTGTTACAAGAAATTGGCTTTATGCAATTGTGGGAGCAAGATGATTAAACAGTCTCTGAAAGGCTTTTATCTTCACATATGATGCTGCAACTTGACATCCTTAGGACAGGCAGTTGGAAAGGGAAGAGGGAGGACAAGAAATGTGCAGGAACGCCATGAAACCCGTGCCGTTCCTGTTGCCCCTGTGTCTTAAGGAAGCTGGGCCCTGAGTCACAGAGCTGAATACATACACCTAGCCAGGAGTCAGAGGTGCTCAAGAGACAGCAGTTGCAGGCCCACCCCCTGCTCACCAAGCCCCCCAAATGATTAAGCAGATCAGCAGTAACATGCCTGAGCTACAAATTGGCTGTTACTCCCCTCTGCCCTCCAGATCTCCCAAGAATCTCCCTGCTGGAGCATTCTAATTGGAAACACACAAGAAAAGGATTGTGGGGATTACAGTTCATACTAACCAAGTTGACAGATGCATTACAGAGCCACCACACCACCCCACAACAAAAGAATCCAGGGAGGAATTTGCACACTGGAAGGGGTTTTCACACTGGAGTGCCAAGGAATGTTACTTGCACTACTGTGGAGCAGTGTTTTCTAAACAGGCGTAACTGACATGCATCTTTCCTTCTCTTTCTCTCTCTCATCTATCATTCATGAATCTCTGGCACTGATGTGGAAAGATCTCTGAGACTCCTTGTTAAGTGAAAAGAGCTTGTCATAAAGCAATATGCATAAGAAAATCCCCCTGAGGTTAAATATACACATACACACACACACACACACACAGTACATGTGCTTAGTGTACGTAAGATCACAGAAAATGAAAGATCCATACACTACTTACAGCATTTATTTCTGGAGATGGGAGAGAACTGGGATGGCGGTGAAGGAACCTTTCCTTTAGACTTTGTATGTATCTGATTGACCCACAAACATTTAGTTGGACTAAACAGGTTTTTTTTTTTTTAATTAGTTGCCAGCATTTATAAATGATAAGAATTCACATAAAAATCTCCAGTTCCAGATGTTCCCGTCATGGCTCGGCAGGTTGAGGATTTAACATTGCCTCCCTGAGGATGTGGGTTCGATCCCTGGCCTCATTCAGTGGCATAGGCCTCAGCTGAAGCTCTGATTAAACTCCTAGCTCAGGATCTTCCATATGCGGAAGGTGTAGCTCCAGTTCCAGACTTTTTTTTTTTTTTTTTGTAATTACAAGGTCTGGTGACACTAGGTTCTCCTCCATCTGGCAATGTGGGCTGGAGCTGAGTGGTAGCTGATACCCTGGACAGACCGCATGTGCCCCAGGTTCCCATGGTGGCCAAAATTCACCACCTGGTGCCCACACATCTGGTTAACAGAACCCTGATTTTGCTCATCTGTTGACTAGTTATATGCCTCAGGGGCCCCTGCCCAGTCCTGGGTGCAGGTATAAATCTTACTCTTTTTTTTTGGCCATGTCTGTGGCATGTGGAAGTTTCTGGGCCAAGGATCAAACCCAGGCCATGGCAGTGACTCGGGCCACTGCAGTGATAACACCAGATACTCAACACTAGGGAATTTGTAGGTGTAAATCTCAATGGGCCTAAGTCAATTGTGGGCACGTGTCCCTGTGCAGGGACTTGCTCAGGCTGAGGCCTATGATAAAATCCTGGCCACTGGGACTAGGGTTGAGACTTCTGGGAAAGTTTTCCCTCATTAATTACAAAGAAAAGAGAGAAAGAAAGATAAATCGGCAGAGCAGGACACAGACTCAAATTCATTCACTGGAATGGCAGTGTGGGAACATGGAAAAACTTGACTTTTATTCCTGCTGCTGAATTAGCCACTCTGGAACCACCTCCCTCCAGAGTTCTCAGGATGCAACATAATTTTGTCCTACTATTTTAACCTCTCCTGGTACGGCTTTCTTTTACTCAGAAGCCAAAGCATCCTAACTGATCGAAACTCAGTCTCAACCCTGCTTGGATCTGGAGGCATACAACTCATGTCTCTCCAGACATGCCATCGACATCCTCATCTTCATGCTCTTATTCTGCCTTAAGCATCCTCCCTCCATGCCCACATCCTTGGATTCCCAGCTGGCAGATTCTTAGTCATTCCTAAAAACCCAGGTTAATTCTCACTTTTTCTCCTCTAGCTTCTTCATTCTCCAACTGCAAGGCAGGTTAACTGCTCCTCTTACACGTTCCCATGTAAAGAAGAAGAGAGTTGCCTGTAGCTCAGTGGGTTAAGGATCTGTCATTGTCACTGCAGTGGCTCTGGTTACTGCACTGGTGCGGGTTCAATCCTGGCTTGAGAATTTCCGCATGCCACAGGTGTGGCCAAAAAAAAAAAAAGACAGAAAGAGGGATTCAATGACCTTTTGAGTCTCCTTCCAGCTCTGTGACAACTTTAAGACTCTGAGATCATAAGAAGCAGAATAAGAGAGAACTATCCAAAGATTATGTTTGCTAAGGATCCAGAGAGCTACATTCACTCATTTATTTATTTATCTCAATAAAGATTTTCTGTGCATTTATTACTCTATGCCAGGCATTACACCAAGCACTAGGGTTATAATGGAAAACAAGACAATTTGGCCAAGCCGTCATAAAACTCAACACTTGGTGGGAAAGAGAGGCCAAAAAAATCATATGATAAATGCGATTAAAAGTTAGGGACATATATACAGAAGTGGGATTGCTGGAACAATTTTTTGAGGAACCTCCATACTGTTTTCCATAGTGGCTACACCAATTTACATTCCCACTAACAGTGCACAAAGAAAAGTTCCTTTTTACCCACATCTTCCTCAACATTTGTTATCTTTTGTCTTTCTGATAGTAGCCATCCTATAACAGGTGTAAAGTGATGTCTCATTGTGGTTTGCATTTCCTTGATTAGCGATGTGGAACACCTTTTCATATGCCTGTTCACCATTTGTCTTCTTTTGATAAATGTCTTTTCAGGCCTTTTGGCCATTTTTTTCATTCTTTAATAATTTTTTTTTCCATTAGAGCTGGTTTACAGTGTTCTGTCAATTTTCTACTGTACAGCAAGGTGACCCAGTCACACATACATATACACATTCTTTTTTCTCACATTATCATGCTTCATCATAAGTGACTAGATATAGTTTCCACTGCTATACAGCAGGATCTCATTGCTCATTCCTTCCAAAAGCAATAGTTTGCATCTGTTAACCCCAAATTCCCAGTCCATCCCACTCCCTCCCCCTCCCCCTTAGCAACCACAAGTCTGTTCTCCATATCCATGATTTTCTTTTCTGTGGAAAGGTTCATTTGCCCTTTGGCCATTTTTAATCGGCCTATTGGGGGTATTGCTACTGAGGTGTATGAGTTCTTTACACATTTTGAAATACTAACCCCTCATCAGATATATGGTTTGCAAACAGTTTCTTCCATTCTGTAGGTTGCCTTTTCATTCTACAGAATGGAAGAAACTGTAGAGTGTTGATTGCTTCCTTGGCTGTGCAGGAGCTTTTTAGTTTGATGCAATCTCACTTGTCTATTTTGGCTTTTGTTGCCTGTGCTTCTGGTACCATATTCCAAATATCGCTGCCTAGATGTTAGCTTGACTGTGGTGATTATTTCACAGTGTTTACATATATCAAAACATCAAGTTGTACACCTGAATCTACACAATTTCTATTTTATATATACAGTCAATTATACTTCAATAAAGCTGGTGGGGAAAGAGACTAGGGAGCACAAGCATAAAAAGGAGGTGCCTAGCCCAAGCATGAGAAGCCAAGGGACTGTTCCCAGAAGGATGCTTTACAAGGCAATGCCTAAAAGCCATGGGGTCGGGGAGTGGGTTGGGGGGAAGCTTGGAGAGTATTCCAGGTAGAAGGGAGAGTTTGTGCAAAAGTGCAGAGGTGAGAGAGAGAATAAGAATCTTGAAAAAGTTCAGCTTAGCTGGAACACAGAGTGCAAAGGTAGCTGGGAAACTAGGCAGACAAAGCATATGGTGAAGTCATAGTAAAGCACTGGGTATTCATTCTGAAAGCAATGGGGAGCCATTTAAAGTTCTAGGCAAGAGAGTGCACTGATGTTTTTCCAAGCTCTCTCAACTTGGTGTGGAGATAGGCTTCGGTTAGACTAGGGGCAGGAATGCTAGTTAGATGGAAGAGGATGGTGGTAAAGTGTCTGCAGGTGGGAAGAACAGAAGCACACAGCACATCCACCAGAATTCAGAACACTGCACAGCTGCAAGTCACCTCCCCAAGCAGGGTAGACACACAAACACACACAAGATTCTACACTCTACTGGAGCTGGTGTTATTCAAGGAAAGTCTGAAGAACCTCACTACATGTTCCAAGGGGCAAAAATAGACAAAAGTAGTTGATCAAGTACATGTGGGGAAATACTGGGTTAACCAAAGTTAAGCAGATGTCTTTACTGCAGGCGATCTGAAAACTTTTGATATGCAACTGTGAATTTGCTTAAAAAGAAAATACATGATTTTTTTTCAAATTTAGTTGAATGTGAACTGCTTCTCCTTCAGTATTTCCCATATCAGGAGATAGCACCTTAATTCATTGAGACTAAAATTCCTTTTTTTCTCATCCAACACAGCTAGTCCTGTAGGTTCAACTTTGCATAGATGCTAAATGCAACCACTTCTACTCACCTCCATTGCTACCATCTGGTTCAAACTACCATCATCTCTCAACTGGACCATTTCAACACTTCCTAATTCAGCTCCAGGCTCCCACTCCTGTCCCTACAGTCTATTTTCCCCATAGCAGTCAGAGTGATCCTTTGAAAATATAAGTTGAAACATGTCATTTGTCCTGCTTAAAACCATCCAACAGCTTCCTATCTGGTTCAGATGAACATTCAGATGCCTTATTGTGGCTACCAGGCATCCTGTGATCTGGCCCCTGTTCACCTCAAGGACCCTCTCCCGACTCATTCACTGTAAGTCACACTCCAACTTGCAGTTCCATGAACCCACCAGGCTCACGTCCATCTCAGGGTTCTGCACTTGCTGGTCCCTAGGGCTTGAAATGCTCTCCCTCTAGATCCACATATGACTTGCCTCTTCTCATCATTCCAGTAGCCATAGATAGAGGAACTTTGCTTTATTTTTTTCATTCATCCCCATCATCCAGAAGAGTGCCCGGCATGTGGCAGGAGCTCAAAAAGTACTCAGTGAAGGAGTAAATTTATATTTGAATAGCATGCCACTAAATAACTCGATATTTGGGAGCACATTTGGCTGGATGAATGTGATAAAAATGTCTTTCCTCTTGCCATTTCCCAAGTGAGAAGGAAAAAAAACCCTCAAATAAATAACAAAGTCACCACTCTTCCCTCTGATGTGCTGAAACTGACTATTTCTTCACATCAGCTTCAGTTCATTTCACAGGGAGGAAAAAACATGGCCCAACTTCTGCAGGTTAATTCAAAGCTCCAATATTGCCTGACAAATGATGGATGCCATGTAACAGCCCTTGTCAGTCTTGTGTCTTTGGCATAGAGCTCAATAAATATTATAGGGATAGCAGGCAGGAAGGAGGAAGAACAGATCTATCAGGTCAGACGGTCTTGCCTCTTATTGCCTAAGTCCACTCCTTGGCCCCAAATGCTCTGTGCCAACCCTCAGTATATTCCAGGTGCCTTTTAAGGTCCCAGCACCATGCTAAGCCCAAAGGAACACAATAGAAGACAAGATAGGATCCTCGAGGAGGAAACAAGTTGGATCCTGCATCGACCAGATGTTAGAAGCAAAATTCAAATCCCAACACAGTCGTCTCTCCACTGGGAATGATCTCTTGCTAGTGGGGGCTTTGAGCAGATTATATACTTGTTGAACCTCGGTTTGTTTCTCTGTAAAAGGAAGACACCCTTTGCCTCAAAAGGTCATTGCAAGAATTTAAGACACACACATATCAATGTGCTTGGCAGGGTCTGGCACATACCAAGTATCAAAATGATCAGCTATTAACATTAATGATGTTACAGATGATAGAAATAAATGCTTCCAGTCATTCCAGAAAAAATAATATTACGGATGCCCAAAGTCTCAGTTTCCATATCTTTAACATGGGGCAGGGAGAGGGCTTGCTCATGGGCTTCTTGTGAGAATTAAATAAGTAGTTCTCGGAGTTCCCGTTGTGGCGCAACGGTTAATGAATCCATCTAGGAACCATGAGGTTGCAGGTTCGATCCCTGGCCTTGCTCAGTGGGTTAAGGATCCGGCATTGCTGTGAGCTGTGGTGTAGGTTGCAGATGAGGCTCAGATCCAGGGTTGCTGTGCTGTGGCGTAGGCCGGCAGCTGCAGCTCTGATTCGACCCCTAGCCTGGGAACCTCCATATACCGCGGGTGCGGCCCTAAAAAGCAAAAATAAACAAACAAACAAAATAAATAAATAAATAAGTAGTTCTCAATCTTGGTAGCATCTTGGAACCGCCTGGTAGGGGGGTGCGGAGTTTAAAGCTCCTGACACTAGGCTGTCACCCCCTCCCCCCGAAATTACTCCCAATTCCACTGTAATCTCTGAGGGTGGTGATCAGGCATTAGTACTTTCAGCTCCCTAGGTGATGCCAGGGTGCAGCCAGATTTGAGCAACAGTGGACTAAATAAATGAGGTTGCCTTTGTAAGCACATGGTAGGTGTTCAACAAATGGTGCTATCTTCTACCTCTCAAATGACTGTGGGAGAATGAGTTCCTTATATGATCTGGGATCTTTGTATGACTATATAAACAAAAATGACAAAGCTTTCGGAAATCAGATAAGATATAACTGCAAAGACCAAGGCAGGTTATGTAAATCATACTCAAATCAACAGTTAGTTATGCAAATACTCTTGTGGCCCTTCTAACTATTTTATAGGATCAAGTGAAGCCCCAGGAAGACCCTGGTGGAAATACAAGCCTTAAATGACAGATAATAAGAGAGAAAGTTACTGTTTCAACAGCAGATGTTTCCAAAACAAGGCAGTTTGCCTGAGGATGAGGAAAATGGAGAGACTCAGCAAAGACAAAGGGCTGGTTTGGGCTCTCATCGCAGAGTAGAAGATCTTTGTGTTTAATTACCTTAAAACTAGACACTACCTCTTCTAGTTTCAAGAAACACATCTGAAAGGAGGACTGCAGGGGGGCAGTAAATTAGCAATACCAATAACACAGGTGTTTTTTACCTTGTTTTTCATCTGTGGCTTTAGAGGCACTTTAAAAACATTAATTAAACCACCACCCAACAGCTTTACAAAGAAAACATTATTATCCTCATCGTTCAGATGGATGAAACCACCCTTATTGGAAGACAATGCTAATCCATTATCCCAGGACCAGCCTTGGAAATTCTCACAGCTGAATGGACATCTTTGGAGGTAGGGGAGCAGGACTCACTCGTTCTCTGCATTCACTTATTCATATAGTCATTCATCCTTGAGGGCCTGTTATAGGTTCTGGACTTGGTGGCAAAATGCTGGACTCTGAGGCCAGGGATTTTGTCTTAGTCTTAGCTGCATGCTTAGGGCCTAGAACAGTGCCTGGCACACAGTAACTGCTCACTGAATGTGGGTTTAAAAATGAAGTGATCCTGCTGTACAGCACAGGGAATTATACCCAATCTCTTTCAACAGAACATGATGGAAGATAATAGGAGAAAGAGAATGTATATTATGTATGACTGGGTCAAATTGCTCTACAGCAGAAATTGACATAACATTGTAAATCAACTACACTTTAATTTAAAAAATAAAATAACAAAAAAATTAAAAACTAAAATAAAAATGAAGTGAACAAAAATGAGTGAGACACAATCCTTGCCAAACACACACAGTCTGGGGGAGGAAGGGAGGGGCCCTGGCTTTGGCCTTACTCCCCTTCCCTCAATAATAACAACTGCTGGTTACACTGTGCCAGGCACCATGCTAAGTTCTTTAGACACACCCAACTCATTTAATCCTGAGAACAACCCTAATGGGCCAGGACTGTTATTCCCATTGGAGAGAGAGGGAACTGAGACCTAAAGAGTTACTGGGGAGGCAGTTGAGAACAGTGATTTCAAAATGTGGGCCCTCTGGAGTTCCCACTGTGGCACAGTGGAGATAAACCTGACTAGTATTCATGAGGATGCAGGTTCAATACCTGGCCTCACTAAGCAGGTCAGGGATCCAGCATTGCTGTGAGCTGTGCTGTAGGTTGCAGTCACGGCTTGGATCTGGCATTGCTGTGGCTGTGGCTGTGGCCGGCAGCTGTAGCTCCGATTTGACCCCTAGGCCTTGGAACTTCCATATGCCAAGGGTGCAGCCCTAAAAAGCAAAAAAAGAAAAAAAAATGTTGGCTCTGGGGTCCAGCAGTCCCACCAGGAGTCCCAGCTCTGCCCCTCACCAGCTCATCATTTGGGGTAAGTTTCTTTGTTTCAGTATTTATTTATTTATTTATTAAATTATATTTGATTTACAATGTTGTGCCCATTTCTGATGTACAGCAAAGTGACCCAGTCATACATATATATACATCCCTTTTCTTACACTATCTTCCATCATGTTCTATCCCAAGAGACTAGATATAGTTCCCCGTGCTGTAAAGTAGGACCTCATTGCTTATCCATTCTAAATGCAATAGTCTGCAACTACTCACCTGAAACTCCCCATCCATCCCGCTCCCTCTCCCTTTTC
>PVHT021183555.1:17640019-17652115 GCA_004024745.2 Catagonus wagneri | reverse complement strand
CGTCTGCAACCTACACCACAGCTCACGGCAACGCTGGATCCTTAACCCACTGAGCAAGGCCAGGGATTGAACCCGTAACCTCCTCGTTCCTAGTCGGATTCATTAACCACTGAGCCACGAAGGGAACTCCCAAGAATTGCTCTTGACAGCAGGCCCTGGTCATTGACTGCTTCATAACAAAGCGCCTCAAACAGTGCTTAAAACAATAGCAGTCATTTATTTCACTCCTAGACCTGAGGGTTGGCTGAGCTCAGCTAGGCAGCTGTTGCTGGGGAATCTCTCATGCCCTTGCAATCAGGGTAGCCGAGGCCTGGGTACCTCAAAGATTTCTTCACTCCTACGTCAGGCACTTGGACTGGGAACTCAGACAACTGAGGGTGGGAACATAGGGCTCTTTGAACACCACTTCTTGATGCCATCTCTCCACAGGGGGCTGGCAGGATGGCCATACTTGGGGAGGAAGCCTCCCAGGGTGAGTATCCCAGCGGGAAGCAGCAGAGGCTGCATACCTTTCTGTTCTAACTTAGCCTTGGAAGTCACACTGGGTCACCTCCACTGCATTCTGTTCATCCAGGTGGCCACAAAGGCTCACCCAGAATAAAGCACAAGAAACAGACTGCCTTTCTTGAACAGAGGAGCATCAAATCCTGTGTGAACACGTTTTAGAGCCACTACAGTCTGCCCTCGTGGCCCAAATCCTACACATACAACACTAGCCCACCACTCCCAAGAACCCCCAAAAATCTCTACTAGAAAGCATTCAGCTCAGCTCAGGACTCTGTTGTCTAAACCAGGTCTGAGTGTAGGTCAGGTTTCTGGCATGAAGCAGGTACAGCTTCTCAAGTACAGTCTGTCTTGATCCAAAGACCAGTGGACTAAAGAGTACTTTCCCTCGACATCCCACCCGACACAGTGAGACATGCAGACTGCTAGACGTTCCCCCTAAAAGGCAGGGAGGTACCTCCATGCCCCTCAGCAATTCTGAAACCCAACAGGGCATGTGATGCCAGTGCCTCGATTAGGGCTCGTTCCAACTGCCTGGGATGTACCCAGCCAGGATCGTGGGTTTTCTTGGGGCTCCAAGAAACTCTGTCCCCCCAAACTGCCCAAGCCAACAGGTTTCACAGGAATCCTATCAGTGAGATCACCTTCCTGCCCCAGCATAGTCTTTAGTGATGACTTTGAGTCTCTTCTTTCTCATTCCCAAGGTTTTAAATACATTTCCCCTAAAACCTACAATGTGATTTTTTTTTTTTCAGTTGTATAGTGATGGCTGGGACACACCCCTAGTGGTTTGGTTAACAGCAGCAAGAAGCAGAAGGCACTGTTGATTTGGAAGGATGACAGGAAGATTCAGTTTAGTGAAATTTTGCCCAGTACCTACCACAGGCCAGCACAATATCTAGCCTATAATAGGTATTCAAAAATCCTTACTCAAATAGGGAAGGAGGGAAGGAAGGAATGAGGGAGGGGAGGAGGGAGGAAAGGAAGGAAGAAAGGGAGGACGCCTGCCCATGCATGCCCTCAGGAGAAAATGACTCATAAATATATCATTGTAATAGCACAGAGGAATGGACACAACTCAGCCTGAAGGAAAAGTCGCATCAAGCAGAAGCAAGAGCAGATGCAGAGGCATTTTCACATCAAATTATCCGCTCTATGAAATAGGCAGAGGGCTGTCATTCTGCCCAGTACACAGATGAGGAAACTGGGGCTCAGAGTTACATTTCTTGCCCAAGGTCACATATCCAACCAGCAGCAGTCCAGAAAGAGGACTCATGCTTCCTGACTTCTAATCCAAGACTTGTTTTCAATTTAAAAAATCAATACTTATTGCTACAGGCAATGCTGCAGCCCTTCAGAGATCCCAAGAGCGGAGCCACCTCTTCTCTCATCAAAGCAGCACCTAAGGGTAGTGGTCAAGCACCCAGACCCCGGATCCGACTGGTTTCCAGTCACCAACCCGTCACTTACAAGACGTAAGGTTTTTAAGGTCATTATTTTATCTGTCTGAACCTCAGTTTTAAATATGTAAAAGAGGGTGGTAATAATAATACAAATCCCTAGTAGATCTCTCATCTTTTCTCTCTGCTTTCCTGGACTCATGTCCCCTCTTCTGATAAGAATTACCATTTTTCTTTTGGAAAATCATGACTCCTCCATTCCCAGTCCATGTGTTTCAGATGAAGTTAACCACACACACCTCAGCTCCAGATGTGGGCTCATGATCAAAGCCTGGCCCATTAAAGTATTCCATGCCTGAGCACATGACCAAAGCCTGACCAATCAGAGTATTCCATACCTAGGTACATGACCAGGGTCTGGCCAATCAGAGTATTCTAACCCAGACCACAGTGATTGGTTCAGAAATTAACATTGGACCCAAGTTGGTTCAATGAGACCATTATGGTATACGCCACTGGAAAAGAGGACCTCTCTTCCCAGTGGGTTTGCTGAGGTGGTCACCAGCATCCCTATAACTGCTAGAAGCCGACCAGCCACTACTGAAGGAGGTGCTGCCCGAGAGTGAAGCTGATACGGAAGAAAGCACAGTAGAAAGATAGAAAGAAACTTGTGACATTATTTGAACTCCTGGATTCAAGCCACGCCTAATTTCCCCTCAAATTTGCCATTTTCTGAACCAAAAAGTTATTTCCCCCCCTGAGCCTTGGGTTTCTATTACTTGTAACCAAAAGAGTCATAGTACACAAGGTCCTTTGGATATTGGGTGTGAGAATATGAGATAATGCTTGAGGAGCACTTAACACAGAGCCTGGAACATAGCACATGATCACTAAATGATTCTTGTTATTTTAGCATCCCTGGCCTGAACCAGCTCATTACCCTCAAAATAATTAGCTGACCAGTGCCATGACCCTGAGGAGAGAGCTGCTGACTTAGACTGGTGCATTCACTTCCTTCCCCCTCACTGACTCTCAGCTCCCTCTGCAGACAGCTCCAATGCCAGAGGCCTTGGGAAGATGGTGACAGGTGAAAGCTGATTCAGCAAAGGTGGAAGCAGCCCCTGATGGATAGAGAGGCCATGGAGGGGTGAGAGGTGGGTAGGGAGGAGGAGTTAGAGACTAAATGAGCCTGAGGGACTTCTGAACCTCCAGACTTTCAGCTGCTGGAGAGTCAGTCTTGGCATAGCCAGGTACCCTGGACCCACTGACCTCATGTCAACCTCATCCATCTAGCAGGGCCCAAGGCAGCCTCTCTGGCTTCCCTGCTGCCTGTGCTCTTTGCTGAATCACCTCCTCACTTGTTTCTGCACAGTGAAGTCTCAGCATGGCGCTAAGGACTGAAAGGGCCACTGTGATGATGGCTGGTGTCGAGGTAGAAAAACAGGGAAGGTGTGAGGGGCTGCTTTTTGGTTTTTCCTCCTTGACCCTGACCAGGATGAGAGACCATTTCATCTAACCATCTTCTCACAGGTGCTTTTCCTTTCCCTTGCCCTTGATTCCTCTCCTTCGCTTCTCCTTCACCTCCTTCTTCTCCAGACAGCTGTGATTCCCCCCACTGTAGTGGACCCAGATCCCTTTGCATCCCTTTCACCACTCCTGTACACCCTGAGCTTCTGTGCACTATGCTGCCAAAGCCCCATACCTGCAACCTTCTTCCAAGCACTGTCCTTGAACTGCTGTTGCTGTGTCACCCATTTAGAAACCTAGAAGTCCCTGGAAATTAGCACACCCAGGGAAACCCACTGCCAATGGCTGGTCCATGGGTACAAACATCCCGTTCCTGTGCCTCGAGGTAGGATATACTCTGAGGTGTATATTACAATCCAGAGCTCCCCATAGGATCAGGTTAAGGCCAGGGCTTCACCTCAAATCCTATCCTTACATGACTTTCTCCTCTCCTCTTAGCCTGCTTCCCTAACCCCCTTACCAGTTTCTTCTGTAATCATTTCTTTTTTTTTTCTTCTTTCTTTCTACAGCCATACCTGCACATATGGAAATTCCCAGGCTAGGGGTTGAATCAGAGATGCAGCTGATGGCCTACACCACAGCCACAATAACACTGGATCCAAGCTGCATCTGTGACCTACACCACAGCTCCCAGAAACACTAGATCCTTAACACACTGAGTGAGGCCAGGGATCAAACCCACATCCTCACGGATACTGTCAGGTTCTTAACACACTGAGCTACAATGGGAACACCTATAGTCATTTCTTAATAAATTGCTCGCACACAAATCTCATTGCTAGTCTGCTCTTGAGAGAACACACCTGTTCTGATGATCCCACATCCCAGCTTGAGGGAGAAACATGCCACAGACTTGGACAACCCACTTATTTTGTCCCCCACCCCCACCTCATTACTTCAGTGATTGGTTGAAGGATGGGCATATAACCCAAGTTGGTCCAGTGGGACTCAAGACCATAGATTTTGCTGTGGAAAGAGCAAAACTAAACTAAAAGGGAAAAAAAGATGTTATTCCACTGGGTTTGTGAGGAGTATATAAGTCATGAGCTACTGGGGACTATCTGACTGTCTTGCCATCAGGAGGAGAGGGCCCTCCTGGGAGTAAAGCCAACATGAATGAAAGCAGAGCTGAGAGGATTATGGAATGGGACCAGGTCATGATCTCATATCAGCACCTGGATCCAGCTATACCTGAAGACCTAACTGATGGATTTTAAGTTTTCGAGGCTTTAGAGTCTCAATCTGTACCCCATACTGCATTAGTAATATTCACTTACTGAGTATCAAGAGGTGCCAGGCACTGCACTAAGCACTCCCTACACATCATTTCTAATCTTCACACGAATGCTGCAGACATTATCATTTCCCATCTGCAGAAACAGAAAGTGAGGTCCAGAAAAGTGCAACATTTATCCCAAAGTCACCCAGCTGTCATGTGGAAGAGCTGGGACTTGAATCCAGGTCTACACGGCCTCTCTACCAAGTAAATGTTCAGTCAATGCCTCTTAATTTAAATCAATTTAACTTTCCAGTATCTCCAAAATAAGTACGTGGGACACAGAGAATAAGTTTGGACCAGCTAACAGTGGAGGTCATCATCTTCACAGAACTACATCAGCAACTATGAACTAAGCATATCCTTCTGCTCCAAAAACATCTCCTAGAAATTCCTCACAGAGCCCACATGTCAACATGGAGGATGATTCACTCTTTGACTCTCAAATGCTTTTTGCTCTCCACACAACCCCTATGAAAGAAGAGCATTATTATCTCCATTCTTCAGATGAGAACACTGGGGCTCAGGGAAGTGAAGTCACTTGTTCCAGATCACACAGGGGCTTTAGCAGAAATCAAGACCCTGGAGAAAAGAGACTCAGTGGGACTGTGACTTTATTCCAATCAAGCTCACAGAAAAGGAGATAGTAAGTGCTTGCTGAATGCATGCATGCACGCATGAATAAATGAATGAATGATGGGGATGTATGGAAAACCAAACAAGTAGTTTCCTACTCTCAATATATTTTAGAAGGTGAAAGATAGTCTTACCTGATAAGAAATAATCCTTCCAATCTATAGTTTCTTTATGTGAAGCTCTAAGGAAAGCGACAAGGGGACTGTCTTGGTGTGGGAGCCAAGAGAATTAGGATCTGACTGTGCTTTATTTCCATAACATCCCATTTAATGATGCAATGGAGAAACCAAAGGCCTTGAAGATAAATCCAGGGTCAAACCTATAGTCTACCAGTTATTAGCTGTGTGACCTTGAACAAGTCACTTAGCCTCACTGAGCCATTTTTCTTGATCCATTAAAAAAGGACAATTCACAGATGTCCCTCCATGGTTGATAAGATGCACATGATAGAAATCCATTAAACACCAGCTCCCTTTAGCATTTCTCTCTCTTCTCCTCAATTCCACCACCATTAAGACAGAGATGACTGTAACCCTTACTGTTTGAAGAGAACTGAATAGTTGCCAAAGCCCTTTCACATAATAGCCACCAGCTGCCTCCCCGGAGAAGTGGAGGCTTAAATGGGATGTTGCATATGAAATGCTTTGTGGGCCCTGGAAGAAAAGGGACAAGAGAGAATCCAGAGGGTTATTATTAGACATGGAAGCGAGAGGGCAGAAGCCCACATGCGCCTCTCGTATAATCAAACTGACACTGAGGTTTACAGTGCATTGAACACTGCATTCCAGTCTGGGGAGCTAAAAATGGAAACCTGTGAAAACAGCAGCTGGGTTAAAAAGGGAGCAGGCCGGCGTGCGCTGAGCCAGTGCCCGCAGGCCAGAGAGCTAGAAGGACACCGGGCCTCCGCCACCAGAGCTGAGGCAGCGGTGCTCATGCTGACTGGGACACGGACATACAAATGGGCCATGACCTTGCAGGACTCTTAGAAACAGCTGAGTCAGGGCTATAGCCTGTCCTTGGGCAGGATACGGCTCTGCTCTGAACCTCAGTTTCCCCATCTGCAAAGTGGAGATACTACTATTCCCCATCGGCAAAGTGTGTTGTTACAAGCATTTATCAGTTAATACACAAAAGAGCTTCGTGGAGTGACGGGTGTGTCATTGGCTTCAATGGCCTCAGCTCATATTCCCTGGGCCTTATTTGTCCTGCCTCTCAGCCTTTATTTAGGCTGCATTCCCCGCCTGAATTTTCCCCTTCCACACATGTGATGGCAGATTCCTTCCTTCATTCATTGGGCACCAATTGTGTGCCAGGAACTATCCGAGGTCCTGAGTCTACAGCCATGAACAAAAGAGACAAAAGTCCCTGGACTCATGAATCTCCATTTTACTGCATACTTAGTTATATTAAAGTTCTTTCAGGAACACTTGGCTGGTCACTTTACTGGAGAAAAAAAAAAAAAAACGGTCTGGCTGCCTTGAGTCAAAAAATCCCATCATGGCTCAGCAGTAACGAACCCAACCAGAATCCATAAGAATGTGGGTTCAACCCCTGGCCTCACTCAGTGGATTAAAGGATCCAGCACTGCTGTGAGCTGTCGTGTAGGTCACAGATGCAGCTCGGATACTGTGTTGCTGTGGCTGTGGCCGTGACTGGCAACTGCAGCTCTGATTCGATTCCTAGCCTGGGAACCTCCATATGCCACAGGTGCGGCCCTAAAAAGCAAAAAAAAAAAAAAAAAAAAAGAGTTCTTCCAATTATACTATATAACTACATAACAACGAAAATTTTTAAGTGAGGTCTTGAACTTTCTAGAATCAGCTCCTCTGCTATGAGAATCCCTGCACTGATGCTTCAGATGCAAAAATCTTCCCGCAAAACAGGCTGCTGAACTACTTCAGGGCACAGTGGGCCCCATTACTCTCCCAGGAACACTTGGCTGGTCACTTTACTAGAGAAAAAAAAAAAAGTCCGGCTGCCTTGAGTCAAAAAAATCAGGCCCCCATACCTCACATTTCTCTGTTTATCCCAAAAAAACACCAGATTATGCTAAAATAATCCTTTGTGCAATCTTGCCTCTCTTCCTGCCTGTCCCCTATTACCCCACACCTCAGATGACATTTCAGCAGCTTGGTCAGCCCTGTCCAGATCTCTCCCCAGAGAGCAAGAGGTCAATCTCAGAATCTGGCGGCACCTAACATAGGTATGTTTCCTCAGATGGAACTGGCCTTGGGGACCCGAGGGCAGATGTTCTAAATGAAGAGCACCAATTGCCAGCAATCATCTCAGTCATTTCTGACCCACAGACCACATAACCCCTGGGGAAAAGGAGTCCACAGCCACACTCTCAGCCCTGCAGGAGGGAAGGCTGGGAGGCCCAAGATCTGCTGACAGATACAGAGAGTGTCACAGCCAGTGGCCCTCAAGCTTCCTCAAGGGGATATTCTTCATTCTCCCACACAGCACAACGGAAGCCATGCAATGGCTGGGTGTGGGGGGGTCAGAAGATACCATCTCCCATCTCATGCAGGGGCCACTGAACATGGGAAAGTCACTTAGCTTTCCTGAACCTTCCTCAACCTGTCTATAAAGTGGGGACCAAAAAAATCCCCCCTACTCTTACAGGTTTCCCTGAGAGCAAATGATATAACGGTTGTGGTAGTATTTTGTGACCGCTGTCTACTAACTGTGTGGCCAATACTCCCTGTGCCTCAATTTGGTCATCTGCAACATGGGTGTACTGGGAGAACGTTCCTCAGAGATTTGCTGTAAAATGAGTGAGTGAGGTCAATAAGAAACAAAAGCTTAGGGAAGGATTAAGCAGGATGACCACCCATCCTGGTTTGCCCCCATCTGACCTGAGGGGGGTTCTTGGGATGGAAAAATCTTCAGCAAACCAGGACAAGCTGGTCACTGTAGAATTCAATAAGTTGATACAGAGTGTGGCTCCTAGAAAGGTCCAACAGGCATTAATTAGCTCAGTGAGCAAGGTTGATGCTCCAGTCGATGGGCTCTGAATCGAGAAGGTCCCAAATGGTTTGAATGAGCAGCCCATGCCTGGAGGGGGTAAATCCCTCAATACCACAGTTCTCAGTCCTGCCTAGAAACAGGATTCACTAGGGTGCTTTTGGATACTCCCCATGAAGGCACCCCTCGGCTCCAACTAATGGAGTCAGAAGTTCTGATGTGAGGCCTGGCATCAGGTTTTTTTTTTCAATTGAAGTATGGTTGACTTAACAATACTATATTAGTTCCAGATGTACAACATATTGATTCCATATTTTTAAGGTTATACTCTATTTAAAATCATTATAAAATATTGGTTCTATTCCCTGTGCTGGAAATTACATCCTAATATCTTATTTGCTTTATGCCTAGTAGTTTGTACCTCTAAATTCTCTGTCTTGCCCTCTTCCCACTCCTTTTCCCACTGGTAACCCCCAGTTTGTTCTCTGATATGAAAAGAACACCCCAACATTCACAGCAGCATTATTTACAATATCCCATCAACAGATGAATGGATAAAGAGAATGTGATACACACACACACACACACACACACACACACACACACTGGAATATTACTCAGCTATAAAAAAGAATGAAACTTTCACAGATGGACCTGGAGCATATCATGCTTAGTGAAGTAAGTCAGAGGGAGAAAGACAAATACTGTATGATATCACCAATATGTAGAATCCAAAAAACTGAACGAATGAATATAACAAAACAGAAACAGCTCATAGACATCGGCGTTGTTACTTTTGAGAGTTCCCTGCATGAACCCAACTAGCAGACAGCAATGAGGATCCCTTGCTCTAAAACAAAGCAGGCTCCCACCCCAGAGAAGCACGGCCTGGCACACCTCCTGGGTGACTTTCGGGGGCAGTCATTTATTCAAGGTTGTTATGGGAAGAGAAGGCTTAGAGTGCCCACTGTGGCTCAGCAGGTTAAGAACACAACATAGTGTCCATGAGGATGCAGGTTCAGTCCCTGGCCTCGCTCAGTGGGTTAAGGATCCGGTGTTGCCACAAGCTACAGCATCGGTCACAAATGCGGCTTGGATCCAGCATTGCTGTGGGTTAGGTGCAGGCAGGCAGCTGCAGCTCCGATTCGACCCCTTGTCCAGGAACTTCCATATGTCACAGGTACAGCCATAAAAAGAAAAAAAAAAACAAAGAGAAGGCACCCAACAAGAAGCTCAATAAGTGGTGGGCTTATTCTTGTTTATTTAATCAGCATAATGAAGTGGTTAAGAGCCTAGGCTCTAGAGCCTGCCCAGATTCTGATACCAGCCCTGCCACTTTTTAAGTGTGTGGTTATAAGAAAGTGACTTGCCTCTCGGTGCCCCAGTGTCCTCATCTGTAGAATAAGGATGTGAATTTCTTACTCACGGGGTCATCATGAGAATTAAAGGAGCGAAGGTGGGAACATTGAGTAAGAGCTGAATGATGGAGATAGGGAATATTACTATTCCACAGCACGCTTTAATGAACCCCATTTTGCAGATGAAAAAAACTGAGGCTTAAACAGCTTGTCCAAGTTCCCCCAGCCACTAAACCTTGGGGCCAGGTCAGAAATCACTTGCTTTTGCCACCCTTCCACAGAGCTCTACACCCTGGCTATGCACCTTCCCTTCCCTGGTCCCATGCCTGTCCCCTATTTTCTTCTCAACGTCCTCACAATATCAGTTTCTAGGCTCTGCAGCCACAGGAAGACACGCAATGCTAATCACCAAAATGAATTCTGAGTCAAAGACACAAACATAAAACTGCATCCAGGTGAGTTTTCCAGGTGAGAATCTCAGAGCCTGACAATCCCGCCACCTTCCTCTCCTCTGTAGAGAATCCAGATCCTACGGATGCCTGAAGACAGCAGATGCGAGGCCTGGTCTAAAGGTCTATTAAATGGCCAATGGCTCATTCAGTCCTACAGCAACCAATGAAGTAGGTACGATTATGATCTCCTTTTCACAGAAGAGGAAACTGAGACTCACAGAGAATTAAGAACCCTGCCCAAGAAACCCAGGGGGTCTGGCTACACAGCTGTGCTCTTAACCTTGTCCTCACTCCACAGGCAGCCGAAGATCAGTCCTCGGTGGAGAGGGAGGCAAGCATGCAAGTCAAAAAGACACTAGGGCTTGTCTCTTTGGGGTTTTGTTTGCTTTTACTTTTGTTTGACTTTTTGTTTATTCTATTTTTGTTGTGTTGTGTTTCTCTAGCTCCATAAAAGAAGCCTGGGGTCAAGAATAAAAAAAACAAGAAGCAGTTTTCAAGACAACATAAAGAAAAGCTTTCCAACCATCAGAATTTCTTTAAAAAGAAAGGCTTGCTGTAGCCATTAAAAAGCATGTGGAATTATTAAGCATGGCTTAGCCCCAGGGAGGTGGTGACAGATCAGGGTGGAGTAACCCCAAAGAGCCGGTTAAAACTTGCAAATGCCCTGAGCTCTAGGAAGATCATATAATCCAAATTTTTAAATCCAGAAAACAAGCATAAGGAATGCCAACAAATGCTTTCTTTGAAATACCAAATCCTTTGTCCTGACAAAATGAAGGAGGGAACCCTCTTAGACTGCTCTCTGGGTAATCCAGCAAGAGAGCACGGGGAGACTTTTATTTTCTATTCCACAGACTTCTCTGTTCAATTTTAGGCAAAATTATTATTATTTTGAAAGGCAAAATAATATTGAAATTATTTTAAATGGTTTGAAAGAGTATTTATAATGGAGGAATATTCATGTCATGCTAAGTGAAAAATGACATAAAAAACATTTCACAATGTAACCTCTTTTCTTGCTGTTTATTTTTATACACCTAGACATTAACAGTAGTTGGTGGGTGATAATATTATGGGTAGTTTTTATAGTCTCCTTTATGCTTTCCGATATTTATTTATATATTTTCTACAATTCACATGTATCAGCTGTCTAAGAAGAAAAAGTAAAGGTATTTTTGAAAAGGAGATGATCCTTGCCCAGGACTGAGCTTCCATGGCTAGAAAGTTCCAAGCAGAGGCAGGAAATAGGGGGCCAGGGGGTTTCAGCTTGGGGTACGGGTTAGAGATCTGAACTCAAAGAATCCTTGATGTTGGGATTCTGAGGTTTATAAAACCTGAATTACCAAACTAATGATGGGTGCGCTGAATCAAAAGCTGGGATGAAAGAAGAGGAATCTGTAAAAAGAAAACAATGACGAGTCTGATGTGATCTCAGATACATCCAGACAAGTGGAGGCTGTAAACCTGGGGGGTATGGGAAAGGTCAGAGTTGGAAATTTCATGATTCAAAGTGATCAGTGAAGCTTGACGGAAAGAAGGATCCTCAGGAAGAGCGTTGCCCAGGATTTCTCAGCCCTGTTGCAACATAGAATCAACTGAGCCAAACAAGTCAGAATTGCTGGATGTAGGGCCTAGGCATCAGCATTTTATAACAGACTTCATTTTTAAGAGCAGTTTTAAGTTCACAGCACATTTAAGCAGAAAGTACAGAGAGTTCCGACGTACCTCCTCCCCCACCATACACACAGAACCATCTCACCATCAACATCTCCCACCGGGGCAATTCATTTGTTACAACTGATGAATCTGCAGTGGCATATCGTTATCACCCAAAGCCTACAGTTTACATTAGCGTTCACTCTTGGTGTTGCACAGTCTAGTTTTAACAAATGTACCAAGACAGGCATCCACCATTGTAGAATCGCTTAGGATAGTTTTTCTGCCCTAAGAATCCTCTGTGGACATCAGTAGTTTTT
>PVHT021183555.1:17614590-17633219 GCA_004024745.2 Catagonus wagneri | reverse complement strand
AAGATGCTAGAGAAAAAGAAGTTTTGGGGTAAGATTTTGAAAGGCAGTGCCTAGAGATGTAATGAAGGACAGAGGTGGGTGCAATTGTAGGAGAGAGAAAGAATTCTTCTATCTCCGAGGCTAGAAGGACAGAAGGAAATGACTGGGAGGACATGTCCAAAGGTGAAGAGGTCACCTGAAGGAACTCAGGTGTGATGGCCCCAATCTCTGAAGCAAAGTAGAGGCCAAGGTCACCTGTTGGGACTTGAGAAGTAAGATTAGAATGTGGAAGAGGGGACTTGGGGCATGAGGAAAACTGGGGAAAAGAAAGGAAGAATTCTTGGAATACCTTGATGGCCCTTTGAGAGTACAATGCCTGGCACAAGTTACGTGCTCAAAACTTAATTAGTGAATTTTAAGAAAAGAAGATATAATTTTCTTTTTTGGCCACGGCTCACAGTGGTGTGATATGGAATCTCAGTTCCCAAACCAGGGATTGACCCTGGGAGACAGAGTCGAAGGTACCAAATCCTAACCACTAAACCACCAGGGAACTCCTAGAAGGTGTAATATTCTTTTTTCACTTTTTTTTTCTTTTTTTGGCTGTCCTATAGCATATGGAGTTCCTGGTCCAGGGATCATATTTGAGCCGCAGTTTCGACCTATGCCGGAGTTGTGGCAATGCCATATCCTTAACCTACTGTGCCAGGTTGGGGATCAAACCTGGGTCTTGGCGCTGCGGAGACATTGCCAATCTCTCTCCAAGATGTAATTTTCTAAAGTGGGTGACTTCACTAAAGGATTACAGAGGAGAGGGGCCAGATTAGATAGATACCCTTTTAAGAGCTCTTATCACATTCAAGATTAATTTCCTCATCCGCTCCGTTTCGGACTTCACCTTTCCTTAGGAACTGAGGGCCCATCCCACATCCTCTTGACCCACCTCAAATTTCAGCTGCATCTACAGGGGCCATGTCCACGGGCCACATCACATAACAAATGCTCCCTTGACTCTCTGGTTTACTGTCTCAAAGCCACAGGAACAGCCTTCCCAGATGCATTCCACAAGTACAGAGAGGTGCATGCCCCCCGCCAACCCTTCACCAACAGGGGGTAGAAGGTAGTGGGTATATATCTCTTGTCCTTTGGGGGGACAGATTTTTTTTTCTTTTTTTTTTCACTGCCTCACCTGCAGCATGTGCAGGCCTACGCCACAGCCACAGAGCAATGCCAGATCCAAGCCATGTCTGAGGCAACACTGGATCCTTAATCCACTGAGCAAGGCCAGGGATGGAACCCAAATCCTCAAAGATACAAGACAGATTCTTAACCCGCTAAGCCGCAACAGGGTCTCCAAGGAAGATAGCTTTGAAGTGCATTCTCCTTGGCTCCTCTGAAGGTTGGCCTGCTCAGTAATGCCTTTCTTTGCCCTCCCCCGTCTCCCCACCATCCCCTCATCCTTGCTTTCTGAAGTCACTTCTTAAATAAACTACCTACACCCAAGTTCTTGTCTTAGGCCCTGGTTTGGAATGAACTTCAACCGCTTACCATTCACTAGGCTGTGAGCCCCATGAGGGCTGTGCTGAACTCTGCTGCTCCAGCCAGCTGCTCCCCCAGGACTGAAGGATTATTATCCCGACTGCTAAGTTCCTACAAAGATTACCTCAGCTGGAAGGAGCAGTTTCAGCCAAGGTCACTGCTGCCTGCATCCAAGGACTAGGGGGTCCTCTCATCCCCAAACTGGGGCAGCCCTGAAGGGACACCTGGCCTCAGAACTCCCCAGAGAGTTGGCTGAGGCTTCCATTCAGATTTCATCACAGCTCAACTGCCCCTTCTGCCTGACTCTGCTTTGTCCCGTCCCCCAGCAGATGCTGATCCCAGAGTGCTCCCCAATAAACCTGCTGCAGGCTTATCTTTCCCTCGGAGCCTGTTTCCCCAGAGAAATTTCACAGCAACACTTCCAGACCACTGCATTCTCAGTGCTTTGACAGTGCCTGGCTCATAAACACTCAATAAATACTTACTGAACTGAATTAACTGACTGACTGATTGACTGGGAGGTAGAAGAGCTCTCTATGGAAAGTCTATGAAAACCTGTCTCAGTTGTAACATCAGGCCAAGAGAAATCCACTTTCTGCCTGCTACCAGGACCTTTCCCGCCACTCTGAGGTCTGGACACATCACTGCTAAACAACTGCTGCCAATGGCATGAGGTTGGGGAAGTATTTCACAGTTGACCTCTCAGGGGCCTTTTACCTTCTCCCAGGCACAAAAGCAAAAGCCGACCTAGTCCATGAACATCTCAAAGTGGGAAAAATAAAATCTCTGCTGCCCTTGACCTCTTGCTCTTGATTTGGATGGTATTTATAAGAGAGTCCAAGTGTGGGACCAGAAGATGAAATGCAATTGCAGAATGTACCTGGGGCCAAAAGAAGGGTTGAACTATAAATAAACCATTTCCTCTGGACCAAAGTCTCTCTGTTTATGATTAATTGTCCAAGGTTGCGAATTGACTATATTCTGGTTCCTGCCTATTGAGAAGGATTTGACTCCACCAGCCCCTCAGCCCAGCAGCAGGGATCTGGCCAGCTAATGATGGAACTCAGGAGCCTGACCTTGGCAGCAACATGTGCTTGGGATAAGACCACAGCAGGGTGGCCACAGAGTGAGCAGCGGTCAACAGCTGTGCCCAAATCTAAAGAATTTCCTGGTTCTAGGTAATGAAGTCATAGTGCTGAGTGTCTTCGTTCAGAAGGTACGCCTATGCATAAGCATCGATCCTTTGACCAGCAATCCCTCTCCGAAAAAGGTGTCCTGATGATGAATTAGCTACGATGATGTGCATCAAAGCACTTTTTAAAAATAATAGTGAAGGAGTAGAAACAACCCAAGTGTCCACCTGAAGGGGATTTGTTTTTATAAATCATAACCCAACATGCCCAATATGCCAAGGAATATAGTCATTAAAAATAATGTTATGGGGGAGTTCCCATTGTGGCTCAGTGGTTAATGAATCTGACTAGGAACCAGGTGGTTGCGATACCAATCCCTGGTCTCGCTCAGTAGGTTAAGGATTCGGCGTTGCCGTGAGCTGTGGTGTAGGCCGCAGACACGGCTTGGATCCCGCATTGCTGTGACATCAGCTGGCGGCTGGCAGCTACAGCTCCGATTAGACCCCTAGCCTGGGAACCTCCATATGCCGTGGGTGCGGCCCTAGAAAAGGCAAAAAGACAAAAAATAATAATAATAATGTTACGGGGGTTCCCTAGCATAGTGGGTTATGGATCTGGCATTGTCACTGCTACCAGGACCTTTCCCGCCACTCTTAGGTCTAGACACATCACTGTCCAGATTGACATATTGTCACTCTGGCACAAGTTCCATCCCCGGCCATGGGAACTTCCAAACGACATGGGTGTGGCCAAAAAGAAAAAAAAAAGTAACAGTATGATGTACAATTATATTTGTTGGCATTTGATGACATGCCTAATGTATTGTTAAACAAAAAGTCAGTGTGTGTGGCATGCTTGCATTAGAAGGAAAGGAAGGAGGAGGAAGGGAAAGTGGTAGAAGATGAAAGGGAAGAAGGGACATGGTTCAAACCTGGCATCTCACATTGCCCCATGGAAAATGGCCAGAGTCCTCCTGGAGTCCCCAGAGACAGAAAATGATCTCAAGGCAGTTTCTTCGAGGGCCTATTTTTTTTAAGTCAAAAAAAAAAAAAAAAGCAGGAGGGAAAAAAGAAAGAATTGTGTAGTAAATTAACAACCAGAGGCTCCTGCTTTCTACCCTGACATCTGCCATCCAACAGCTGCTTGAGCTGAGTCTGTTCTGCCAACAGGAGTGGGGTTAGCCTGAGTGATGGCCAAATTTCCCTCCCAGTTTGATACTCCTGACTAAAGAATGATTCCAAGACTCTCTCCAGTTGACCCTAGAGCCCCCTTTGCCTTTTTTCAGCCCTTCTCTGCCTCTATTCATGTTCCCTAACCATGCTTAACCCTCTTAAGAGCAGGAGGTAGCAGATATGTTTTAAGGCTTCTCTCTTGCCCCACAACCCTCATCTGAAAAGGAACCCATAATTTAGTAGACAGGTCTAGGAGGACAGGTCAAGTGACCCTGCCTTCCATAGTCACAGCTCATTGGGCCAGAGCTGGACACATGACCACCCCCCCACCACCAAAAGCCAGTCCCTTTTTATGGCTAATGACCAATTTGATCCTCATTTTTTATTACTCTCTTCTCCCCGCTCTCCCCTCCCTCTCCCCCCCACTGCCCCGTCTCTCTCCTGTCTGTGATGGAAGTTATCAGGTCATAGAGAGCTGGGGCTGACACTCATGCTGAGTCACGGAGAGACAGAGAAGGCCATACGAGAGAAAGAGGCTCGAGTGACAAAGAAGAGAGGAGACCAGAGGGCTGCTCTGTCCTAGAGGTTTCCTGTTCCAGTTTTCATGAGGCCTGGCTATATTTTATTTTCTATGTCCCTGATATTCTCAAGAACATTTCTTTCCCAAACAGCTTCTGTTCCTTACAATGAACAGCCTCTCAGTAAAAATCAATGATTGTGTACATTATTCTTCATCCTAAACCTCTTGCACTTAGCTAAGGGTCTGCTGTATATTTCAAGTGTTGCTAATATATTATTAATGAGTAATATCTAACATTTATTGAGCACTTAATATGTGCCTAATTCTCCAACAAATGCATTAGATGGACTGCCATTTAAGCCTCACACTAAACCTATGATGGCTACAAGCCATCCCATCTAACAAAGGGAGAGACTGAAGCTCAGAGAAGTTGAGTCCGGGTTTCTCAACCCTGGCTTTACTGATATTTGGGACTAGATGACTCTTTGCTGGGGGGGTTGGCCTGTGTTTTGTAGAATATTCAGCAGTATCCCCAGCCTCTACCCACTAGATACTAGATAGTGACTTTGTTGCCAGAGTTGTTCCAAGTCTTTGCTCACAACCCTCCAATCCCCACCTTTAGCAGCAATGTCCTTGCTCAAAACCTACCAAGCCTGGAGTTCCCACTGAGGCTCAGGGGCAATGAATCCAAGTAGTATCCATGAGGATGTGGGTTCAATCCCGCCTCACTCAGTGGGTTAAGGATCCGGCATTGCTGTGAGCTGTGGTGTGGGTCGCAGACGCAGCTCACTCAGTTTCTGTGTTGCTGTGGCTGTGGTGTAGGCTGGCAGCTGTAGCTCCGATTCAACCCCTAGCCTGGGAACCTCCATACGCTGCAAGTGTGGCCCAAAAACACACACACACACAAACACACCCTACCAAGCCTCACCTTTATTTAGCAGGAGTTAACAGAAATCTTTAAGTCAAAGGATTCAGAGATAAGAAAGGAAGCTACAAACAAACAGATGAACCAGCTGGGACCAAGATGGTGACAAATCTGACCTCTAACACACCCTAAGTCTCATTAGATACTGATTTTACTACATTAGCACATTAAATGACACACCCACCAGAAGCCCTGACTGGACATTTAGGACCAAAGAGAAGAAAAAGGGAGCGGCACCCACTCCCTTGAAAAAGCACTGCCCCTTCCCCGGTAGGCTAATGCATATGCCTCCCATCATTAGCCTCACTCCTCCTCCCTTTGTCTTTACAATTTAAAATTCAATCCCTCTGGCCAGGTGGATGAGAAGTTGATTCGTTGATTTATTTTATTTGTTTGTTTTGTCACTTTAGGGTCACCCCTGTGGCATACGGAGGTTCCCAGGCTAGGGGTCGAATTGGAGCTATAGCTGCTGGCGTATACCACAGCTTACGGCAATGCTCGATCCTTAACCCACTGAGCAAGACCTGGAATCGAACCTGCATTCTCATGGATGCTAGTCAGATGCGTTTCCGCTGAGCCACGACAGGAACTCCCAAGAAGCTGACTTGTAAACCTAGTTCCCACTTCCCCATTCTTTGGCCACTAAATAAAGTTTGTACTGTGTTGATCTGAGATTCAGTTTCATTATTGGCTGCTCAAACCCAAGCAGAAAAAGAACCCATCCCATCCCAGACCCTTCCACCCCGAAGAGGGAGAGAGCCTCAGCAGGGCCAGGGTCCATACGACTTAACTGGTAACAGCTTCACACTCCCCCATTTGTAACAACCAAAAATAATCTCCAGGCGTCACCAAATGTCCACTGAGGGCACAGGATCACCCCTGGTTGGGAATGCCTGGTTAGGTGACCTCCTATGGTCACACAGCTAGCAAAGGGGGAGCTGGGATGCAGCTGGGATTCCAATCCAGATGGTACCTGCTGGAGACACAGCTCTTTACCACTACACCGTCTGCCTCTGATCTGAAATGATTTTTCAAAGATATGGGGAAATATCTATGACATAATATTGAGTGAAAAAATCTGGACCTCATATTCCATGATCTCATCTAGATAAAAGTCATAGAAAAAAAAAACACCCCCAAGATGTTAACCATAATTCGGTCTGGGTGGTGGAATTTGGAGTAACTGCCCTTATGATCCTTTTTCTGCATTTTTTCCAAGTTTCCAAAATGAGCGCTTATGCTGTTCCTAATTAGAAACATTCAATAAGTATTAAAAATTATATTAAATCCCACATCCCAAAAGAAATTAGCCACGCACATTTAAAAAGGGCTTGTGACTTTTGTATCTACTGTATTTTAATTCTGTCTGCTCAGTCAATCACTGATTTGCCAAACGGTGTAAAGAGTCACCCAGTGGGAGCCCCACACTCTCTGGAGCCAGACTGGGTTTGCTGCATTTCCTAACAAGCCTGGTCTGTGCCCAGGGGAAGAGCAATCAACAGTTCTTCCCACTGCCTCCTCTCAAATAGAGGACTTTGAACATTGAACAGACAAGAATTCAGTCATTTTCCCAAAGGAAATTTAAGGAGCAGTGGGGAAGTTTGTTCGTATCCATTTTTAGGGAAAAGAACTGTGCTTCCCAGGGAACAGGCCACCGAGATGAAATTAAACATGATTCCAAATGCCTCTCTCCTTCCACACTCACCAACGCACCCATGAGGACACCAATGTCCTACACAAGCTAGTGTGAGTCTGTAGTCTGACTGTGCATGAGGCATTCCGTGCAAGCATGGGTTCTGGATGCCTTCCCGGCACCCACTGGAAATGGTATCTTTTAAAGGAAGAAGAACAAAGCGATGGTTTTAGAGTGGCACACACACGGACTCGTGTCAAAGCTTACATGCACGTGTGACATACCTGTGTGACCTTGGATTCCAGTTCATGATGGTGCTTTGGGTGGACCTGAACTCACCCCCTCACACAGACACCAAATCTGCAGTTACAGAAGGACAGTTTCCTCTGAAAAAAACCTAAAAACTGGCAGATTGACTCCCACACATCAGCAAACGAGAGAAGGCCCACATCCAAACGAGAGAGGCTGGGACACAGTGTCACCATGAACTCCACCCTCGGCGTGATAACCCAGAATAAGGAGGGAACTCAAAACCCAGAGCTTCTCCCTAGCAAGTGAATGGTCTGAATCCCTCATCGGGCACCCCAACTTTTAAGACATGCACCCCTCAAGACATCTAGCTATGAAAACCAGTAGGGCTCTCATCCACGAGACCCACAAGGCCACAGCAAACTGAGAAACAGCTTTTTATAGGCTCCTGCCAGGACTCACCCCAGGGCCCATCACAGAGACATCCCATTGAGAGGTGGCCAGACTTTAGGCAAACAAGGCTCACTTGCTCATCTTAGAGCATCAGGCTGGAAGGGACGCATCTACGGGCTGTAGGCTGGCAGGCGCCATCACCTCCTCTCCTCTGCTGCACTCCAGAGCACCGGTATCTCCCAAATGGGAGATGTTACAACTAGTGCCCCTGTTTTTGCAGCTGCTATCCAAGGGATGACCTCTGATCACATGGCTCTGCAGGCCAATTGGGGCTTCCAATCCCGGCTCATCCATAGACCATGCTGGGCAGGATGCCACCCCCAGGCACTGCACTGAGCAGGTTGAAACACACCCCCAGTCTTTCCGAGAAGGAGGCCTATTTGCTTGTCCAGGAGCCTTGGCCTGAGGGGCAGGCCTCTGGTATGGCACAAAACTAGGAGACTGCAGCAGCGTTCTCAGGAGCGGAGGCCAACAGACAGTCTTCGCCCTCTCCCTCTGCCTCATGTCAGCTCTCTGGTGTTTATAGCTTTGTCTGGCACCCCAATTTTTGGAGGGGGCACTGTTACATTACTGGGCTCTGGTGACCAGGGGGGCTTATGCTCATGGGTCCCATAGGACTGTTCATATTTGCATACTTTTAAAAAGCTGCTGCCTGATGGTCTGGGCTGAATGTTGGCACTGAGATCCTGCCCTTTGGGGATCTTGGCACAACCTCAACTTCTGGAAGCCATTAAGAGTAAAACAGGTGTTCAAGTTCCCTGGTGGCCCAGTAGGTTAAGGATCTGGCATTGTCACTGCAGCAAGTCAGGTTGCTGCTGTGGCACAGGTTCAGTCCCTGGCCTGAGAACTTCCACTTATCTTGGGCATAGCCTAAATAAATAAATAAATAAATAAAACAGGTGCTTGGGAAGTTCCCTTCATGCCTCAGCAGTTAACCAGCCTGACTAGGATCCATGAGGATACAGGTTCGATCCCTGGCCTCACTAGTCAGGTTAAGGATCCAGTGTTGCCGTGAGCTGTGGTATAGGTCGCAGATGCAGTTCAGATCCCGTGTTGCTGTGGCTGTGGTGTTAGGTCAGCGGCTATAGCTCCAAATAGAATCCTAGACTGGGAACTTCCATATGCCACAGGTGCGGCCCTCAACAGCAAAAACAAAAAACAAAACAAACAGGTGCTTGGACCTTCACAAAGGAAAACAATCAAGAGCTAGGGCAGGGTTAAATGATAAGGTCCATCTCCTACACAAGGATACCACTTCACGAGACTGGGAGAAGCAGCCGTATCATCTAATGCAAAGACACCAACACAGAGTCAAGGAAAATGAAGAAACAGGGGAATATGTTCCAAAGGAAAGAATAATATAAAACCCCAGGAAGAAAACCTTTAATGAAATGGAGATAAGTCATTTACCTGATAAAAGTTTAAAGTAACGGTCACAAAGACGCTCACTTTTGTGACCTTGAGCTGGTGATGTGACATCTCAGAGCCTCAGATTCCTCATCTTTACAAAAAGGACCTGACAGCCTCTCCTCATGGGGCTGTTTCTACAACTAACAGTCTGGTCATTAAGCATGGAAGCAAGCAATTTGTGGTGGCAGGTAGATTCCTGTATGGATGAGTTTCCTGTTGTTGCTGTAACAAATTACCACAAACTTAGTGGCTTAAAACAACTCAGATTTATTATCTTACAGTTCTGGAGGTATGAAGTCTGAAATGAGTTTTACAGTATTAAATTCAAGGATCTGCACTCCTTCTGGAGGTACAAGGGAAGAACCTATTTTCTCTAGAGCTTCTAGAGGCTGCCCGCGTGTCTTGGTTTATGGCCTCTTCCTCCATCTTCAAAAACAGCAGCAGAATATCTTCAAACCCCCTTCCCCATCTCTCTCTTTCTCTCTCCCTCTCTCTCTCTCTCTCTCTCTCTCTCTATCACACACACACTCACACCCCTCTGCTTCTGTCTGCACATCTCCTTTTCCAACTCACCTGTCCCCTCTTATAAGGACCCTTGAGATTACACTAGGCCCATTCAGATCCTCCACTACAATCAATCTGCTCTAATCTAAACATCCTTAACTTTACCTTACCTGCAAAGTCCCTTTGCCCATGTAAGGTAGCACAGTCACAAGTTTCAGGGATTAGGAAGTGGATATCTTTGGGAGTTGTTATCCTACCTATCACAAGGGACAAGAAAGGAGTCTAACCTTAGAAACAAATAGCCACAGCTAAACACATAACACAGGGAAGGCTCAGCCGACGGGAGGGCTGGAAGTAATCTTAGCTGGTTTTATTGAGTATTTACCCCATGCTAGGCCCCCAGGGGGGCTCCCAGGGGATAGGAAGATGTGGGGTGAGGTTTGGGAACCTCCTCAGGCTACTAACCACTCCTACATACTTTATATATTGGATTGGATTGTTTTAAATATGCCACTACATTAAAACATTTTTTAAAAGCTCTGATCTAGCCAAATACTCTTGTTTTAATGATGAACTGAGGCCTGGAGAGATTCAAGGACTTGTCAGAGAGGCAGAGGAAGATCAGCCCAGGAATGAAAGCTCTTTTTCTTAGACCCTGGCAGTCACTGAGCTCTAAGCTAAAATGGTCAGTCACTGAGTAATCACCCCAGAGGGAGCAGCACACAAAGGTGTGAACTTGAGGCACACTCCCAAGAGTTCAAGTCCTGCCCAGATACTCACTGGGCTATGTGTTTCTAAACATACTATGAGGGAAAATTAAGTGAACTAATACACCAAAAGCACTATGTCATATGTCATTGTTGGCTAACTGGTATTGTCATCCGTTCTCATACATTTCTTATCTCTCCAGTGACACTTTTAAGTTCTTTTGAGAGTAGATCTGTCTTCGTGAGACAAACAGGTGTCTTGCTCCCTCTCACCACCTGACCAGGCCCTACTCACCTACTTCTCGGGAGTCGGCTGAAATAACCCTTTCCCTAGGGAAGACTTCAGACCACCTAGAAGGTATCAGACGTCCTGGTTTACACTCCTGTAGCATTCCCAATCCTCCATTGTAGCCTTCATCCCAATTATTGTTAAACAATTATTTATGCGATAATTTGTTTGATCCCTGCCTTTTCCTACAATGCAAGCCACAATGCAAGCTCTCCGAGGACAGTTAAGCAGACCAAATATTCTGTGTGCTCTCTCCACATTTGTCAGCCTCCTTTGAAGTTAATTGGGGCCATGTGACTAATATCTGGCTCATGGGCTGAGGACAGAAGTGATACATGTCACCTCTGGGCTAAAGCATAGAAAAGCAGGCACAGTAATTCTCCAGCTATTAATTCCCCTACTGCAATGATGCAAAGCTCCATCAGCCTGGGTCCCTGAGTAACTATGTGGAGGAGCGCCCTCTGTTGATCTACACTGGATGTGCAGCTTGAATGAGAAAAAAAAAAAAAAATGTCAGTTCAAATTTCTGGGATTTCAAAGTTAACTTGTTACACTGGCATAATCTAGTCCAACCTGACCAATACGGCACTATATTCCTGGCATTCACAGAGTGTTGTGCATATAGAAAGTGCTCCATAAACAGCTGATGAATGAATCAGTCTCTGAAACAACAGGTGAAAGTTAGAATACATATTTCCTGTCTGTGGAGAAGGACAGCCCAGCACTATCCCAAATACAAGAACGAACCACTAAAAAGTGAAATACCAGGATCACCCAGGACATAAGCTAGAAACACGGACTCTCTGACCTTGAAACTGCAGAGCTCTGAGTCATTGTCGTGTAGGTACAGGTCAAAGAAACACTCAGTGAGGCTGAGGACAATTAGGTGCTCAACAAAGTGATAAAATCCACTACAGTCAAAGCCATTAGTCACAGAGCATTTAGAAATTGTTGCAGTTTATAATATTTACGAATTGATCTGCAGGAAACCATAAACACTGCTCGTCAATATAACTAATTGGCATTTATGAGTTTGTTTGGTTAGCTGGTACGGCCCAGGCTGCTGTCATCATGGTCTTGAAGGAGAAAAGAACCCATGCAGGCTGGGGTCTTTGACTGGGATGCTGGCATTCTGAGCATTCCACTGGACTGGACGGGAACTGAGTGAATATGGTACATTTAAGAAGGAGGGAACACACGGTATGGAAGTGAGGAAGACAGAGCAAATGATGGATGTTCTCCTAAGTGAGCTACTGCAGAGGGCGGTGGGAGCTTAATGCAACGGGGAAACTGGAGAAAGGTGCAAAACATACCTTTCCCCTCCTACTCATCACTCACTCCTCCCTCCCTCCCCCTCTCTATTTTTCTCACTTCCCGCCCCACCCCAGCCCCCACTGACCAGTTTTCTCTTTCCTTCAACTTCGAGGGAGAAAAACAGCCATCCTCCATCTTCAGTATGTTGTAATTGCAGCCACTTCAGGCTACCTTTTCTCTGTCCTCAGTCTACTGTCCCAAAGAAGCATTCAGATGGGCCCAACCTGGGTTTGGACTATATGTCTGGACAAATTATTTAAGGCCAAAGGCCAAATCTCATTGTAGCAACAACAGCTCTGCTGGTGCCCTTGTGGTTAGGGAAATGAACTGGGGTACACATGGGTTTTACCCAGAAGAAACAAGGAATTTTCCGGAAACAAATATTCATTAAATGAAGGATGCTTAAGATCCCTTTATGTTCTGGGACTCAAGAGCTGTACTCCAGACAAAGTGTGTGGTTTAAGTGGCTAATAGAGTAATTTTTCTTTTTCTTTTTTTTTTTTATGACTGTACCCAGGGCCTATGGAAGCTCCCAGGCTAGGGTTGAATTGGAACTCTAGCTGCCGGCCTACATCACAGCCACAGCAATGTAGAATCCAAGCCACATCTGTGACCTACACCACAGCTCATGGCAACACCGGATCCTTAACCCACAGAGAATACCAGGAATCAAACCCACATCCTCATGGATACTAGTCAGGTTCTTAACCCACTGAGCCACAGTGGGAACTCCCTAACAGAGTGATTTTTAATGACCACGGTATGTTGGGTAAGGGCTGGCATTATTCTTAAACTGCAAGCACAGCACGGCAGCATTCTGTCCCCAGAAGAGCCTGGCACAAAAGGTGGTTTGGTGACAAAGTAGACCTCTATCAGCAGCCCTTCATCTCAAGACATGGCCTCCCAGCCCCACTCTCAGAGGAAAGAGTGACCCCACAGGACACCCACAGGGGCCTACTGATGATATCCCATTGCGAGCTCCTGATGGCACAGAGCCGGTCCTGGCTCCCATCAGCACGGCTCTTGATTGCGCCACAGATGGCAAACAGAACGCTCGTCCCCGCCCCCTGCTCCCTGGGCCGGCTGCTTCCACATTCCTTGACTATAATGCTGGTTCAGAAGCTGGAGCTGGAGCCAACCCTCACCAGGCACAGCAGGGTGGGCAAGGCAGAAGGAAAGCTGGCAAGATGAGAGTAGGATCTATTTATTTTTTGCTGGCCCCGGCAACCTGGAAAGTACCATGAAAAGTGGGCAGCGAGACCGCAGCAGATGACAGAGCTTTATCAGGTAAGGGGCAGCCGCTGGGGGAGCAGGAAAATGACAGCCCCACTTGCCAAGTCTCAGAGACAGCTGCGTCTAGTTTAGCGTAAGGAAGAGATGATGGAAAAGGGCTGCCACCTCCCCCAGATGCAGACTCTCACTGACTCTAGTCTGTTCTGTATCGGCCTCGCCAGCTTGCTCTCCATCCCTGCCCACCTGTTCTAAGCCACCACATCTCTTACCTGGAGAGCTGTGACTGCCTCCCAAACTCTCTGTTTTGCTCCTTAGCTTCAACAGTCCATTATCCACCCAAGGACCAGAGTGATCAAAGTTAAGATTAGCTTAAAATCCAGCAATGGTTCCCCAAAGCAAAGAGTCTATTTCAAAACAGCCCCTGGGGCCTTGGCAAGCTGGTCCTGGCTGACCCCAACAGCTCCACGCATCAAAGTGGGTTGGAGTATGTAGCAGATACATTGGTGCCCTGCTGGGTCCCCTTGCCTTTACTATACTTGCCCAACTTCCAAAGGCCAGCACCTGCTTTCATTTGCTGGTCAGCTTTTTCTGGCAACTGGAACCTACTTTTGCTCACATGTACGGCAGAATGGAAACGCCAGGAAACTAATACCTCCCCACCGCAAGAGCAGTGCTCTATCGCTGATGGAAGATGGTGAATAAATACCCCAGTTCCATCATCCCCTGGGTGGGATGTTTGACACTGGCCCCCAGAGCTCTCCACTTATCCACAGTGGTAACTACTTGATAATTTATCCCTTCCTGGCTCCTTCCCTTCCCTGTCTCACCTCCTCATTTATCAACTCATATTCAGAACTGCCTCCCAGAATGCAAACATCTTGCATTCAAATCTCTATCTCAGGGTCTTCTTTGGGGAGATCCCTGAAAAAGCAATTATTTTCATAACCAGATTTTCCAGTTATGTAGTTATTTGCACATTTTGGTCATGGGCCAGCGTTCTCTGCAGCCTCAGGACCTTTGCACAAGCTGTCCTCTCTGCTTAGCATACTTTCTCCTCATTCCTGCCACCCCATCCAGCTCCTGGAATGGACTTTACTCTACCTTTAGCTTAGATCTACGTTATCAGATAGGACTTCTCTGACCCCATTCCATACACACAGATGGAATTTGTTCTCCTAATAATCTAATTCTCTTTCATTGCACCCAGCTCAGCTGTAATTCTTTCCGAAGCTTGTGTACCTCCATTGAAATGTGAGCCCCATGAGAACAGGAACTGTGTTTATGAGATCATTTCTGTACCCCCATAGTGCAGATGCTGGATGCGGAGTCAAATAAGTAGTGCTTTGATAGGAAGGAAGGAAAGAAGGGAAGAAGGAAGAAAGGAAGGAAGGAAGAGAAAAAAGACATAAAACCACCAGAAATGGAAATGTTCAACACATACTAACTGGATTATCAGAGCCACCATCACTCAGCACCTGCAATGCACCAGGCATCCTGCCAATGGCTTCACCAAATGTCAATTATTCCTCATAAGTATATACTGGTGTTATCCCTATTTGACAAAGGGGGAAACTGAGTCAGAGGGAAGTTAAGTAGTTTGCTAGGTGGCATACAAGTAACTAGAGGCAGAGCTGAGATTTGGACCTGGAGAGCCTGGCAGCAGAGTGCACACATTTAACCACTAAGCTCTCCTGCCTCTTACCACTCAGGAGTGAGACTCCCGTTGCAGAGCGCGTCACAGCACCTACATGCAGAGCCTCTCCCCCTCGGAAGGCGAGAAGGCACAAAGTAAAGGAAAACAAACAAAATCACTGACCTGGTGACATTCATTCTTTGGACAAGATATTGATAAAGTACTTACTAGTGCCAGGCACTGCACCAGGCACAAGGATGTAGTGGTAAACAAGACAGGTGTGGTCCCTGAGCTCCTGAGGTTTACAGTCCAGCAGGAAAGGCAGACACTGAATGAATAAACACACAAATAGATATACAATTATCAACTGTTGTAAATACTTTGAAGACAACAGGCATGGGAAGCACCTCACTGAAATCGCCAGAGACATTTAAATGAAAACCTGAAAAGGGAAAAAAGGGAAAATAATTCAGCCACCTTAAGGGGGAGGGTGGAGAACATTTCCCACTCAGTCATAGGAAAGGTTGGATGTTATTCTAAGTGCAAGGGAAGCCCTTGGGGGTTGTAAGGAGCTGCCAAGGGGATGGTGGGTGGCAGGCACAGGAGCAAGGAGATCAGTCAGGAGGCCACTGCAGTGGTTTAGGTGAGAAATGACGACAACTCCCGAGAGGCTCTCCAGCAGGAGTTTAGGGAAACAGGCCCCATTCAGGACACATCTGGAGGAAATCTGCAACAGAACTTGACAATGAGCTGCATGGAAGGGTTGAAGCAGGTGGAAGAACATCCAAGTTGACTCTCAGGAGCGGATGATGGGACATCTCAAGCAAGCCTGGCCCAAGTGCGGACCAGCTTTCACAAAGTTTTATCCAGGCAGCTCTGTGGCGGGAAGGGGGACCCGTTCCAGGGTCTGAGAGCAGGCTCTTGTCTAACACTCAGAAAGGAATTGTCTGAGGAGACTCAGGTGCTGACAAAGCAAGGGACTTCACTGGGAAGGAGCTCCTGGGTGGAGAGCAGGAGGGCGAGGGAACCCAGGAGAACAGCTCTGCCACGTGGCTTGCAGTCTCCAGTTTTATGGGAATGGGGTTAGTTTCTGGGCTGTCTCTGGCCATTCGTCTTACTTGGCCTGTACTTGACCTGACTCCAGGTCCTTTTTGGTGGCAGCTCTCAGCCAAGATAGATTCCAGGGCCAAGGATCCTGGGAGGTTGGTTGTCTCCTCCCTCCTACCGGCCCCTCCCAAATCCTCCCAGTCTGTCCTTCCTTATCAGGCCTCCTGTTGTGAGACGTCTGGAAACAGCTTCTATTATGCTTGACGGAGGTGGCCAGTTTCAGTCAATGGTCCCTTAACACCTCCACTATCCTCCAGTCCCTTCCTTCACCATAACAGCGTCATTCCGTAAAAAGCTGTCAGGCATTTTAGAGAAGATGGAACGAGCTAGAGCTGGCAGTTTTGGCATGTTCATTATATGTCAGGCATATATGTCATGCAGTTCTCTCAAATATCCTATGATAAAAGGCCTATTTTTATTATCATTTTACCAGTGAAGATTAGGGAGGTTCAGCTTTGCCCAAGGTTCACACAGCTAATCAATGACAGAGGGGGCTTCTAGCTTGGTTCTGGCAGATTATATGGCCGTATCCCACCCCTCCCTTCCCCATTTGGACAGATATGTCCCTGGAGGACCGGTTGGTGATACTGTCTTCCATGATGGGCCCAAGTATCCTGGGACTGCCAGCGGCTGCCTGCGAGACCAGGGAAACTGACAGAGGTGCCCCTGAAGCCTCACTCTGAGACCACTGTCCAGACCCTACACCCTTGCAATATCCAGCAAACACCCCCATTCTGCACATCCCGCTCACTCAGCCCTGACTCAGGAAACCTCACTGCAACAGAAAGATACTAAGTGTAAAAAAGGAATTAAGATTTTTTTTTTTTTGGTGGTTGCTTTCAGTACCAAAAAGAGAGAGGAAGAAGAAGGCAGGCCTGAAATACCCACAGATCACACCCTGGTCTGTTCAAGCAGCTCTCTTCCCATCTCCTGGCTCATTAAATTCTTTCACATATATTATCTTATTCAATCTATAGGTACAGATCACTCCACCCATTTTTACCAGATGAGTAAACTGAGGTTCAGCAAAGTGAAATGATCTGCAAGCTTAGAGCCAAGTTCTGAAGCCAAGGGTGGCCTCTAGACCTAAGTCCAGTAGCCTTTCCAACACCATTCAGTGGCCTGCTGTGAAAGCTTCCTTGGAAGTTTGCTCTTAATTGATTTCTATTCTCCATGCATTTTCCCACCTCAGCATCAGCCAAGAATTGGGGGCAGGGGTGGGTGGGTGAAGGGGGGTGAGTGGGGAGACAGGAGAGGCTGGAATATAACAAGGGCATGGTCCTAAGGGGAGATGTGATTTAAATTGAGTAGAAATTGGTTTTCTGTTATCTTTGAAGCCACTACATTTGCAATTCAGGACTGGGTGCCCATGTATTGGGCCAACACTGACACAGTTCTCTGATCAAATCTCCTTCTCCTTTTAACGGTGGTGAAGACACCGTTAAAAAATTCTCCCACAGCCAATCAGGGAATCTAAG
Source organism: Catagonus wagneri (assembly GCA_004024745.2). NCBI lineage: Eukaryota > Metazoa > Chordata > Mammalia > Artiodactyla > Tayassuidae > Catagonus > Catagonus wagneri. The sequence goes on along the minus strand of PVHT021183555.1, from coordinate 17,615,941 downwards.
CTCCTCTAAAAGACCCATATCTCGGAACAATTTCACAGAGGACTCCATCCCTAATATAGCCAGAAAAAAAAGCCATGTACCACCATATTTGTGGGGCCAGGTGCTAAGATAAATCCACCAAAGCCTGTGTGGAGCCAAAAAAAAACATAAAGGTACTGAGACAACAATCAGTGCCTCCCTCACCCTCATCCTTGCTTAGAGAATCCACCCCAGTCCCAGTTCCCGATGTCTCATTTGCCTCATGACTGATATCCAGCCATTGCACGTCGAGACAGGCACACTGGAGGCCAAAATGTTAAACTCCTTCTGTGCACATTGGTAAACTGCCCCTCTAAATGCCTCTGAGAAACTCTATCTAGAACAATAAGGAAAACGTGTCATCTCGCGCAAAAGGAAGTCCATCTACAAGGAGGGTCTCAGGTCTGGATCAGCAGCTCAGTAGGTACCTGGGTTCTTGCTGCCCCTCTTCTCTGCTATCCATGATGCAGACTCCACCCTGAGTCTGATTCCTGTCATGGGTGTAAGCTGGCTGGCAGTGACATTTTGTGCTAAGGCTTTCTTGAAGTCTAAGAGGAGAGAGACAGAACCTGTCCCCAAATCAGGGGCTAGAACCTCTTCCCATCATTAGTCTATCTGAACAAGTATGACTATCTCTGGACAATAATCAGCACCAGGGAAATGCCCCCCAGGGACATCTGGCAATGTATGGAGACATTTTTAGCTGCCACACTGGGTGCAGGATGCTATTGGCGTCCAGGGGATTGAAGGTGGGGTTGCTGCTAAACATCCTGTAGTGCCCAGGACAGCCCCCACCACAAGGAGCTGTCTGGTCCAAAATGTCCATAGTGCTGAGCTTGGGTAGCCCTGGCTTAGATGAATCTAGATCAGGATTGGCAAATTATCACCCATGTACCATATTTGACCCACTGCCTAATTTTATAACGTTTTATTGAGAACACAGTCCCATTCATCCATTTACATGTTGTCTATAACAGCTTTTGCACTACAACAACAGAGCTGTCACACAACTAGTTGTGACAGAAACCATAGGAACCCCCTAAAGCTTAAACTATTTACTCCCTGGACTTTTTCTAAACAAGCTTGCTGATCCTTGATCTGGATCAACCCTTAAATCTGCAGATGGGGGAATACATAAACAAACTTAGAGTTTGGTTAGGAAGGAGGGGAAGAATTGATATTGGGAAGTAATAAACAGTAATGACTATCAAAATAAAGTCTATTTCTGGAGGTCACACTGAAGGGCATAGCTCTCAGCAGGAACTTTCCCAATAAAAATGTATTTCCAGGAGTTCCCGTCATGGCTCAGTGGTTAATGAATCCAACTAGGAAC